>CM024710.1:33777660-34377660 GCA_014182895.1 Angophora floribunda | reverse complement strand
ATCTGCCCTTTTATTCTAGGAAAAGGGGATGAGATGTTGTCTTTGAATAGTTATTTAATAAATCACGTATGTATTCTTCAGTAACATATATTGTGAAATATAAAGAAATTCCTCAAAATATATTTTCTGCATTATTCTCAACTCTTGGTCTTAACTAACTTGCGATATTTATGTCGGGTCAATTCAGGTGACGGCCCAAGACTTGGCGGATACATTTCAACCGCCATTTCAGAGGTGCATTCAGGACGGGAAGGCCAGTGGGATCATGTGCGCTTATAACCAAGTCAACGGCGTCCCCAGCTGCGCCGATTACAATCTCCTCACCGACACTGTCCGTCGACAGTGGTCTTTCGACGGGTAAATAAGTGAAATTGGCACGTCCTGTTTTTCAATCCATGGCTTTTGTAGAGAAGATGATGATGACATGTTGACTAATAGGAGCTGAGATATGGCAGGTACATAGTATCGGATTGCGATGCTGTCTCCATCATATATGAGAAGCAAAACTATACCAAGACGCCAGAGGATGCCGTCGCCGATGTCCTCAAAGCTGGTATGTTGCCTCAAATTTACACGAGTCGCGTTCATTTAGCAAAATTTTGCGCTGCCCTATAGCCCAACATTATGTTGAATGCACTGAGTTAGGTGATGCCGTGTGATGATCACCTAATATTTCTCCTATCAGGAGAAAGCATCTAACGAAAGAAACCTAGAGAGAGCTCACTTTACTAGGAAAATTACTTTTGTATAACCCTTTCAAATCATCGGTGAGATCCTAAAGTGATCTTTTTCACGTGGGGTTTGTATGCCTTACAAGATTTCGGATAATAATAGTGATGAAAACATTATATTAAACAAGATTAAATCGTTAATCAACTATAGAATAATGGTTAATCCTTTAATCTTGGTCGATGAAGATGACAAAAATAGTTGAGGATATGAATGGGACCACCACAAACTGATGAGAGTTGGCTTGGGCTACCTAATTATTCAGAAATGGTCCATCATCTCTTATCCTCAAGTGTCAAATGCCTTGGCCCTTTATGTTGCCTTTTCTTCACCCGTGTTCTGGGGAATCTGTCCCAAGTAGTCGCATGTAATTCTTTTGATTCCTTTTTTCTTCCTATATTTTTTCGCATATTTTCTTTATGTTTATGGCCAATGAGATCTTTTTAGAATCCGAGGTTTGATTTTCGACGAGTGGTCCGGCATTATGCTAGTTGAGCCTCGGCATGGTGTTTTCTTGGAACTTCATGCGTGCATTCAGTGTTCGGCTCTGAACCTTTTCAGTTTATGTTTTCACGCGTGAATTGATGACCCTGAAGCATGAAGTTTCATATCACTCAAGGACAGAAATGAAAAGAGGGGCAAAAATCCTAAAGAAGAAACACAGGACAGGAGGAGTCTGATCACGTTATGGCCTAGGCCCTAGCAAATTCAATTATTGCATGCGCCCCACAAGCAAGAATAATGATAGTAACTAACAATAATAAATTCCCTTATAATTGTCTTTCCAAGTTGCAATTTTTATCTCTCTAAATTTGTGTCTTTGTCGCATTTAGAGGGAAAAAAAGAAGGAAATAGGCGACAATATGTTGATAGAATTTCTATAAGTCCTATCGTTTCAACCGCTTTGACCTTCACTCATGACCAAAACATTTAGCCAAGATCGCTACTTTGCAAATTCACAATTTGCAAAGAAAAGCACTGGAATAGTTGTTCATGGCCTTAGAAATGGCAGGATACTACACCATTGATCACTGGATCGCCTATCACCTCACAATTTCTCAATTAGTGGTAATGCAAAGAAGATCGCTGAGTATGCTTTCTGTTTCGGACGAAAGAATCGTATGTGCTCGAAATTTTTGAAGTTAACATCGTCGAATGGTACTGAAACCTGCAGGCATGGATGTCAACTGTGGAGACTACTTGCAGAAACATACCAAATCCGCTGTCGAGCAAAAGAAAGTGTCGGTATCCGAGATCGACAAAGCGCTTTACAACCTCTTCTCGGTAAGAATGAGGCTAGGACTCTTCAATGGCGACCCCAAGAATCAACCTTTCGGCAACATAGGCCCGGATCAGGTCTGCTCCCAGAAGCATCAAGATTTGGCTCTCGAGGCTGCTCGAAGCGGCATTGTGCTTCTGAAGAACGAGGAAAAGCGTCTGCCTCTTCAGAGATCGAACTCCATTTCGCTTGCCGTAATAGGCCCCAATGCCAACAATGCAACGATGCTGCTTGGGAACTATGCAGGACCGCCGTGCAAGTCCGTGACACTGCTGCAGGCTCTGCAGAGTTATGTGAAGGACACGAGGTATCAGGCAGGTTGTGACGATGTAGCGTGTTCGTCGCCGTCGATTGCTCAGGCTGTGGAAGTAGCAAAAGCAGCAGATCACGTGGTGCTGATCATGGGGTTAGATCAAACTCAAGAGAGGGAGAAGTTCGATCGTGTGGATTTGGTCCTACCTGGTAGGCAACAGGAGCTCATCAAGACGGTCGCCCAAGCTGCAAAGAAGCCGGTCATTTTGGTGATTCTTTGTGGAGGTCCTGTTGACATTAGATTCGCCAAAGATGATCAGAACATCGGAAGCATCTTGTGGGCCGGTTATCCTGGTGAGGCCGGCGGAAAGGCATTGTCAGAAATCATCTTCGGGGAACACAATCCTGGTAAAATCCTATGATCCCTCTACATTTCTTGGTTCCTATACCTGAGTTTCTGAAAAAATCAGGCCGTGATCAAATTCTTTTACTTCTGAAACAGGAGGGAGATTGCCAGTGACTTGGTACCCACAAGAATTCACCAGAGTGCCGATGACCGACATGAGGATGAGACCTGAACCATCCACCGGCTATCCCGGGCGTACATACCGGTTCTACCAAGGCCAATCGGTTTTCAAGTATGGATACGGGCTTAGCTACACGGAATATTCTTACAAGTTCATCTCTGTTACCAAGGAACTTTTCTACCTAAACCGATCCCCTAAATCTCAACCTGATGAAGCCTCGGATGCCTCCCCTCGATCCAGACCGGTTTCAGATTTGGAAGCGGAGTTTTGCAAGAAGAGCAATTTTGTGGCCACTGTTGAAGTCCAGAACCATGGTGACATGGTGGGCAAGCACCCGGTGTTGCTCTTTGTGAGGCATGCGAAGCCGAGCAGCGGGAGTCCGATGAAGCAGCTGGTGGCCTTCCAGAGTGTCGAACTGAAAGGGGGCAAAACCGTGGAGTTGCAAATGACATTGAACCCTTGCGACCACCTGAGCCGAGCAGATGAAAATGGCGTGATGATATTAGAAGAAGGGCAGCATTTCTTGGAGGTGGGAGATCAAGAGTACCCGATCAACGTTATGGCCTGATATGCAAATTTGGCCAGTCGTTCATCTGGCGATTTTAAGGATTTTATTGCTTGCTAAATACTTTCATTAGCGTTTCGATTGGCAAGAGTAACGAGAAAAGATTCGAACGGCAACTTCTCCCCATTTGAACGAGAAAAGGATCAACAGGGAATAAGCATGATGAATGGTCAAGTAGTTTTCCATTAATTCCATTCGCCTTGAAAACTAGTCGTGTGCCAAACTATGTTTGCAAGCCCATTTTGCCTTTCTGTAAAAGAACAAAATGTGGACGATTCATGGGAGTCATAAAAGTCTGATTGTCCAAGAGGGATAAAATTATCGAGAATTGAATTGTAGGGATCAAAATTGAAAAGGGAAATTACTGTTTGAGGGGACAAATCTCTATTTAAACCTGTTAGCACATCTTAGCTGGTGCAGGTCCACCCAGACGTAATGCTCGAAACGACTTGGCCAAAAATACATGGTCAAAGGGTACATGAAATTTACAGGCGCTAAAGAGCCGCAATCAGAATGAGAAATTATAAGTCATTTAAAAGGAAATGTTACAGGAACTACAGCCATCATCATAGTCCAGAGTGTTGTCAAAAACTTAACTAGAAGTATCATTAACATCAGTAGAACCAATATAAAGATACAGATGACTGCATACGATTGCCTACCAAAAGAACAATGACTGATACCTACAGATTTGCCTTGTCTAAATGCAGCAATGACAAATCCAGGATCATCCCTGGCATGCCACGACATGGATGGAACAGTTACTTCACGGGTTCCATCCTGGTGTCGGTAATCACAAAAATCTAGACTGTGCCCACTAAAAACAATCCTGCAGTGACATGGAGGCATATTGTTGAGCTACAAATACAGATGAATACACAATAATTACATGATACCAATAATAGATCTTACTAAAAGAAAATGGGGCTAATTTTATGAAAGCAAGATAATCCAGCTTTAGACTAATCAGATCAGCATTACAGATGTCACCCAGCCAAGGATTTTAACATGCCTCCCAGCATTTACCTCACTTCAGAACTTCTGTTATTCCATAATAACCATATTTCAAGAAATATATTCTCTGACTGTAACCATGTTCATCATCAAGTAATTAACCATAACAAACCATCATTCCATTCTAAATGTAGAGTTTTGTGTAACCAAAGTGTACTCCATGATTTAGGGCGGATCTTGCTAAATGTCACTATACCTTAGGGTCACTTAAACTTTTTCAATTGCATCATTAAACTTTGAATTGGTGTTACCCAATGTCATATTGTCATGAACTTGGAAACCACTTTATAGTTATGCATTTTTCAACCAATTATTTTACCAAAAGCTAACATGTCTTTCTCGATGACATTTTTGCAATTGTGTACTACCGACATGGTATCCATTTGGCACCAATAATATCATTAACGTAAAAAGCAAACAGAAAAAGAAAACAGGGAAAAAGGGTGAGGGTTCCAGAGGGCTACACAACTTTTGCTAACAGTGGTATAGGCCCAGAGGATACTTCAGTGGACAGAGAATTGTCACCGTCTACCATTGTTAGCAAAGGACATGACTGCTGTAGCAAGTCAAGGGTGGCAACCCTATATCCTGTACGCAACACTGTGACCCTCTGCAATGACACTCTCTCTTTCTCTCTCTCATAAGTGATGATGTCCTTTGCCTTTGACTTCATTTTCAATTTCCTCACATAGAGCTCATGTGAAATCAATTGGAAGTCAGGGTAGAAACGACTGAAACTCCATAAAAGGCTAGAGCATCGATGAACTGAAAATACCGTAAAGATTATGGCAAATGAGAAAAGAACAAAAATTTCCTCTACCTTGGTCTAAGAGCTTGGAAGATGTATTCTGTTGCATTTGGAGGGATAGTTTGCGGTAACTCGTAGGGCCCAGTCCCAGCAAGCCTCCTGACCAAAAGGAATGTCCAACAAGGGACTAAGAATCGGAACTTCCACTAATTCAAACATAATATTCAAATAAAGTAACAAAAGTAGAACAGTCAATCAGAATCCTAAGCATCTTGTCTATATAGTTAGCATAAACCAAGCTACTATCATCCAAACAAAGGAACTCTGCAACACAATTATTTTCAGCTCGTTGTGCATTGCATTAGCGTATTATTCCTTTGACACTTCAAAGGGTGCTTCTCTTCCAAACTGTAGCACATGTAAGCAAAGACAAATCCTGTTAATATTTGTTATTTTAACTGATCCTACTAATCATCCTAAATGTCAATTTGCAGCTTATCCTAATCTACTGCATAGCCCTGTAAGTTAATCTCTGGGAAGTTGCTGCACCGCATCTCAAAACACTGGTCCAGACCTTCTTTTCTATGTTAGCTTTCATCTCTTAGCAGTTTGGCAATTTCATACATCTTAAAATGATTTGGGGTGTTTAACGTACAGAGAAGTTTCACATTTAACGTTATGGCAACAGGTAAATAGCTATCTGCTGCCCAACTCTTGAAAATTAAAATTAATAATTTGCGTCTTCTTTAGAGCGACAAAATATAATAATTCATGATATTCTATTCGAAAACTTGTCTGCAGCAGTACAGGATCCATTTACGAGGGATAACTACATAGGTTTACTAGTTACATCGCACACATGACTGAACATGTAAGAGGAAGAGTCACCTTTATAGAAATGTTAAATGGAAACTAACAACTACTATGCAATGACCATTGATTTCTTACAGCTAGGATGTGAAAATAGAAATGGCATAATCAAGTGTACCTCTGCTGCAGTTCATTGACATCCACCAATGAGTTGCTATAAACTTTCTCATAACAATGTTTCCCATCATTCCTACTCCTTCCTGTTGGGTGTAATGGGAAGTGAAGCAAGAGAACAGGACCAGAGCCAGATGCCATAGAATTCTCCTCCATGCAAAGTTCAGAGACATTTCCTTATCTAAACCTAAGTCATCGGCCATATCTGTTCTTGCCCCTTCAATTTCTGTCCGGAAATCTAAGCTTTCCCTCTCTACCACTTCTTCCACGCCATACCGTAGTGCATTGTTGCCACAAAGCAATGCAGCACTATTAAGAGAGACAAAGGTAATATTCTCCATCTCAAAGGCACCACAACCAGCTGAATCTAATCCAGGGAGATGACTGGATATCCAGTCAACCAACTGAGAATCTAGTCCCGTGCATTCTCCAATATCCCGGTCACCCAAAATAACATGAAAAGGGAGGGTAATGAGGGATCCTATCAATTTATGAAATTGATGAAGTACAGGGACCCATTTGCGTCTCGTCAGCTCTGAACCTCTGGCAGAAAAATCGCCCAAGACCACCAGCATATCAGGCTTGAGAGTTTGAAATGATTTCTGTTTACATATTACAAAGCGAAAGAAGGATATAGAGCAGGAAACAGAAAGAAATGTATAATAACAAGTTTATTAACAAATCAGTGGCCCATTACACCATCTGAGATTGACCATAAGCATTTGTATTGATTTTCTCCTTGATTACCTCATTATTCAAGTGTTATATTTAGATGCTTAAAGATTTATCAAGTCCCATTTCCTTGACTCTCCAAGAAATATAATCATTTTCAAAAGCCTAAGTAGCAGCAGCAGCAGCAGCAGCAGCAGCAGCAGCAGCAGGAGGAGGCTAATAAACCGTTTCAACTAGAGTGACTCCCATTTTCTGCCAACATAGCCCAACAAGCTAACATTTTGAGCTTCTTTCCTACCGAAAATTCTTTTTCCACATCGAGGGAAGATACCATCTACTAGCATTCACCACGATTCTTATTCAAACTCCCAAGTAAAGCGAACCAAACCCTAACGACAAGACACGGTCCAACGATGTGAAGCCCGACGTGCCTGGACGTACCTTGAAGAACTTGGAGAGGTAGTAGTCTCTGAAGTAGGTGTCCACAAAACCGGCGTCGGACCCCATCAGGAGCAAGTCGGAGACGATCATCACCCTCAGATCGTCACGACCCCCCGCCGCGTCGCGCCCGTCGTCGCGGTCCGCGCGGGGGACGAATCTGCAGGACGGGGTGGAGATCCACTCGTCGAAGAAGAAGAGGGAAGAGGCCAGCAGCAGGGGGAGGACCGACCGCCACGAGATCGGCATGATTCCGAGGAGCCGAGGAACGAGGTACGAGGAGCCGGAATTTAGGGTTTCGAGGATTCGGCGGATCGGCCATTTTCGCCGCGGCGGCCGGCCATTCGCTCGATCTCGTTCATCGTCGGAGCGTCTTTCTGCTGGTGGAAAAACGGTCACAGTCGACGAGGAAAAAAAAAGGAGATTTTGGAATTTTGGCCCCTGAAACTTTTTATTCGTCCAATCAAAGTCTTTCAAAATTGCATGATATTTCAATCAAGTCCCTCCGATTCCAAATTTCTTTGATTAGACCTCCTTTTAAATTTGTATAATATTCCGATCAAGTCGCTCGGACTCCAAATTTCATTAATTGTCCCTCCCTTATTCGTTATGTCCAGAAAAGCTAGCTCAACATGGGAAATTTTTTTGCTAATATGATTATCAGCTGTAACGTTGGTTACTAAAAGCCATGACGGCTTATGCTCGATGCTGAATTCTTCTCGACTTTTAACTTTTCCAAGTAATGAGATTTGAAACTAGAGAGACTTGATTAAAAACATTATGCCAATTCAAGGAGGTGATCGCTTATCACCAAATGATCATCTTATCGAGGCAACTAATATTAATGTAATTTTTATGTGATAAGATGATGCAAGAAATAAAATTAAATGAGCAAAGTTGATAATGTGCACCGGAGTGAAAGAGAATAGGGACATAAAAAGCCTGCGTTAATCTATTTATAGTGGTTAAATCCCGGCTAATCCACTCTTCGGAATTCACTTTGGAGTTTCCTCAAATGCTCTAGTACAATCCAAGTATTATAAAAGACTCGTTGGTCATGGAGCCCTATTCTCCAATACAAACTCAAGTCATCTTTAATTTACATCTTACACAAATGTGCACACTCTTCACATAAATCTAGATATGTCAAAATAGACCACACGGAACAAATTGAGTCATTACATGTAGATTTTTTTAGTTGTTTCATGAGTGCGACCAGTACCACCTTGAGTGACCAAAAATATCATGGCAACTAATGGGAAGATAATTTTTACTCAATAAAATGATGCAAGAAATAAAATTAAACAAGCAAAGTAAATATTATGCAAAGAAAGTGAAAGAGAGGAGGGACATTACAAGCTTGCATCAATCTTTCTTAAAACAAACTCAAAAGCTTCTTCAAATTTACTATTATTGTCTACTCATGAGTCATTATACGACTCAGTCTAATGATATCATTATCTTGAGTAATTAAATTTGAATATTTCTTTTGAGAGGTCGAGTCTGTGTGAAACAAATCAAATTTTTATAAAAAAAAAATACATTCTCTCTCTTGCATTCGTGTGCATGCATGCACAAACAAACAAATTTGAGGAGGTTGCAGCCTACAAATCTAATGTCCTAGGTCTCGCGATCTAGAGATGCGGTTGCAACCTCCCTCATATTTATGAACTAAGCCACAAGTTCATCCACAGTAAAGCCGAAAAGATTGAGAGAGACAGATAGATCTTGACCGTTCGGTACGTCATATTAACTCTCAAGAGGTCCGCTGGACCCGGCACCATCCGTGCGTTTTGGTCCCTCATTGAGAGAAAATGATAAAGAGGATAAAATCTGTCAATACCTTATTTATTTTATTTTCTCCATTTTCTTTATTTTTTCCGAAAGTTTTTTTTTTATACAGAGTTTAATGACATCCCTAACATATAGATCTTGACCGTTCGGTATGTCATATTAACTCTCAAGAGGTCCGCTGGACCCCAAGGAGTCTGTCAATACCTTATTTATTTTATTTTTCTCCATTTTCTTTATTTTTTTTCCTTTTTTTTTATAGAGAGTTTAATGATAAAAGAGAGACTTCCTTTAAAAAAAATACGAATATATATATTCACCCCTTGAAAGTCGCATGTTAGTCGAGAATATGACGGAAGATTAATGACCATAATAAAATGAAAGTCCTAGTAGATGATGTGCAATGGCTAACTATTTATGAACAAATTTATATTATCCTTAAAATTTGGAGGATTTTTGTATAATTTCCCAAAAATTTAACTCACGGTTGCTATGTGAGTACATTTTAGGATTAATACTACAAAAAAAAAAATCTCAATTAGTACATTCATGCTACATTTACCTAAAATTAATTTTTGTGTCACAAAATTGCTAATTAGTATATTCATGCCATATTTACTTCAAATTAATTTTTATGTCATGAAATATTCTAAACCGCTATACTTGTGTCACATTTGCCTAAAAAATGTGACGCGGATGTATTAGTTTGAAATTTTTCATAATACAAAAATTAATTTAGGATTAAATATGGTACAACTATATTAGTTTGGGTTATTTTTATTAGCCTTGCATTTTAAGTGCTGTCAATGCACTGTTCATAAAAGTAGATCTTTAAATGCCTTTTTTAGGAATACATTTAGACTTCATTTGTTTCGTGGAATATGTGATATTTCTAGAAAATATTTTCTAAAAATTTATTTCAAGGAAAATAACAACATTATCCAATGCTTTGATTGAAACTTGAAAATGAACTGAAAATAATTTTTTGTCGTTTGGTATGGAAATCAATTTTGATTTTCCTAAATAGATATCTACTATTTGGCCACAAATCACTTGCACATGGCCAATCGGGTATGATCAACAAAGTCCTTGGTCAAGCCTTAATGGACCATGACCCAAGCGCAAGGATTGGGCGCGAGCACTTAGTCATGGGCTTGGCCTTGATGGACTAGGGTGCAAATGCAGAGGTACCAAGCTAAGCCTCAATGGACTTGAGTGTAGACGTTAGGGTATGGGCCTTGGTCTCAAAGGACTCCAATGAAGGGCATCGGGCTCTAGGACCTTGGCCTTGACTTGGCTTGGGCATCGAGTACCTGAGCCCAAGTGTCGAGGACCAGTCATGACCTTTATGGATGCGAGCCCCCAAATGTCGAGGAGTAGAGCTTGAGCATTGAGGAATCAAGTACGATTGTTGTGGGCCTAGGCTTGGATGCTAGGGTTTCGGGCTCAATTTCAATGGACTTGGCGTGTGCATCGGGGGCTCGAGCTTTGGGGTCCCGGGCTCAACCTCTAAGTACCCAGGCGTAGGCTTGGGCATTGGGACCAGGGGTAATAGGCTTGGGTGTTGGAGACCTAATCTTGGATACCTAATCTTGGATATTGCTTACTTGGGAATCATCATTGGGGTTTTTGTGCTCAAGCCTTGCCCAAATTTAGAGTTTGGGGCTGAAAAACCGATACCTAGTAATATTTTGAA
This sequence comes from Angophora floribunda, assembly GCA_014182895.1. Taxonomy (NCBI): domain Eukaryota; kingdom Viridiplantae; phylum Streptophyta; class Magnoliopsida; order Myrtales; family Myrtaceae; genus Angophora; species Angophora floribunda. Next base: position 34,366,965 of record CM024710.1, on the reverse strand, counting down.
AAATGATTTTCAATTTTTTAAAAATAAAATCATTTTCTTGATATTAAGTACAGCTTTTCGTTCAGGAAAATATTTTCCGTCGACTCATTCTCCTAAGCAAACTAAACACTAAAAAATTTAAAAAAATATTTTAAAAAAAATATTTTGCGAAACAAGCAGACTTCAGTCCTCTACCTTCTTTTGGGTCCTCTACTTTTCCCTCCTCTCAAGATTGAAAAATTGTGGGTTTATTCGGTCAAGAGAAAAACTAGGGGTGGGGGGTAGGTGAGCGGGGTAGGTTTCCAATGAGATCTGCCTTTGCGCTAATCTAACGAAAAGGAGTTTAGTGGGTAGTTGAAAAGCTAAGGTTAGCTTACCCTTTTCCAAATGGGAAAGAAGAAGCTCTTTTGTTTCTTATCCAAAAGCATAGAGCAAAAATAGGAGCAGGAACCTAAGAATCCATCGGGAAACACAGTGCCATCTCCTGAATTTGGAGATGTCATTATTACATCTTAAAGCGAGCATGGTCCCAAAAAAAACATCATCCCAAAGATAGAATCTCTCCCAACAACTTCCATCATTTTACCAAAAATGAAAGGTTCGAAATAAATTTTCTTAAAATGATCGTTTGCATCATTTAAGAAAAATGAATCCATTTGTTTTGCTGGCTGTGAAATCTGTATAATTCGGAGACGAAAGGATCTGGGCAAGAAATTTTATATTTTTGAGATTTCCCATGTGGACAAGGAGAAACGCACGAGCCAATTTCGTAGCTCTCAATCCTCCCTCGCGGAGATCCGTGTAATATTCCGTCGTCGCAAGCAATCATAAAGCCACTTCCTTCACGGCTCTCCCTTCTCCTCCTCTGTTCCTTCCTCGGCCTCTCCCTGTACGGAGTTTCTCTGTCTTGATCGAGGTTTGACCGTGGTTCTCCTCTGTTTCCCGGGCAGCTCCGTGCGGATCTCCTGAAGCATCGGTTTTACCAACCCATCTCTCTCTTTCTCTCCCTCCCCGGAACATTCGTGGCTTGCGTTTCTTGGTTTGTTCCAGGTTGGACTGTCGTTTTTACACCGTGGAGTTCCCATTTCTTCCTTTTTCTTGAATTTTCGGTGAATTATCTGGGGGAGATCTGATAAGGGATTTTCAGTTTATTCGGCGTTATCATCGTCTTTTTGGATGAAAAGATCCCGAGGAAGTCGGGAGCTGGAACTTCTTGATTTTTTTTCTCGGGTGTCGTTATTCGTATTGCCTGTCGTTCAACCGTTATATCCGTTGTGAATGGTCCGAATCCTCCTGCGAATTCCTGTCGAAAGAGATAACTGGGTCTTTGGCACATTGAATTTTCCTGTGCTGTATTTAATGCCGATTGGTCCTTCATATCGAAAGTAACTTGAGCTGGTTGATGTGTACGGGGGACGAAAAGCATTTGCAATTTTTGTTTTCTTCCAGGAAAGAGAAGAAGATAACGATTTGATGTTTGAATGGACATGCCATCGGAATCCAACTTTGGCGGAACAAAGAATTTTCCGGATTTGCTTTCCTGTGATTGGTGAAAAAAAAAAAATTTGACTTTCATTAAGAATCACAATGGCTGCGGTTCACGTTTCTATGTTCGATTTTCTTGATTTGTAGAGATATTGGTTCATTGAAAAGTGGGAATTACATTACTGTCCTGTTAGATTTGGACCATGTAATTCTGGAGATGGCCCTCCTTCTCTTCTCTGTAACTTATCCTAGACAAGTGGCATACTTTTTGCCCCTGAAAAACTGGTTATCAAGAGAGTTCCTGTGACGGAAGTAGAAGTCAGCTGGTGTAAGAGTAAGGTTGCTCCACTATAACCGGAGGCCATGAGTCTGAACGCAGGGAAAAACCTTTTGGCAACGTTAGGCTAAGTTTAAGTGTAATCCTCTCTTAAACCCTGGAATATGGAAGCTGCACTACAGTGTCCTGCTTTGTGACTTTGTAACCTAATTAGCCGTGGGCACAGTGTATCATTGAAAAGCTTGAGTGACATGATCAGGAACATTAGAAGTAATGTGACTAAAAGGAAATGAGGCCAGAGTTGCGTGGTTGTGGCAGTCCTTTACCTGTCAAGGTTGTTTTGTTTGCCGTTTTCATGCTAGGAGACATATATGTAGTCTACAAGCCAGATGAAATTAGTTTTGCTCTCAAGTTGCTAAGTATTTGGCACATCAGCCTTTTGAAGTACTACATTCCAAGAAGCAATTTACTTTTGGTTGATTTATTCGTGCATCTCTAAGGCAATGTGGGGACATCACAGATTGACAGTTGCCAACATTGAACATAATATATGTGAGAGTTGGGAAGAAGAGAATATCAAGGAAATAATCTGAAGGTTTTGTTGGTTGCCATATTTTCTTGTTAGTTAACAGTTTTTGTGCAAATGACCTGGTGAATATCTTTCCTAGGATTTTGGACTAACTGTTGTTTAAATCCTCAAATTTCCATCTCCTCCTGATCCCGCAGATGTTCGATCTAGCATGTTAACTTAATAGGATTGCTCATTCTTTCTGGGTTTTTTTGGATAGTTAACACTAATTTGGGGGCAGATTTTCTTGAAAGTTCCTTGAGTATGTATTTCTAACTTGAGTTTTGAACAGGGATGTGCTGCTTTAGTTTATTGATTCTTAAAGTAGACATTATCACTTAATTTTCATTTTAGCAATACTAATAATGTGAAAATGCCAACAGCAGTGGTAGAGACAATTCCTTTGGTCGTAAAGGGCCAACAGCTGAATCTAGTAGCGACTTCTTTGAAGCAATGAGCTCTGAGTCTAAGAAATCATCTTCGAATGGGAATGAGAAACTTTTAACAACAGAAGAACAGCAGGCAAAGGTATATAGAATATAGTGCCTGAGTTGGACTGTTAACTTACTACCGATGGGTATGCAAATATCCTGTCATGGATGCAGACTTTTCTAGTTATGACGCTTCCTGTTTTGTAGATTAATGAGGTAAGGAGATTGATTGGGACGGCAGCATTGCCGGAGAAGTTATCGATTTATTGTTCGGACCCGTCACTTGCTAGACATTTAAGGGCTCGGAATTGGAATGTGAAGAAAGCAACTAAGATGCTCAAAGATACCTTGAAGTGGAGATCAGAATATAAGCCTGAAGAAATTCGCTGGGTATGTTGTGTTGCATTGAGTTTCCAATTTATCCTCCAAATTATGTATTTCAATGCCTCTTTTCCAATAGGTGATAGTTCTTAATTGCTCTTTAGTTTTTCAAACTTCCTGCGGATTTAATTGAGACCAATTACTAAAAGACTGGCTGGAATAGCCAATCAGGCCTGTACTATTGCTTTTGTTTAAGTGTAATTAGCAATAGAATATTATCTTGACCTAACCGCGTAATGTATGTATGTTCTTTTTATTTTGTTTCACTTAACTGAGTAATAATTGAACATTCTCTGCTGAGCCAGTTGAGCAGAGTTTGTTTATCTATATATTTCCAAGCCTTTTTGATGCAGTTCAATGTATCAAGCAGGAAGACATTGCTCAGGAAGCCGAGACTGGGAAAATCTACAGATCGAATTATGTAGATAAACATGGCAGGACAGTTCTGGTCATGAGGCCTAGTCACCAGGTTCCATTATTCTTCTTCCTTTCAGGGCTGTAGTGATGTGTGAGTTGATTTTTCACCCAGAGGTGGAAATCGTGCAGGAGATATTAGTCCATGAACAAATCAATATCTTTATGCAAGTAAATGGATTTTGACCGGTTCTCATGTGATGTATCTTGGGAAATTCCCATCATGAGGAAGGATTATTTCATAATCCATATGTTGGAGTTGATCTTTTCAATGAAACTGGACACTGTATGCAAAAGTTAATTCCCTTGCAGATGCTTGTGTGGCTTAAGGTAGAGTGAGTGAACTTGAATTGTGCAGGCAGTCTAACGAGAAGGCAACCTAGTTTATTGGAACATGATGCCATGCACTGTCTTAAAAATTGTTTGTTTTGACTTGGTTTAAATGCAGAACTCGAAGTCCACAAAAGGACAAATTAAGTACTTGGTTTATTGCATGGAAAATGCTATTTTGAATCTGCCATCCGACCAAGAGCAGATGGTCTGGCTGATAGACTTCCAGGGTTTCAATTTGTCCCATATATCAGTGAAGGTGACAAAGGAGACAGCCCGCGTATTACAGGATCAATACCCGGAACGTCTTGGTGCTGCCATTCTGTATAACCCTCCTAAATTCTTCGAATCATTCTTTTCGGTATGACTATTTCTGACTCTGTCCTCTCCCTTTTGTCTCCTGTTATGGTACTTTCACCTCAACACTTTTGCTGTTACTTTCACCTCAACACTTTTGCACTGTAACATTAGTACTACCACATACATACCCTTTTAGAAAAAGCAGATAATATGGATTAGAATTGTCTGCATGAAAGGCATTTGTCACACTCGTTACTTTTTCATTTACATTAACTAAGCTAATGGGAAATTGTGATCGTTGACTAGTTTGCCATGTAATATATTATGACGGATACGGTCATTCTTCCAGTCAGTTGCTGTAACACTATATTGTGTTACTGCAGGTGGTAAAACCCTTCCTCGAGCCCAAAACTTACAATAAGGTAAAGTTTGTCTACGCGGATGAACTCAACTCAAAGAAAATAATGGAGGATCTATTTGATATGGATCAACTTGAATCCGCATTTGGTGGCAATGATGCTACTGGTTTTGACATTGGTAAGCATGCTGAGAGGATGAGAGAAGACGACAAGAGGATGCCATCTGCTTGGACAAGAGGGAACACTCCGTCAGCAACCCAAGCAGCAGTCGTAACTGTTTCGGCTTCTTTAGATTCCATTACTTTATCAGATTCCGATCCCTCAGACAACGAGAAGGCAGAAGATCTAATGGGTGGAGTAGAGTCAGAGATAGTGTCCCCCATTGATGCTGCAGTGTCAACAAATATAGGCGATAACTGCAGTGCGAGCGTGCATTCTTAAAAGAAAGCGAGTGCAAGCTTTGATGTCATTCTAACCTAGAAATGTAGGTGCAGATTTGGCACTCTGACCATTCGGGATTCTAGTTAGAGCTTGAACTGATCCTCTTTTAATTATTTAATTAATGAAGTTGCCTTGTGGCATCAAGTGACTTTCAAATATGGCAGGTCGTGTTCTCTGGTGCTTTTAACATCTTATTAATCTAGCAGCCATACATTTTATTGCGTTATGTCACTGAAGATCCATTACAAGGGTTCAAGAATCTGGTTCCTGGAAAGGAAACTTCTCTTCCTTTTCGTGTAGACCATTTTTCTTTGTCGTGCAAAGCATCCAAAGTAGTTTCCATTTTTCAAATCTAAGCCGTTATCGATAATGTTGAAGGCCAATGTTACCTTCAATGTAGCCCTGCCATTGAAATAACCATGAGTACCTACAAAATTCTACTGGGTATTTTCTCTTTTTATTCATTGCCATCTCCCCAGCATTATCAATAGCTCGAATTTGGTCTCATTGTTGGTCTTCACGCTATGGATAATTGTTCAAAACTTGTGTGCATACGTATATTTCCACATAATAATATTATATATGGATCTACGAAGAACATCCTGAGGATTTAAAGTGATTTAAATTTGCCACAAGCATCAAATCGCCAGTTTTTCTGTGCCATATTACTGCGTGCAGGATTTATCAGGACAATCATGATCCTGTCAAAGCGCTCTGAGTTTTGGTTGTCCGCACATCACCAACTCCCGGCTCTATTCCTATTTTATATCTGTGATCACTACCCTTACTTGCTATCCTAATCTTCATCCATGACATGTAAATATCCTATGCAGTTGTATCCAGTGGTTGGGCATTTTTCCTTTTGAAAAGGATCTGCATTCATTTGGTGGTAAGGTTGTCGCACTTTGACATGATGAACCTGCTCTCAGGACAGTATTTTCTTTGGACTATATAAGATGTTTTCTGTGTAAGATCAATTCATGTGCCAAGCACATACTCAGATGTGGCATTTGGGATTAAAACTCGCCGCGTCAATCCATTTTAATGTGTAAGAAGGTGAACACAAGGCCAAATGGAATATCCAAAGTGCAGAGTCTCTTCTTTTCTCTTTTTTCCTTCCAATATATGGTGCACATGTTATGTCAGTCACTACACCAGACAATACACATTCTGAGTTAGAGAAAGAGGATGTGTGACTTTTCTACTCTTCAAGCTTCAATAATATACTACGGCAACCCAATACTGTCTTCGTCATTCCGATGCAACTTGAATGCAGCTTCTGCATATAACCAGAACAGAGAGGAGTTTTCAGAGCCATGTGCTAGCATATTAAGAAGCTAAAAGCAAGGAAGAAAATCTAAGAGGAATACCTTCTAATTGCCTGGATACTAATGTGACATCTCATCCAATTTCTGCCTGTACTGAGCCAATCTCTGTAGCAAAATTCACGACAAAGAGCACTAGAGTTACTGCTCTATCTCATTATATTCGGCAGGCAACAAAGCATATCCACATTTAAACATATTTTTCCAAGAACAGTTGGACATCAAAACAATAGAACAACGCATCATGGTAATAAGCATGTCCAAAATTTTAGGGAGAGTGAAGGGGTATTTTAATCTTCTGCAACACTAACGAGGTCCTTGGTATTCAAATTATCACCAAGGGTGCGATTCTTATAGTTAATGAAGAATGAAGATGAATAAGAAAAAGGCTGGTGCATTTGCCTGCCTGACCATAAGAGAAATGAGACCTAATGAGTTAAGCAAGTAGAAACATGTAACTCTAGAATACAGCTATTGGATCAGAAAACAAAATTGCATTGACAACAGAAACTGCTCCAAAACTATTTTAACTCTTTTTTTTTAAATATAATATGTTCCTTGTGAATGATTGTTGGGGAAGCAATTCTTGGCAGTGACCATTTTCATCTCTGGTCTATGAAATAAACTTTTCTGTGAAACAACTGGAGATTTTCATCTGGTCTACGAAGTAAACTTGTCTATAGCACTGGAAAATAAGCACAATCAGAATTATAGAGTGAGACTCTTAGCAGCAGAATACCTTAGTATAAGCATAGACACCGGCTTCAGTAGTTCCCACTGGACTACCTCTCCTTACAAATCTTCCCTCTTTGAAAATGTATAGCAGTGGAATTCCAGTTGATAGCTCCAAACTCATAACCTGTTTAGAGAGAAAATTTTATGTGTGACGCAAATCAGTATGAATATGAATGATTTGCAGAAGCAATTATATTCCTCAAAAACAAAATGGTCCTTCACCTCTTGAGAAGTTAATTTGTCCAGATACATGATGATGGATCTCAGTGAATTGCCATGTGCTGCAATCATCACATTTTTTCCAATGAAAAGTTGAGGTTCAATCTGCAAGACAAGTATCCAACGTAACAGGATAATTAATGACATGGATAAGGCCTTGTAAGATTTTGAAGGTTGATTGTCAGACCAGTTGTTACGTCATTATCCCAAATAAAAAAGAAAAAGATCCAGGAAAGTCATTAAACACCTCATCGCAGAAATACGTGACAGCTCTTTGAGCGCACATTTCCAAGCTCTCCCCATTAGGTGGGGGAATGTCATAACTTCGCCGCCACTCATGAACTTGTTCTTTCCCATATCTCTCTGCTGTTTCCTGTTTATCAAGACCTTGCAACTCACCATACCTACAAAATTTAGGGTTTCTGCACATAAGTGTTAAATGAAGATGCAAAAACAGAAGAAAGATCAGAGAGGGCAGAGATCTATACATTCTTTCATTCAATTGCCAAGCTGTTATAACTGGAATGGATTGCTTTTTGGTCTCTTCACTGAAAATATGACCCCATTTCCTCGCCCTCTCATTCTCATCATGCAATATGATTGGCACCTACATGCAAGCTATAAATAGATTAAAACAAAGAAGAAAATTCTCAACAGCACTAGAGTGAAAGCCATTTTCTAAAACTACAACTTCAGACTTAACATAGGCTGCATCTAAGATTGCAGAGGACCACAACTCATAACATAATTTCAGGGTTTCTATATCGTGGAGGACAATGCTCATGGAACTGAACTAAGATATCCTAAATTATGTACCTAGCCTTTCACAGATCAATAACTATGCCCCTTTCATTCTGGGGTCAAAATCCTAGCCAGATCTGCATGTATAAGATGCCCAATAGCGTAAACTACTCAAGTGTGTAATAATCATCCCTAAGAGTTAAACAGTTGGCAGATGGAAAATGTATGATTACTTATTTAAATTGACTGGTGTGCATAGCAAGAGAGGGCCAAGCTTGCACCTTCTGTTGGCGGTGCTGAGTCATGGCAAGCATTGCAGTCATCTGTGCACGGATCAATGATGATGTATATATCATGTCAACAGGTATGTTGCTAATCCTTTTACCCGCTTCAATCGCCTCTTCCACACCCTTCTTGGTAAGTGGTACATCAACACAACCGGTAAATAGGTTCTTCTCATTCCATAGAGACTCCCCGTGCCGAATCAGGATCAATGATGCTTCATCTGACATGACAGAGAAGACAAAATCATAAGATTTCACTCTAAAAAGCTGTGAGTGTTAAGAGGGCACGTAGCTTTGTTAAGGGTTAATTATGATTTAGAAAGAATAATACTAGAAACAGGAAAACTGATTCACAAAATTGGTTTAAAGAGTAGTTGAACTACATTCCTTATGAGATTTTGAATTTGGCCCACTTGTTTAAATACTCATAAAATTTGTCACATCACTCTTGTAAATCATTTCTGTAGACCAGCCTTTGTAACTTTAGCATCTACCATTACTCATCTGACAGGTCTATGCATTTGACATGAGGTGGGTCAGTTATTTTTCCAAGCATAATTAAGCAGATAGAATATACTTGTGCAGTCTGTAGTTGTTCACCCAAAGAATTATTTGTGAACAATGTGGTAGAGAGTGAATGTACATACTTGATTTCTTTAATGAGTCACTCAAGTCATTTCTTGAAGATGTAGGAATTGGATCAGAAACTGACATTTGAGAAGCTGAAGCTATGACGAGACTGAGTTTATTTCCGGTAGCTTGGCAAAGAGTTCTTTCCAACCTGCCAATCTCAACCTTGAACACTCTTGAAGATAATCTCACTGAGCCGTGCCTCGAATCCGGACAAAAGCAGGGTCTGCTACTTACGTAACATCGAGAAGAAGAAGAAGGTCCAAGAGATGGATTACAAACAGCAGCATCCATTCTGGAGTTACAGGATGAACCACATACCCATTAGAACTTAGAAGGCATCAAAACTGACCGGTATCTCCGAACGCAGACATCTTGTCACATTAGTCAAGCACACGTAAAAGATCCCACTTGCAACATCTAACAACAGGATGGACGTGCTTCATCAAAAGGAAATTCGGTAAACAAAAGATGAAATAGAACAAACAAAGTCCTGGCAACGTCCACCAAAGATGACTACGCTGAAACAGTACTGAACTTCATGCATTTCCAGTAAATGCCCCATCGTCATATAAAAGAAGCAGCCGCGGAAGCACCCAATGGATTCAAGAAACCCCCGAAAAAGTAAAGTTAAAAACTTTAAGCCTGTATAAGTACAAGCCAGAAAAAAAACACTCACGCGAGCTGAGAATCGGGAGGGACCATTAGAAGATTCTAACACACTGACAAATCAATGTCCGATCCCACCGAAAAATTTTCAACACAATCAAGCGGAACTGACCACAGATCTTCAAGGTACGACGACAAAACGAGGCTGAGAGCGAGTCCTAAGATGAAGTGGCCGAATACGATTACTTTACTACTTTCATCTTTCTTTTTCCGTATTGCACGCACAAGGGGTCATTCGACGACATGCCCACTGACATAAATAAACACGCGATCAACAATTTTCCACTGCCCCAACAAGAGAAACGATCGCGAAGTACAAAGAATCGATCTTGCGAGAACCCAAAAGAAAACAAGAAACAGACAAAGAAGAAGAAAAGCAACCAACCCGGAAAGCGAGTTAGGATGCAATCATTAGGGAGGGTACCGTTTTGCAGTTCTCGTCGTCCTCCGCGTCTCCTGAAAGCGAACAGCCGATGCGGAACGCGTGCGATGGATCGACCTCCTGACAAGGTTTGCTCTCTGACTCCCTGTCTCTTTCCCAGGTTGTGGGACTTTTCATATAGCGGACAAGAAAAATAAAAAGGGGGCGAGCTGCTTGCTATTTGTGATGTAAAAAAGATTTAATTTTTTTGAAAATAATTTAAGAAAGAATAAATCATCGAGAATTCTGTGAATTTGGGAAAATCAATTCAAATGCTCGTGAAATTAATATGATTCAGGTTACCCCATAGAATAATGATAATGCCCTTGAGTGATAACAAAAAAAATGCACTCGTATTATGTTAAATGAAAATATTGACGGTCGGCCGATATCCTAAAACTTATTAAATGAGTATAATTGAGTTTTATAATTTTCATTTTGTGTATTTAACTTTTAAAACTTGTCCTTATTATCCACTTTAGTCAATTCATCAACTTGTCAGCTTTTCTTGGATGGAAATTTAGGTGGCTCTTCTATATTAATTTCATTTATTTTAGGAAAATTTCCAAATAAAAACCTAAGTGCCTCAATTTTTCAAATAAGGGTTTGTAGTAAAAATTATCTCATATACAAACTTGAAGTGCTATCATTTTCTGAAATAAGAACCTGAAATGAAAAATATTGTAAATAATTACCTAAAGTAGTTATGTTAATTTTAAAGAAGGACTTGACCTCATTGCTTGGTTAAGGGTATTTTTGTCCTTAGCATTTTCTTTTTTCTAAGACAGTGAAAAAAAGACTAAAACTTAAACAAGGAAAAGAAAACACAAATAATAATAATAATAATAATAATAATAATAATAATAATAATAATAAAATAATAATAATAATAATAATAATAATAATAATAATAATAAAACAGGTGGACTAATGGGGCTAGCCTTTGCTTGCGGCCATTGCCCTATCGCTAGTGGGGCATCGGCCATGGTCAGCGCCTTAGCGAGGGCCGATGACCTCATCAACCAAAGGTTAGCCCTCACTTGAACTGGGAGAGGGCTAGCAACCCTCACCTAGATCTAGGAGGGGATTGCGGTTTTAGGTGAGGGTCGCCAGCCCTCTCCAAGTTTTAGCGAGAGCCTATTGACCCTCACATTTGCGCCAATGACATTGTCGGCCATGGTTGATGCCCCACTAGTAATGGGGCGGTGGCCATAGGCATGGGAGGTTGGGGCTAGCCCCTAGTATTTTTGAGTTTTTTTTAAAGAAAAAAAGAAAAAGGAAATATGAAAGAAAATAAGGAAATTTAAATGACAAAATGCCCTTAACCAACTAGTGAGGTTAGATTCTTCTTCGGGACCAACATGGCCACTTTAGGCACTTATTTGAAATGAGGTCTACTTCATGCTCTTATTTGAGAAAATGAGAGCACTTCACACCCCTATTTGAGATAAGATTCATTTCAAGTCTTTATTTGAGAAATTGAGAGCACTTAAGGCTCTTATTTATAATTTTCCCTTTATTTTTAGTTGGTCCCACATTAGAAAAAATAAAAAATGAAAAAATTGGAATAATAAAAGGGTTAAATGTACTAAGAATCCTAAAACTTGTCACGAAAGTGCAATTAAATTTCAAAACTTTAAAAATGTATTATCAACAGAAAAACTTAATTTGACCAATTTGTAAGACTTAATTGCATTTTTTGAAATTTTTAGAATTAAATTGTACTTTATTGACAAATTTTAGAACTTTCACTTATCCCATTAAGAAAATAAGGAAAAGATGAGAGTGGCAAAGAGCTAAAGCAAGGGCAACAACGCCCACCACGTTGTGCTTGTAAGGGCAACGACCCTCGTATAGTTGTGGCCATGACAACCCTTGCCACCATCGAGCAACAGTTGGACGGCCCTCACACGACGGTTGTAGGGCTAGCCGAACCCCATTCGATAGTGGGAAGGGTTGCCTCAGCCACCAGCGCACAAGGGCCTACTGCCATGGTCGCAATGTTGAAGAGGGTTGCCCATGCTCAAGTGCAAATATAGGGTAATCTTTGTTCCCCAATCTCTATTTTGAATTTTCCAGGTTTTTAATTTTCTGATTTCACATTTACTCAATTTTTTTTTTGTAGCTTTTTTATGCCGTGTCACAAAACGAAGTCATTTTGTGTTCAAGGAATTTAAATATATACACACACATATAAAGTCACATACCATTGAAAAATAAAAATTGCTGTCTTAGATTTTTTGTCCAGTAAAATTTCATGGAGTTAATGGAAGGATTTGAGTGTATCCAAATGATAAGTTTTAGGATTTAAGTGAAGAAATTAAAATTTCTAAGACAAAGTACATAAAAGCTACCAGTTTTAAGACGTGTGTTGTAATTATCCCAAAGAGATTTATAATCAACTATGCTCATGTGTGGATTTTTCATTTAGTATATTAGTAAAGGTTTGAGATTCCAACCATCTTTTGAGTTTGTTCTGTTCCACTGATAGATGTTGGTGTCAATGTTAAGCATATATTTTTTACATGGCTGTGACAATTTTTAATTGTGATTTGTTACTATATTCTTTGTAGAAAATGATCGTTAACTTTTTAGTGGGAACAAATCATTTTCAACTGTTCAGTGTGACCAAATCATGCCAACTAAAAAATTAAATCACAAGCCCTATATCTGATGTACAAAGCGTAATCAAGTCTTGATACTAATAATTGATAAAATCAGGTTCATTTGTTAATTGTTTGCAGAAAATTATTTTGACTTTCCGGTTTTTGAACAGTAGAAAACTAATTGATTTATGAAAAATATTTTTATGAACTGAAAATAAGTTTAGATTCGAAGAATATAGTAAGAAAAGTATTTATTTGAGGCCTAATTATGCATCTACGAACATTCAGAATTTGCATTGTCCATCCCTTCATTGGATAGAATCTTTCCAAATAATTTTTTGCAATTTCCATTTCCGATTCTAGCAAATTGAAATTGACATGTCTATTGATGCTAGCCAAAAGTATTGTGAAATTTGATAAGACCACTGCATATTATTCTAAAAGCTTAAACATGTCTATAGATATACTTCATTGAAAATGTAGTTTTATGTTTAAATTTAGTGAGACCATTATCAATTGTCTGAAAGTTTAAGTTGTTAGATGAATACATGATTTTATATTAAAGTAAATTACTTTAACACTCCCCTTCTTAATATGGTCTTTTTGCTTAGTACTAAAGGGTAAAAATTTAATTGGGAAGACAATTGGGTTTTGAAATATTTGAATTCAGAACCTTCAGCTTTGATATCATGTGAATTTTGGTGAGACCACTGTCAATTGTTTTAAAAGTTTAAGTTGTTAGATAAAAATATAATTTTATATAAAATTACTCCAATAAGTTGAATATGGAAATAAATCAGTGCCATTATAAATGAGAGGTTGTTGAATATTCGGTTAATTGTATCATGATTTGTTGTACTTGTAATTTGGTCTCCGAAAATCGGCTATCCACGATGGCATTGAATTTTTGACATCATACTTTTTCCTGGCATGGATAGAAAACCTTCAGCAAAAATTTGCCAATTGAAGAATGAAGGACTCGATCGAAAAAAATCTATGAATTTGGCGACTTAACTATATAGATAGCAAGTTCTAGATCACATCACATTGAAAAAAAAAAACAATTTGTTCAAGGACTAAAATGTGTACTTTCTCATTATGAAAATATTGTCGAGCAAATAATCTTTGAAGTTCAGCGTGACCAAATCATTTCAACTAAAAAATTAAACCAGAAGCCTTATACTTGATGTATAAAATGTAACTATGCCTTAATACTTATATTGATAAAATCAGGTTCATTTGTTTGCAGTAAAACTGTTTTCGGGAAATTGTTCTGACTTTTTGGTGTTTGAATAGCAAAAAATTAATCGATTTACCAAAAAACGTTTTCGATTAACTGAAAGCAACAAACTTAGATTTCAATAAAATGACTTTTTTTTTTTGGGTAAGAAGGAAATCACTTTTCTTAAATCACAAAATAGATGAAAACTAACACTTTCCCTAATCAGGATCTTAATGGAAAATAGTTTCATTTATCATAAATTTTTTCAGTGAAACAAGCGTAGTCTCAAACTAAATCCTTCGTCAGAGTAATTAAATCCTAAACTTTCGCTAATTGTGCAGTTAAGTCCTTCATCTATGTGAAAATCACAATTTAAGGCTGTCTTGATTTCGCCAGTGAAAGTATTTCGGAGCTGACTGTATCGTGTACATAAAGTTCAGCACTATTCATTTTCTACTTATCGATTCATGCTTTGCCACTATCTTATTAGATCGACGCTCAAACATTATACTAAAAGGAAAACTAAAAAAATTGAAAGTTTGTTGTCGTGTACATTGGTTCCTTATTTACGTAATACGTGTATCTTCATTAGCTTTTCCAAAATTTCTCATCCAATTTTCGGCCAACGGTGCCTCGATGAAGACTGATGACCCTCGCCAAGATCCGAGTGAGGGTTGCAATGCCCTTGCCGGCCAACATGCGAGGGTTGGGATGCCCTTTGCTATGGCTGGTGAATTGCGAGGGCTTGATGATCCACTTGGCCAAAAATTTGATGAAGGGAAAAAATAAATAAAAAGAAGAAGAAAAAAAAAAAAAAAATAAAAAATTGCAAAAATCATTTACATTAGCACTAGGCACATTGCATAAGATGGCTGATGCTAACTGGACTGTTGCATTAGTGATTTCTATTTAAAATTGATTGGAAAGATTATATTGACAAATAGTTAAAATGTTTATGATTAAATTGATAAAATTAAAAAGTTTATAACTGAATTAACTATCATATAATATGTTTAGGATGATTTAGACAATAATTTCTGTGTCATCATCTCAAAAGAGTAACATCAATGATTTATCATCCTTGAGAAATTATATCTGAAAAACTTATTTAAAATTTATATGAATTATCAAACTTGAATACTCTCATTGGTCCTTCAACGAGCAATCCTCTATTAATGCTCCATCTAAAAATCACCATTTTAAATAATTAGTTAATAGAAAATGTTTCATTTTTGTCAATAATTTATGTCTAAATACTTTCGTAAACAGTAAAATTATTTTTCATTCATTCATTTTTGTAAACATTATAATCGGTCATTCTTAAAAAATTATTTTCTAAACCATTTATTTTACACAAAACAAACAAAGCCTAAAGTAAAAGGTAATAGAGCATCCATTATAGGCAAAGAATTTTTTCCCAATTCAGTAGTGCATTAGACCGCTTGTGAAATTTAGGGGTGATCGGTTCCCCGGGCAATTTGGTTCCTCTTAGGAATGGGAACCGGACCAATCGGTCTTGGGATTGGTCCAACCGGTTTGGTTTGATTTCTAGGCGGTCCAATGGAACTGGTGAATCAAAATTAAAATAAAATAAATTTGCGTGAAACATGCTCTCGTCCAAGAGTTGCCGTCATTGATTCTCCAACGCTAAGTACGATAGTTGGTTTCTGATTCCTTCTTCATCTTCTCTTCTAGTTGTGGTGAATCGATTTTATAGGTGGATTGCCAATTTAATTTTGATACATGCAAGGAAAGTGGCGGATATCTTCCCAAAAACGATTTGAGTGGAATATGATTTATTTATTTTCTTAATTTAGACGGAAAGTCTCGCAATTTAGGAATGTCTTAAAAAATAAACAATGTTAGAATATCTAATGAAACAAAATCGCACCTACTTTTATGCCTCTGTATAGCAAATGATTTCAACCTCAAATTTCTCCCGATAAATTTCATGAAAAACCCATGGTGAATTGTGATGGCAGATTACCATGATGAGAAATAAAATTGCAATTCACAAGTTAATTGAATTTGTGATCCTTCAATTCTTAAATTTTTTAAACTTTCCAAATTTTTATTAGAAATAAAATCACAATTCACAAGTTAAGAAAAGGGAAAGAATCTTCAAATCATATATTCTTAATTTTCCAAATTTTCTTTTGTTAAATTTATTTTTTAAAATAAAAATCTTCAGTTGGGTTCCCTCTCAAAACCGGGGACCGGACCGAAAATTACCGGTTTCATTTTTATGGAATTGGGAACCGGACCGATGTCCTTGAAATTGTCCAAAACCGGCCGGTCCAGTTCGGTTTGGGCAGTTCTTGGTTTGGTTAATCTGTGTTGCTCACCCATTCATTTGAATTCTAATGTGAATGATTGTGAAATCTCGATAGATATTATCTTTTTTCAGATATTGCATACTATTTTGTTAAATTCTTTCTATGCACACAAAATTGTTACTATTCTTTAAATTACACAAGTTGCTTTTGGAATATTCATAACACGTGATATTGAAGATGTTATATTATTCAAAACCTTTAGATCTGATTTTATAAATTAATTATAGCTTTCTAAAAATTTCATCCTAATATTATTGCTAACTCTAGAAAATAGGTGAAAGATATCATTCAAATTTTACCAAAAGTATTTGTCACATTGGTAGCTAGAAAATATGCGTGCATGGACATATTGAATTGACATTGGCTTTTATCATATTGTCATGATCCAAGAAGATTACATGTCCCAGAGGGTTTTTGTATGAAGGACCGCGATTAATACATAAACAATCGATTCTAAACCTATCTCCCGAAATCTAGGGTTATCTCGAGTGTTCTAAAGCAAAGCTTTTCTAGGGGCAGGCAATACGGTAATTATATACAGTTATAATAAATATAGGTAGAGGGTAGTTGGAGAGATGTAATCTCCACGGTTAGATGCAGAGGAAATCTACGGCTATGGTTAGCCTTGCACTTATATATATAGAGGCATTCTCCCCTTTCGTATCTCATTTATAAGTGAAATACATTACGGAGCTTCTCTCTAAGTGTATGACTTTTTTACTGTAGATTTGCACCCTACCAAGTTTTGACACAAGTGTCTGCACCTCTAATTCTTACTATGGAAATTGTAAAATAAATTAGTGAGTACACAAATTGTAAAGTTTTGGATTTGTTTTGAATTGCAATGATTAAATATATACTAAATATAAGCTTTTTTATTACCTAACAAATTTCGAATTTCGAATTTCAAATCAATTTAAGTGACATGCTGTATTTAGCATTATTTTAATTTTAGTTTATTATGATCTTTAATAGGTTTTGATTTTCAAATTTTTGCTATCTATTGCTATTATCTCGAACATAATTTGATTTACAAATATCAATCGATATTTTATCATCACTAATGGATCAAACAACCTACTTTTTTTTTTTTTTTTTAACTCTCTTTGCATTTTTTTCCTTATCTTAGTTATTATATTCTAGCATTATGTCTATACATTACATGGCTTTATATGCATAAATGATTTATTAGCATATACAAAATTATAGTAATATTATATGATTTATTTGCATAAATAGAAGCGCACTTTTAAAAAAGATAAAATTTTAGGTTATTTTATTTTAAACGGGTTTTTGGGTGTATATTATAAAATGAACACACTTATTATAAGATGAAAATAATTTGATTTAATTTAATTTTGACAGTATTATAAATCAGATCGTTTCCTTTCCCAGATACTTCCCGGGGCTCTCTTGATACGGTGAAACGTTGTTTGAATGAAAAAGGTTTTGTGTGAACCTAAAAACCGTCTCTTGGGTTTGTGTGGGGGCATGGAAGATATTCTTCCAGCTCGTACATTATAATTGCCGTGCAAAACCAGCTGTGGAGTTCCCTCTTTATACTTATCGAGATCTCACTCCTAATGGCAATTGAGCAATCAATCTAATTAGTAAGATTAATGAATTATATTAGAAATAGAAAAATTGATTCACAATATGATTTATAGAATTGTGTGGCCGAATTCTATTGGGATCTTGGATATGGTCCACTTCCTTAAATATCCACACTTGTAAACCATTTATGAAGAGCGGTTTTTGTATTTTTAGCATCTAGCATTAGTTTTACTGGTATATGTAAGAAGTGGGTTAGAAAATTTTTCTAATCGCAAATAGAATATTCTCATACAGTTTTTAGTTGTTCAGTCGAACAAGTCTCATGGTGGTAGAGAGTCAATATACATACTTGATTTCTTTAATGAGTCACTCAAGTTGGGTAGAAATTGGATCAGAAATTGACGTTTGAGAAGTTGAAACAGGTTGTGCCGCTTACATAACAATGAAAAGAAGGTCCATTCTAGAGTTATAGGATGAACTGCATACCCATTAAAACTCGGAAGAAATTAAAAATGCCATCGGTATCTCTTGAATCCTGACTCAAGTCGAGTAGAAATTGGATCAGAAATTGACGTTTAAGAAGTTGAAACAGGTTCTGCCGCTTACATGACAACGAGAAGAAGGTCAATGATGAACCGCATACCCATTAGAACTCGGAAGAAATTAAAACTGCCACCGTATCTCTTGAAGCGTACATTTTCTAACAATAGTCCTAACAATAGTCAAGCACACCTAAAAGATCCACTTGTAACATCAGGATGGATGTTCTCCATCAAAAGAAATTGGGCAAACAAAAAATAAAAATAGAAAAAACAAAGTCCTGGCTGACTATGCTGAAATCAATCTGAACTTCATGCATTTAGTTTAAATACTCATCGTCATATTAAAGAAGCAGCCGCGGAAGCACCGATGAATTCAAGAAACCCCAAAAAAGTTACAGTTAAAAACTTTAAGCTTGTATTAGTACAAACCAAGAAAATGAACTCACACGAACTTAGAATCAGGAGGGACCTATCGAAGATTCTAACTTAGTGACAATTAATGTCCGATCCCACTGAAAAATTTTCTACAGAATCAAGCGGAACTCACCACAGATCTTTAAGTTGTGATGACAAAACGAGGAGGGAGCGAGACCTAAGAGGAAGCGGCAGAATATGATTCATTTTCTACTTTTCTTTTTCTTTTTCCATATTGCACGCACAAGGGATCATTCAACGACATGCCCACTGACATTAATAAACACGCGATCAACAATTTTTCACCGCCCCAACAAGAGAAACGATCGCGAAGTACAAAGAATCGATCTTGCGAGAACCCTGTAGAAAGAAAGAAAGAGACAAAGAAGAAGAAAAAACAGTCAACCCCGGAAAGCGAGTTCGGATGCAATCATTGGGGAGGGTACCGTTTTGCAGTTCTCGTCGTCTTCCGTTTCTCCTGAAAAGGCTAGGCTCTCTGTCTCTTTTTCTTTCCAAGGTTGGTGGGACTTTTAATATAGTGGACAAGAAAAATAAAACGGAGGCGAGCTGTTTGCTATTTCTGAATTAAACAAGATTTATTTATTTTTTAAATAATTTAAGAAAGAATAAATCATTGAGAATTCTGTGAATTTGGGAAAATCAATTCAAATGCTCACGAAATAAGTATGACTTAACTTACCACAGAATAATGATAATTCTCTTGAGTGATGAGAAAAAAAATTGCACTTTTAATATGTTAAATTGGAATAATTATAATAGAAATCCTAAAATTTATTAATGAATCTGTTTGAGTCTTAAAACTTTCATTTCATGTGTTTAATTTTTAAAACTTATCCTCGTTTTCCATTTTAGTCATTTCATTGATTCTGTCGATTTTTTTTGGACGGAAATTTGTGTGGCCTTTCTTTATTAATTCCATTTATTTTTAGTTGGCACCACATCGGGAAAAAAACTAAAAAATGAAAAATTTGGAATAAAAAATGAGGTAAAAATCGAGATTGGTGAAGTGCTAAAACAAGGGCAACAACTCTCATCCCATTCTTGCTTGTGAGGGCAAGCACCCTAATATAGTTGTGGCTACACCGACCCTTGCCACCAGTGAGTGAGGGTTGGATGGCCCTCAAATGACGGTCGTGAGGGCTAGCCAAACCTCACTCGATGGTGGCGAGGGCCAACCGCCATGATTGTCACCTTGAAGAGGGGTTGGGTTGCCCATCTTCATCCACAGATAGAACATAATCTTTGTCCCTCAAATTTTTTTTATAAAATTTTTAGGATTTTTAATTTTCAGATTTCACATTCACTCAATTTCTTTTTTGTATTTTTTTATGCCGTGTCACAAAATGAAGCGATTTATGTTCCAAGAATTTGTAAATATAAATATATAGGATCTCATATGATTAATAAAAAATAAAAAAGAACTGGCGTGTTAGAGCTTCTTTACCATTATAATTTGTAAAGTTAATGGAAGGATTCAAGTGCATCCGCATCCGCATTATAAGTTTTAGGATTTAAATGTAGAAACTAAAATTTCTAGGACTCAAAGTACATAGAAGCTTCAAGTGTTAGGATTTATGTTTTAATTATCCCCAAGAGATCTATAATTAAGTATGCCCATGTGTGGACTTTTCATTAATTATATCTGTAAAGGTTTGAGATTCCGATCATCATTTGAGTTTGTTCTATTTCATAGATGTTGGTGTCAATGTTTCGCATATTTTTTTTTATATAGCTGTGGTAGTTTTTAATTGTGTTTTCTTACTATATTCTTTGTTGAAAATGATTTTTAACTGTTCAGTGTGACCAAATCATTTCAACTAAAAAATTAAATGAAAAGCCCTATATCTGATGCACAAAATGTAACTATGTCTTACTAATTACAATTGATAAAATCAGGTTCATTTGTATGAAATAAAATTATTTTCGGGAAATTGTTTCTACTTTTCCATGTTTGAATAGTAGAAAACTAGTTGATCTACGGAGAACGTTGGTAAGAAAAGTATTTATTTGAACCCTAAATATGCGTCTGTCAACATAAAAAAATTGCATAGTCAATCCCTTCATTAGATAGAATCTTTCCAATCAAGTCTTCCCAGTTCCCATTTCCGAATCCAGCAAATTAAAACTGACATGTCTGGAGATGCTAGCCAAAAGTCTGATGTGGAGATAATCAGTGCCATTATAATTTGAGGGGTTGTTGAATATTCGGTTAATTGTATCATAATTTGTTGTTTTTGCAATTTGGCCTCCGAAAATCGGCTATCCACGATGGCATCGAATTTTAGACACCATACTTTTTCCTAGCATGAAAACCTTCAGCATGAATTTCCCAATTGAAGAATGAAGGACTCGATTGAAAAGAAAGATCTATGAATTTGGCAACTTAATTATATATATAGCAAGTTCTAGGATCACATCACATTGAAAAGAAAAACAATTTGTTCAAGGGCTAAATGTGTATTTTGTCATTATATAAATATTTTTGAATAAATTATCTTTGAAGTTCAGCGCAACCAAACCATTTTCAACTAAAAAATTAAACCAGAAGCCCTATACCTGATGTACAAAATGCAACTGCATCTTAATACTCATAATTGATTAGATCAAGTTCATTTATCTGAAGATAAATTATTTCCAGAAAATTTTTCCAACTTTCCGGTGTTTAAATATCATAAAACTAATTGATTTACAGAAATGTTTTCCATGAATTAAAAGTAACAAATTTTGATTTGGAGAAAATGGCTTTCCCTTTTGATAAGAAGGAAATCACTTTTCCTAAATCACAAAATAAATTAAAAATTAATTATTTTCATAGAAAATAATTTCCTTTATCATAATTTTTCAGTGAAACAAGCGCACCCTCAAACTATAGAAGTCTTTTATCAGAGAAATTAAGTCATAAGCTTTTGTTAACAATTAAGTCCTTAATCTATGTGAAAATCGCAATTTAAATTATTTTGGGTTAGACATTCTAATGAGCTGAATTGACTAAATTATGCATCGTGCCTTATAATTGTGAATTTGTTGATGTAGAAATGATATGAATCCTCTTCCTTTGCCTCTCTTGTGCGCAAGTATGCGACAGTTTCACGTGTTTGGAACTCAAAGAGGAGTAATTTACAATCCACAAACTATTGTATCTCTACTAGAAAATCTAACCAACTCTTGCTTAAACCTTGTAAAAGTATACAGAAAAATCCATGTATGTAACTTAGATCGATTATTTTGGTTCATTGTTTATAATTGTACATAGACACAAATAATTGTATAAGTTAATCCACAACATCTTACAAATTTTTAGCTCTTTGCTATGTGATTTGGAAGACCAAGAACGATATAATCTTTCGTGCTCGCACTTTGTACATTCCATCAATGAAGCAGTACCTTACCAAGGCTGTCAAGGACAAATCTATTGCCTTCAAATCTATGGTAGATACGCCGAGTAATAGGAGAATCCAACGTAGTTGGGGGATCGATCTTGGTATTTTTGGTACAATTTCGTCTCTGGATCAGGATGTGGCCGCTTAGTGTTCGACTCTGTATGGCTCTCATTAAATGTAAATTCCCCTCCCTGTAAACTTGGTACCCTCTCACTCAAATGATATGTAGTCCTTTTGAGTGCTTGTTGGTGCTGGGTTTCCCTTTTGTAAATTGTTTGGTTGGAATTTATATACTACTTACCTTACCAAAAAAAAAAAAATTTAGAATCTAAATACCTCTCATCCATGTTATTTGAATTCTAATGTGAATGATTGTGGAATCTTCATAGATATTATCTTTTTTTGAGATATTGCAGAGTAATTTATTAAATTCTTTATGTGAACACAAAATTTGTTGCTATTTTTTAAATTACACAAATTGCTTTTGGAATATTCATAGCACACCATATCGAAGATGTTATATTATTCATAAATATTTAGATTTGAGTTTATAAATTAATTTTAGCTTTCTAAAAAGTTCATCCTAATATTATTGCTAACTCTAGAAAATAGGTGGAAGATATCATTCAAATTTTACCAAAAATATATGTTGCATTGGTAGCTAGGAAATATGCATGTGATGCTTGTATTGAATTAACATTGGCTTTTACTATGTGACAGGTGTAAGAGGATGACACATCCCAGAGGGTTTCTATATGAAGGATCATGACTGATCCATGAACAATTGGCCCTTAATTCCTAAATTCTTAGAATTTTCTTGAGTATTCTAGAATACTCCTAGAGTGGGCAATATGATAATTATATATGGTTGTAATATTTGCGAATAGATAGTTGTTAGAGAGATGTAATCTCTACCGTTTAATCTAGAGAAGATTTATGGTTACTGTCAACCTTATATTTCTTTATATATAGGGGCTTCCTCACCCTTCATTTGTGTTTCATTCACAAGTAAAATATATTTCAAAGCTTCTCTTTCTAGAGTTTTTTTTTTTAAGATCTCTAAGTCACATGAGTTAATGAACGCTAGATCGATTGAACCATAAAAATATATTTGGTGATTATTTTATTAAATAATTATTTATCATCTAATCTGTACAATATCACCTACTATTTTCTTTATACACATAGTAGATCCAAAAAGTTTTCGTCAATAGAAAAATATTTTCTATAAAATAAATAACTAAACATATTTAGTTTATTTAGTTTTCGTCTATTATCTACCCATCATCGTCTTCTTTTATGATAAATAGGAAGTTTTCTTATCTACCATACATTAAATAGAAGAATGAATAGATAAATGTATGGGTAAATATTTGTGTCAACTTCGATATTCATTTATCACAAAACATTGTATAATATAATAGAGGATCATGTTAAAAAGAATTAAGAGTGTTACATTCATTCCATATTCATAAAAATAACAAAAAAATTTCTGCTTTTTATTTTAGAAGATATCATGTTAAATTTGTTACAAATCCAGATTTCGGAAATCTAAATTCTAACTGAAGTTGAGTAGCAAAATCCCTTCTCAATTTCCTTTATATACACAGTATTCTGTATCACTTATTCCCCTTCGCTTTCATTGAGTGAGAAGATGGCGAAAGTTTGTTACCTCATTTTCATTTCTTTTGTTTTGGCGTTGGCAAATTGTCAGCGAGATCTTCCTTCTCTTTCATGTTCGTCGTTTGTATCAAATTCCAGTTGTTATCAGATTATTTACAGTATGATCGATTGCATATCCTTCTTGAGCGTGGGTAGCGCTGTCCCGAATGCAAGTGCTTCGTGTTGCTCCGGATTCAAGTCGGTGTTAAAAGCAGATGCTGATTGTTTGTGTCAAGCCATTAGAGAAGCCACTCAAATGGGCGTCAAACTGGACATGACGAGAGTTGCTGAACTGCCTTCTGATTGCGGAGTTTCTCATTTTTCTGTCTTGAAAATTTGCGATGGTAAATGTGTTTATTTTTCTTTTCAAAAATCTTAAAGATTTAGGCCTTTACGTATTGATACTAATAACTCTTTTGTGCACTTCTTCGTGCAGTTTCGGACTCTCTAGCAGCTTCCCCTGGTAAATTGCAATGTAGAAGTATTTTGTTTGCAACTTAGATCGGTTTGCAGTAGTGTTCTGTTTATATTTTATTTTATTTTATAATTGGTGATTCAGACATTTTGTTTGGTTAAATTATTTAAATGACATAATTTTACTGATTAATACAGCTAAATCGCCAAAACCATCTCCGAAAAAACCATCTCTGAAGAAACCAGTAGCAGCGCCAACGAAGGCTCCCACTCCATCGCCATTGCCGCCAACAAAGAGTCCCTATCCTTCACCACCACTGACAAAGGCTCCTACTGCATCGCTATTGCCAACAAAGAGTTCCAATCCTTCACCACCACGGACAAAGATTGCTCCAGCTCCAGCTTCGAAACCGCACTCACCACCCCAGACAAAGACTGCTCCAGCTCCGAAACCGCCAGCAACCAGGACAACCGTTCCATCGCCCAAGTCATCCAAGAGTCCTGCTCCATCTTCCAGACTAAGTAAAGTTTCGGCACCAGCCCCGACAAACTTAAATTCCGGATCGTACCCCCTCAATTCTTGCATCGCAGTTGTCTTTAGTTTTTACCTGATTTATCTCTCATTCGTCGTTATGCTTTGAGATTAGCTTTGAGAATAAGTCTGTATGGAAATTGTCATTTTCATTAGTTTTGCCTAAGTGAAGTTTTCTTTATTAAAATTTTGCTTTTTCTCATCGTGTTATTTGTAAACACTAATTTGCATCCAAATGTTTCAAGCAAATAAATATCAATGTCCAAACATTTATAAATTATTCAAAGAGCATGTGTAGCATGAGAAAATAATAAAAATTTCATAATTTATAATATTTGTTTTTATTTTATAACGAGTGTTCATTCTCTAATATATACCAAAAATCCGTTTAAAAAAATAGCATATTACTATAGTTCTGTATTTATGCACATAGTCATCTAATTTGTATATATACTAATAAATCATTTATGTGTGCACATAGTCATTTAATAATACACAGAAAAATATTATAGATTAGTTAGTGATGATAAAATATTAGTTGATATTGTATATATACTAATAAATCATTTATGAAGATGTGCACATAATCATCTAATAATACATAGAAAAATATTGATGATAAAATATTAGTTGATATGCTAAATCGAGATATTAGCAGCAAAAATTTGAAAAGCAAAATCTGTTAAAAGATCATAACAAATAACAAATAGAAAAATCCTGTTAAAAATCATAACAAACAGAAAAATCAAAATCTATTAAAAATCATAATAAATATAAAAATTTGAAAATCAAAATCTTTTAAAAGATCATAACAAACTAAAATCAAAATAGAAACATGTTAGTTAAATTAATTTGAAATTTGAAATATGTTGGTGATAATAGATAAGCCTATATTAGTTGTTGCAATCAAAATCTGTTAAAAATTTTAACAAACTAAAATCAATATAATGCTAAAGACAATAGAAACATGTCAATTAAATTAATTTAAAGTTCAAAATATGATAGTGATAACAGATAAGCCTATATTTAGTCTATATTTCGTTGTTGCAATCCAAAGGAAAACAAAACTGCACATTCACCAGATTTGCTAATTTCTTTTACAATTCCTAGTATAGTCTATTTCAATCTACGTTATAAAAATTTCTTTTATAATTCCCAGTATGGCCTATCTATATCAGCATACATTACAAAATAAAATAAAATAAAATAAAATGAAAAATTTGTTCAATTCCTGTACTGAGGTGTCAAATCCACCTTTTTGTTTGTGGCTTTGTCCTGCGGTTTAAAGAAAATTTGAGTTTCATTTGGGATTATATTCACATGATTAGAACTCTGTTGGTATTGACCTCATTAGAACTAGGAGACAATAAAGTTTTATTTATTCTGACGATGATATGATGTGTTATGATCTTAAAAGAGTGAATTCAATAAATTTATCATCTTTGATAGATCTATATCCCAAAACTTATTCAACAATAACATAATTTATCAATCATGGATACTCTCAAATGCAATCCCTCGAAATCCTCCAAAATGGGGTTATAGATGAATAAAAGATAGAGCACACAAGTGGTCTTATCCACCATTGATTTGAGAATTATAACTATCCACTCTCTCAAATAAATATGAAGCCTCTTGAGTATAATTTTTTGAACACCAATGAACGTTGTAATTTACTCTTATATAAACTTGTCTAGAGAAACTTTTTACACCTCTCCCGTTTACTTCTTGAGTTTCATTAGCAAATAAAAAAGTGTTAATTCACCTCATTAATAAGAAAGGAATTATCACCGTTAAGTATAATTCCATACCGCTTAATTATGTGATTATGATGTGCCTTCTGTACATATAGTCCTCTCCACTCACTAGATAAAATTTTTGGATTAAACATTCTAACTATCTAAACCAATTAAAAAAAAATCTATTCCAAAGAAGATACAAGAAAATTCTTACATGTTCATCAAACAAGCTTGTGGAATTCATCAAAATAAAAAGTACAATGGCAATTCATCCGTTGATATTAATATGATGTAACACAACTAAGTGAATATAAGAAACGAAATGAAATTACAAGTATGAAGCCGAATGAAGCACGAGATTATAACTAAGAAAAGAAATGCACCACATATGGTGCTTAGTCTAGAGACTAAGCTCGTTTCTTGCGCAATCCATGCTTGACCTTCTGTGTCTTCTCTTCCTCCTCCTTCCTTCTCAACTCTTCCCGTTGCTTCCTCATCTTTTCCTTTCTCCTCTTCAACTTCTCTTGCCACGATGTTCTCTTCCGTGGCTCTTCCTTCTCTCTCCTCTTCTCTTTTTCCTTCCTCTCCTTTTCCTCCCTCTTCCTCTTCTCCTTTTCCTCCCTCTCCTTTTCCCCCTCATCCTCTTCTCCTTTTCCTTCCTCTCCTTTTCCTCCCTCTTCCTCTTCTCTTTTTCCTCCCTCTCCTTTTCCCCCCTCTTCCTCTTCTCCTTCGGTGCCTTCTCTTTCTCCATTTGCTTCACTTTCCTCTTCTTTTCCTTCTCCTTTTCCTTGGGTGCCTTCTCTTTCTCGATTTGCTTCACTTTCCTCTTCTTTTCCTTCTCCTTCTTCAATTCCTTCCCGGCAGGCTCTCTTGGAATGGTGAAACACATAGTCCGCAATGTTTTGTGGTTCGAATGAAATGATTTTGAGTGAACCTAAAAGCTGTCTCTTGGTGTGGCACATGGAAGATGCTTCCCATTCTTAAAAGCTGTCTCTTGGATTGGTGTGGCACATGGAAGATGCTTCCCATTCTTATATTGTAGTTGCCGTCCAAAGCCCAGCTGTGAAGTTCCCTCTTTGTATTTATCAAGATCTGCTCCTATTAGTGGCAACAATCAATCCAACTAATAAGGTTAATGAATTAAAGATGCTAGACTCCTGCGTCTACTTTCTATTTGATCACCTTGATTTAAGCTTCTAGCTGAGCGTGTATGCTTTCGAATTAGTAAATAGAGTATAAGCTCATGAATTTGCAAAAATAAAGAAGGGCTTTTTCCTTGCTATTTTATCTTATAAATCCGTGTTATATTGGCATTACGTTTTCTGACCATGAGGTTTTGACAAAGCCGGCAACAATGTCCCGTATAGTTGGTAGTTTTATACTTGGATGCTGTCCTACATTATGTCCAAACTATATTATATATGTCGATGTGAATAGACCACATGTCCTAGCCCTTGGACATAAAAAAAAGGGGCAAACAGGTGGGTCATCACATTCTGGAGCTTGTAGTTCAGCCAGACAATACGAGTGAGCAATGTAAGGCACTTGATCCGACAAAACCGATCGAGAATTCAGTGAGGACTTTTATAGGGTTAACGGGAACGATTTGATTTTGCTTTAAAGTGCTCAATTGTGAGCTCAGTGTCTATTGAAACAAGAACAATCCGTATTGGTATTATACGCGGTACAATCATATAATTTATTTGACACAAGGACTGTTACTGAGAACTGACTTATCATGTACTTGTTTTTTTTTTTTCCTTGGAGGGTAGAAATAACTTTGCTTTCTTTCAAGTGAAAGTAGCCGAGTACAGCCCATCGACATCAGAACCATAGAATGTTCTAACTTTGTAGAGTAGGATAAGAAGCCCAATCACAAGGACGAGAATTCGCACGAATGTTCTGAGCCATCCCTTCCACAACGATTCCTCTGTGATGTTTGAAAATCGCTGAGATAGCTCCCGCATGTGCATCCATGTTGATTTCAGAGCACTAATGGAACGAGGAACCCACGCAGAATCTATGTGCTTCTCTTCTTTCAATCTTCAGGCCGAGATTTCGGGTCTGCAGACGACAAAGGAACAAGTGTTGTATTGTCTACGAATGTTGTTTACAGAGTGGATCTCGAACAATATACCGTCTGAACAGATTGTCCTTCGTAGGTAATGCATTTCCGACACACTCCAAGCAAAAGGTTTGATTTGTGTTCTCAGATTCCATACTTGCTTCCACAGATATGATGAGGATGCCGATGCAGGGGTATCAAAATGAGCCTGCCTTCTTCCATTGCTGCATTTATTGACGATAGAACTTTCGCTATCAAAATGAGCAAACATGGAGAGCGTGGATCCTCTTGTCGCATACCCCTCGACGGTTTAAAGTACTCTGAAGGCTCCCCATTCACCTTTACACTGAAAGAAATAAAGCATACCGAGTCAATTTTTCTTCTGCAAATCCCATCTTTCTCAATTATGCTTCCAAAAGGACCCGTTCGACTCGATCACAAGCTTTTCTCATATTCAATTGCAGGATTGCTTGAAGTTTCTTCTTCCATCTCCTCACTCTCAGCTGATGTAACAGTTCCTGCACAACCGGAATATTATCTTATCTTTGACGTCCTTGAACAAAGGCAACTTGTTCAGCAGAACAATCTGAGGCAGCAGAGGTTTAGCCCTGTTGGCAAAAACCTATGAGACAACGTTGTAAGCAAAATTCTATAAGTTGGAGCAAATGTCGGGTTCCCTAACATGGCAATTGTTGTCCAGATTAATCTAAATCGAAAAGTTTGACATCTCCCTTATCGTCCTGGTGTTTGGTTATATAGGTCTTGAGCGGTGAATCTAACATGTTGGTTCATCATGTTCTTGCTTGAAAGGCTCAGCTTCTAACCGATCCCTGTAATAATTTGAAACCTAATGAAAATGGTGGTGTTTAAATTAGCTTTGTAGCTTCTAGACACGTTGTTTGCTCATCGAACCTTACATAGACGGATGCTCATTTTTGGCTTGGATTTCACTGGATCTACCATGATGGGTTTCATGAACATGGGAGTTTCGAATTTAAGGTAAATTGAATAATTATGGTTCAAACTGAAAACTATGTAAATAATTATGAAAATTCAAAGGCATGGACCCGAAAGTTATCTTTGGGATTGCACTCGCACACGTGCTAGTTAATAAATCAATTCGTGTCAACCATGTTTTCTCTCGGAGCATGTAAACGCCAGACTCGGGTCGAAGGGACATAATTGAGCAAGGCATGCGCTGACTCCAAGTGGAATTGATGAGGGCCTCTGCTTTTCCTCACTTTGCAGCTCACTTCTCACTTGTCCTTTTCATTTCCCTCGTCCAAAGAGCATCATATATTGGAGCTTAGGATCCTATCAATAGATTGCGACCCGATTCATAAGGCATCTTTCAGTTCCCACTTCTCCAGATACGTGACCTCTTTTATCAATTATTCAACATGCCCGAGCCACGGTTTTAATCGATCCTCAAGATGCATGCGGATCACCATGTCCGAATTCATGGAGAAGTGTGGTTCTAGCCTCGAAGGAGCCAGCAGGCCGTAGGATTAGTTTGAGTCAAAAACAATTGTGATTTGAGAGACATAACGCGTAAACTCTGTTGGATAGACCTCAAACGCAGGGAAAGAGAACGTTTTCGTTTTCATGGTGAACAATACACAGTCCGCCCATTCGCCCCTAGACTAGAGCAATGGGTAGATCGAGTCTAGTTCGACAAATCATTATACCCGACTCGGTTGGTGAATCGGTTCTAAGAAGAGAATTGTTTGCTCAAATTCATGCACCATACAACAAATTGATACTAAATTTACATTTGGGATTGTCCTGTTGCTGGTAGCACCTACATGATGAATAATGGTGCCCGACTCATATCCTGAAGTGATGATGCACAAGGGCACTCGCTTGGCACCTGTCGCGAGCACGAAAGAAGGGCCAGACTGCAAAAGCAAGTAGGCAGGCTTTGACTTTTTGATGTGTGGGACATTCCGCTAAAAAGTTGACAGGCTTCTGAAAACAATCTGTCAAGGTGGAGAAGAATTGCTGGGGTCCTCTACCCATCTTCTCCTTTAGATGCAAGCTTTGGCCTCTCGTGTTTTCCTTCTTCCTTTTTGCCGATCTTATCCTAGAGTCCTCTGGTCAAGACCTTACTCCGGCCAAAACGAGTGATGTTAGGTGATATAATGTGTACCGAATCCACTACGGAAGTTCCAGATGTACACATCTTTTGGAATGGGTCGGCACTTCATCAAAAACTTCACTCCCGATTTCTCCCATGTCATCATGCCAAAGGTGTCACTGGTTTTCAAGAAAAGAGCTCTCCAGTTGTCTAAACGATGAGTGGGACTGGACGTACAAGACAGGGGTCATGCTCAAGAAAGAATCTTGCGTGTGATGATGATATTAGTACCTTCAATTAGTCCAATTTGATTCTCAAACGTTGATTTGATATACACAATTCCCCTAACAGTTAACTATTTCGATTAGGTCTCCGAAAAATATCTTGTCTTATGTTGGGAAAAGTATCCAAAAAGTCCTAAATCTATTATGTTTTTACCAATTTAATCATAAACATTCTAATTTTGCAAATTAAGTTATAAACATTTTCACTTTTTGTCAATTGAATCCATTCGACCAATTTTGACAAAAAATTAATGATATGGACATTAGCCATCTTATGTGAAATGATTAATGCTGACTAAAAATAATAATTTTTATATATTTGATTTATTTTTATTTTTCCCTTCACTAGACCTCACCGGTGGCGATGGACTTAGATGAGGGTTGCCCTCGCTTGGGTAGGCGACCCTCTCCCTCACCCAAGTGAGGGTCCCTCTCACCTCAAGTTGGCGAGGGCAAGGGTTGCCCACCTAGGCCTTGCCTTGCTTGGCAAGGGTGACCCAGGCAAGGGCAACCCTTGCCAAATTGAGTGTGGGCTGCCCTCACTTGCTAGGGGCCGATGAGGGTGGTTCTTGCTTGAGGCCAATTCAGCAATGGTGGCCTTGTTAGGCTAGTGAGGGCAACCTTTGCCCTCCATCTGGCGAGGGTGGTGCTCACCAACCTAGGCTTAGGCGTCCTTCCCCTGAGGCTGGTGACCTCTACCAACCATCGACCAGGTCTGGTGCAGAGGTTGCTGGAGGTGGTTAGTGAAGGGAGAAAGAAAAAAAGAAAGGAAAAGAGAGGAGGGAAAAAAAGAAAAGAAGGAAAAGAAAAAAAACGAAAAAAAGGAAAATAAATAATTAGAGAAGATATTAAAATATTATTAAAATTATTCACGTTAGTATTGGCCGTCCTATATGACATGGTTGGTGTCCATGTCATAGATTTTCAACCAAAATTGATTGGATAAACTTAATTGACAAAAAATGAAAATGTTTATGATTCAATTAGCAAAATTAAAAGGTTTATAATTGAATTGGCAAAAGTGTAATAGGTTTATGACTTTTTGGATAATTTTTTGATTTGATGTGTCATTGTGTTAAAGAAAAGCCTCCAAATAAGGAAATATTCGGTCGCTTGCTCAATAGGAAACAATGTCATCCTCTTCCTCATGGTTTCAACTGCGATCATGATTAATAGACAATGAACGGATGAAACTGAGTTCTCCGCACCAGTACTTGAGGAGAATGTTGCTTCCCTTGTTCTTTTTATATTTGAACGAATTTTTGTTGGGGCATGTTGGTATAGCAGAAGGTTGCGTGCATGAGATGTGTATTTAAAGTGACCGAGGGAAGAAAAAAATGTCTATCTATAATGAATAACACGTGTAAATTAGTAGCACTTACGATTTTTGCATTTATATATCTATGAAATCGAAGTGTAAAATGTTCTCTATGGTACGTCAATTTTAATGAATTGTTGTCTTTTTTTTTTTTTCATTTTTATGCTCAGGATCCGCCAGGCCCGACTTTCGACTTACGTCTAATTACCAACCCACGGCCCGTAGAGTGCGCGTGCACCCCGAACCAAGCGTCAATACCTGGGGGGAGCTAGCAGAGGAGCCCCCCACCTAAGACGCGTTAGCCAACTGTGTGATTTGATCCTAGGACCTTATGCAGGGAGGTCCCAAAGCCGAATCGACTCAGCTGGCCTGCTAGTGGGTATGAATTGTTGTTAATGTTAGTAAGTTTCAATAATGCTCCTTAATAAGATAATGTCATTAAATATTTTAATATGATTCAACACATCTCATCAAATCAAGATAAACGATAAGAATGATATTATACGATAGAATAAAAAGTTCGGAATCTAATCAAACCAATTGAAAGTTCATAATTGGCACAATGAATGAAAGCTCAACAACCACTTATGTCATTATCCTATGAAAATCCTGCCTGGGCCAACCGATGAAAAAACAAAACATTAAGAAGTTCTTCATGTAAACTAATTAGATCAGTGCGGGGATAACTTGACGGGCTAGGCCCAATTAAGGAGCCGCCTGTTTTGCCTTTTCGGCCGACTAGGCCGACTAGATGGGCCCAAGTGGGTCGGCAAGCCATGGTCACTTTTGTCCAATAGTGGTGAACATGGTACTTGTAGCTCTAGCAATATTTAGAGACATTGACACAAACGATTTTTAAATTTTAGTTTAATGTGCAATGTTTTCTTTTAATTTGTTCAATATGACTCTTGAATTATAAGTAAAAATTCAATCCAATCCTTTTGTTTGCTAAATTGACAAATTAGATGTTATCTAATGACATGGATTATTATATGGTAAGTTGGACTTTTAAAAATGATGAGTCAGCACATTATACTTTCTCCATCCACTTCACAAAAAAGAAAAAGGTTTATGGATGTCAAATATCCCATATGGAAAATTCTTTTCCGGATTTGAGATTAATATCTTGTGTAGACAATTCTAGTATAACTTCTTTTTGGTCCAACATTCAAACTTAATGAATTGGAAGTCATATAAATTCCGTTAACGTGGATTAATCAAACGACATCATTGAACATGGTTATATAATTTAGGGACATGATTGAACATTTGTCAATAATTGATGGATTATATTGAATAAACTAAAAATTCTTATGACAATATTTCATATTAGGTCAAAGTTCAGGACCTTTTATGTTAATTTTCTGAATATTTAAGCATCTTAGCCGAAAGGAGGATGATGGAAAATTTAGGGAAGAAGAAGTGGGCAGACCTTAAAAAGTGGGTCGATGGAGGCAGTGATGGTAGTGGCGCGCTATTTTAGAAGCTTCGTAGTGGGATTTGATGGAACCTTTGGGGACCAGAACCCCAATTCCTCTCCCCAGGCTGAACTTGTGCCATGGAATTGAAATCTGTCGGTCGTGAGTGGACATCAATGCCACTGAGACTCGACCTTACTTGGCATCTCACCAGGAATTAAAGCTTCCTTCTCCTTGAAAGTTGTGATCGATGTTTCTCTCTGCCCCAAGGGGAATCAAAATGATTCGTCTTGGATAAAATAAGGCTTAGGGCATACCATGAACACTTTCTCATTCGTGGAT
Source organism: Angophora floribunda (assembly GCA_014182895.1). Taxonomy (NCBI): domain Eukaryota; kingdom Viridiplantae; phylum Streptophyta; class Magnoliopsida; order Myrtales; family Myrtaceae; genus Angophora; species Angophora floribunda. The sequence goes on along the minus strand of CM024710.1, from coordinate 34,333,050 downwards.
GTGAATGCACTAATCTTGAAAGTGAAAGTGGGAAAAATTATCCAAAATGTTTTAAATTTATTGTATTTTTATCAATTTAATCCTAAATCTTTTAATTTTACGAATTGAGTCTTAAATTTTTCAACTTTTGCTAATTGAGTCCATTCGACTAATTTTGATTAGAATTCGTTGATGTGAGTAAATTTTAATAATCTTTTGAATTTTATGTTTTTTCTTTTTGTCCATTTCTTTTTATTTTTGATTTTTGGAGTTAGGGCTAGCCCTAATTTTTTTAAATTATTAAAATATTATTAAGAATTATTAATGTCATTGTTGGCCGTCTTATGTGACTCGGCCGACATCCACGTTAGCAAATTACAGCCAAAATTGATTAGATAGACTTAATTGACAAAATATGAAAATATTTATGACTTAATTAGCAAAATTGAAAGCTTATGATTGAATTAGTAAAAGTGCAATAGGTTTAACATTTTTTGAATAATTTTCCCGAAAGTGAGTCCTCTCCTCACTATAAAAACAAAAGGAGCTGCGTAAGAGGGTTACAAGAGAACGTTCGAGAGAGTTTCACGAACGTTGATGGTTGGACTAGCCATTGAACAAGCTTAAATGAGGCATGTGGGGAATGGAGTCGACGCAACATGGCAATCTAAGTTCAGGGCAGTAAATGTTTCGTTAGAAAGTGCTGAGTGAAGCCTCTGGTTCTGAATTGCAGCCGCGTGATCCTAGAGCTGATCCAAGACCAAGCAACAAAGTGAAGGGCAGCTCTTCCAGCAGTCATCTTCGCGCTTAATTGTGAAACCAGATGAAACACAAGTGAACAAAACAGGAATCGAAGTTGGCCGAACCGTAACATTATTCGTTATGGATGGATTACCTATTTGATGGACCGAGTCAAGCCGTTACAGTACCCAATCATTTTCTATTTAAGGCGTGATCACGCAAACTGTGCCATTATGAAACCAGATAAAGTACAAGTGCATAAAACAGGAATCCAAGTCAGCCAAACTGCAATATTACTAGTTATGGAAGGATCACCCGTTAGATGGACCGGGTCCATGCCATTGCGGTGTTCAATGATTTTCCATTCAAGGCAGATCATGCAAAACCGTGCAATTTGATAGGAAATTTATAGTGTTCAAATGCGATAACGATATTTGGTCTAGCGTGCACTTGAAATCTAATTATTTTATAAGCACTTATTGCCAAACGTTAGGCCAGATGTGATCTTCCCTTGCGGTGAGCATAGTGACAATCCTTTTCGACTTACAGCATAAAATACTCTGCGAGTGTGTGTATGTTTGTGGTGCGTGCGCCCGGGCTAAGTCAGGTTGGTATAAAAGCTACTGCAGATGCATAAATAGCTGTCCAAGTTTGTCCCAAAAAGCTTCACTCAGCCATGGCTGCACTGCCTGATACAGAGAGCCTGAAATTTGAAGCAGAGCTGCCTCCGCAAACAAGCTTCGAGATCGCCAGTCATCCTCAGGCCCAGAGAGCTGAATGGGTGCTTGATTCACCTGACCCTCCTAGCTTCTGGCATGATCTGCTCGTCTCAATAAGAGAGACACTACTTCTTAACGACAGCAACGGTGACAAGAAAAAATCTCCATTGACAGACAAGCAAGCTCTACGCAGGGGAGCTGCTTCACTCTTTCAAGGTCTCTTTCCAATCCTCTGCTGGGGCAAAAGTTACCGCCTCTCGAAGTTCAAAAGTGACCTGATGGCCGGTTTGACACTCGCCAGCCTCTCCATTCCTCAGGTAAAAAGCAGTACTGAACCAGGCAAGAGTGTTTCGTGAATGTCGCATTTTGTAGTCTCTTCAGTTCTAAGAGCATGGTTTTCATTTTCTTGCAGAGCATTGGGTATGCTAACTTGGCAAAGCTGGATCCACAGTATGGTCTATGTAAGTTTTCGTATGATGATTTATCTCAGTTTTCTTGATTTTTGGCTTCCGAGCATAATTTGAATGTAAAAGTTCATTTTTTGAGCAATGGATTCAGACACAAGCGTGGTCCCGCCTCTCGTCTATGCCTTCATGGGGAGTTCCAGGGAAATTGCCATTGGACCTGTGGCTGTCGTATCACTCTTGCTTTCCTCCATGATTCAGAAAATACAGGATCCTTTGACCGACCCTGGCGCTTACAAAAGGCTCGTTTTCACGGCGACTTTCTTTGCCGGAACATTCCAGGCGATCTTCGGATTATTTAGGTACTTTTTTTCCTCAAAGAGCTCCTGCTTTTACTTTCTTCAACTTGTTACCGTGTTCCACGAGCAAGAACCTCGTTTGAAGACATTGAGTCTTGCAGGTTGGGATTTCTGGTGGATTTTCTTTCGCATGCTGCTATTGTTGGGTTCATGGCAGGCGCAGCCATTATCATCGGTCTTCAACAGCTCAAAGGGCTACTCGGGATTAGCCACTTCACAACAAAAACAGACGTTGTGTCTGTTCTAGAATCGGCATTTAGATCGATTCACTATCAAGTACGTTCTGTTTCAGTGTTTTCTTTAGTCTCTCCAAGAAACTGCTTCAAGAAAAAGATTAGTGGACGAGACTTGATCGAATCGTACCAGGCAGTGTTCTCTGCTTTCGCCATTTAAGATGGTCTCAGACGATGTTTTTATTACTTCTGCTTCAAGGCTGACAATTGTCTTTTAATGTGCACATGTGACAGTGGTACCCTCTCAATTTTGTGCTTGGATGCTCATTCCTGATTTTCCTCCTCATTGCGAGGTTCATCGTAAGGAAATCTTACGTCCCCTGCGTTCCCTATTTGCCTCATGAAAATTTTCTCCGCTAACTGAATAACACAAATCGCTTGTGTTCTCAGGGACGAAGGAACAAGAAACTCTTCTGGTTACCGGCTATCGCTCCTCTCATGTCAGTAGTCCTCTCCACCTTGATAGTCTTTCTGACGCAAGCTGATAAGCACGGTGTGAAGGTGGTAAAGCACATCAAAGGAGGATTAAATCCAAGTTCAGCACATCAGTTGCAGTTCGGAGGTCCACATATGGGAGAGTCTGCTAAAATCGGTCTAATCTGTGCCGTTGTGGCTCTCACCGTATGCCTCCATGCCCGGAATCTTTTTATCTGTCCAAAACTTTTCTTTTCTTGTTTCCATGAAGTTTCTGTTAATTGGTTTTTGAATGTTCTTTCTTCAGGAAGCGATAGCAGTTAGCCGGTCATTTGCTTCGATCAAAGGCTACCAGATTGATGGGAACAAGGAAATGGTAGCAATGGGATTCATGAACGTTGCTGGATCTCTCACCTCATGCTATGTAGCGACTGGTAAAGCTCACCTGAAAGCTGGAGGAAACTTACCATACATCCTCAGTATTGATTACATACTTTTCGCTCAAATCAAAAGATAAAACCTCTCTCTGTCACTCAGTTTCTCCCGAGCAATTCAGTCCCTTTGGCAAATTAGAATAGATGGAGCTACTGAGTAAGATTTAATTGGCAGTACATTCAAGAAACCCACATATATGATGAAAATGACAATATGTACAAAGGGTAAAAAGCAGGGATTTCACATTGAAGTTTACTTTATCCTATAACCCAAATGGTTTTACACTGTATTAAATTGGTCTACTCTGTTTTCCCTATCGATTAAGCTGTCCCAATTCTGGGAATCTTAAAATAGCTTCTTCATCATGCAAAACAGGTTCCTTCTCAAGAACCGCAGTGAATTTTAGCGCAGGATGCCAGACCGTTGTGTCAAACATAGTGATGGCCGTGACGGTGCTACTATCGCTGCTGCTCTTCACAAAGCTCTTGTACTACACTCCCATCGCAATCCTTGCTTCGATCATCTTGTCGGCTCTTCCGGGTCTGATCGATGTGAAGGAGGCTCTCCGGATCTGGAGAGTCGACAAACTTGACTTCCTAGCGTGCATCGGCGCCTTCTTGGGGGTCCTGTTTGGGTCTGTGGAGATTGGCCTTCTAGCCGCGGTAGGTTTCATTCCCAATTCCTCTAACATGACAAAATGATTAAATTCCTGAAAGAAATTATAAATTATCATGTCTGACAATCTTTCTAACATTATTATACGTGAACCTTGAATAGCTTAACATTTAGCAGCCTCGTGATTTGTGGGTTCCATATCATTATTGAGTTCCGTAATTCAGTCTTAAAACTGCTTGGTTGGTGATGAGCTTATCCTGAAGAATCCATTCTAGGGTGAGCTCATTCAGATCTACCATTTTGGCATGGATCGGCCAAAGAAAAAACCCAAAATCATATTCTGTTAGAAGCCAGCTGCATCGAACACACATTAATTTATTTTCAGAAGGGCTAAATTTTCTTCATTAGAGCCTTAATTATTGTCAACAGCAGATCAGAAATTCTGTGCTGTAGTAAGGATATTTCGACCGTCTTCATCTTGAACAACAGAATGTCTCCTGATATGAAAATTCAGTCTTAGCATCATCACCTTAGACAGGACAGTAAAGATTTTCGACTATTATGAATCAATTGCAGGTTGCTATCTCGTTTGGAAAGATAATACTTCTATCCATACGGCCTGGAACAGAACTGCTAGGAAGGCTTCCAGGGACAGATGTATTTTGTGACATTAGACAGTACCCAATGGCCATTGAAACTCCCGGTGTCTTCTTGATCCGCATCAATTCCGGCTTGATGTGCTTTGCCAATGCCAATTTCATTAGAGAAAGGTGGTGATCTATCAGACAATCTCATTGAATCAAGGGCATATGTTGCTAAAGCATATATGCTTGATACTGGTCTATATATTATATTCTTTATCCTGCTTTTTTAGGATAATGAGGTCAGTCAAGGAAGAGGATGACGCTCAACGAACAGAGAGGAGAAAAATCCAAGTGGTGGTCCTCGACATGTCCAGTAAGTCCTGACTAACTCAAAACAATTTGGGATTAGAGTGCTAAAAGGGCCTAAGTAACAAGTTGAACGTCTTGTGGCAGATGTGATGAACATTGACACATCAGGGATTGCTGCACTTGAAGAACTCCACAAGAAGCTGGTGTCGGCTGGCTTAGAAGTAAGTAGCACCCCACAAATTGCTTGGATTTCAATCTCTCGCAATCCTTTGTCATCGAACCTCTTGCAGAGATTACAGATCATGCACGTTTTTCTGCAGGTGGCTATGGCCAGCATCAGATGGCAAGTGATCCACAAGCTGAAGTTGGCCAACTTCCTGGACAGGATTGGGAGAGAGAGGGTCTTCCTTAGTGTTCAGGAGGCCACAGAATATTCGTGCCTCTCTTCTAAGTTCAACTGTCCTAATAACTGTTGATCAAACGTGGATTGTTAGGAACATCGTTGAGGTAATTGCCAGTTGGCAATAATATTGCATCCCTACGTGCTGATGAGAAAATGTTTATGGAGGCAAATGGGACATATATGTTAGAACATAGGTCTCCAAAGTTCTGGCCTCGTTCTCAATATAAGCAAAACTGAGTCAAAGTGATTATGCAATACCTTGAGCGTGTGTCATCTCCTTTCTCTGACGGAAAATATGCCTAAGTTACAATAATAAGGTATAATTAATCAAAAAAGATATGATAAGTGGTCATGTTAACAAATATCTCCAGATTTTTTTAGAAAAAGTAAATATGATGTCTTTGGATTCTTGTTCATCACATACTAAACTTGGACTATTTTTATTTTCATATTATTTAGTTCACGTAACATGAAGAAAAGATAATGCATCGAAAGCCCGTAAAATTTTCTTAATTAATTTATAGAAAGGTGAATTATGTACACTGAAAAAAAAAAAGAAAAGGAAATATGTACAGTGCAGGTGGGACAGATCCATAAGGGCCCTCAGCCCCTCCTCCCTAGAATCCAATTAACATGTCGGGAAATAAGCCCATCAAATTGTGTGTGGGCCTCAATGATTTTACATTGCAAACGAGGAGAGTCCATTCAATTCAATGCTTTTGAACTTAGTTTGAGTCCTTGGCCATTTGAGCCCGACATTTGGTAGCTCAGCTTAAACGAGTGCAACTTCGTTGTTGTACCGTCGTAGTGTCATGTGTCAAATTATGTGGCTGATCGGTATAAATGATCCATCATATTATCTACGTGAAATTTCTCCCTCATCAACTTTAATTTTGAACTTTTGAATCTTTCGTTTTTGACTTAGCTTGCTTCTCCACATGGCAAATCTCTTTCTGGTTTCATATTGCAACTACACTGCCCATAATGATTGTCACATAAAAGTTCTATGGTGCTGCGGTTTATCTTACCCGAATTTTGTCAAGGATCATCAATATCTGATGGATTTTAAGAAATGTCACCCATTGTTATAGGGAGCATCCATTCTTCATCTTAATATCATGTCCATGACTTCACGATCATAATCAATTGTAAATCTCTCTCTAAATCATAAAAGCTGTGTCAATTGAAACTATAATCGATCTATCAATCAAGTCTAAAGTTGTAATCAATACAAGCTTTGAAGACTAATGATAAAGAAGGCTACCGACTCTTTATTTTCACTGTGACAATATTATTTCAACCCCCAACTAAACCTCGATCAAGAGTTGCCTTACAGAGACCACTTAAAGATATGTGATTCAGAGATTACTCAACACATATGACAATACAATTAAATTTAGGGACTTCCATTTTCTTCTGAAGCAAGATACAAGAAGTCGACCACTTTGTTTTAAGTACCTCCTGCAACACCATTGAACAGCTCATATTAGCACGATTTTGCCTGAAAATACGTCAATATGAGCAAGATGGATTCCCTTGATCAAATTTGAATTCTGTCTAAATCTCATGTTTTTGGGTGTATAGAATGTAACGTAAAGTACATACATTTACATCCAGGGGATGGCGGCGGGTCGCTTGGAACCGCTTCTCCTGCACGCAAAGCGCAAACCATGAAAAACTTGGTAGTTTTTTTTTTTTTTTATAATCCTTGATGAAAAAAATATGAAGAATGTAATGTCTGCCACTGTAAATGGCAAAACATGGTTGAGAAAAAACTAGTACTGTAAAATATTAAAGAGATTATTTAAAAGAGGAATGAAAAACAAAGAAAAACGTCTGTTCACCTGGGCATCGGCTTGCCGAAACGATCATGAAATGAAGGACCAGAACCACGAAAATGCACAAAAATCGCGCCATCGAAGGAGACGAAGCTATAGTCTTGGGTCCCATTTCTTTCCCCTTCTTTTTCTTTATTTTCTCTCTTTTTTCCTCCCTTTTTCACGTGCCCACTTCGTTTTTCTTAAGATGTGTATAAGCTTGGTTTCTCCGGAGCTCCATTGCTGCTTATATAAGCAAATGATGGACGTTTGGTGCATGGACTTTGCTTGTTTAACGTGTAAAGCTGGACTTGGAAATTAGAGGTTTATGCCAAAAGTCCCTTGCCAAAGAATAATCAAATTTGACCATGATGTGCTCTTTTTGTATTTCCGGAGTCTCAGCTGCTGTCCATGACCGCAATTGAAGAATCCATGAAAAGTTGCAGTTCGATGTCTAGTTTCGTAGTCCAAGTTTTAATTTACTCAAACTTGGACCAAATATTGTGGCCTCTATTCACACTGTGCATTGTATTCACACTTCCTTAATAGGGAAAATTCCAAATGGGCTTTGCTAGCATATGGGGTATTGCAAAAATAATAGTTTATTGTGAGCTACAGATACTTAAATGAGTGGACCCAATAACAATTTATAATTATATGTTATTGATTTTTTATGGTAAAAAATATACTATTATTCTTACAATACATTAAAGATTTTTAACTAATCATTTCTCATTTCAAATAAGAGCCTGAATTGGATAATTTTCTTAAAATAAAACCTAAAGGCCTAGTGAAAATTTGGCTTGCTGACAAGTTCAGGCCCTTATTTGAAACCAACTTATCATTTCATAATTTTATTTGAGACAATATTTACTTTGTGTTCTTTTTAAAGAAAATGACTCCACTTTAGATCCTTATTTAAAAATTTCTCTCTTTTCATATTATGCATCCGTCTTAGATGAATATATGATATTTTGGGGAGTTATCATAGCGGCAATAATCATACGGGAAAATAAAAAATATCACATGTACGTTGGTATATATCGTACAGTGAATTATCTTAGATATAAGTTCACTTTATCTTATCAAGTGCATAAGTAGCATATGTCCTATTTTAATATATAGAAAACCACTGTATATGTCCTATTGTTTTCCTTTGCATGTGAGTTGGGGAAAGGAGTAGTTTTTGCTATCTATATTATGAAGTAGAATCAAGTTTATATAGTTAGAGACATGTCTCCATCACTAAGTATATCGTGCATAATAAAGTCATAGTTGGATATAATACAGAAATGTATAATGTTATGAAGCATTATTTCATTGAAATTTAGCCTAATTTCCTCTATACTACAAATTATGTTGCAGACAATAAAGTCAAAATTTGTGTCACTGAACTTAAACCATATATTAAGCTGTCAACTTTCGAATTAAAATTTAGGTACGGCAGTAGGAGAAACAAAGCCAAAATATAGCATATCTACGGGATATACAAGAAGTTTGGTTGTCTAGTAACATAAATAATGTTGCTCAAATAGTTTTCCTACAAAATACAGTCGACATAAAATAATCAAGATGCCGGATATTTTCACAATGGTAATAGAATAGCCATTGGTGAAAAACTTAGTTTTTAGTGTTATAAGAACATGGAATTTTGAGTGCGTTCTAATGAATTGATGGTGGAAAAAAGCCCATTCTCATGGCTAGAATGGTCCTCTGATTTATTGTGCAAAGCCCATCAAATTATGGGTGCGCCTCAATGATTTTATATTGTAAACAAGGAGAGTCCATTCAATTCAATGCTTTTGAGCTTAGTTTGAGTTCTTGGCCATTTGAGCCTGACATTCATTGTTGTGACGTTTTAGTATCACGTGTCAGATTATATGGCTGACCAGTATAAATGATCGATCATATTATCTACATGAAATTTCTCCTCATCAACTTTGATATCAGACTTTTTAATATCTCGCTTCTGACTTAGCTTGCTTCTCCACATGACAAATCCCTCTCCGAATGCGTATTGCTATTACATCGTGCTCAGAATGATTGTCGCATGAAAATTCTATGGTGTCGCGACTCATCCAAATTTCATCAGGCCCATCAATATCCAATGGATCATAAGAAATGTCACCCATTGTCATGGAGAGCATCCATTCTTCATTTTCACATTCTGTCCACGACTTCAACATTCATAATCAAATGTAAATCGCTCTCTAAATCTTAAAAGCCATGTCAATTGAAAATATAATCAATTTATCGACCAAGTCTAAAGCTACGATCAATATAAGCTTTGGAGACTAATAATAAACAAGGATACGCGGACTCTTTCTTCATACAGCGACAACCTTCCAAGAGTTGCCTGAAGATACAGAGGCTACTTAAAGATATATAATTCAGAGACTACTCAACAAAAATAACATTACAAACAAGTTTAGGGACTTCCACTTTTCTTCTGAAGCAAGATACAAGAAGCTGACCACTTTTGTCATGTAAGTACCTCCTGCAACACCATTGAACAGCTTCTATTAGCTCAATTTTGCCTGAAAATATGTCCATACAAGCAAGATGGATACTGTCGTTCGAATTTGAATTCTGTTGAAATCTCATATTATTAGGTGTATAAAATGTAACACTAGTACATACATTTACAACCAGGGGAAGGCTGCGGGTTGCTTGGATTCGCTGGTCCTGTACGCAAAGTGCAAACCATTGAACATGTTGGTGTGAATCACAAAACAATGCATGAGAAACAATTAATGCTATAGGAAATTAAAGAGATTATACAAAAGAGTAAAAAAGGAAATAAGAAGATCGTCACCACGCCCGCATGGCCACCGGGGACAGCTTGAAGGATTATGAAATGAAGGACCAGAACCATGAACATGCGCAAGAATTTCATAATCGAAGGAGACGAAGCAATAGCCTTGGGTGCCATTTCTTCCCCCTTCCTTTTCCTTTCTTTTGCCCCTTTTCACGTATCCTCTTCTTTTTTCCTTAAGATGTGCAGTAAGCTTGGTTTCTCCAGAGCTCCATTGCTGCTTTATAAGCAAAATGATGCCCGTTTGGTGCATGAACTTTGCTTGGTTAACGTGTAAAAACGGGACTAAAAAATTAGAGGTTTATACCAAAAGTCCTCTGCCTATGAATTTTCTCGATTGTGACCATGATATACTTTTCGTACTTCTGGAGTTTCAGCTGTCATCTATGACTACTGCAATTCGAGAATTAATGAGAAGTTGCAGTTCAATGTCCAGTTTTGTAGCCCGAGTCTTCATGGTGTTCAAACTTGGACCACATGGTGTGACTTCTATTCATCATGCGCGTTGTAGTTAGCTCTATTCACATTGCGCATTGTATTTAGTGAAGTTTCCTTCTTTAACATCGTGCATCCGTCTTGTATGAAAACATAATATTCTCGGGAGCTAACATAGTGGCAATAATCATGGAATCTAATATATAAGACGACAAGCATGGAGAAAATAGAAAAAATATCTCGTGAAATTGATACAAATGTTGGTATGTATCATAAAGTGAATTATGTGAAATATAAGTTCACTTTACCTTATCAAGTACATAAGTAGTATGTGTCCTATTTTACTACATAGACAATGTGCTATTGTTTTCCTTTACATGGGTATTAGAAAAACCAGTAATTCTACCATCCATAATATGAAGCAGACTGAAGTTTATATAATAAGAGCCACGTCTCCATCACCAAGTATATTGTGCGTAATAAAGTCACATTTGGATATAATACAATAATGTATACTTTTATGATGCATTATTTCCTTAAAATTTAGCCTAATTTCTTCTATAATACCGATTAGGTTTCACGTGATAAAGTCCATTTTTTGTCCTTGAACTTAAACCATACATTAAGCTGTCAACTTTCAAATTAAAATTTAGTTGAGGGAGTAGGAGAAAGAAATCCAAAATATAGCATATTTGCGGCATATGAAAGAAATTTGGTAGCATAGTACATATATAATGTTGCCTCAAATAGTTTTCCTGCAAAATACAGTCAATATTATCACAATGGTAATAGAATACCCGTTGATGAAGAAATCGATACTCAAATTGGATAGCGAAAAGTCATTTGAAACTTTGAAAATTATTTTAAAAATCACATGCGCATACAGATGTTAAAATGTGTTAGTGGGTTCTGCATTAACAAAATTCAAATTTGTTGATGCAGGAAAACTATCTTAAAAAGTCAGTGCAAAACATTGTAAGTATTAAAGTAATGTAATTTGAGGATAATGACAAGGGTGGTCCCTAACATTTTCCTTCAATTTTTATTGTGATCCTTGAATTTATTTTGTTCTATTTAATCCCTGGATTTTTAAAAATTGCTTAATATATTCCTTTCATTAAGTGTATCGTTATATTACGCACTTTTTTCTAACGTGAATTGCTACAACAGCGCTCATTGAACATTGAATCAAGATAAACATGTGAACTATTTCGTCGTTTTCCAAGTTAGCAATCTTTCCTTTCTTTCTTTTTTTATTTTGGAGAGAGAGAGAGAGAGAGAGAGACGTAAACCTTGACATGCGAATTTAACGTCAACTTAACAGAATTTATGGAATAAGAATGGCAACGGGGTCGGGTGGCATTCCCATCTCCATCCCATTACTATTAGAGATGTCAAATCCCCGATCAATGCCTTAAAAAAATTACCTTTCTTATGTGGAAATGGCATCCATTGACCCAAATTCTGGTTATAATTTTTCTGGGAAGAAACTAATAACCAATGGACATCAGTTTCTATCTAAAGAAGGTTATGACTATGCTCAAAGTCAGCCAAGAATAATGGGAATGACCAATTTAGATTTTAGAGTTATAACAATCATGGAATTTTGAGGATGTTCTAATGAACTTGATGGTGGAGGCCAAATACAAAAGTTCCCTATATGTCGTATAGAGATATAGCTCCAAGTGAGTATCAATTGATTTTAATAATGAGCTCGAATGCATATGTTTGGTGCAAGAATAATTGTTTGCTTTATAGCTGGGGACCTTGATTCTTCTCAAGGATAATAAAAGACAAAACATGTTTTGTGCCAGGGGACGACGGGTACATATATTTGCAATGAAATGTCAACGGACTATTGGATGTGTCGTTAGTTGTTTTCAGCTCAATCTGGCTCCAAGCGAGAATTATTGACGAGCTGCCATATTTGTAACGAATCATTTACTTATCTATCTTATCTCCAAGAAAGAAGAAAGGGTGCACTCGTTCAGCGTACATGCACTGGATGTTAATCGACAAGAGTTTGTTGGGTGACTTAATATAACAATTTTGTAAACCGATCTTGATATATCTTGGGTTAACTTGCCCCAAGCTTGACAACTCTCAAGCACTGCCCTTCAGCATTTAAAAGAAAAAAGCAAAGAGTGTTGAGGATTCACAAATGGGATTTTGGTATATACGACTTAATTAACATTTTTTTGTCGGTACTTAATTAACATCTTAAGTGGAGCCTAAAGAGCCAAATCATAGAGACCTTTGGCTGAAAACAAGCAGGAATAATAAGTTGCATCTCAGTCTACTGATGAAATAGAAAATGTGTGCACCATGTTTTCAGATGTTTAAACAAACTAAACTTTGATTAATGATACGAGATGGGTCTATGTATAGATACTTTCTGATACGTGATAGATAATCTTAACATATCAATCAATTCAAAACACTGACTAAGCAGTCATGTGCGGACTCTCAAGATTTGCATGTAATCTTCGGTTGAAAAAATTACAAAGATGGGCCAATTGCCAAATTGGGTTTCAAAATGGAAAAGCCAATTATATATGACGTGATGACTTGAATTGGAGCAAATAAAATTCATCTCGTCAAACGTCATGTTCTTCGCACCAAATGTTCATGAAACTAAAAAGATGCTGGGAGGACCTCCAAACATTTAATTGCCTTAAGAATTATAATTGACAAATCTTAAACAAGTGAAATGTACTATCTATCTTGACTTATTGGAATGTCATCTGGATGTCACTCATATCAAAGTTCAATGACCAAATGCATTTTTGGGTTGGTTCTTGGTCGGAATAGCTAAGGTTGAATTAATTGTTTGAGAGCGAATAAAAAATTAGCGATACATTTGAAAAAATAAATAAAGTGCAATATACCCTATAACAAAGCTTGATAACTCAAATGTGAAAACACTATACTGAAATATAAGTCTCTTTTATCCTCAAGCATTTAGTTTGTCTAAATGTATTCCCAGGCAATGCTCAAATTTCAACTAAATCACAGATGAATATCATGACCGATTGCAGCATCGAAACCCTATAAAAGCCATTATTACATCCATCAAGCATTCATTAAATAAGATCATGGCGTCATGATATCGCATGTGCACTATGCTTCGATAAAAGTTCACTCTTAAATCTAAAAACACGTTGTCCACGAATTAAGAAAAAAAGACTACGAGATCTGTCAACAATCTAGGCAGAAAAGTTATTTGAACCGTGGTCCTTCAAACTCACAATTCCATCATGTGGGACCAGCAAATGGAAATTCATTCCCCCTCTCCAACCGAGTTGAGGTTTTTTGCATCTTTTTTGGTCGTACAACTGAGTTGAGGTTAGTATGCTTCGCATGACATGCTTCATATATCTCCACCATAAGGCGTGGCTTCTTTTCAATGAGTTCCGAGTACTCTGGACATGTTTTGATTTTATCCATGTTGTCCATGATCAAGGACAATGCAGCCTCGAGTAGAAGCTTTGCATTGTGCTGGTGCGCAAAGGCATATTTTATGATCGAGTTCTCCCATTTTAATTGGGATACCAAAAACTTCTCACAATAAGCTTTGAGGTGCTTCACTTGGAACTTTTCTGCCAATACTAGAAGATCACAAGCCATTTGCTCATCGAGGCATGCTTCAGCGGAATAAAGATAGTTGACAAATACTCGGAGAGCGTCATATGATGCCTCAATTATCTTGATGGTGCGGCTTCGGCTTTGTTCTCTCTCATTCTCAAAGATTGCCTTGAATACTGGGGACCGGCTCGCCTATATAATATCTTATCAATATGAGTCAGTTTTCTAAGTGGAAGAAATTCCTTGTATGAATTTTATTAGCATGCGAGCAAAGTTATCATCAATTACAAGAAATAATGAATCTATGCTGTGCTCGTAAGTCCCCTATGCCATGAAAAGGCTGCCAAAAAAAGATAAAACTTATAAAGAAATCCTGTATGAGCATTACTCTTTCACTCTCTCTAACTCCTATCTGCCTCCACTAAAATGAAAAATCTGAGAAACCTTAACAGCTGACGCAGAATTTCACGACACTCTAACAAAACCCGTTCGTAGACCATCCGTGGCTCTCGCTATCTTTCCTTCCTTCTTCATTTTGGCGTCATTTGCCTTAACTTGGCAGACGGAAAGAGCACTCGTAACGAGTGTAATCCCGCATCTAATCTTCCCCACTTTTACCAAGAATTATTCTAAGATTTATTCATCACCTAATTAACCACGCATCTATAATGGATGACAAAATCTATCACCACGCCATATTAATATTTGGAGCAAGAAACAGAACATTGGAATCCACCCACAAATTAACTGCAAATAAATTGAAGCTTAGAGAGCCTTGAGTTATGAAAATACTTTTCGAAAAATATTACTTATATCATTTAGAAAAATTAATCAGTGAAAAATATTTTCATCATTAATAACATATTTTCATCGGTGATAATTTTCTAAGTGATATTAGCTCTCATTTTGCAGAAAATATTTTTCAACTCAGTCACCCTTACTAGGGACTAAACATCTCTGTTTCTTCTGAAATTCCCGAGTTAGATCGAGATCAGAACAAAAACAAGGAAAGATGCAAACTTCAAGCAAAATCAGTGATGAAATCAATGAGCCGATCAAAAGGCAATGCTCACCAGAATGGCCCTGTGAGCTGGGACTGGCTTCGACTGACTTCCCTTGGGACCGCCCTCAATGGCGACCAAAACGACGTCGGTGAACCCAGGGCCATAAAAGCAACCACCGGCGTCCTTTTGGTCGATGTCCTCGGTCTGAATCCAGAGTCTCAAGAAAGAGTTCTCGGCCTTCAAGTCCTCGATCTCCTGCTTGTACTCTTCTAGGGTCTTTTCATAGCACTTCTGGCAAGAGGAGGAGGGGGGCCAGAGGAGGAAGTCTCCCCGGCAGGAAATGCACCGCAGTGTGCGCATCGATGGCCAGAGTCCTTCTCCCGGCGTCTGCATATTGCCGAGTGAGCCAGCCAGAGTCAGCGATGAGTCAGGGCTTCTCTTTCAAAACCTCGGACTTATCTTATAATCTTCTTATAACAGAAAGTATCTTTTCTCGACTTTTGCGAGATATCCTCTTTGATTGTGTAGATTTATCTTTCAAACTCATTTGCAATTAATTTCAATGAAGATTTTTTTTAACAATTACAATGACAAAAATACCCTCTTCCAAATTGAATATTCCTTGAAAGAAGTATGCACTCACTTTTGTTTCTTTCTTTCTTCCATGACCAAAAAATACAAGGAAAATGAGTACACGACTGTGCCGTTAGTTAACTAAGTGGATATTTATTGTTCCCAAATAAAAGAAACTTACTAAATAAAAAGAAAAAAGGAATGTGAATAGCAGGTATACTTTGAACCTCCAATTATTTTAGGATTATATTTTTCATTTTCCATTCCAAATATCTCCTTTTCTTAATATAATTGTCTTTTTTGTGTTTCTTTTTTTTTTCTTTTTTGCACTCAGCCGTGTGCACTTTCATAGCAAGTCTTGGGAATTTTAATGCATTTGTCTCTTTTTTATTATTTAAAAAAGCCAAAACAATTTTCTTGTTTTATCTAAAGAAACAAATCAAAGTGATAATTTTCACATAGTTAATAATTATGAAATTTCAATTGCAACTTTTAGAATAGTGGATATTGTTCTCCCACCGAAGAAAAGATATATTGTTCCCAAAAAAAATAAAAAAAATAAAAGAATAGGAATGTGAATATCAATTATACTTTGTATTTTTTATTATTTTAGGATTTTATGTTTCATTTTTCATTCCAAGTATGTACTTTTCTTAATATAATTGTATTTTCTATGTTTACTTTTGTGTTTTTTTGCACTTAGCCATGTGATAGTATAAGGCAAGCACGAAGTGGTTAAAGCAAATAACTTATGGAAATCTATTTAGTATATATATTACAGTAAAATGAAAAAGTAAAGAATAAAAGCATAAATAGGCTATAACTTTATTATTTAATTACATGTAGAGCTTCTTCATTAAATGGAGGTGCTTACTTGATGTAAAAAAATCTTCCCTAATTTTAATCATTATTCAATCATTGAAAAAATTTAGAAATATGATCTTACGAGAGTAAAATTGAATATAAAATAAAATAAAAAACTTATCTTGTTACTAAAACATTTATCTATAATTTTAAATATGGCTTATCTTACTAATTGAACAAGTTGTGCTCAATAAGTTATTCTTATCAATGAGGAAAACACAATAAAAAATAAATATAAGGACCATTAAATGGAAAAAACCAGATATGCGTTATTCACATAAATACATTACTTACAATTCAATGAATATATTATTTTAATTAAGTGAATGCATTGCAATTAATAAAGATGGTCACTTGATTTAAAAAATAAATTCAATATGAAATGCAGATACTTATAATAGTTAATATTTCGTAATTTACTTTGAATAATTGACGTGTGAATTAGTAATTGCTTTTGATTACAACTATGTTAAATTAAAAAAAAATGAACAATAAAAACTTGCAGAAACAAAAAAAAAAAGTAAGTTTAGATTTGTTTGATTATTTACTCAATTTGGTGTATGACCCGGGAACCTCCCGCACAGCCGACAGCCGGAGAGGTAAACTCGGGGTGGCGCTAGCGCAGGACCCATCACCACAACGCCGCACGTAAGACCACTAATAGTTGCGCTAGTATGCTACCACATGGGGTGGTGTGTATTTTTGTTGTTATAATTTTCAAGAATCTTTCTTAAAGAATGGGCATGAGCAGGTCAAATTAATTCGATCAAAATTGAGATTTCAAAAAAAATTTGGAAGAATGTCTTTGGTTGTGGAAATCTTATTTCCCTATTAATTTTTATTGAGTGCAAAAAATTTCTTGAAGCAAGATAAGGTAATTCCTTTTGGAATGATTCGCTTTGATCGGAACCCTTGCATAGTTTTTGGAGGCCATGTAATGTCACGAGTCACGAGGATTCTAATTTAGAGTCCAGTTAAAATATATTAATTATAGAAAATGAGAATGATAATAATTTTGTTTCTCTGTTTTTCTATTTCTGGGAATAGATTAGAAATAGAAATCAATTTAATAACGTAATTTCATTCTTTTATTTCTAAAACAAATTTTTACTTCAGAAATAGGTTTGACATAGACATCAAAAATCAAAATTTTATACTTCTCTATTTCTGGAACAAAAGTGAGAAATAAATTTTTTTCTCATCACTCGCTCTTGTCAATGCCCCATTGTTGGTTGCCGACTACTGTCGGCTGTTGATTGTTGTCGCCGTTAGTCCTTAGCTATTGACCATTGGTCCCCCACCAACAATCGCAGCCACCGGCAGAAGGTGCAAGAGGCGACCAATAGCAAAAGGGGCAATCGCTAGTGACCTATTGTAACATCCTGAAATTTGAGCCTTTTAAGGGATGAACGATCATTAATTTCGTCAATGCATTGTTGGTTGATTTCACTCGGAACTGATCACTCCTGAGATACTGACCTTGAGGGGAAAGGCTAATGAGGACAGAACTCGTGCAACTAAAGAACTTGACCTGGAAAAATGACTCGACCGTGAGAATTGCGTAAGGACGATCCTGTAGATATGCAGGCCGATTCCAGGGACGAATAGAAGTCAATTCGCGGACATAAATAATGGGACGACGGGTGATTCCGTCTACTGTTATCGAACCCGTGAATGGCACTATGTCGATCCTTGATAATCGTGTACTTTGAAATAAGAATCGATCCTTCGCAATTTCATGCAGTCAAGGACGTCCATGTGTCGAGAAGTCTTGAACGTGAATTGGCACGAGTTGGTTACGCGTGAATCCTCAAAGCCGCCCGTCAGTCTGAGTAGTACCAAAATGGCATTCGGGCGAAATTGACAAGGCATGTGAATCCAGTATTGGACTTCAAATTTTCGGGAATGTCCGAGACGGACTTTTGGACGATGCTTCTTAGTCAGTCGACAGTGCCGGCTGAGCCGAGTAATTGGAAAAAAGGGACTTTTGGACCGAGAACCCGAGCCTATGAGAACGTGGGCCGGGCAAGAATAGTGAGGGCCTCATGCCCAAGGTGGGACAGCCGCCATGGAAGGCTCGAGGCAAGAAAGTGAGTCCATTGGACCAAACCGACCCTTTACCCTTTCCTAGCCCGTTATCTAAACCTGAGCCGATTCGAGCCCAATAAATTCCTGAGCCCGTTCCTATTCATTTTTCGGCCCATTTCCTAGGCCCGCCTTTAATTTTCAGCCCAAAGGCACATTGGGAAATGTGCAAGGTGGAAATGACCAAAATGCCCTTGAATATTTTGAAGAAAAGTCAAAAGGAAGAGAGAGAAGATGAGGTCACTTGTGTGGGGAAGTGGAGAAGGCATTGAATGCCATTAATGAAGGTCTTCTAGCAGCTCACTCCACTCTCTCTCCTCCTCCTTCAGCCCTCACAAATCGCAGCCCTTCTCTCCCTAGTTTCCCTTCCTTCCTTCAGTTTTTTAGTTCTGACTTTTCACCGAAAATGAGTTGTTCATGCCCTTCCCGTTGGAATCTCATCTCGTGCCACCCGCCGTTGTGTTCGGAAGGGAATTTCCGTCTAGATAGCGTCAACCGATCGCCGAAAAGAGCCTCCGGCCGATCCGTACGGCCGCCGGAAGTTACTGCTCGCCGGACCGTCACTGTAGCGCCTGCTGCTGTTCTGTTTCGCCTTTGCTGCTGTTTTCCTGCCATTTCGACCCAACCACCACCCATACCAGCCACTAGCAACTCCCCCTTGACCCCCTGGAGCCGTTGGTCGTCGAGCCACCGCTCGCCGGAGCTCCGGCAAGCTCCGTTCAGCCGCTTTCCTCCTGTGCAGTCAGTTTTTCAGAGTTGCAGTGGGGAATCCGAGGTTGCTGCTGTTGTTTTAGTCCCGGGACCGCCTTGGATCGTCGTGGTAGAGGTCCCCGGGTGTCGGGTTCGTCGCCGCCGCCGCCGCGTCCGTGTCGCCGGCCCGCTTAACGGGTGAGTTTAGCTCCTAATCCCTATTTAGTGCCTAAACTTGCTTAGGGTTGGTTAGTTAGTGTTAATTTTGGTTTAAGGGGTTTAATTAAGTTGTATTAGCCCTAAGATAGGTGGTTAGATAGATGATTAAGATTAGATTAGCTTAATTTTGCTTATTAAGCTTAATTGTGCTTAATTTGGGATTAATTGTGTTTATGTGATTGATTAAGCATGATTTGATTTAATTGAATTGATTAATTGTTTTAATTAATGTTTTGTTTAATTTCTAGATTAAATGTTTTAATTAATTGAATTTCGGAAAAATCACTTTGTTCATAATTACGTTCACGATTTCACTGACTGCTCATGTTCATGCGAAGCTAATTTTTGTCTTAATTTGATGTGCTCTTGATTGTTGTGATTAATTGAAGTGCCGATTGTTAATTATACTCGTGATTGATGATGAAATGCTTGATCGAGTGCTGATTGGAAATTGAATTTTGGAATTGGCGAGTGACATATTGCGTGGGTTATTTGAAATGCCATGTCGCATGAGCATGAACGCATGAACGATGTTGCATTCACGACCAAGCAAAAACAAAGACAAGAATGAACTGTTTGCTGATGTGTTGCATGGTCAGATTAAAGTTGATAGCCCGGTTGAGCCGGATGACCGCCAATCCCCATTGGGGTTGTGCCGTGACCATTGGGTCGCCCGACAGTGGTCGATGCGGGGCTGCGGCGCGGTGAGCGGGCCCCATGCTCCATAGGGAATGCCGTCGATGGGAGAGAGCCCGTGACGTCGCCGTGCCTCATGGGGGAGGACGATACCTGGTCTTCGACCGGTAGACCGCCAACCATAAGGTTGTGCCGTGGCCCTAGTGGTCGTAATAATCGGAGCATATGTGTGGATGTGAGGCATGAGAAAGTTGTGTGAGATGCTCTGATTATTTGCATGCTCTTAATGTCGTGATGATTTGTGGTACGCACGCATGAGTTGTGATCGTGCGGGGGTGTGGCAATGGCCAGGTGAGATCGCTTGTGACGTGATTTGCATGTGAGTGATGAACTGTATCATCTAGCGGCCATGTGCCTTGTTTGCATTGTATGAGATTTGACGTGCAGGGTATGGCAGACCGGGTAAGGGTGCATGCGAACCGAATAGTGTTTATTTGTTGACCCTGGTGGTTGTTTGAGTGTGGGTTGTCTGTTGTTGGTTGTTTGATTGCGGGTTATCTGTTGTTTGTTGTGGGGTTGAGTGAGGGGTGGTTACGGGAGAGATACCCCGAGTTGAGTTGGCGTACTAATCGGGGCTTAGGGGGAAGAACTCACTGAGATTTTATCTCAACCCGTCGTGGTTAACCATTTTCAGGTCTTTAGAATGGCGTACCCGCAATGGAGAATCCTGCCCCCGCTTCTCTAGTGATCGACTCGACAGAGCTTGAGTCCGATGGGTCCGAGTGACCGTGGTGTTGAACTTAAGGGTTCTTCTTGTTTAATTGGATTAGCCTAGTTCTTTTTGGTTTGGCTTAGAGGATGGATCGGCCCTTTTTGTTGGGCTTGTAATTCGGGAAAACGATCCTCCATTGGTTAATCCAGTAAATTGAATAATTGAGTAGTTGCTGTTGTTCTTACTGTTTATCTCTCTATCCCTGTTTGATTGTTTGTTTGTCTGGGGATGGTTCGTCTTCCGCTTGCGCTTAACGAAAGATAAAATGAATGGTCGTCGATGGGTCCTGGGACGTCGCTTTCAATCGACCAAGAGAAGGGGTTGCCGCGAGCTCGAGAGTCGGGGCATGACACCTATGGTGGTCGAGGGGCCCGCCTTCCACTATCACATGGGAGAAAGAAATTTTATGTCTTTTGCAAGCAAATTTCTATTTTAGGAACAAAAATTTCATGTCGTTAGTAAATACCTATTTTGCTTCAGAAATTCATCTAGTGAATGGAAATAGAAAAATCAATTTCTACTAGAAATTGATTTCTTGAACATAATGGTTATCATTCGTGCTATTTAATTAAAAATTCTTAGGAAAATCCTAAGAAAGGGCCTAAATTGCATTTATTTTCTTAAATAAAGATCTTAAATGGACATTGTTTCAAATAAGGATTTAAAGTATACTCATTTTCTCAAATAAGGATCTAAAGTAAATATTATTTCAAATAAGGGCTTACAGTAGCTATTTTAGTCTTAAATAAGGGCTTGACTTTTTGGCTGGTCAAAGGTATTTTCATCCTTTATATTTTTTAATTATTTTCCTTTTTTCTTTCTTTTTTTTCCCTCTTTTTTGTCTTTTCTTTCTTCTTCACTAGTGGCCGAGCCATAAGTGACAACAATGCCTAAAGAGGGTTGAGCGAGGGTCACCCTCACTCGAGCTGGTGAGGGTCGCTCTCATCAGCCACAATCAAGGCCGACCCTTGTTGGAAAAGGAAAAATAAATAAAAGAAAAAAATTATAACTGAAATTATCTTTGGATAAAAACACCCTTAATCGGCTAGAATATTTAGTCAGATGGCGATCGGTGAAGTCATGTCCTTATTTGAAACTCCTAAGACCATTTTAGGCCCTTATTTAAGATTAAAATGGATACTTCAGGTCATTATTTAATACAAGGTCCATTTCAACTCCTTATTTGAGAAAATGAGGATTCATCATACCTTTATTTAAAATTAGGAAAATTCCAAAAAAGGGCCCCAAGTATCCTCAGTTTCTCAAATAAGGGCTCGAAGTTGATCTTGTTTCAAACAAGGGCTTGAAGTGGCTATGATTGTTTCAAATGAGGGCCTGACCTTGCCGATCACCGGCCGGCTAAATTTTCCAACTGATCAAGGGCATTTTTTGTCATTTGCCACTTTTCCTTCTACTTTTTTTCATTCCTTTTTTCTTTTGTTTCATCTTTTTCATCATCGCCGGTGGCACGCCCATAGAGGGATGGGCGAGGGTCACCCTCGTCCGATCCAGCAAGGGCCACCCTCACTGGCCACAGTCAAGGGACGGGCGAGGTTGTCTCTCGCCCTAAGGAGGCTGCCTCACAACCATCCGCGAGGTCGGCCTCGCTAGATATGGCGAGGGTCACTCTCGCTCGATCCAGCAAGGGCCACCCTCACCGGCCTCAGGCGATGGACGGGTGAGGCCGTCTCTCACCCTAAGGAGGCCGACCTCGCCAAATTTGGTGAGGTTGGCCCTCGTCGGTCGCAGGTGAGGCCACCCTAGCCAAATCTAGCGAGATTAGCCCTCGTTGGCCGCAGGCGAGGCTGACATCGGGAACGACCACAAGGGGCGGCCTCCCTAGGGCAAGGGTCGCCTTGTCCATGCAACCATGTGAGGCCATCCCTTATTGACCACCGGCGAGGCCGTCCCTCACCGGATCGGGCGAGGGTGACCCTTGCCCAACCAATCCCTGTGTGTGCTTCACGGGTGGCTAGCTAGCCACCGGTGATGGAGAAGAAGATGACTAGAAAAAGAAAAAATAGTAAATGACGAAAATGCCCTTGATTGCCGGAAAGTGAGGCTCTTATTTGAAACAAATATAGCCATTTTAGGTTCTTATTTGAAACAAGATTCACTTTAAGCCTTTATTTGAAAAAGTGATGATATTTCATGCCCTTATTTGAAACAAAGTCAATTTCGGGCACTTATTTGAGAAATTGAGGGCACTTGAGACCCTTTTTTGGAATTTTCCCTTTAAAATTTTTCCAAAATTCACTGAAGATTTCGTATCCTTTAGTGGAGTTTTCCTAGCAAGATGTATTTATTGATATTTTACAGATTAAAAAAATTTGAGTTTTCTTCATAAATGTTAGTGTTGAATGAGTTCAAGATGTCAAAAAACGTACACACAAGATTTCTCTTGTATCTCCCGAGTAAAGTAGCATTTTTCCGCATGAATATAAGCAATGAGTAATGGGCATATCAAATATGGCACGAAAATTAATGGTGTAGTGGCCAACGTGGATAATTATCACAATTGAGGATGACTTATATGGTAAAATTAAATGATGAAATAGTTTACTTTTTTTTTAAATGGAAAAAGAATGTAAAAAAGAAGAAGAAGAAGATAGATGGAAAGGTTAACTAAAATAAAAATTAAAGAGAAAGGAACTTTATAAATTTAATCTTCTTATTAGCATTGCATTTTCATTTCCTTATCAGTTCTTATATGCATTTGGAGTCGTCCAACATGACTCGGTATTGCGATAAAAACTTTTCTATGACTTGCTTTTAGTTATTTAATTAAGTTGGATATTTTTTTTTTGATGACCCAGGGAATCTCGCATACCGTCGACAGCTAGGGGAGTAAACCCTGGAGGCTGCACGTGCTAGCCACCACACACATGCAACCAGGTAAGTTACCCTATGCCGAAACTGTGATTCGAACTCTCGACCTTTTGCAAGAGGAAAAGAGCGCGAACTAGTAACGCCACCCAGGTGGGTAGTATTAAGTTGGATATTTGACATTGCCTATGTGAAAAAAAAATTAATTTTACTTTTAAAA
This sequence comes from Angophora floribunda, assembly GCA_014182895.1. Taxonomy (NCBI): domain Eukaryota; kingdom Viridiplantae; phylum Streptophyta; class Magnoliopsida; order Myrtales; family Myrtaceae; genus Angophora; species Angophora floribunda. Next base: position 34,309,314 of record CM024710.1, on the reverse strand, counting down.
CACAAAATAGGAAATTTAATGAATTAGTATACAAGACAATTTGAGGGTGGCAATTTACACAAATTAAATAATGATGACTTGATTTGTACTGAATCGAAAGATACTTTGAGCAAATTGGATTGCTAAAGTTTGGTATCATGGTGTTGCAAATCGTCACAATGAAAAATGTTGGAAATTCAGCTATTACATACGCAGTGTGAAAATTGAGAATCTTTGATAGCTCAAGGTTGTTCTCTCGAAGGAGATTGAGAATGTTAGATTGCCTACCTTTCAATAATACTGTCCTTGATGAGATTGGTAGAGCACACGGGTGTTCTCTTCTATCTGTCTTTTATTTTATTTTTTGTGAGGAGGTCAAAAGACCACCGAAATTTCCCACAGCTGCCTGTACGTGGATATTAAGATGCCGATATTTCTCATTAGATGTGTTTCCTATACTCAGCGGCTTGATCAATATCATGTATTCCAAAGATAATAAACTTCATTTCAGTGCAAAAATGATCCAAGGTGGGAAACTTCGTGATCTGCATTAAAAATTGCGCAAAACCCTGCCATTGATGCATTTGCACTTACTCAAGGACCTGGCTTTAAGTCTCTTGGTTAGTGAAAATTCATTGTATCCTTCGTGTATCAAAGACATGAGATGATACCCTTTAGGAGTTGCACCTAAATTTTTTTGCCATTTTTGTCATATCCAAATGCCATCATCAATCTTAGGAAATAATTAGTCTTTTTAAGATTAAGAAAGCTGTCGTTCCTCTAGGTGATATTGGTCTCACTAATGGATCTGAATATGGTATTGTTGAATATAACCTGAAACCTACAAGCGATTCGTGGGAATATATGTGGAAGAATGCCTAGGTTTTACTTAAATTACAGCTAAATCTAATTTTTTGTTTTCGTGCCATTTTGATGCTCGTACGGAGAATGAAATGCTTGGGTTGTTGTGGACGTGGAGTATGTTTAAATATCCCAAGCCTAGTAGGGATGCGGATTTCCCACCCTGCTTGCCCGCTCGAAAATACTTTCGTAATTTCACGCTTAAAAATATCGAATTAAAAATTTCCAGCAAACGTTACGTAATTTATGTAATGTAACAATCGCTTGTAGAAAAAAAAAATGCAAGTTGAATGAATCATATATTTGCAAATATTTCAACTTAAGATTTTCCAACAAACATTATAAAATTTTTGATGGGTCCCCACTATTTCCCTACGCATGTACCGCTTTCCTACACCTGCCAGGATTTTTTTGATTTTTTGTTAATATTCACATCATGTCCATGACTTTTTACATTCATAATCAATTGTGAATCGCTCCCTCTAAATCCTATAAGCCGTTTTTATTAATAGTTCTACTGATTTATCGATCAATTCTAATGTTGTGATCAACACAACCTTCGAACATTGATAATAAAGGATATGCCGACCTTTTCTTCTGGCACTGACAAATCTCGTGTCAACCCACCAACTGAATCTGGTCCAAGCGCTGCTTGGATCATGGACCTTGGACCTCTTATTTTAGGTGTACTCCTTACTGTACTCATGGACCGTAACAAGATCACCATATATCAATGATTCGTCTAATCAATCGCATGGCCCAAAGAACTGTCGCATGGTACCTTTTAAAATATGAAGTTTTACTATCAAGTCTAGTCTAGGGGACTTCCACTTTTCTTCCGAAGCAAGATAAGTGAAGCCGGCCACTTTATAATGCGAGTAAGAGCCTATTTATTAACACTCTCAAACATAGTTGATTTTATTTTTTTTGTTTGCAAGAATGGATTTGGAATTGAAATCTGTTAGGTAAATTTTTTGTTCTTAGGAATAGATTTGAAACAGAATCAAGAATAAAAAAAATTACTTTTTGTTCCTGAAAACAATTTCAAGAATTAATTTTCATTTTTCCTTCCTTTCCATTTTCTCCTCCTCCTCCTTCTTCTTCTTCTTCAATGTTTAGCCCGTTGTTGGCCGGCGATCGGCCAAATGAGGGCCGACGACCCCTCGGTGAGGCCAAGCCTGGCCGATGGCCCTCCTCCTCCTCCTCCTCCTCCCTTCTTCTTCAATGTTTAGCCTGTTGTTGGACGGCGATCGGCCAAATGAGGGCCGACGACCCCTCGGCAAGGCCAAGCTTGGCCAATGGCCGAGTGAGGCTCAGCCTCACCCGGTTGTTGGCAAGCTCGACCTCGCCAGAGGTTGGGCGAGCTCGACCAAACCTCGCCTAGTCGTTGACAAGGCTCAGCCAATGAGGCTCGACCTCGCTAGAGGCTGGCGACCAGCTGATGCCTAGATGAGAAAATGAAAAAAGAAAAAATAGAAAATTAAAAAATATATATAATAAAAGGTTTTAAAAAATTTTAAAAATTATAAGTAACAAAAGAATTTAAAATTTTTATCAAATGCATTTCTATCCCTAGAATAGAAATTTTGGATAGTTATCAAACACCTTCAAATACTTATAAATTGTTCCCGGGAATAGAATGGTTACCATCCGCACTATAAATACCTCCAGAACCAATGAACAGGTCATATTAGCAAGGATTTCACCTGGGAATATGTCAATATAAGCAAGATGGGTAGACTTGTTCGAATTTGGATTCTGTTAAACTATCATATTATAGGGGTTATAAACTGAAACGTAAGAACATACACATGGATCCAGGGGAAGGCTTCGGTTTGCTTGGATGCGATGCACCTGCATGCAAAGTGCAAACCATGAAAAATGTAGGATTTTTTGTTTCTTTTTCCTCGATGGAAAAAAAAAATTCTAAGAAGTAACGTCCGCCAGTGTAAATCGCAAAAGAATGCATCAGAAACAATTAATGCTATAAAAATCATAGGGATTATTCCAATAGAGAAAAGGAAAGAAACGAAAACGGCAGTCACCCGGGCATCCGCGTGCGTAGACGATTATGAACTGGAGGACCAGAACCACGAACATGCACAGAAATTGCGCAATCGAAGGAGATTTGTAGGACCAAAAGCCTTGGGTGCTGCCCTCTTCTTTCTCCTTTTTCAGGTAGTTTCTTATTTCTTCTTTAGATTTGTAGGAAGCTTGGTTTCTCAAGAGCTCCAACGCTGCTTATCAGCGTGCAAAAGCGGGACGTAGAAATTAGCTGTTCATCCCCAGTTTTAGCGGTTTAAGTCTTTCCATCTGACAGTGACATGCTCTTTGTATTTTCGGAAGTTCAGCTGCCGTGTATGACTACAATTCACGAATTCACGAGAAGTGGTTGTCCGACGTCTATGACATTAGCATCTAATGATTAATTTTATTCGCATGTTACTATCTATTTAGATGTTTACTACGCCATTAGCATGGTGCCTAGCAAGACTAGATGTATTAGAAAATTATTTTCAAAATATTCGAACTTGTGTCCTTCTACTGCTTTAATATCATTAGAGATGATGTTAGATCATTGTCAATTGTCTTAAAAGCTTAAGATGAGAGCGTTGTATAATATTTAAATATTCCAACAAGTGAAGCAATGATTTGTGGAATCAAGAGATACAAGCAATCACACGCACTAGGGAACCCTCATCGAATGAGAAAAAGATCCTCACATTCCATAAGGTGCACCTCTCGTTTTGGCATGTGATCTTTGGAGAGTTGGTTCTTTAAATTCTACAGGTGGTTTCGCTACCAAGATCAATGCAATCAGTTATGTCTCTCCCAGAAGTTGTTAACAATCACGAATTACCACCATATCTACTTTAATTTATGCACGGCCATTGAAAAGAAGGGGGATTCTCAACCATTTGAGGAGAGAAGAAACGAACTGAGTAGAGAAAGGAAAGAAGAAGAAGAATAAGTGGGAGAGGAAAGGAGAGTCGTGAGATAGAGAGGTTGAGTTATCGCAGGAATCGGGCATAGGAATAAGGGCCGGGTGTTTTGGGTGGCTTGTTTTCGTTTGCCAGATACTGCAACTGCCTGGGACGTCTTCTTCCCGACGCGACAACGTGAAAGGCCAGGCAGATCGGTCAGACAATCATTCATCCAGAGACATGGACGACACATTCAACTTGGATTTGTAACGGTGTCTCTTTCAACCCTCTTTGATTGACCTGGTCGCAGTCATACACATCCCCTAGACCGTAGACAATGTTGGCACTTCAATATTTCAATATTAGCAAGTGCAATACATTCCTACGACAGAAGTCAAAAGGATCGCCTCACTTTAGGCATCCTCAATCCTTACGAATCTCTAAAATAGACAGGACTTGGCATTCTTTTCCTAAACCTTTTTCTATCACACGATAAGCTGGAACAACGCATTGCATTGCTGTGCCTATCTTTGTAGTTGTCAAAATTTTAGAAAAAGAAATGTCATCGTCTATTGCTCAACAAAATTCAACATGTTTGATTTTCAATCGGTATTATACAATGAACAGAAGTCTATAGGCACGACTTTGCGTGAACTGATTTGCTTATGCGTTTTTATCAGGTCATATCCATGCGCAAAAAAGATTACTGTCTTGATTGAAGGACGAAAATAGAGAAGGCAAAGATGGCTCCCAAGGATTTCAGTTCGTCTACCTGGGGTGTGAAATGTCTGAGCTTTTTCATGGTTGTGATCCTTCATCTAGTCATTGTCTCTGCAGCACACCCAGAACGCCATTGTGGGGATAGTGAGCTGCTCATTCTCTTTTCTCCTCCGTATTATCAGATGGATTATTCCTAACTACATCGCTCGTGTAATTCTTGTTTATGAATCTCAAGTTCTGCACTGTCGATACGAGTGGAAACATTTTCCTGTGCTGTTTCTCTTTGAAAATTTGCATTGCCAGTATAGAGGACTAAACACCGGGCAAAATGGTAGCTTAGAACGATCGATCTAATTGCCTGTCTTATCCCATAACCTAGCTGCCATACCATACTATATCTCATGCTCAATGGGACCTCAAAGCAGACGTAATACCCGAACCCAACCGATCTGACTTGTTAAAGTAATTAATTATCAAATCACACATTCATCTAACAGCTTAAACTTTTAGAAAATTGACAGTGATCCTACAAAATTTTACAAACTATCAAAGCTAGAGATCCTAAGTTTTTAGAATAATTAGTAATGGTCTCACAAAATCTCACAAATCCAAACTAAACTTAATCGAAATTTTTCCTTCCGGCCCAAGTAATAGGTGAAAAAACAGGTACATAAACTAATAGTGAAGAAGGATATAGTTTTTTCTTTTGGCGCCGACAATCTCATTGCTAGTTTGCAATCCACCAACTGAACCTGGACCAAGATTTGCTTGAATCATGGACCTTGGACCTCACATTTTAGGTGCACTCGTTATTCTTCTAGTGGACCATAACAAGATCATTACATATCAATGATTTGTCTAATTAATAGCATGACTTAGAGAGACGTCGCACGGTACTTTTAACCTAAAGATACGTGATTTAAAAACTGCTTAAACACTTTGCGATCCGTTTCCATAAAAATATAAAGTTACAATCAAATTGAGAGACTTCCACTTTTCCTCTTAAGCAAGATACATAAGTTGACCACGTTCTTATGCGAGCAATTACCTTCTGCAACACCAACGAAAAGTTCATATTAGCAGGGATTGTGCCAGAAAATATGTTATATGCGAGATGGATATACTTGTTGGAATTTGAGTCCCATTAAGAAATCATATTATCGAGTACATAAACTGTAACGAAAGTACATACATCTACATCCCGGGGAATGCTTCGGTTTGCTTGGATCCGATTCACCTGCATGCAGAGCGCAAACCATGAAAAAATTAAGATTTCTGTCTTTCTTTCTAATCAAGAACAGAACGTCCGCCGGTGTAAACTGTGAAAAAATTGCCTGAGAAACGATTAATGCTATATATAAAAAAGACACTAAAGAGATTATTCAGGAAAAAAACTCGTCACCCGGGCAATGGCTTGCCAAGACATTTATGAAATGGAGGACTAGAACCATGAACATGATGAGCAAGAACTTCGCAATCGAAGGAGACGAAGCAATAGCCTTGGGTGCCATCTCTCTCTCTCTCCTTCTTTTTCTTTATTTTCCCTCTTTTTTTCCTTCCTTTTTTTTCACGTACCCTTTTGTTTTTTCCTTAAGATGTGCAGTAAGCTTGGTTTCGCAAGAGCTCCATCGCTGTTTATATAAGCAAACGATAGACGTCTGGTTCGTCGACTTTGCTTCGCTAACGTGTAAAAGCGGGACTAGAGGTTTGTGCCTAACTTCATTTAACTATGGGTTTTCCTCCACTCAAACTTGGACCCCATTTCATCATGCGTATTGTTGGTGCGCTCCACTGTAAGTTCATTTTAGTCAATGCTGGTGTTCGAATGCGTGCTTCCCACAGATATCATTTTTTATAATATTTAAGATATTTTGTATTACTAAAGTTTCTTTTCTATGATTGTTGACACATAAATTTTGGCTACCATAATTAATTCTCTATCGCATAAGAAAATCAAGGGTTGACCCGACTTCTAAACAAAAAAAACATCATTTGTGGGGTTTGCATGTCAAAATCCATATTGCATTTCTTTGCACATGCACATTTTCAGGAAGCATTTGATTGATATAAAATGAACCGCCGACTATTCTAACATGTATCCGAGTTAGAACTGAATCGGTTAAAAAAATATTTAAGATTGAATTAGTACAATCGTAATAGGTTTATGAATTTTTTGGCAATTCTCCCTCAAAACACGTGTGTAAATCTGTTGACCCGAAGTCGTGCCTACAAACTTTTGTTCATTGAATAAAACCCGTTGAAAATCAAACATGTTGAATTTTGTTGAGCAATAGACAATGACATTCTTTTTTCTAAAAGTTTGACAACGTCAAAGATAGGTACAGCAATGCAATGAGTGTTGTTCGAGCTTACTATGTGATAGAAGTAGGTTTAGGAGTAGAATGCCAAGTCCTCTGTATTCTGTGGTAGGTGTGTATTGCACTTGCTGATATTGAAATATTAAAGTGCCAATCTTGTCTACGGTCTAGTGGATGTGTATGACCGCAACCGGGACAATTAAAGATGGTTGAAAAACTTATGAAGAGACACCGTTATAAATCCAAATTGAATTTGCCGTCCATGACTCTGGATGAACGATTGTCTGACCGATCTGCCTTGCCATTCTCGTTGTCAAGTCAGGAAGTAGACGTCTCAAGTAGTTGCAGTATCTGGCAAACGAATACCAGCCACCCTAAACACCTAACCCTTATTTCAATGACAGGGCATTAACTAGAATTTCAAAAACGTGTGGCTTATAGGTTTGAGTGAATATTGACACAGAGGATGCAGTAAACACTAGTAAACTCGCAAATGTGTGATCAAAATGAGCACGCACATAGAGTACAGTGATGCCAGAAAAAGTGTAGAGAAATAGGAGATAACACAAGTGAGAACTAAAATAGATAGGTCACTTGGCACTCATAGGAATTCACCTAAGATATAAGAGCAAAACAAGAAATTATTCTTGTTCACAAGCCAAAAGATAAAGGAATTATCACTCAAATCAAATCTACCTTCCTATTTATCATAGCATGCTTATAGAGTTGAGCTTGGAACAATCCCCCAAGCATGACTAATTACTAAGACTCATTGGAAAGATAAAAGGACTCATAGGGAAGACCAAATAGTTTTACTAAAAAACAACAACAATTAAATAAGGACTTGAAAACTTAAATGGCATTGATTAGATCCGAGAAATTAATATTGTTGGGTACATGTATCCAAGGTTTGCTTGCTCCAATGTCACTTAGTTAACTACCTTCAAGGAATGTAAACACCCTCCACATACGAAGTGATCGAAGTAGTCTTGGAGTTGATAATTGCCTCGTCAATCAATGACTAGGTTTTATCATTGATAACAATGCGATCAATGACTTTCCCACTAAATCAACAACTCCTTTGTAGAATCGATGACTCCTAAGAATGTTTTGGCATTAAATGTTTTCGCTGCACATAAACTTGTCTCTAAGTTTTCATTGTCTTCATCTTTATGCATTCATTTGATAGGCTACATTTTTTGGAATGGTGGCTCCCACAACAAAATCAATACAATGCTAAATTAAGTTTATGGGTGGAAGACCAGGCAGAATCTCTTCCGAAACAACATCCTTAAATTCTTGAATAAGAGGTTCTACTTGAGAAGGGATATAATAATGTTCTTCATTCTCTTCTAACATTACAAGAGCATATGCCTCCAAGGATTCTTCCAAAACCTTATCAACTTTAGATTTGGAGAGTAAATTATTTCCATCCCAATTAGATGGTTTAGGATTGTTCTCTATTTTGAGAGGAATCAATGTAATTTTGACTCTATTTTTCTGAAAAGTGTAAGTATTCTTGAACCCCTCATGCTTAGTTTTTCTATCAAATTATCATGGCCTTCCAAGAAGCAAATGGCAAGCATCCATGGAACAACATCATATCACACTTCATCATTATGTATTTTTTCAATGGAAAATTTAACAAGACATCACTTATTAACTCTGAACTCATTCCCTTTGCGAAGCTAAAAGAGCTTGTAAGGAGCTTGTAAGGTTGTGGGTGTTTTTTCGTCTTGAGGTGCAACTTGTCTACCATTGTTTTAGCCACTACGTTCTCACAGCTTCCTCAATCGATGGTAACATCACACACCTTTCCAGGAGAAATGCATCTAGTATGAAAAATGTTATTGCGATGCCACATACCGTCTTCACTAGGAGTAACATTCAAGACTCAACAAAGAATTAGAGACTCTCCTTGATCTCCATAGATAATTTCATCTTTCTCTTCTTATATTTCATTGCAATTGAGGGAGTCTTCATGTTGCTCTTCCCCAAGCTCTTCTTCTAGTAAAAAGACAATCTTGTGATTTAAACATTCGGATGCCATATGCTCAAACGCTTGGCATTTGAAACAATTGACAAAGTTAAGGGGCTTAGAACTTGATGCTCCATCATTGGTATGAAAAATAAATGCCCTCTCACCTTTGGAAAGGTTTTCTTTATTCCGATACCAAGAGCTACAATCACAAGCCTCTTTAAATTGCTACTCTACCTTAATTGCAAATTGACAACATCATTGTAAGTCCAATAAGATTGTAGTTGGACAACATTACCAATTTCAGATCAGTCCACCAAAGTAGAGGGCAATAGTTTGCTCTTTTACTTTGGAAACATCACAAAGCATCATGAGGTGATCCAATTATGTTGTATATTCTTCCAAGGACAACTTTTTTTGTTTAAAATTGTTCAACTAAAGGAATGTATCTTGATGGTAGTTTGGCAGTAAGAATTTCTTCTTCAATTCTTTCCTCATCTTCTCCAAAGTTACAATATGGCTTCTTCCTTCACAGGCTCTTTCTTCAAGTGCTTCCACGTAATAGATGCATGCCTTTTGAGTTAGATGGCAACTAACTTCACCTTTGATCATCCGGTATTTCTTTGTAGTCAAATATTTTTTTCTATAGCATGCAATCAATCCATAAATTCTTTTGGTTGCATCTGCCTTTCGAATTCAGGAATATTAACCTTTACATAAGAATCTTGCTCAATTCCATGGAATATTCGACATTGATGTTAAGGAAGTTCTTCCTCATAGGAAGCATAACTTCAAGCACTAGCAAAGGGGTTCACGTTCTCTTCATCAAAGGGGCCACCTTCTGAATCATTACACTCCAGAAGTTCGAAGCATTGCAAATACTCCTGTAGTTGCTACACTTGTCTCCTTAAATCATCCCCTTCACGTCTCGTAGGTCTCTTTCTCAAGCTGTAAAAGACTCAACATTTGATTCATGTCGATGACGACTAGCCATTGCACCAAAGCTTTGATACAATATGACGCCAGAGGAAGTGTAGAGAAGTTGGAGGTAGCACGAGTGAGAACTAAAATGGATAAGTCACTCGCCACTTGTACAAATCCCTAAGAGATAAGAACAAAACAAGAAGTACTTCTTGCTTTCGAGCCAATGGCTAAAGGAATTATCACTCAAATCAAATCTACCTTATTATTCATCATAGCATGCTTATATAGTTGAGCTTGGAGCAATCCTCCAAGCATGATTAATTACTAAGACTCATTGGAAAGATAAAAGGCCTCATAGGGAAAACCAACCATTTTTACTAGAAAACAACAAAATTTAAATAAGACTTCGGAAACTTAAATAGCATTGACTAGATATGAGAAATTACTGTTGTTGGGTGCATGTATCCAAGGTTCACTTGCTCCAATGTCATTGAGTTAATGACCTTCAAGGAATGTAGCCTCCAAATATGAAGTGATCGAAGTAGTCCTGGAATTGATAATTGCCTCGTCGATCAACGATGAGGTTGTTCATCGATAATAATGCAATCAACAACTTTCCCACTAAATGGACAACTCATTTGTAGAATCAATGACTCTTAGGAATGCTTCGGCATCATACAAAGAGAAATATCTAGGTTTTTTTTATTTATTTCTAAATAAGAGGTAAAACAGTCTACAAACAGTGAAAAGAGCAAATAGATACTATGCAAATGGTAGGTGACATAAGAAAAATCGAAATTAACTAAAGAAGTTTGGAATGGGAAAATAGACGTAAAAAAGAAAAAAAGTGCCTTGAAATGCGCCTAAAAATTTTGAGACTCGCAACGACTGCAAAAATTATGATCGTTCTACCACTAGATGCAAGAATTCTTTTTATTTTATTTTTGTCACAGATGCGAGAATTCTTGTTACGAGCCCACTTATTGGATATATGCTTGTTCGAACGGTCCAAAAAGTCTTCAACAGTTACGTCCACGTCAGTCCCCCCCCACTTGAGAAAATTTGGGAAAATTATTTAGTTCAAACCCATTGAATGTATGATAATTATCGATAAAAAATGTATGATTATTTAATATTAAACTTTTCAATTTTCCCATTTCAGCTTAAATCTTTACACAAAATTTTAATTTAATTTTTATGGTCAATTTTCATTGAAAGACGCTAACATGATAGTCCAGTCATCTGAAATCATTTTACATGATGCATCGCCACATCAACATTTTAGTGAAAAATGGAGAAAATGACTACATTGGAATTTCACTCAAAGTTTTCACACTAAATTAGTAAAATTGGAATGGCTGTACTAGGTTTAAGACATACTAAATAATTTCCTGAGACAATTAATGTATACATCCAATTGATTAAGTGCACCAAAATCTATGCCGACTGGGGAAAAATAATAAAAAAGAAGAGCTGGTCTGTGACATTTTAAGAGTTAAAAGAATAGTAAATCAAGAGAGGCATGCACATTTATATCTTCCCATTTCAATGTCATTCACTAAATTGAACAGCAGTATTTTAAAAACCATTCGTTATGCTTATATAAACAACAATTGCATATACTCGCGGTCTTGCAGACTGTTTTGTCTTTTTGCATTGGGGTGATCTCCGACATCATTTTCATTCTCATTGCCCTAAACGTGGTGAGACCTAGAGCGAAAGTTGCGATGTAACTCCTGTTGTCGGGTTTGTGAACGAATATGAAGTCCTTGCTGTCCAAGAACGCGAATGTTTCAATCCCAAGTCAACACCCTTTTCATCCATGAAATGTTCTCGCGCTCCAAATGCACGAGCACGACTTCTCTTGCTGCACTTGCTGTGTGGCGATGGACGCTTGACCTCCCACCGTGAGCCGCGCAACTTCAATCTGCATGTCGGCTTTGCATTCTCGACATGATTTGATTGTATCAACTGGGTGCTCCGGCATTTCGCTCATGAATATCCGTTGACCACCTCCCTTCAAGTGAAAAAGAGGTGCGAGGTCAATTCTTTCTCCACAAGACAAGTACCCAATCGCCTCTAGAGATCCAACGCCATCCCTGCGTTGTCACGATTGATCTTTTTCTCCTTCCATGGTCCACGCAGGCAATTTTGATTACAAGGAGAGATTGAACACTACCTCCATGCAGATCGCCCTATCATCATCAGACAACGTGCTTTCTTTTAGAGGTCGCGAGTTTGTTCTCCAAAGATCATGTCCAGAGCCAATCAGAGATCCGCAGCTACTTTCACCCACGACGTCTCTTGCACTCTTAACTCTTTCCCGGCTGCATCCAGCAGATTTTCTTGTTGCTCGTCACCAGGAAAAGATGCAGATCCGGGGAAATTGGTACCCCTAATGAACTGATGCATGACAAATCTAGCAATCTCTCAAGGATTGTTTCACCTGCAAGTTCACCTGGTGTAATTCTTTCAAATGTAAATTGAATACTTGATCGTGTATTTTGTGATTTTCATGGTATTTTTAGAGCATATAAATGAGTAAACTGGGCACTGACCTGTGGATGTGACGACAAATGGTGCTGAATAATTTTTTCAAAGGAAGAGGAGCATTTGATTCAAGCCGTCCATCTATTTACCGATTTATCTGTCCATAGTTCAGGTGGTAATTATACATTGTAAATCTGTCCCACCTCAAAAAAATATAGGTCTCTATCCGCGAAATATGGTTTATATTTTAGTACATCTCCTTATTTAACACTGCTCTTGTTCAATTGCAGGAAGAAGTCGAATAAGAGTTGTGACATATTTGAGTCTACACACACTCTTCAATGGCAACAACCAACTCTTTTTTTGAAGCCGACTGCAATAGAAAGTTAGAACTAGTTTTGCGAGTATGATCTCCACTTAATACAATATTGTCGATCCTACAGATCAAGAAATTTCTGAGACTTATGGGTTAATGACATTTGGAGATTAAACTGAAGTCCCTTTGAAAGATTGAGAAGAGCTGTGTCCCTAGATATTATATCGCTATCAGGTTCATAGCATATTTGTCTCAAATTTTATTACTCCTTACCATAACCCAAGTGTATTTTGCATTGTGAAAGGAAAATTTATAAGTGCAATGAATTCACGATGTGAGGATTCAAACTTAAGACTTTTGACCCGAAATTCACTCAAAATATAAGGTAGCCATTTATTTCAAAAATTTATACTGTTATGGCATGGCATTTAATATATTTTAAGGATAAATGCACTGCAAATTCTAAAATTTGTCATGAAAGTTTAATTAAATCCTAAAACTTATCAATTTAGTGTAATCAAGTTATTCCGTTAACTCCATTCAACTTGGCCAATGAAAAATACTAATGTGAATATTTATATTATTTTCTCTATTTTACGTGACACCGACATGGCTAAAATGATTGTTTTGGTTCAAATCTATTTTTCAATTCAAATTTTATTTAAGTTATATTAAAAATTAGGGAAAACGCCACAAAAAACCCCCAAACTTTGTCCACAGTGACACATATGCTCTGAACTTTTTTTATGATATCAAAAACTTTAAATTATGCTTACTGTAACACATTGACCGTAAAATTTTTCTTGGAACATAAGAAAACCAAACTTATACCTATGTGATTTTTTCCCCTATCAAGGTTCCATTAGATGAACTTTTAGCCAAAATAACATCGTTTTTTTATTATATTTCACTTAAGCCACATAGGCTTCGTGTCAACATCATTTGTTTTTAATGTCCATCTAGGTAGATTTCCAACGGCTCTCATTGACAAAATTTAGGTAAAATGTGTCGTACTAGGCATAGTATAAAGGTTTTTTTCGTGACTTTTTCCCTAAAATAAGAAAACTTATTAAAAAAATCCGGAAAAGAAGAAGGAAAATGCAAGCGATGACTTGCAACCCTTGCCGCCCCTGCCCCACCATTATTAAGAAGGGCCAATAATGGTGAATAATGGTGAGGCAGTGACGGTGAGGTTGTGAGCCCTCACTCGAGTTTGCCTTTGCTTTTTCTTTTTCTTTTTGTGTTTTTTAAGTTTGCTATTTTTAATTTAACTTAAATAAATTATGTATTAAAAGATAAAATTAGACCAAAAAAAAATCATTTTAACCTTATATTTAATGTTTTAACCGCATTACCGCCACGTAGAAGAGAGAAATCAATGAAAAAAGTCACATCATCATTTTTTGTTAATCAAGTTGGACGAAGTTAATGGAAAAAATTGATTGTACCAATTCAACAAATTTTCAGACTTAATCGTACCTTTTAAAAGTTTTCAAACTTAATTCCTATGTTTTTTATCTTAACATAATCAAAAAATTTCTCCTGAAGTGGCGTCCTCTGTGCATTGTGCCCCCACGCGTCTTTTTTTTGTGTTCTTTTAGCTTTTCCCTTCAATTTTTACTCTACTAGAAGTTAACCTGCAGGAATTACTTTGTACTATTTGCATCTTATCTAAACTCTTTTAACTCAAGGTCCATGTATTTATTTGAATGGTTTCAAGTCAAAATGTTTCCAATCTCACTCACTCACTCACTCAGCAAGGAGTGTAGCCATTCGATCTCCACAACCGATGCTGAGAAACCGTGGAGGGTTTTCGGTCGCATTTACTCGAGCGAACATGAAGAGGACCAATTCCCTCTTATTCACGTTTAGTTCGTCCCTTCGCTTTGCCAATAGATAGTCACATTTACTCAATATTTTGTTTTATTTCGATACAACATCTTGAATAGGACATCAATCATAAAGAAAACATACACTCAGAACTCTTCTATCGATGACAAGCTTTATTCCAACCCACTAATTCATGATCAATCTTGATATGTAAACTACCATAACTTTTGAGCGGTGACTTCATATTAAAAACACTAATGACTTGGCACTTTGCCACCTTCCAAAAGGCAAAAGGGAAAACAAAAAAGAAAATTAAAGGGAACACAAATTTCAGAACCTCGACTTTTCCTGGAGGAAATACTGGAAGCCGATCGCTCCATTCTTGGAGTACAGGTACCTCCTGCGGTGATAATAAATATTTAATAATCTATAATTGTTTTATGATATCATTGTTAAATGTTCAAAAAGCTTTAAGTTATTATATAAAGATATGATTTACTATTTAAATATTTAATTACTTTCCATTATGCTTGATATGATCTTTTGCCTAGTATTAAGAGTGAAAATATTTTATTGGGGAGATAAATAGATATCTGAAAAGATTTGAACTCATAAAACTTTTAGAAAAATTGACGGTAGTCTCCTAAATCCTCATAGTCATTTTGAACTTGGGTCATATCATAATCTCATTTGAATATGGAGCATATGTCAGTAAACATACATTTACAACCAGGGGACATGGGTGGGATGACTGGAGGTACTCCACCTGCAAATCATTGTAAATGAAGAATTATTTGGATGCACCAGTATACATTGTCGAAACTGCAAGAGAAGCGCTTACGGATTACCAGCAAAACTTGCACACAAATTAGACATCTTGGGAGTGCAAGCAATGAAGAATTACGGTTTAAAGAAAGAAATAGAGCGCTCTGGGATATTAAAAATAATATTTTTGAAGTATTTTTCTGAAATATGATGAAGATTTTACTTAACTTCCGGATGCATGACCAGTGTTTCGGGACAAGATGACCAGTCATATTGATCGTTTCGAATTACCATTTTGCCCGGCATTTGGTGGTATATCATAGGTGATAGACACGAGATGCGTAGAACTTCATTTACACTTCTCGTACCGACCGTGCAAAACGTGAGATGTGTAGATAATGATTACACGAGATTGATCCATTTCATAATGCGAAGAAACTAAAGAGAATGGGCAACTCACCCCGCGGACATTTGCCTGGTCTTCTTAGGCCTGCTGCAGAGACGACGAGGATCGCAACCATTAAAAAGCGCAAAAGTTTCACGCCCCAATTAGACGAACTCGAATCCTCGGCTATCATTTTTTTCCTTCTTTTTTAACGTACCCTCTTCTTTGTTAGATAGCTTGGTTTCTGATGAGCTCCGCGGCAACTTATATAAGCAGTCAAGATGGCAATCCCTTCCGTGCGTGGATTTGTGACTTGATCAACGCGGAAGTAAATCCGTTGACCCGGCCGAGTCGTGCCTATGGACTTTTGTTCACCCAATATTTCCCATCAAGAACGAAACATGTGACTTTTCTTATAGCAACGGGCGATGACATTTCTCCTTTTGAAACTTTACCAAAGAAAAACATAGGTATAGCAGTGCCATTGATTGTTGCAGACTATTGTGTGATGGAAGTAGGTTTAGGAGTGGACACAACGAAGTCCTTTGGTATTTTAAAGGATTGCAAGAACTGGGGCTACGGAAAGTGAGTGATCTTCCACGCACTTGCCAATATTGAGAAAATGGAGATGCCGTCTTGACCACGGGTCTGGTGAATGAGTATGACCGCTACCATGACAATAAAGAAGGATTGAAAAACATATGAAGAGACCCCGTTGGAAATCCAAGTTGAATCCGCCATCTATGACTGGGGATGACTGAGTGTATGACCAATTTGCCATTCACGTTATTACTTTACTTCAAGAAGCAGACGACCGAAGTAATCGCAGTATCTGACAAACTCTAAGTGAAGTCTCTCGATTTTCTGTATTTTTTAATAATGGCCGAAATTGTATGAAACATCGAAAAGAATAGATAAATACTATGGAAACCCTAAGTGACATAAAAGAAAAAAAGAAGCGAAAATAACCAAAGGAGTTTGGAAAAATAGATGAAACCTGAAATAACGGGAAAAATAGACATGGAAATGGAAGAGCGCCTTGAAACGCACCTAAACGATGGATTTTGAGGGTCAAAACAAGTGCAAATGTTATGCTCGCTGGCGTGCTCAAACTCTTGTCTAGGGCCCACCTATAGAATTTCTACTCATTCGAACGGTCCAGAAAGTTTTCAACAGTTGTGTCCACATCAACCCTCTGCCCCCCCCCCTTAGAAAAACTCGCCCTCGGCCATGCCCGACCAAACAAGCCGGTCTCTACGTTCCTATTAGAGGTGTCAAAATGGGTCATAAATTCATATTATAACTCACCTTTTGTTAAATGGATCAAATACGAGTCAAGTGAAAGTTAAGTATGGGTCAAATATGGGTCAAGTGAAAGTTAAGTATGAGTCAAATATAGGTCAAGTGAAAGTTAAGTATGAGTCAAATATAGGTCAAGTGAAAGTTAAGTATGAGTCAAATATGGGTTGAGTGAGTTATTAGGTAAACCCATCATCTCTTTCATTACATCCCCCTCCTCTATGCGTTCTCGACCTCCGTTGTTGATCCTGCCATCATGTCACCATCACCATCTCCTATCCTGAGCTTGTCGTCACCGGCTAGAGCTCAGCTTGGATATGGGCAGGCAAGCTGCGAGGTTGCCGGCCTTGGCCAAGCTGCGACTCGCCCAAATCTAGGTAGGTGAGCCTCGAACTCGCTGGCCGCAACAGAGCTCGCAGCTCACCAAATTCAAGCGAGCCCAAGCTTAACCACTATCGACGACCTCAACGAAGCTTAGATCAGTCGAGCCTCGAGTTCGTTGGCCTTGGTCGAGTTTGGGCTCTCTAGCTTGCATCTTGGCTAGTCGCCATCGGGTAGCACCAGCAAAGGAAAAGGAGAAAAAAGAAAGAAGAAGAAAGAAAAGAGAAAAGAAAGGGAAAATAAAAAGAAAAAGAAAGAAAAAATAAAATAAATAATAATAATAAATTCAATTTTTTAAAATAATTAAAAAATCGATTTTAAGAAAAAAATTATTTTCCAAAAATTATTTCAATTTAGAGGTATCCACATTTTTTTTATTTACTAATTTTTTATTATTTAATTTACTTTATAAATTTGATGTGAAATTTTTATTCAAATAATTTATATGTGAAAAGTTTAAAGTGAACTAAATAAGTGAAAATGGATTTTCTTAAATTAAGTTAAATATTAATATGTGTTGATAATATGGGTCGGATATGGATTGGGTATGGGTCAAGTCGAGTATGAATCATCAAATTTACATTGTATGAAAATGAGTCGAAACGGGTTAAATAGGTCGATGTGAGTCGGATCATTTTCAACCTGATTCACCTATTTGACACCCATAGTTTCCGTCCATCAACAATGGGCGAGACACCGACATAATTTTCTATCGGAGTATTTCTCCTGCTTATGCGGCTTGTAAAACAATGGCCAACCAACCATCCCTTCCAACGGGGCCTAAAATCCCTGATTGACCTAAAAGAAGAAGAAGAAGCGTCACCTCCCCATACTTGCATCATCAACGCCTGCAACATATCTTTCACCACCACACTCGGACGATAATGACACCGTCTTCTTCCTCTTCCTCTTCTCCAAATGCCCATTCATCGGCACATAATTCTGCAGTACACTCGGCGTAGTCCTTAGTTATTTTGGATGACTTGACAGGAACTGGAAGCTGCATATTTTACTCGAGCCCTAGCGAAGAAAATTATGACAACATTGCACAACTGGAAGTTAAGAAGATGAAATACTCCAGTGATGGTGATCACTACGAGCCAATGCTGAGTAATAGGGTTGTCAAGGACCGAACCGAAAACTGAACCAAAATCGAAAATTGAACCGAAACGAACCGTAATTTTGTGCGTTTCGATTTCGATTTCGGTTCAGTTAATCGAAGAATAATCGTTAACTTTTCATTCGGTTAACCAAACCAAACTGAAATTAATTAAAAGTGAACAATCTCTCTTTATCATCATATCTTCTTCATTTATGTCCCAATAAGTAAAGCAAAAATAGAAAAATCAAAATACCGTCCTAAACCGAATTGAACCGAACCGCATTTTTTGTTCAGTTTATTTTCAGTTCGGGACAGTTTCGGTTCGGTTCGGTATTATCCCTTATCAGTTCGGTTCAGTTCGATTTTTCAAAAAAACCGAACCAAACCAAACCGTTTACAAAATTGTCACTTGCCAAAGCAACCAGCTTGCGGCACTGCATGCCATGGGTTATGACCAGACATTATGGTCTTGGAAACCTTATTTCCAGAGATGAAAGAGTGGAGCATCATTTTTACTTCAAGGCCTACTGAGAGGGCGGATGTTTGGTTTATCTCGAAGATAAAGAGGAGTTCAGACTAGAATTAGAAGAAGCTATTCATCCATCCATCAAAGAAGAAGGCCAAAATGCATCCAAGGAATGCATTGGTAATGAATGGTGAGATAGCTAGTATTAATCACCTAAAGGGGTGAATAGTTGATTCTAGGACAAATTAAAATTTTGCGGAATAAAATAGTTTAGGAAATAAAAATCTAGATAAAAATAGACACAGACACAAACACAAAACTGTTTACGCTTGACTTAGATGTATAAAGTGTTTAGATAGTGTCCAGTAAATGAAATGCAATAGAGATCAAGTGATAGAGAAATTGCACACGAGCTTTATAGTAGTTCAGCTTAGGTCAAACCTACGTCCACTTTCCCACACTAATAGCTAGGGGTGTCAAAAACCGAACTGAAAACCAAACCGAAATATAAAACCGAACCGAAATTTCGTATGTTTTCGGTTCGGTTTGGTTCGGTTAACCAAAAAATAACCATTAACTTTTTTCGGTTCGGTTCGGTTCGGTTAACCGAACCGAATTGGAATTCTTAATAAAAATTGAATAATCTCTCTTCTTTATCATCTCTTCTTTACTTAAATTCCAATAAACAAAGTAAAAATAGGAAAACCGAATAACCGTCCCGAACCGAACCGCATTTTCGGTTCGGTTTGTATTCGGTTCGGTTCGGTTCGGTTTTTTGAAAAAAACCGAACCGAACTGAACCATTTACACCCCTACTAACAGCCAATAGGATGAATTCCACTATATGATCAATTTGTAATTACAATATGAGTGTAATGCTTTGTGAAAAATTCTCACAAATTCACTCAACCACTCAACTTTGTTTTTCTCACTCTTTTCTCACAATTTTTGAGCTCAAACAAGACAAGTAAGAATTTCGAATAGCACTCAGCCTTTGGAATTTCAGATTCTGGATCACGTCGTATTCTCTACAGCACCTCCATCTCCTTAAATATTCCTCCTTCTCTACTAGCCGTTGGAGGTCAATCTTTCAACCTTATCCCGTTGAACAAATTTCCCTTTTAAGGATTTTTATAACCATTAGAGGGACATGATTGAATCTACTTGATGAATCTAATCGCCAATACAATCATATTTAAGGTTTCCATAAATGAATCTCTTCGATAAGGAAAGATCTTGTCTTGGAAATTTTGATTACCAATAATAGATTGATAGAATCAAATATATTTTAGGCATGAAATCCAATCATAATTACTAGGCGTTAGAGATATAGATCCTAAAAATATTGAATTCTGGAATATAAAGTTTGAATTTGCATATCTCCATTTAGATCCATTTAAGACGTGTCAGAATGAGAATAGTTCCTCTGTCTGTATAAAGTCCATATATAAGTCTGAATAAGTCCAATCTCAGCTGGGCATGGATTACTCCATACATGCGATCGAATAAAGTTCTCAATTTGTTCCGGGCCCAAGACTCCTCCTCCTCCATCTGCAAACTCCGATTTCTTTTGGGCCACTGTTCAAGCCCGTTTTGTCTCATTTTGTTTAGCCCAGCCCACGAGCCCAACTCACGGCCCGATTTCTGGTCCAAAACTTGTGGAATGAATAGCCCAAATTTTTTTTTTTTTTTGTCGACTTTTTCTTTTTCTTCTTTTTCCTATTTCATCAATTACAAAGGGAATGCATTAGCCAGCTAAGAGGCGGAGATCAATATATCCTATCGACCAACAACATGAAAATGACGGATTCATTTAATATACACATCTCTCTAGTTCAAAAAAAATTATAACTAAAATAACGTGCAATACCAACAAAAATAGGATGCACACACTCTCATTTGCACCTTAACTCAATCCCTCTCTTACTTTGACCTTGAGTCCCAATCATAGACTCTCGTTTCTTTAATTAAATATAAAGTATAACATAACAATTGCAAGCCAATTTCTTGTTTTCGAGGATAGTCGCGATATACGCCTAAAATTATTTATCAAATCTCATCATTGGTTTTAAGAATCCATAAGTCAAATTGATTCAACAATGGCGAACAATTAAAGTATGGCAAGGGCCTGTCGGCCAAATCTTTAGCAAGACAGACATCCTTCTTTAAAGGTGCCAAGAATATGTCGACAAAGAAGAAAAGTAAAAAGAAAGCCGCAAAGTTTGTCAAAGACTATTAAGAAACTCCTTAATTTATTTTGAAGATTGACAAAAACTTTCATAAGTATTTAATGAATCTGACAAAAGTTTTTTCAAGTGATATCCTTGAAGAAATGATATTGAGTCTCAATCATATGAATCAATGGGATAATGAATAAATCCACTCCAAGCAAGGATTTGTAATTCGATTGACAATCATCCAATGACGATATTTTTTTCAAAAAAAAAACACTACTTATGAAAACTGAGCTTTAATTGTATAGGCGATCAAATCAATGGAAGATTGAATGTCACGTTAGGTCGAACGAATGTGACATGAAGAGGACTGATTTCTCGTATTCACGTTCAATTCGTCTCACTTTGGTAAACGGTGGTCAAATTTTCCAATTAACATCCGTTCAAGTAATTGCGAGCAAATTACTTGTTTAAGATTTGCTTAATGATCTTATATGTTTTCGATGCAACATACTGAGTAGGACATCGTCATAAAGAAAACATGTACACACGACTCTTCGATCGCCCACAACCTTCATTCCAACCCGTCAATCTTCGATCAACCATCACCAAAATAGAGTTCGCTAAATATAATTTCTTAAGGGGTGCTCCATATAAAAGAAAACACGTAATCCAAGAACGACTTTTAGAAAACAAAATTGAAATCAACCCAAATTTCGGGATTTCTGCTTATCCTGGAGCAAGACACTTGAAGCACGATCGCTCCATTATTTGAGTGCAAGTACCTCCTGCAGCGACAATGAACATTTCGTCAGTCTCTGCATATTCCTGACAATTAGCCGTAACGATAGTCATTTTAAATTGGGTCGTGGCAAAATCCCATATAAACTGGGAGCATATGTTATAAACGCAAACATACATAAACATCCCAGGGACGGCTCTAGGTCAACTGGATCTGCTGCACTTCCAACTGCAATACATTGTACACAAAGCATTAATTAGATCGATTGGTTTACATCGTCAAACTTGCAAGAGGGAACACTCAAGAATTACTAGCAAAAATTGCGGGCGCATAACACATCTGGGAGTGGAATTGAAGAGTTTAACTTAAATACGAGGAAGATTTAACTTAAACTCAGGATGCGTGACCCGTGTTATGGGATAAGACAGATAATTACATCGGTCGTTCTAAACTGCCATATTGTGCGGTGTTCGGTAGTCTACTGACAGTGCGAATTGTCATAGACAATCAGCACGTGAAGATGCTTTCGCTCGGATCCATGGTGCAGAATGCGAGATGCGTAAACAAGAATTACGCGACCGATGTAGTTAAGATTAATCCATCTGATAATATGGCAGGAGTAAAGAGAATGAGCAGCTCACTCTACCCACATTGGCGTCCTGGGGCTACTGGGCGTACAGCAGAGATGATGACTAAATGAAGGATCACAACTATGAAAAAGCACAGACATTTCACCCCCCAGTTAGACGAACTTAAATCCTTGGGCGCCATTTTTGCCTTCTCTTTTTTCGGTCCTTTATTCACGGACTCTCTTCTCCTCGGTTGCGAGATAGCTTGAGTTTCCGATGAGCTCCATGGCTAACTTTTATGAGCAGTCAAGACAGCAATCTTCTTTGTGCGTGGATATGACCTGATCAGCGCGTGCTGAAATCAGCTGAGACGTCGTGCCTATAGACTTTTCTTCATTGAATAAGGCTCATTGAAAATCAATTATATTGACGTTTGTTGAGCAATAGACGTTGGCAAAACGTTGACATTTCTTTTCCTAAAAGTTTGGCAACGACAAAGATAGGCACAGCAATGCAATGTGTTGTTGCAGCTGATTGTGTGATGGAATTAGGTTGAGAAGTAGAATGCCAAGTCCCGTGTATTTTAGAAATTTGCAAGGATTTTTTTTTTTTTTTTTTTTTTTTATCAGAAGGAAAATTTCATTTCATATGAAAGAGATATTCATAACTTCAAGATAAAGATGGAAATCTTAAAGTGTAAGTAAATCTGAAAGATAAATTAACTTGGTATATCTTGAAAAGACTCGCTCATTCCATAAAAATAGGTATGTTATAACATCAAAGCACAACCAGCTGTCAATCACCAAATCCCGCATCAACAGTAATGATGAGTACATATTGAGATTTCTCCCATCAATAGCTTTTGTAAGGATTTTTTTTTTGTCTAAAAGAACTTCCGTTTCATTTAAGTAGGTGAAGACAAAGAGCAGCCTAGCTTTTGTAAGGATTAAGGGTGCGTTTGGTTCAGCATTTACAAGAGACTTTGAGTCTAATGCAAATGTTGAAAGCCCAAAGCTATTTGGGGAAATGCAATTATGTTTGGTAAAATTTCTTTGCAAATGGACTTTGAGTTGAACATGCATTTGGTAAAAAAAACTTTTGCAATGGGCTTTGAAGGGTATTATATATATTTGGAAAATTGGACAAACCTTTCGTCGGATCGGCAAAGGGCTACGGTTGTCAGTGAACCAGATTTGGCGCCGGCGGCCCCAGTCGAGGGCCGCCGGAGGTCACGTGACCTCGGGCGACCCTCGGCGAGGGTCGCTCAACCCAGGCTCGTCATGACCCAGGCAACTGCCGCTTGGGTCTCGCGGCCGCAGGCGACCTTCGGCTGGGTCGCATGACCCTCGCCAGAGGTCGCCCGAGGTTAGGCGACCTCCACCGACGGCCAGCGGCGGTCGTAGCCCTTTGCCGGTCCGGCGAAGGAGGGATGCCTTTTCTCAATTAAAAAAAAAATCAAGGGCAAAATCGGAAGTATGAAAAACTAATGAGGGTAGTTTTGGAAGGGAAAAAATAGTTTCAGCATTCCACTGAGGAATGTTGAAAGCTCAAAGCTAGTAGGGACTAGCTTTGAGCTTTCAACATTTTGAATGCCACTTGAAAGCTGAAAGTTACTTCAAAAATTGAACCAAACGGTCCAGCATTTCCCCAAGGGGCTTTTAGAATGCTGTACCAAACGCACCCTAAGGATGTGTACAGTGATGTGATCCTCTTGACTTTTGTAGCAGGAGTGTATTGAACTTGCTACTATTGGATGTTGGAGCACCAATCTTGTCAATGGTCTAGTGGATGTGTATAACCTGCGGATCAGCAAATTTCTGAGACCCAAGAGTATTATGATATAGATTAATGATGTCTGGAGAGTAAAATAAAGTCCCTTTGAAAGACCGATAAGAGTCATCTCATGGGATACTATATCTCTCTCAAATTCATAGCATATTTGTTTAATATTTTATTACTTTTTACCATAAGCATAGTGTATTTTGCATGGGGAAAGGAAAATTTATAAGTGAGTTGAATTGATGATACAAAGATTCAAACTTGAGGCGTTTGATTCAAAAATTCACTTAAAAGTATATGTGTGACAATTTATTTCAAAATTTATATTGTTATGGTGCAATACCTAATATATTGTAAAAGTCTTAAAATTCATCAAAAAATGCAATTAAACCATAAAATTTGTTAAATTAGTGCAATTAAATATTTCTGTTAATTTCGTCTGACATGACTAATGAAAAACGTAGACGTGGCTATTTTTATTATTTTATCTATCTTACGTGGTGTCAACGTTGCTAAAATTACATCATTTTAATCCAAATTTGACTTTTCAATAAAAATTTTATATAAATGATATTAAAAAATAAGAACAATTTTAAAAAAATAAATAGAAGGAAAACGCAGGCGAGTGCTCTCTGCCTCACCGTCTTTGAGAAGAGTTCGCAATGACGAGAGGATGGCCGACAAGGGTCACTTTGCTCCTGGCCGGAGTCGCCAACTATCCCTCACCTCACCATCCCTAGTACTTGGCAATGGTGGGGCGGTGCCTAAGTTTCTCTTTTTTTTTTGTGTTTTCTAAAAGTTTGCTTTTTTTTTTTAATTGTATAAATAAATTTTATATAAAAAAAATTGGGTTTTAAATAAAAAAAAAGTTATTTTAGTCTTATATTTCATATTCTAACCACATCATTGCCACATAGATGAGAGAAAATAATTAAAAAGAAAAGTCATGTCCGTATTTTTTGTTAAACAAGCTGAATGAAGTTCATAAAATAACTTTGATCACACTAATTTGACAATTTTTTTAATTTACAAGTACTTTTTGAAAAGTTTAAAATTCAATTGCATAGTTGTGGCAAGTTTTAGGATTTTAAGTGCACCTATCCATATATTTTATATATTAACAAAATCAAAAATATTCTCCTAAAGTGCATCCTCTATGTAGATAGTCTTTTTTCTTTTTTTCTTTTTCTTTTCCCTTCAATTTTTACTATATTAGAAGTTAATCCGCAGGAATTACTTTGTACTCTATTTTCATTTTATCTAAACTCTTTTAACTCTACATGCTTGCATTAATTTGAACGGTTGAAAGTCGAAATATTCCCAAACTGACCCCATATCCACTCAGCGAGGAGTGTAGCCATTCGATCTCCATAATTGATGCTAAGAGACTATGGAGGCTTTTCAGTCGCATTTAGTCGAGTGAACAAGAAGTGGACCAATTCCTCGTATTGACGTTCAGTCCATCCCTATCAAAAGCGAAGCATGAGACTTTTTTTAGCAACAGACGATGACATTTCTTCTTTTGAAAGTTTGCCGGAGACAAACAAAAGTATAGCAATGCAATTGATTGTGGTAGACTATTGTGCGATGGAAGCAGGTTTAGGAGCGGACATAACGAAGTCCTTTGGTATTTTAGAGGTTTGTAAGAAATGGAGACATGGAAAATGAGTGATCCTCCCGAGTTTTGTAGTAGGAATGTGTATGAACGCAACTGGGACAACCGAAGAGAGCTGAAAAACACGTGAAGAAACCCCATTAAAAACCCTATTTGAATTTTGCCATCCATGACTGGAAGAATGCTATCTAACCAATTTGCCATTCACGTTGTCCCATCAAGACAGTAGACGTCCGAAGTTGCTCCTTGTTCCAATAATTCAGACTATAATTGGGTATAACTAGAACATTAGACACGTGTGACTTATAGTTTTTAACGAATATTGACACAGATGTATTAAAATATTTAAATATCTTATCAACTTGCAAACTAACACCTAGAAC
Organism: Angophora floribunda; assembly: GCA_014182895.1. Classification (NCBI taxonomy): domain Eukaryota; kingdom Viridiplantae; phylum Streptophyta; class Magnoliopsida; order Myrtales; family Myrtaceae; genus Angophora; species Angophora floribunda. The sequence continues at coordinate 34,283,314 of CM024710.1, read as the reverse complement.
GTTAGGAGATAAATTGATTGTCGGCATTTTCTTTTTTAGTAAAAGTCAAAACTCTATGAAATATCGAAAAGAATAAATAAATACATGGAGACCCAAAGTGATATAAAACAACCAGAAAATGATCGAAGAAGTTCGAAAATATAGATGAAGCCCGAAATGATGGGAAAATAGACATAAAAATAGAAAAGTGCCTCAAACACACACATAAATGATGAATTTTGAGGCCCAAAATGACTATACATTAGATTTATGCTTGTCCGAATAGTCTAGAAAGCCATCAATAGCTGCTAGCTGCTTCCACCTCAATCCACTCAACATGGCAAAAACTCGCCCACAAGTTAGGCTTTGGTTTAGGATTGGAGGATCCATCATCTACATGTTAGGCATATCAAAGACCCAAGAAGGCCCGCCACATAGGCATGGTCATTGATTCTCTGCTTGATCTTGTTGGACCGTACTTCCTTGGTTGTAGCTTGCCATAATGACTAAGGAGAAGTCGCTCTAGTCGCAGGAGCACCATCACATGATCACCAACCAGGAAAACTGGCATCTTCGTCGGTGTTGATGAGCTACTCGCTCATACTTTGCATTAGCCTCCTCGAGTTTCTCTTTCGCCTATATCTTAAGTAACTTAAATAAGAATTGATCGTGCAAAATTTATTGATAATCTAATCGAATGAAAAATCACTTTAATTAAAGTTGGTAATTTCTAAATGAATTGGTAAATTTAAGAGGTTTGTAAATAAGGCATATAAAAAGTTGGTAAATAAAAAGATTAAATAATATTGGTAAGCAACTTAAATGAGTCTTCATAAACCAAACTATTCCATAAAATAATGGGAAGAAAATTGATAAGCTAAGTGGATAAATTCATGTAAGAGTTAATAAATATAAAACATTTGTAAGAGAGACAAATAAATTGTTGTTATTACTAACAAAAGTTAATAAACTAAAAAGACAAATAGATTTTGGTAAGTGATTCAAATGGGAGTTGATAATTGAAAAAAAGAGAGTAGGTAATTCAATAGGAGAAAAAGAGGGTGAGTCACTTGCCTTCAAATAAGAAAATAGGTAAACTCATATAAGAATTGTTAAATTTAAGGTATAAGTGCACTGAAGATCGTAAAATTTGTCACAAAAATACAATTAATTTCTAAACTTTCAAAAAATGTAATAAGCTCCAAAATTTATCAAGAATGTGCAATCGAGTCCTATAACTTTTTTTTGAGTCCTACAACTTCAAAAAGTACATTCAACTTCTACAATTTTCAAAAAAAAAAAAAATCAACGAAATGACTTATATTAGATCAATTTAACAAGTTTTAGGACATGATTGCATTTTTAAAAAATTTAGAACTCAATTGCACATTCGAAATAAGTTTTAAGACTTCTGATATCTCTAAAATTAATGTGTCAGTAAGCAAAACAAATAAAAGTCAGGAAAAAAGATAAGAAAATTTGATAGTATATAAACTCTCAAAAAGAGAGATTTCATACAAATTTATGTAGTTGAATAAGCCTTCCTCGATCTGTTTCGGGTCAAGGACTATTCTTCTTCAAACTCCTTTTTCAGCCTGTTCGAGCCTTGTTCGGTCTTATTTTGTTTCGGCCAGCCCACGATCCCAACTCACTGCACGAAATCTAGTCCAGAAACTGATGATTGTTGCTCTATTTGACGGGGGAAATGGACAAATTCCAAAGGGAATCCATATATTAGCCAGCAAAAGAGACGGAGACGAATGCATCATATGATATGATTCATATCGACCAACGACATGAAAATGACGAATTCATTTAATATGCAGGTCGAATCACTCTGATTCAAAAGAATTATGACTGAAACAACGTGTGGGGCATCCGCACCTTAACTAGGAGTGTCTCACAGCACAAAACAAATAAGAATTTGTGCCCAAAACTCGAAGGAAACATCCACTATGGATATTTATGCCGAATTGCCCTTTCCTAATTAAGGACAAAGGTCAATTCCTTGTGTTTCACGTACAGTAACAATCGGAACTTTCTTGATTAACATCGGGTGGAATTTTATTTAATGGCTCAAACTCGAAACATAATTAAATGCTTGAAGTGGATTGATCTTTGACAGAACTTTACCAATTTATTGAACTTTGTCTATCTCAATGTCATTGAAAGAAATAATATTAATCTTTATTTGTCTAAATTATTGTGTATATCTATTGCAAGGACCAATGATATTTTTAAATATTAGACCCTACATTTTTCTTGGTATATCCAGATAACAAGTAGAATTAATCACAGTGCAAAACATGAGCATTTGAAGAATGTTTTATTCTCTTTTTTTTTGAGAAAAATGTTACCAAAAACCTCAAACTATGTTACTTATAACAAATTTACTGTGAACTTTTTTTTGCAGGACACTAAAAATCCCAAACCTTGCCACTTGTAACAAATTTACGTTGAACTTTTTTATGACACAAAAAACCTCAAATCATGTCCATTTTGATACATTTACCTCAAATTTTCTTTTATAACATGAAAAATCTTAAACTTGTACTTGAATAACACATCTTCTCCTAAACTCTTTGGCTAAAAGGGCATTTTCTTCTTTTTCTTTTTTTTTTTTTCTTCTCTCCTTCCCTCCACCACCTGCGAGGGCCAACCTTGCTAGCATCGGGCAAGGGTTACCCTCGCTTGAGTCGAGCAAGGGTAGTCCTTGCTATAGCAAGGGCAACCCTCACCGGCATCGAGCAAAAGTCACCCTCACCCTTGCTAGCTCAAGCAAGGGTGACCCTTCTGTGACCCTGGCGAGGATAGCCCTCGCCCGACTCTGACGCCAAAGAGACCAACCCTCGTCAGCTTTCCTTCATCGGCCATGGCGGGGGGAAGAGAGAAGGAAGGGAAAAAAAACAAAAAAATGAAAAATATAAAAATGCCCTTCGACCAAGGTACTTATTATGTTGCTACCTTTAGAAGGGAGAGAAAAATTCCTCGGAAGAGATTTAAGATTTTGGCATTAGGTGGAGACGCATATACGGAGAGATGCAGATCATCTACCTCTTATTGTGTCTCTACTCACGTTATTTTTAAATAAAATGATAACACATGTCACTACATTTTTTAAATATCATTATCAAAATTAGTAAGTGTCGAAATCCAATGCGTACTCTTTCATTGGCGACCGCCCATTTGGAAATCATTTTGATAAAAGACCGTTTATAAAGATGATCGTTATTTTGAATGGGCAATTACAAGGTCTAACATAAATCCTCTCATTTAGAAGTACACCATTAATACACGAAGAAATTCAGTTAGTAGAGTAAATCCATAGCCGTTGTCAAATTGCCACGAATCTCCATAGATTTCTGACAAACGCAAAGTTGAACAATGGCTAAAGGTCATATTTAATTTTTATCATGTTTTCGGCGTACGATTCTAATTTATACTTGAATTTTGTTCTTCAACGTAGAAATAGAATCGCTCGTTTTTGTCCAACATTTGGTATCGGAGCAAAATGTATCTTTGCCTTTTTTTTTGTCAAGTTTTGGATTTTATTTTTTTTGGGTATATTGAAAATCGGGCATTTTAGGGTTGAGAGGCAATTTACTAACTAATTGTGGCCAAATTACGATGACCCACCATTCGACTTAAAACAGGTACGATCGCATCGCCATGGGAAGAATAGCCTATGTTAAGCCAGCATATCAATGATCACTGGAGGCTAATTAAGCGGCAAAGGTCGTGGTGGCTAGGGTTTGCTTTGGGGAATCTTTCTTGAATTTAGGCTAATTTCTTGGTCGTTCTCGCGGAAACTTGGATCTATGTGGTTGTGGCAGTCTGGTCTCCGAAACCCATGAATTATCTTGATCTGACATAGACTGCCATAAGGGACACATTCAGTGGAAGGCACAACGAGACAGCCAAAACAGCCAAAATCGAGTCTGTTTGCATAAAGGGTAAAAAGGAGCATGGCGCCATACGCATGAAATCGGCAGGTGCTTGCGCACCACGCACGCGGCAATTGCTAGGCGCGCGGGCTCCATGCAACCTCATAGTGAAAGCGCATGCGATGCATACGCCGATGGAGACCGCGGACCCCGCCTTTAAAATTACAATTCTGCCATTAGTTGTTTATTTTACCATTTTGCCCCCTCTCCTCTATGTTATTATGACTCTTCCCCTTAATCGTTATATTACAGTTTGGCCCTTTGCCATTAAATTTAAGGTTCTGCCCTTGGATGAAGTAATTTACTTTATTGTCCTTGGTAAATAATTTCACAATTTCACCCCTTGAAGATATTAATTTACTAATTTACCCTTCCATGCATTTTGTGAATATTTTACAAAATCAAATGTCTTGTAATCCATATATTTTTTAATTAATTAGAGAGTAGCTAAATTATATATTAAGGATAGCCTCAGCATCTTTAATTAGATAAATTATATATTAATAGCCTCTAGATGATATTTAGAAATGGATATTAATTGTAATTAATCATATTAATATGATGAATTTTATCCTATAAGAATTTTCATTATATCAATATGATTAATTAGTATAAAATATCACATATTTTTCTTAATTTACCCACGGGGATTAAGAAAAGAAATATACTATAATAGTCTCTTCATAAAATGATTATAAATCTATTTAAATTAGAAACTTAGCTCACATGCGTTTTTTGATGTTATATGATTCATAATCTAACATGTTTACGATAGTAAAATATGATTTATGTAAATTTTATCTCAAATTTTTTAACATAAATATGATTGTTTCATATGCAATTTTGCAATCTATGAATTTCTCTAAATTTAAGAGTAATATTCTCATATTAAATGGTGAAAATTATAAAGTGTGGAAGGAGTTAGGGTGTGTTTGGTTCAGCTTTGCAAATGAGCTTTCAACTTGATGCAAATGCTTAAAACCCAAAGCTACTTAGGGAAATGCAATTGTGTTTGATAAAATTTCTTTGCAAATGGACTTTAAGTTGAATGTGTGTTTAGTAAAAAAACTTTCACAATGGGCTTTGAAGAGTATAATATATGTGTGTGTATATTTATTTTTTTATTTTTTATTTTTTGAAAATTGGACTAAACCCTTCATCAGTCCAACGAAGGGCTATGAGGGTCGCGCGACCCAGCCAAGGGCCCCCTAAGGTCGCCCAACCTCAGGCGACCCTTGGCAAGGGTTGCTCGACCCAATGGCCAGGTCTCACGGCCTCAAGCGCCGAGGCCTAGGTCGCCAGGTCGGGCCCGGAGGTGGTCGCGTGACCCTTGTGAGACCCAAGCGAGGGCTACCTAAGGCCACGAGACCCAGGCAGCGGTCGCTTGGGCGCGGCACACCTAGGTCGAGTGAACCTCACCAAAGGTCACCCGACCTCGGGCGACCTCAACCAACTGCTGCCAACGCTAGATCTGGCTTGCCGGCAGCCGTAACCCTTTGCCGGACTGGTGAAAGCTAGCTTGCCTCCTTTCTCAATTAAAAAAAAAGGGGGAAAAATAAGAAATATAAAGAATTAGTATGGATAGTTTTGGAAGGGAAAAATTAATTTTAACATTTAGCATTTTGAAGGTCGACTTTCAGTTGAAAGCCCTTTGGAAATGCTAAACCTAAGGCTGCATTTGGTTCAGAGGTGAGAGACGACGAGACGAGGGACAAAGAGGAGTACGGCATTTGAGATAATGTAACTCAATAATGTAGATATACATAATTAAGGGATCTTAGGTCTTCATGATTTTTCACAATAAGTGAAATGAAGATATACCTTTATCCATAACATCACCTTAGAAAAATGATTGCAGCAAAAGAGATATGATTTATTTCCCTTGACCCACTTTTCTCTTTATATCTAATGGAGAGTAAAATAGAATGTTCATTTTTCTCAAATGGAGAAAGGATTGAACTCTATTTACACACACGCACGCTTGCCCACCCGCACACATGCACGCACACGCTCGCACGCGCATACATACCCACATACATACATACATATATTACTATTAATAAGTGCCTTTCATCAAAGCATGTTCCATGTTTGGAAGAGTTGCGCCTTTTCGTTAAAACTATAGCTTCATCTTTTTCATAATCAATACGTTTTAGCACTTAAATAGTTATTAAACCATTTATTAATAATATTTTGTGGGTGACAATTATTATTACATGCACAGCAACGACATCATGGAGCGGGAGTGGAGGCCCAGTGGTGGAGGTTGAGGAGAGTGGGAGAGAGGGGGGGATGGGGGGATGGGAGAAGATTTAGAGAGAGAGAGAGTGTGCCGTGAAAAGTGTGAGAGTTCGTGGGGACGTGAAAAGACTGATGGGGAGCAAGAGAGAGTTTCATAGGGTTTTTGAAATTTTTAACATAAAAATTAAAAATATATATGTTCTGATTTGTTGTGGATAGGATATTCCACACCTGAAATTAGGAACTGGATCTTTGTTTGCCAATTCCAGTAAATCTAAACTAAAAACTGGACCATTTCTCATAGAAACGGTTGATTCGGTCCAGGTCAAAGCAATCCAGGTAGTACCACTTCTTTTGTGCAGCCCTAATCAATTACAAAGGAATCCATTAGCCAGAAAGAGATGGAGAGCGGCATCATATCGACCAACAACATGAAAATGATGGATTCATTTAATATACATGTCGAATCACTCTGATTGAAAGAGCTATAACAGAAACACCACGGACGAGCGTACCCTCATCCATACATTAACTAGGGGTGTCTCAGTCCCTCTCTTATTTTTACCTCTAATAGCAATCATAGGCTCCACTCTCCTTAATTCAACATACAGTGAGCCACAACCAATCACCAATCCGGACCAAATCGTCGTTTTTGAGGATGATTGCAATGAGCACTTAATATGATTTATGAAGTCTCATTATTAGCTTTAAAAATAGTCAAGCCGAGTCGTGATACATAATTTATACCATTAATCAAGGGTTGATACCATGATAAAAATAGATAAAAATAGTCAAGCCAACTCGTGATACATAGAATTATGTGAATAAAGAATGATTGAGACTTGTAACTTATATATTAAATGATTGAGACTTGTAACTTATATATTAAATTAAGTGGGCACTGAAGTCTGCAACCATACACTACGGCCATCATCTTAATTAAGCACGTCTAGTCAAGCATCGGTAGAGTTCTCGTTCTTGTTCATTACATTTTGGGTGAAAAAACACACGCCCATGTCAAAAAAACTAGAAATATCGGGCGTGCTATATAAAAGGGTTACATGTTTCCGAAACCACAAAGCCGGAAAATCAATGGCAAAGTATATTTCCTCCTTCCTCACCAGAGTCCTGTTTGGAAGAACCAAAGCAACCAACCACATCGATGCAAAACCGACCCATAGGTTATCCAATATTGCCAAAACATCCCTTGAAGACTTCTCTTCAGAGACGCTTGTCTTCGACTTTGAGGGCACGCTCCTTCGGTCCTCTTCCCTCTTCCCTTACTTCATGCTCGTGGCCTTCGAAGCAGGAGGCTTCTTGAGAGCTCTCATACTGCTTCTCGTGTACCCTTTCGTGTGCATGCTCAATCAAGAAACAATGCTCGACGTGATGGTGTTCGTATGCTTTGTTGGGGTCAGAAGAGAGAGCTTTTGGCTTGGGAGAGCTGTTTTGCCCAAGTTCTTCTTGGAGGACTTGGGCCGCGAGGCGTTCGATGGCAAGATGGGTTTCAGGCGAAGAGTGGCAGTCACGAGGTTGCCGAGGGTCATGGTCGAGGAGTTCTTGAAGGAGTGGTTGGGGGTCGACACGGTGGTGGGAAAAGAAGTAGCGGTGTTCCGAGGGCGGTTCACGGGCTTGATGGAGAAGAACGAGGCGGAAGCAAGAGCTGATTCGGCTTCTCGGTGAGGGAAGATTAATGGGTTCTTGGGCAACTTGGATCGGACGCTTCAGCAAGCCATGGCCTTTTGACCATCACCGGCTTCTTGCTCACTTTAAGGTAATGGAAAATAACACGAACACCTCCCCCCCGCGGTGGGGCCTCTCTCTCTCTCTCTCTCTCTCTCTCCTGAATTTTCTGATTATGCGTGTCAATATCATCCATACGCTCAAGATTAGGCTTATGGGAAGGTTACTTCGAAGAACGGTTCAAGTTGCTCTTAGCCACCAAAGAATAATAAAAAAGTTCAAATTGTGTTACTATATTGGATATAACTGCAAAAACCTCATATTGATACATTTAGGAAAAATTTACCTGAAATTAATTTTTAAATCACCAAGAAAACTCCAAACGGATACATTTGTCACAAATTTACTTTCTGTCAACTTCAGTTCGGTTAGATTAATACCATGAAAAATCACAAATTAGTACACATATAACAAAGGGAGGGTAAAACCCCAAATCGATATACCAGTCAACTGCCATATATCATCTACTCTAACAATTTAACAGTAAAATTTAACGAAAACTAATAAAAGGTGAATTTGTCACAAATCTAATAATTTTTGGATTTTTTTTTAATCAAAAAATTAGTTTTTAGTAAATTTGTCACATATATATTTGTTTGAATTTTTTGTGGTAATAAACTTAATTTATTGGATAACTCTACATTGACATCTATATAGCTTGGCGAGGGCTTCCATGAAATTTTACTTACTAATGTGAAGTATGGAATTCTAAGTTTTCCTATTGTACATCCAAGCATTTTCACTCAGCCATGAATTCACAAAAATAATAATTTTTTTCAGGCAAAGCGTCATTATCATTTGATGTTGAACTAAATACTCATCATCAAGATCATAATTATATATCTAATTTATGCTTTCTTGTTCTAATATTAATGCGGAAAATATCGGATCTTGCATTTAAATTAATGCAAAATCGCCAAAAAAATAAATAATGAGTAATAAATAAAGGACACCAAAATATTCAAGTAATTCGGTCCAAGTGTCAATATCTACTTTACTAGAAAAGCCAGCAATAAAAAATAGACTATAATCGGAAAATTAGAATTATAATCACTCACAAATTTGAATGTTTTTCATATCTAAATTAAGTTTAAATTTAGTGTTTACAAATAAACAGGTCAAATTAAATGTAAAATTACAGTACAAAATAAAGCTCTATGTACGGCCGTAAGGGAGTGTCCACTGTTCGCACATAAAGGAGTGAAATTGCACGCCCACAGCAACACAAATCACAAGCTTCAAGAAAAAAAGACAAGCCCACGCGTAATACATACTTAATAACATTAAAGAAGAATGCGTGCCCAAAAGTGGGAAATTGGTCAAACCATGAAGGAAACGTTTTGATATTTTTTGCCGAATTGCTCTTTCCTAATCAATGACGAAGGTGAATTCATTACTTCGCACGTACAGCAACAATCAAAACTTTCCTGATTAATATCGGGTCGGGATTTATTTAACGTGTAAATTCGAAACATAATTTAACACTTGTGATGAATTGATCTTTGACTGAACTTTACCAATTTATTGAATTTCTCTACCTCAATGTCATTGAAAGAAATAATATCAATCTTTCTTTGCCTAATTTACCATGTATTTCAATGATCAACGATAACATTGTTACAAGTAACTTCATTCTTGAATACATGTTAGACCATACATCTTTATTGGTATATCCAGATAATAAGTAGAATTAATCATAGTGCAAAATATGAACATTGGAATATTGTTTTTATTGTTTTGTGTGTTTTACCATGCGCCACCATAAATAATTTGCATGATTTAGTAGAAACTGACTGAGTAGAAATTGACAAAACCTTCCTGTAACTGTTTCAGGAAGTCTGCATGGTAAGCCAAGCAGAGAAGAGGAATTGGCAACTCCTCCCAAGAGAGAAATATCCAAAGCCCTTGATCTTCCATGATGGCAAATTGGCCTTCAGACCAACCCCACTTGCCACCCTCGCCATGTTCATTTGGCTTCCGCTTGGCCTCCCTCTCTCCATCCTCAGAATCATTCTCGGCATCCTCTTGCCTTTCTCAATCTCAGGCCCTATACTGGCCATGACAGGCGTGAAGACTACCGTCTCAAAATCCCAAAACCCTAATTTCGATCCCAATCCACCTGCCAACAGCACAAAGGGCACTCTTTATGCATGCAACCACAAGACTCTATTAGACCCAATCTATGTCTCCTTAGCCCTCAACAAGCCCCTCTCCGCGGCCATCTACAGTCTAAGCCCGTTCAACGAGGTCATCTCCCCGATCCAGACCATCCGCCTGGCCAGGGACCGCAAGCAGGACACAGAGCTTATGCGGCAGGCCCTAGCCCACAGCAATCTTGTTGTGTGCCCTGAGGGGACAACGTGCAGGGAGCCCTACCTGCTCAGGTTCAGCCCGCTGTTTGCACGAGTGAGCGAGGACATAGTCCCCGTGGCTATCGACGTCGCGGTTAGCATGTTCTACGGGTCCACAGCCCGCGGATCCAAGTGCTGGGACCCGGTGTTCCATTTCATGAACCCAAACCCGAGCTATACTCTTCAGATCCTTGAGAAATTGCCGGCCTCTTGCACATGTGAGGGCGTTGGCAAGTCCGGGGTTGAAGTTGCAAACTATGTGCAAAGCCAGATTGCTGGGGCTCTAGGATTTGAGTGCACGCTCCTCACAAGAAAGGACAAGTACACAGTCCTGGCTGGGAACGATGGGAGAGTACAACCCAAGGATTGAATTTAAGAGTTTGAAAAGCTAGCAGCCTGTGATGGCTATTATATTAGTCATCACATCGAAAGGCACAAAAGAGACATGATTAAATACAATTACATTGTAAAGTTTGGAATAAAGCTATCAAAATGGGTCACTAACCCATATTTTAATCTATATTTATTAAAATGTGGTCAGCTCAAATTGGTCATATAGGTCGAAATGAGTTTTGAATAGAAAGCCCATAATGAATAAGTTTCAATTGGTATATATATGAAACCCACTTTTAACTTATAGTTATCAAAAGAAAAAGGTTAAAGTTGACCCACTTTGGAAGGGTGCAAAAATTCCTGGCAAGAGAATTGGGATTTTGACACCTAGTGTTAGGAGTGTTAGAATCGAACTAAAAACCTAAAAACCAAATTGAATGAAATGTCATACATTTTCAGTTTGGATAATGGTAAAAACCATATTTGTTCTCTCAGTTCAAATTTTATTGGTTCAGTCAACCAAACTGAACTGATAATATGTAAAGTCATGCTTGTAAACAATACTCTCTCTCTCGTATTCTCCTGATCGAGTCCAAGACAAAGTAAGTAGCATCAATCTCTTCGAAGCAACACCAGCAGGTCCCCTACTGCTGGGGACGGCGCCGGCGACTAGGTTTTGGACCCAAAATCTCAAATCGAGCGACAATGAACAGCTGGTTCATGCCCAGCGTTTTCTTCGCGCTCCTCAACCTCATGATTGGCACTATTTTCATCACCTCGAGCCTCAGCACCCACAAGCCCAAGGAAGAAGAACAGGAGCCGCACCAAGACCCCAACACCTCACCAGATCACCATCAATGCTGCAGAGGCTCAAGTCCATTAGCTTGTACAGCTACAAATACCAAGAGCCCAACGCCCATTTTGGCAAAACCCCTGAAGGAGAGACCCATTATGGGTTCTTGCAGAAAACTCTCGGGCTTGCGCAAGAACAAGAGGGGGAAGACGAAAAGGAGACGCCTTTCTCGACCAGATCTCCTTCGATGCTGGACAGGCTCAAGTCCTTCAATCTCTTCAAGTACGAGTCCGAAGAAGCCAGCTTTTCACCGACCCACCATATCTCTCAGCAACCCAGGAGACAGAACAACAGAGTGCCTAAGCTGAGGAGGAAGAACAAGTTGACCTAGCTGGAGATGAAGAGCAAGAAGAGCAAGAAGAGAGGACCAGTCCGACGCCAAGCCAGCATAAGGCGAGATTATGCCAAAGCTCCCGAGGAAGATGAGGAAATCTGTGAGCGTGAAGTCTGCTTTTGCGCAGTTCGAAGAGGACGACATCGTGGAGGCGTGTCGACCAGCGACCGTGAGGGAAGAATTTGGTTCAATTCAGCCACAAAAAAAGGGAAACAAAAAAACAAAGGTGAAAATCAAAAAACTTGAACCAAAGCGAAGGTTCGGGTCGCGTTCTGTTCGTTTCAGCAGTCCCCTACTAGGTGGAAACGCATATACCAAAAGATGCAGATCATCAATCTCTTATTGCGGTCCTATAAACATCATTTTTAAATAGAATGATGACACGTGTTACTAAATTTCTTAAATATCATTATAAAGGTGGTAAGTCGCAAGATCCTGTACATTCGACACAAATTCAAACACAATAAAAGTAGAGGTTATGTATCCAATTGAGATGCACCTTTGATCCAAAAGTGTGGAAAATCTTCTTTTTTTCTTTTTCCCTTGCTGGGGATCAAGCCTTGTAAAGTGGGTAGTGATGTTATAACATCAGTACAAAGATATCTTAGAGAGCTGCTTTGGAGCGAAAAACTGGAAACGGTGGTCTGTGGGGGCTTTATCGGCAGTCACTAAGATTCATGCATATTACAAGGCAAACCAATTGCCCATAGCATACAAACCAGTTCCTGGATGTAGCTTGATTTGCTTTTCAAGCCATCAGATCGCTGGATAAAATGCTTGATTCTAAGGGTATTGAATATGGTGTCCTGCCTCAGACAAAAGTTCCTGTATACCAGCTTCAATCCAATCACATTCCCTCGAAACTAAATCTTCCAATGTACGAAGTCCATCACCTATACTTTAGATCTTGAAACCCTAGACGGATATATTTTACCAAGTAACCAATGATTGCTCTATTGTGCTAAGATTAGCATGGAGGACATTAAATGTATAAACGAGTATATTATATGAGTCTTCTCTTTACTCTATTTTGATAGTGTTTATATAATCAAGTCATGTTTAACCTAATTTTAAATGGTCATGTTTAATGTAATCATATTTACATATACTTCCCTTTCATTTCATGACATGACAACTTTTGCCATCACCATCGCTTGTGACCAAGAATATAGTCTAATCTCTAATTGAAATATGAAATTTTAGTTTTAAAACATTTATTATCGTCTCATATTATCGACTCTATTATGTTTATTACATAAATTGGTGTCTTCTCTACATATACCAACATCATTTATTTTAGGATCCAATGAATCTTAAGCATCTAAGCCTTTTCGATAGGAGAACAGGTTTTTTCGGATAAGCTGTTGCTGCTCTTCTGTTAGAGCTCTTTAGTCCCATCGCATCTACAGCTAAATCATTAAATGGCACTGCACTTTGGATCTGACTTAGCATAAGGAGGGGCCAAGCTACAGGGCGAGTAATGATTGGCAGAGGGGCCCTTGGGCCTGCTTCACCTTGCTTGGTTGGGGTTGGCTCCTCAATGCGAAGAGTACCAAACAACTAGGGGTATCAAATAATACCCGAACCAAATCGAAAAGTTTAGATATTTTTGGTTCATTATGGAAATATACATTGACAATTTGGTTCAATTCAACTACAATACCCTCACCCTCCTGAACTGTATTCACAAAATATTTCAGAACAGTGAAAATAAAATAAAAGAGCAAGTAACTCTGCAAATTTCTTTGATCATCATCGCCTCTTCTCACCATCTTCACAATCTCTTCACTCTCTCCGAATTTTAGTTCAAAAGAATCGCCACCATCTCAAAACTCGATCTTGTTCCAATCTCTCCAACCCGAGTACCCTAGAAAATGGATCTTGGTCCGAAAGAGCTCCAGTTCCTCACCATCTCCGACATCCTCCTTGAATCTATTGCCATCCCCAAGCGGTACCCCAAGACCTTCTACCTCATAACACCCGACCCTCATCTTCCCTCTCTCCTTCGCCAGTTCCGCTTTGTCCCTCTTCGTCTAGCTTCTCCTCAACCACTTCCGGTACCCAATCCAGACTTGCCATGAGCGGAACCTCCTCCTCACCTTCTTGTTCCGATACCTCTTTCTCTTCACCTTCTCCCTCCTCTCCAACGCCTACTCAGATTTGTGGAGGGGAATAAGGAAAAATAAATATAAAATAAAATCAGAAATCTTTTTTATAAATTACAAAATCATCTACATCAGTACCACCTACGTCACGTAAGATGGTGCAATCATATCAATGAGTTCCAATAAAAGAATTAGCCGAAAAAACTGTATCAGTAACTCATAAAAAAGTTTAGGATTAAATTAGCAAACTTGAAAAGTCTAGGACTAAATTGACATTGTACAATAGGTTCAGCACTTTTTGGACAATTATCCCCAAAATGTGACATGCATAGAAATATTTACACGAACTATGTAATTAAGATTAATCCATTCAATACAAAGAAACAAAGAGAGGGAGCAACTCACCCAAATTACAAGGTGCTGGAGGTCCTGGTCCAGTAGAGATGATGATTAAATGAAGGATCACAACCATGAAAAGGGCACAAAAATTTCACACCCCAATTAGACGAACTCAAATCCTTCGCTTCCATTATTTTCCTTATATCTTCACGTTACCCCTTCTTTGCAAGATAGTTTGGTTTCTGATGAGCTCCACGGCTACTTATATAAGCAGTCAAAACTACAATCCTTCTTGTGCGTGGACATGACTTGATTAACGTGTAAACAAAACGTCGAAGCCACATCGTGCCAATCGATCTTTCTTCATTAAATAATACCGTTGAAAATCGAACATATGAACTTCATTTGGCAGTAGACAATGACGTTTCTTTTTTCAGAAATTTTTGCCGGAAACATAGGTATCGTTTGTACGTGGATCGCTCGAAACAATATCATACATGAGAATGATTTGGTGAGTGGAGATCATAATTTTAGTAAGGGCAGATCAATGAAGTTGATTGTTGCATATAATTGTGCGATGGAAGTAGGGTTTAGAAGTACAATAACGAGTCCTTTTGTATTTTAGATATTTGTAACATTTTGGGGACAAGTGACCTCCGAAGTGGCTGTGTCCAACCGCAACCAGAACAATTAAAGAAGGCTGAGAAGCGTATGAAGAGACCCATTCAGAAATCATAAATGAATTTGCTGTCCGCGACAGTGGATGAATAATTGTGTGGCCCATATACAATTTACGTTACCCCGTCAAGAAGCGGACCACCTCCAGAGTTGGTCCGGTATCTGGCAAACGAATACATGCCACCCGATTCACCTAACCCTTATTCCAATAACTAAAGATTCTAAACTATCAGGGATAATTACATAAATTATCCTTAAATTTTGATCAAATACGCTATGTCAACCATGGACTATCAATTTAAATAATGCAGTACATGAGTTTTAGCACAATATTCAATTCATTCAATGCGGTCTCTAAACTTTTCCCTAAACTATATGAAAATGTCCAATGTGATCCATTTATTAATTCAAGTTCAGTGTTAACATTGAATATTTGTATATAGTTCAAGGACTAAATTGTACGAAAAATTCAAGAACTACATTGAACAAATTAAAATTTTAGAAATAACATTATACATTTAGCTATTGTTTAGGAATCACGTAGAATAAATTAAAAGTATAGAGATGATATCACACATTTAGCTAAAGTTCAAGAGCCATTTGTGTCATTTTCTCTATCGAGTATTTACTAGAACATTAGACACATGGGGCTAGTAGTTTTGGTGAAATATTGACACTGAGGAAACCATAAACCCTAGTAAACTTGCAAACTTACATCCAAAAATTGTAGGCATAAATCACAAGAAAAAAAATCTCTCGATTTTCTGTATTTTTGAATGAGAGGTGACACTGTGTAAAACATCAGAAAGAACAAATAAACGATATGCTACATGAGATAACAAGATAACCAAAAAAAATTGGAAATAAAAGAAAGCCTAAATTAACTTTAAAATAGACTTGAAACTGAGGTTTCTTTTATTTCACAAAAAATGAATAATTTAAAAGAATATTTTCCTAAAAATGATTGTTTGAATCAATTAATATAATTGGTCAATGAGAAATTCTTTCATTACTAATAACAATTTAGTCTAAACATTTTTTGTACATAATAAAAATATTTTTCGTTTATTCATTTTCGTAAGCGATACAAATTATTGTTTTTAGAAAAATATTTTTCAAACCATTTAATTTCCTCAAAACAAATGAAACTTGAATTGATAAAATTTGCTTCTTTAAATTGACTAAAGATATTTGTTGTTGCAGTCATTAAGTAGGACGAAGAATATTCTTCCCACCTAAATGGATGCTCTTTATGCGAGAGTAGTTTCTCATTGACATTTGAAGATCCACCTACCTGAAAACAATCTGAGTTCCAGTAATTGCATAATATAACTCGATTTTTTGCCACGTTTTCCCTGAATTTTTGGTATTTAGGAAATAATCTCATGCAGTCCATCATTTAATCCTAAATTAACTTTCATGTTGGAGGAACACTTAATAGTTTCGAACACAACTCAAGAAGTAGGGAAGCAACAAAGTCGACAAGTAGCTATATATGAAAATAACAAAATGAAGAAGGAACTCATTTTTTTTCTTAAGGTCAATATCACAAAAAAATTCAAATTGATATATTTGTGATAAATTTACCCCAAAACTAATTTTGTAACCACCAAAAACCCCAAACTAGTACATCTATAACAAATTTACGATGAACTAATTTTTTGAACCCGAAAACCTCAAACTAGTATACTAGTGACAAATTTACATTTATTAGTTTCTGTTAAATTGAATCAATATATATCTATGACAAATAGAACATAAAACCCCACATTGATATATATCTATCAATTATCATAGTAATTTAATGTTATAATTTAGCGAAAACTAGCCAAGGCTAAATTTGTCAGATATGTACTATTTAGATTTTTTATAATTAAAATTTTAATTTTGAATAAATTTATTTTATATGTATCCATATAATATTTTTCGTGATATTAACTATTTATGTTATAGAAAAAGAGATGAGAAATCTGACAGAAAAACGAACAGCATTTAAAGTTTCGGGACACGCAAATGTGTGAAGGTCTATGGTTCTAAGAGTTGGCAAAGAGAAGAGAGACCTGGCACTTGCTCACAAAACCAAAAAAATCATTTATTGCGTGTCCTCTCGCATGTCGCAGCGATAGCTTAGAAAGTTCTAATAATTAATAAGACACCACCTCATGAGGAAAAGGAAAAAAAAATTGGGTCGGCTGCTACTATTTCAATTCATAAAAGTGTTTTTAAATTGATAAAAGAAAAGAAATTGTTCTTCTTAGATAAGGAATGGGGGCACTTGTGTAGTTCTCTCAGGAATGTCCATATCAAGATTGTTCCCTGAAGAGACGTGGAATAAGAGCGGAGGCTACTGTCACTTTCAAAACTACTCTCTGCATAGTGCATGGACAGAGAGTGAAGATGGAGGATTGTCCTGCGTGCTCAAGTTAGAAACGGCCTTCTTCGACATTATCTGCATGGACAAATATTTTGTTTCTCCGAGAATATGGGGAGATTGTTTACACCATGTCGTCGATTTCGGGTGCAACAGAATGATATTTTGCTAACAATATGCATTAGCCCATACGGTTTATATTACAAAAACGGAAAGATGGCATTGAAGTCTATACATTGAAAAACTTAGTTCGTGCTGAGACTGAACCGAACAACAGCAACTCGAGTTAATAGACTCTGCATATTTGCTATGTAGCTGGGTAAGATTGTATTATTTGCATAGATCACGTAGAAATTTTGATAACTGCGAGCAGGTTTGTTAATTAGGTGACTAATTCATGAACATGTCAAAAGATCCTCCTGACTCATACAAATTAATTATTTCCATTGACTGTATGATGAAAACTCCTAACACTAATTTTATCTGCTCCACATGTGCGTAAATAGGAGAATTAAAAAAACAATGAAAAAAAAATATAAATGATTTCCATCGGTAGGTTCTGAGATATACGTGGTAAGAGAACCCAAGATTCATCCGTCACTATTTATGTTGAACACATTGAGTCAAGATCGTCTTCTTTTGCAAAAACCAACAAAAGGGTTATAATCCCTTTGATTGTCGACTCCATTTATATGGGACATACTTAACTTGCCCCTTTTTTGGTCGATAACATACCCCTCTTTCTTTTTTGTCATAGATAAAATAAACCTCTTTAAATTGAGAGGAAATCATCAATTTTGCATGGGCATAGCTTGAGAGTTAGCGTGAGCAGAGGCGGGAGAGGGCGAGACGAGCCACGAGAATAAGTATAGCGACAATGAGGTGAAGAAGGAGAGGCGGCATGGTGGAGGGTGAGGGGAGAGAGGGAAAGCAAGAGGTGGGGAAGGACAACCACCAGTCATCAAGTGACGTGGAGCAAAGGTGAGAGAGGGGTGACGAGGGTGAGGACGAGTACAGCGACGACAAGGTGGAGCAGGAGTGGAGGCATCGTGGTGGAGAGAGGGGAAAATCGTCTAAAAACTTTTGAATATATTATAATTTTACCAATTCAATCTTAAACTTTTCAAATTTACAATAGAATAATAAATATTTTCATTTTTTTTCAATTAAGTCCATTCAGCAAATTTTGGCTCAAAACCGATGACGTGGATGACAATCATGTCACAAAAGATCATCAGCACTAACATTAATAATTTGTAATAATATTTTTCTATTTTTATATTTTCCTTTTTCCTTTTTTCTTTTTCCCATTTTCTCTTCTTTTCTTTTCTTTTCTTTTTCCCTCAGCTAACCACTATCAGCTACGGTGTAGAGGTCGTGACCTTAGGTGAGGGTTGCACTCACCGAATCAAGGCTGAGGTTGCCCTCACTAAGCTAGTGAAAGCACCCTTGCCAGATCAAGGCTGTTGCCCTCACCCGATCGAAGAGTGAGGGTTGCTCTCGCTAGCCTAGTGTGGTTGCCCTCGCCAGATCAACCTCAGGTGATGGAGATGACCCTTACCTGGGCTGGCAAGAACCACCCTCGCTGGCCCCTGGTAAGGGTCGCCTTCACTTGGGGGGCCAAGGGGGCCAAGGGCAATCCTCACTCAATCCGGCAAGGGCGGCCCTCCATGGCGAGGGCCTTCGCAAAGCGCAGCTTGGGCGAGCAACCCTTATCCTCACCTAAGGCCAATGACCTCCACTAGCCATCAACAAGGTCTAGCAATAGTTGGCGAAGGGAAAAATAAAATAAAAATAAAGAGAAGAAGTAAATTAAAAATTAAAAATTTTTGATAAAATTTAAAATATTAGTAAAAATTGTCCACGTTAGTGGCCGTTGTATCATATAGAACGACCAATATCCACGTCATAAAATTGACCAAATGGACTCAATTAGGAAAAAGTGAAAAGGGTTAAAACCCAATTAGCAAAATTGAAATAATTAAGATTAAATTGGCAAAAGCACAATGTATTTAGGACCTTTTGAATAATTTTTTCATGGGGTGAGGAGAGAGAGAGAGGTGATGAGGAGATACGCATTTAGAGAGAGAGAGAGTGTACCTTGAGAAGTATGATAGTTTGTGGGGGACATGAAAAGATGTGAAGTGGAGAGGATGAGAAAGAGAATTTAAAGGTTTTTGAAATTTTTGATATAAAAAATAAAAATATTTATGACTTGATCAGGGCAAGATAATGTTGACATCTAAATTTTGACTAAATATTTATATTTAATTTACATAGAAAATAAGGACCCAATTTGGCCCTAACAAAAGTGATTTTCACAGCACTTAGGTATTAATATTATGTGCATCTACTAAATTTATTTTCCCTTATTTTGCCATATTTTCAGATAAAAAAAAAAAGAAAAAAAAAAAGAAATAGAAAAATGTTGGGGAGCCCGCGCGAGCTTGGGCCTGGGCTTTGCCCCAGCCCCTCCACCTCTTCTCTTGCCCCTTTCACGGGCCCGAGTCCATTCCTCTTTTGCTCCCTTTCTTATCCCAGCCCCAATCCTCTTCTTCCCTCTCCCTTCCTCCTTCCTTCTTCGCTTCTGCAACTCACACACACTAAGGACGACCTACAGGGGATAAAGAGAGGCGTAGCCGATGACAGATGAGACGTCTTACAGGCGCCATCAATGCTATGGAGTAGAGCAGTGCAAAGACTGGCGGAAGACCTAGATAAATGGGATGCGTCTTCAATGAGGGGACGCTGGATTCAACCAAGGAATAGCTCGATTGGTGCGTCAAAGACCGGCGGTTGGAGCACTTGCGTCAACCGGGCTCCTTGCCTATAAATAGAGGGCTACAAGATAGTGATTAACTAGATTAGGTACCAGAAAAGCATTAGTGATTAAACAAGATTAGGTACCAGAAGGGCATTAATGATTAACTAGTGTAATCAAGTCGCCGATCCTAATTTCTTTAATTGCATATAAGTAAAACATTTTTCCCAATATTTTAGTTGGGTTTTTAATCAGCCTACCACAAACTGATTAATGGCGACTCCTTTTTAAATGAATTTGACTTACAGATTAAAAACTTAAATCATAAATCGCGAATTAGTGGGCTTGGGAGAACCCAGGCTAAGCCCCAAAGCATTAGCCGAGTCATTAACCTCCTAGACACGAAAGGGACGTCATGACAGCTAGGTGGGCAATTGGGCAATTTCACACTTGCAACTAAATAGCATATCAATACTCACTAGTTCAATAAATTGGAATCGAGAATCACCAGTTCTAGTTCTTTTGTACACTCCTAATCAATTATAAAAAGGGAATCCATTAGCCAAAAAGACAGAGCAATGTATTATATCAACCAACAACATAATAATGACAAATTCACTTAATATGCACATTAAATCACTTTGATTGAAAAGAATTATAACAGAAACAATAAGTGAGAGTGTACCTTTATCCATACGTTAACTAGGATTGTCTCAATCCTCTCTTATTTTGACCTCCAATCGCAATCATAGACTCGACTCTCCTTAATTTAACATAAAGTAAGCCATAACCAATCGCTGGCCAATTTGTTGTTTCGGAGGATATTGCAATTAACACTTAAAATGACTTATGAAGCCTCATTATGAGCTTTAAAAATAGTCAAGCCAGATCGTAATACACCACTTATAGCATTAATCGATGATCAATACCACGGAAAAAATCTAGTGCGAACACTAACGGTGCGAATAATAATTATTCTGGCCAAAAATTGATTTTTGGAACAGAAATATATTTTTCTATTTCTACTTCTGGACGAGTTTCTGGAAAAGAAACGTGTTTGATAACGACAAAAAATTTCTATTCTTGAAATAGAAATTCGTTTGATAATAAAAAAAGAAAGTTACTTTTCTAAGTGGCGGCGATAATGGGAGGAGTGGTGATCAACGGCAGCGGCGGCGAACGGTGAGCGGCGACTAGCGACCGGTGACCGACGACCAGCGACTGGCAACGGTGGGCGATGCTAGTCACCGGTCGTCACTGCCACCCGCCGCCTACCGAACGCCGCCATTTGGTCGCCGCCGCCACCGTCAATCGCCGTCGTCTAGTCGTTGGCCGCCGCCGTCGATCGCCGGCCACGGCCATCCGCCGGTCGCCGTCGCTGCCCACCTCGCCACCCACCGCCGTCCGGTCGCCGACCACCATCGTCCACTGCCGCCGGTCACCAGCCACAGCCCACAGCCATCCGCAGGCAGCTGTCAGTGACCAACGACAGGTGGTGGTGGTGGTGATGAGCGGCAAACGGAAAAAAAACTTCTTCGGGTGAGAAGTAAGAAAGAAAGAAAGAATTTCTTATTTCTATTCCAGAAATAGAAAAGTAAAAAAAATTTGTTTCTAATTTTTGTTCCAAACCTATTTCTGGAATAGAAATTTGTTCCAGAAATAGAAATGAAAATTTTTTTACCAAACGGATTTCTATTCCAAAAACAGAAACAGAATTATTACCATGCACAGCCTAAATCTATGCAAGTGAAGAATGATTGAGACTTGTAACTTACATATTAAATTCAGTGGGCATTGAAGTCCAAGACCGTATACGCCGGAAATGAATCACGTGAGGCACGTGATCTTAATTTAGAAATCTAGTCAAGCATCGGTCTAGTTCTCGTTCTTGTTCATTACTTTTTTCATTAAAAAAAAAATTACCCATGTCAAAAACCTAGACACATCGGACGTGCTATATAAAAGGGTTCCATGTTTCCGAAACCACACAACCAAAAATGGCCGGAAAATCAATGGCAAGGTCTATTTCCTCCTTCCTCACCAAAGTCCTGTTTGGAAGAACCAAAGCAACCACCCACGTCGATGCAAAACCGACCCAAAGGTTCGCCAATATTGCCAAAAGATCCCTCGAAGACTTATCTTCAGAAACGCTCGTCTTCGACTTTGAGGGCACGCTCCTTCGGTCCTCTTCCCTCTTCCCTTATTTCATGCTCGTGGCCTTCGAAGCAGGAGGCTTCTTGAGAGCTCTCTTGCTGCTTCTCACGTACCCTTTCGCGTGCATGCTCAATCAAGAAACAATGCTCGATGTGATGGTGTTTGTATGCTTTGTTGGGATCAGAAGAGAGAGCTTTAGGCTCGGGAGAACGGTTTTGCCCAAGTTCTTCTTGGAGGACTTGGGCCGCGAGGCGTGCGATGGCGTGATGGGTTTCGGGCAAAGAAGGGCAGTCACGAGGTTGCCGAGGGTCATGGTCGAGGAGTTCTTGAAGGAGTGGTTGGGGGTCGACACGGTGGTGGGAAGAGAACTAGCGGTGTTCCGAGGGCGGTTCACGGGCTTGATGGAGAAGAACCAGGCAAGACAAGAGCTGATTCGGCTTCTTGGTGAGGGAAGATTGATGGATTCTCGTGCAACTTGTATCGGATGCTTCAGCAAGCGATGGCCTTTTGACTATCACCACCTTCTTGCTCACTTCAAGGTAATGAAGAACAACCACGAACCTCTCTCTCTCTCTCTCTCTCTCTCTCTCCCCCACCCCCTGCATTTTCTGATTATGCGTGTCAATGTCATCCATGTGTCTCGACACAGGCTAATGGGAACGTTACTTTGAAGAATGTTTCAAGTTGCTCTTAGCCACCAAAGAATAATTAAAAGAAGTTCAGATTATGTTAATAATTTAAACAGCTCTGCGCTAACATCTATATAGCATGGCGAGGGCTTCCAAGAAATTTACTTACTAATTTGTAGTACTAAATTCTAATTTTTCCTATTGTACATCCAAGCATTTTCACTCATCCATACATTGTAGAAAAAAAAAATTTTTCATGTAAGGCTTCATTATCATTTGATGTTGAACTAAACATTCATTATCAAAATCACAATTATATATCTAATTTATGCTTTGTTATGGAATTATTAATGCAGAAAATATCAGATTTTGTAATTAAATCGACGTAATATCACTAGAGCAATAAATAATAAGCAATAAAGGACCTCAGAGTTCACGTGATGGTCTCGATACCTAGCTTTCGGAAAAATATAGTTACAAATATCCATATTATAATTGAAGGATCAAACGGCACGAAATAAAGTTCTATGTACGGCCGAAAGGGACCGTTCACCGCTCGCCCTTAATACTAAAACGAGTCAACTTGCACATCCGCGGCGACACAAATCACGAGTTTCAAAAAAGAAAAAGACGAAGCCCCACAAATAATTCCCCACAAACTTAATAATATCAAATAAGTGTGTGTTACCCAAAACGTGGAAATTGGTCAAACCTCGAAGGAAACATCGCATTGATATTTCCACGAATTGTCCTTTCCCAAGTAGGGACAAAGGCGAAATTATAGCTTTGCACGTACAGCAACAATTGGAACTTTTCTTATTAATATCGGGTAGGAATTATTAGCTAAATTTTGAGACATATCTTAATACTTATGATGGATTGATCTTTGACTGAACTTTACCAATTTATTGAACTTTGTCCAGCTCAATGTCATAGAAAGAAATAATATCAATCTATCTTTGCCTATTTTACCCTGTATATTTACTGTATACCTTTTTCAATGATCAAAGCTAAGTTCATTCTTTTTTTTTCTTTTTCTCTTTTTTTCTTATTGACAACAGCTAAGTTCATTCTTCAATACATATAGACCGTACATATTTCTTCACTCATCCATATAATAGGTAGAATAAATCGCAATGCAAAATATGAACATTGCAAGATTGCTTTTTTTCTTTTTCTTTTTTTGCGTAGTTTTGCCATGCGCCTCGCTATGTAATTTGCATGATTTAGTAGAAATTAACAAAACCTTCCCGTGAATGTTGCTACAGGAAGTCTACATGGTGAGCCAAGCAGAGAAGAGGAATTGGCAACTCCTCCCAAGAGAGAAATACCCAAAGCCCTTGATCTTCCATGATGGCAAATTGGCCTTCAGACCAACCCCACTCGCCACCCTCGCCATGTACATGTGGCTTCCGCTTGGCCTCCCTCTCTCCATCCTCAGAATCGCTCTCGGCGTCCTTTTGCCTTTGTCAATCTCACGCCTTGTATTCGCCATGACAGGCCTGAAGACCACCGTCTCAAGACCTCAAAACCCTAATTTCGATCCCGATCCACTCACCAACAACACAAAGGGCACTCTCTATGCATGCAACCACAGGACTCTCTTGGACCCAATCTTTGTCTCCTTTGCCCTCGACAAACCCCTCGCCGCAGCCATCTATAGCCTGAGCCCGATCAACGAGGCCATCTCCCCGATCCAGACTGTCCGATTAGCTAGGGACCGCGAGCAGGACTCACAGCTTATGCGGCAGGCCCTAGCCCATAACGACCTTGTGGTGCACCCCGAGGGGACCACGTGCAGGGAGCCCTACTTGCTCAGGTTCAGCCCTCTATTCGCGCGAGTGAGCGAGGACATAGTCCCTGTGGCCATCGACGTTGCGGTTAACATGTTCTACGGGTCCACAGCCCGCGGACCCAAGTGCTGGGACCCGGTTTTCCACTGCATGAATCCAAATCCGAGCTATACTCTCCAAATCCTGGAGAAATTGCCGGCCTCTTGCACATGTGAGGGCGGTGGCAAGTCCGGGATTGAAGTTGCAAACCATGTGCAGAGCCAGATTGCTGGGGCTCTAGGGTTTGAGTGCACGCTCCTCACAAGAAAGGACAAGTACATGGTCCTAGCTGGGAATGATGGGAGAGTAAAAACCAAGAATTGAATCTAAGAGTTTGAAATCTAGCTACTTGTGATGGTTAGTGATATTAGTCATCGCAACAAAAGGTCTCAAAAGACACGTGATTAAGTATAATTATGTTGTTACCTTTGAAATAGAACTGTCAAAATGGTCAATAACCCATGTTCTAACTAATTTACATATGCTCGATATTGGTTCAGTCATATGCCTAATATTTCGAATCCTAGACCAAAATAGGTTTTGAAAAGAAAACCGCAAAATAAATTGATCTAAATGGGTCTATTATAAACCCACTTTCAAACCATATAATCAAAATGGTAAAGTTAAAATTGACCCTTTCTTCTTCCTTTGGAAGGGTGCAAAAAAATTCCTAGGAAGAGATTTGGGATCTTGGCACCTCAAGGAGACGCATATACCAAAAGATGCAGATAATCTATCTCTTATTGCTTCTTTACACGCATCATTTTTAAATAGAATGATGACACATTACTAAGTTTTATAAATATCATTACCGAAAGTGGTAAGTGCCGACATCCTATGTATTTGACACAGTTTAAGACATGATAAATACAGAGATTATGTATTTGATCCAAAAGTATGGGAAATCATTTTTCTTCTTTTTTTTCGGCTGGAGATTAAGCCTTGAACGTGGGGCACTATCAACTGTCACTAAGATTCATGCATCTTACAAGGGAAACCAATTGCACGTAACATACAAATTGGTTCCTGGATGTAGCTTGGTTTGCTCTTCAAGCCTCAAGGTCGCTCGCTAAAATGCTTGACTATGAAAGTATTAAATATGGTGTCCTGCCTCATACAAAAGTTCCTGTATGGCAGCTTCAGTTCAATCACATTCCCTCGAAATTGAATCTTTCAATGTACGAAGTCCATCGCCTATACTTTAGATTTCGAAACCCTAAATGGACATGTCTTAACAAGTAACGAATAACCATTCTACTGTGTTAAGATAAGCATAGAAATCCCAATGTACGAAGTCCATCACCTATATTTTAGATCTTGAAATCCTAGATGGACATGTCTTAACAAGTAACGAATAACCATTCTAATGTGTTAAGATTAGCATAGAGGACATTAATGTATAAATGCGTATATTGTATGAGTGTAATTTACTCTTTTTTTGATAGCATGTTATATAATCAAGTCATGTTTAACCTGGTTTTAAATGGTCATGCCAGCATACATTTCTCTTTCATTCCACGGCAAGACAACTTTTGTCATCACCATCACCTGTGAGCTAGAATATAATCTATTCACCAACCGAGATACAGAATTCTAGCTTTAAAACAAATATTATCAACTCTATGTTTATTAAATAAATTGACATCTTCCCCTACTTATACCAAAATCTTTTTTTTTTAATCATCCAATGGATCTTATGCATCTACATCTTGAAAAGTACCACGTAGTTAGAAGCAAATTATCAAAAAAAATCCAAAATTTATCACGCTTGTCCTAATTTAGTTATATACTTTTTAATTCTGCCAAATTAATCCTAACATTTTGACAATTTGTCAATGTAGTATATCTTGTCAATTTTTGCCAAAAAATCACTGATATAAATGCCATGCATCTTACATGACACAATTGGCATTAATATTGATAATTTTTGTGATTTTTTAAACTTTTTATTATATTTTTCTTTTTTCTTTTGTATTTTTTCCTTCTTCCTTCGAGGTCGCCAAGCCTCAACAATAACTAGCAACTAGCCAAAGGCAACACCTAGTGAGGCTCGTCTCCACAACCTTAGGTGAGGTCACCCTTGCCAAGATCTGGCAAGAGGCAACCTCGCCAGCCTCGGTCAAGGCTCACCTTCACCAAAGACTAGCAAGGGTTGACCTTGCCAACTTTGAATGAGGCTCTCCCTCAACAAATTTGCCAAGGTCAAGCCTTGTCAAAGGCCGCTAAGGCTCAATCTTCCCTAATCTATTGAGGATGAACCTCACTTGAGGTTGACGAAGTCTTCCCTTGTCAAATTCCGACAATGGTTACCTTGCCTAAGGTTGTTAGGGCCCATCGACCACTAGAGGAAGAAGCAAAAAAAAACAAAAGGAAAAGAAAATATAGAAATATAATGAAATATATTTAAAAAATTATCCACATTAGCACTAGTCATGCCATATAGGATGGCCGACATACACATCAACGATTTCCGTCCAAAATTTGCAAAATGAAATATGTTAGCAAATTATCAAAAGGTTTATGACTAAATGTGCACAAGTAAAATAGGTTTAATATTTTTTGGTAATTTCCTCTGCAATTGGAGGTGTCAATAATATCCAAACCAAACCAAAAATTAAGGTTTTTTTTAATTCAGTTTTATTCAAATTCAGATAGAAAGTAAAAAAAATGGGGGAAATGACCAAAAAAGTCTCATACTTATTGCACTTATCTAATTAAGTTTTAAACTTTTTAATCGTGATAATTGATTCTCAAACCTTTTCGGATTTTACCAATTGAATTCATCCAACCAATTTTAATGTAAATTCACTAATGTGGACAATACCAATAGTGCCACATAAATGATCGGCATAAACATGGAAAATATTTTTTAATTTTTTAATTTTGTTTAAAAAAAATCTTTCTTCCTTTCTTTTCCTTTTGGTTAGGGTCACTGGCCAACCTCGCCAATCATAGGCAAGGGCCGATTAACCCTTACCAACTACTGACGAGGGCCACAACTAATGAGAACTACGACCCTTGCCTACAATTAGCGAGGGCTAAAGACCCTCACCCAATGGCTAGCAAAAGTAGTAGTGGCATGCAAAAGTAAGGATTTTAGGCTACATTTAATAGCCAGCATAAAATTCAAGATAGAATAAAATTTATCATATCCTACATTTGTTACCTGCTCAAGGTAGGATAAAGTTAGATATAAGAGGAATATAGGCCAGATAAAACTATCAATAGAAGAGGTGAGATAAAGACAGATAAGATTTCAAATTCCATAAAATAAAAGTTATTTTTTTAATGAAAACTTATTAAATTAACAACATTGAAATTATATTTCAACATAAATAATATTTGAATTCTAACATGAGATATTCATAATAATAAAAAATAAAAATTTATTTTTTAATTTAATATTATTGTTATTTATATATTTGACTTTAATTCTATCTTATAATATAAATTCAATATATAAATATAAATATATATTATGTTGATTACATATCTTAGGTATTTTAACACAATTAGTATTTAATAAAATTTAATTAGAGAACGATGGAAGGGGAAAATAAATAAATAAATAAAAATTTAAAAAATAGGAAAAATAAAATAAAAATAAATTAGGCTATAGTGTCGCAAGAGATTTTTACCTTCTCCGTTTGTAAATATTTAGATTCATTTACATTAATATGCCATTTATACCAAAAAATGTATATGATTAAATGTGAATCTATCTAACTTTATTATTGTGATTCTCCAAACAATAAATAGGATTTAATAAAACCCTAGATTTTTAATTAGAATAAGACTGGATATGATAGGATATGAAATTTAAGGATTTTATTATATTCTATCATAACCGGTCTTACATTTGTGGTGGTGGCATGCAAAAGTAAGGATTTTAGGCTACATTTAATAGCCAGCATAAAATTCAGGATAGAATAAAATTTATCATATCCTACATTTGTTACCTGCTCAAGGTAGAATAAAGTTAGATATAAAAAGGATATAGGCCATATAAAACTATCAATAGAAGAGGTGAGATAAAGACATATAAGATTTCAAATTCCATAATAGAAAAGTTTTTTTTTTTTTAATGAAAACTTATTAAATTAACAACATTGAAATTATATTTCAATATAAATAATATTTGACTTCTAAGATGAGATATTCATAATAATAAAAAATAAAAATTTATTTTTTTAATTTAATCTTATTGTTATTTATATATTTGACT
The DNA here is from genome assembly GCA_014182895.1 of Angophora floribunda. Lineage (NCBI taxonomy): Eukaryota > Viridiplantae > Streptophyta > Magnoliopsida > Myrtales > Myrtaceae > Angophora > Angophora floribunda. Next base: position 34,254,442 of record CM024710.1, on the reverse strand, counting down.
TTAATTCTATCTTATAATATACATTCAATATATAAATATAAATATATATTTATGTTGATTACATATCTTAGGTATTTTAGCACAATTTAGTATTTAATAAAATTTAATTAGAGAACGATGGAAGGGGAAAAATAAATAAATAAATGAATGAATATTTAAAAATAGGAAAAATAAATAAAAATAAATTAGGCTATAGTGTCGCAAGAGATTTTTACCTTCTCCGTTTGTAAATATTTAGATTCATTTACATGAATATGCCATTTATACCAAAAAATGTATATTATTAAATGTGAATTTATTTGACTTTATTATTGTGACTCTCCAAACAATAAATAGGATTTAATAAAATCCCTAGATTTTTAATCATAATAAGACTAGATATAATAAGATATGAAATTTAGGGATTTTATAATATTCTATCATATCCAGCCTTATTTTGATTAATAATCTGGACAACCAACAACCAAATGTAGCTTTAGGGTTGGAGAGTTTGAGCCTCCCCCCCCAAAAAAAACAACCCTAACCACATTTTTTATTAGGGTCATAGCGAATGCTTATCCAAATGTTTCGATTCAGTTTGAATATCATGGAAACCCAAACCGTTAACAGCCCTACACACAACTATTTAACCCCTCGAGTATAATAACTAACGAACTTATGGCACCTTTATAAATATTTCATGTGATATAATGACCCCTTTGAAAGGTAAATTGAACTTAACATATTTGTAAAGTCCACGAGAAGATTTCCATATTCATGTCTCTTAATGATAGGGGTGGAAATGGATAGAGTTTAGTAACCTCCTTGAACTTAACATATCTGTAAAGTCAACGAGAAGATTCCCATATTCATGTCTCTTAATGATAGGGATGGAAATGGGTAGAGTTTAGTAACCTCCTTGACCTATACTGACTCTAATTGGATCTATAAAAGGATTAACTCTTTCAAGAAAATGAGGGTGTTATGTAATTTGTAAATCATAAAATACAAAATTAACCATGCTCTAAGAAGAACCCTAATTTTTAATTTTTGCTTTACGACATTGGAAATTTCCTAATTGGAGATCTACAATACATATACTTTGAATGAAATGTTGAGGTTTGCAAACTTTAATGCCATGTTTGGTAACCAATCTATTTTTAATTAACTTTGTTCTTTTTTCCTCGGATCAAAAAAAGAATAGAAGTTTATTTGGTAATGATGGCTAATTTTTCTAATCCCTGAAACAAATCAGTGGTTATGGAATGGATCTAAAACAAAAATAAGAAGTAGAAAAAATACTTCTTTGTTACTGGAACAAAAAAAGAAATAAGGTCATTTTAGAAAACAAACTCAACATAACCTAATACTCATCTTTTCATAATCAAAAAAAAGATCCGATCTCCTGATTAGATCTAAATCCTCATTTTTCGAAATAAAAAATGAAAAAAAAAATAATAAAAGAATTCAGAAATTTAGGAAAAAATTTAGAAATTAAATTTTGATTAATTTTACTATATTTTAGTGTTAATTCTAGTTTAGAATTAGTTTAGCATAAAAAAATGTGAAAATTGTTTGATGAAACTTGGATTCAAAATTGAATAAACTTTTAGGACTTTATTATATGAATTTTTAAATGCCATTTTTTTTTTAGAGACAATGCTACGTTGCAAAATTATGCAACATTTTCTCTTCTTATAGTTAAAAAAGCTCAAAAGGTCTATGCACATGTTTATTGCAATGCCCAAAAATCTACTGTCAAACTCCTCACATTGTAAGTTATAAACTAGCAAGACTTCTACTGTCATTTTCAACAATCCATTTTTGACTAACTATTACGTTACATTTTTTTGAGGCCATCTTAGAATATCTTAATCAATTAAATACTTATAAAAGTTTGGTTTTATTCAAACATGAATTGCTAAGTCTTCACTAACATTTTTATGAATAAATGAAAAATATTGAGAATAGAAATTTTTAGGGCATACTAAATACAGTTCTATTCTTTTTCTATTCCAGGAATAGAAATTATGTGCAAACACGTTTTTCAACTCAAAAAATCGTCCAAATAATAGAAATAGAAAAAATTATTTCTAAACAAAAATTGTTCCCAAGAATAAAAATGTTACCAAGCGTACCCTAAGCAGTCTTGATATGCGTTTGGTGCAACATAAACCAAATGGTTTCTTCCAAAGTAGTCTTGGAGGGTCTTGGAGGGTCTTGATTAGGGTTGTGCAAAGGAACCGAACTAGACCAGCCCAAAACCAATGATTTCCATGGGGACCGGTCTAATTCCTAATTCCAATTTAGTGGAATTGGTTATTACCAATCTAGTTCCCTTTTGTAGGTATGGAACCGCCCACCTAGACAAAACCAGTATATATATTACTTATTTATTTACTTTTTAAAATAAAAATTATCAATCATATGTACACATATATTTGTAGTTATTGTACATTATTGAATTTTTTTTCTCAAGTATGTGATAGGATTAATCCCCCACTTTTTTTTTTATTCTAATAATCCATTTACTTGCTTTCTCAATCAAAACAAAATAAACAAATGAAGAGGAAGGAGAGGACCGATTGAAAATGTCCATAAATATTGCGGCGCTTTGTCATCATGATATGAAATTAAGAGTCAATAGCTCATTTTGAAAGAATAATTAGGTTTCTCCTTTGGCATCCCCATGATTAAATTAGGTTGACGTTGAAAAAAAGATAGATCAAGTGATTAATGTTTTGACTTCTATGAAGGTTAGGACTTCTAATTGGTGTCAAGAAACCCTAAGAGGACCACATTATAACCTTCAAAGAAATTAAGTTTCTAGCTAGCTAGTATTATCTATTCGTTCCACTCTATAATTTTCAATTTTAATCAAAATCAATGACTTGCAATTCAACCCAAATTTAAAGTTGAACAAGCTTTGGTGCTCTAAATAAAAATTAGGTTCACCATGAAATTAATTGGTTAATGCAATTTTGTAGGGATAGGGAACTAGTTCCATGGTCCAATCAAGGAACCAGATCGAACCGATAGTCCAATTTCTGGGTGGATCTATGGAACCAACAAAGTATTTCCGATTTCAATTTTATTAATAAGTGGTTCCCGATTTCAATGTGGGAATCACCCACCTAGACCATACTCATCCTTAGTCTTAATGGATTAAGCACGCCTAATTACTTTAGCAAGAGCTAGGCAGATTGTACGTCAATATCATTGACGAGTCTAGGGCGGGTCTGTTTATTAAACAAGTCCTGCTTTCATGTCTACGTAGTCGCTTGAACTTTCTCGATATAACGGCACACCTACGAACCAATCCTATAGTGCAACCTTCTTCACCTCTCATAAGTTGTTCGTGCAAAAGCATGTACTACTAACATTTTTATTAATGGTCGACACCGACACATATCGACAAGAACAATCGACAATTAATTTTCCTTTTTGGTCTGGACCCATATGAGCCATCAATGCCCTAACTCAAGGATGTACGTTAAACTTAGCTGTGCCAACTCCTCCTTGGTCATTAGCCATGGTCGCCACATGTGGGCAGAAGATAAAGTCTCTCCACTCAGATTTTACTTTCAGTCAATATCTAGTTATGTGGTACTCAACGAAAGAGCTGTCCTAGACGTGGAAAATGCATTGATCACGAGTAGTTGGCATTGTGATGCGGAAGCATCCTACTTAACTCTGTCAACGAATTTGGCATCGACACCATCAATGGTGACCGAAGCCAAGAAAGAATTTAGATATAATGTACTTCAATGGATCGAGATTGGAATTTCTGAATAAAATGGTACTGAATCATTAGCTGCCAAAGTTATCGGTATCAACAACTAGAGAGTTATCGACACATGAAGAGTTATCGAAATTCTCAGGACGCCACATTTATAATTAATTTTGAAGTTTATCAACAGCCTACCAATGGAAGACTGTTTTGGACAACTTCCTTCATTATTTGAAGTTATTTTGAGAAGTTTATTTTCGAGTCAAAGTGGAAGCACGATTTTTGCAAGGGCAAAGAGTCAAGAATGCAAGTTCCCAAGACAATTAAATACATCTCTAATTTCCTATGAGTCTTTATTGTTTTTGTAAGCTTCAAGAGTCAAAGTGTTTAGTCCCTATGTCATTAATCTATTTAGTTCCCAATGTCTTTAAAGTTTCGGTAGTTCCCTAGATGTCATTTCTCCTATAAAGAGAGGAAGACTCTCCCTTGTAATGTAAATGATTTTGATAAATGAATACATGTGAGATTTGCTCTATGAGAATGAATATCTTTGGAAAGTAAATAACTCCTTTATCAATCTCCTTATTTTCGGAGAATGGAGTACTCATCGGTAGTAAGCCAAAAGGCCATTTATCCTCAGTCAGTGGATTTTCCTTTAGAGCTGGTGGTGCACTTCTCTTATATTGAAGTCATTTATTCTTGGCTGGTGGTTTGTCCTTTAAACTTTGGTGATGAATTTTGTCAATCCTGATCCTCATTCTCGATTGGTAGTGTGACCTTTAGATCTTGATAGAGATCGTAATCTATTTTTTATTCTAATTTTTATCCTTCAATAACCATCCCTATACACACCATTCCCATATACTTTTTCTATTTTAGAATCACTTGCTCATGTAAGCATCACATTGGAATTAGAAGGATGATCCAACCATCATCTCAGAACACATGCGTTGAGGAAGCCTCAAATGCTTTCTTAATGAAGATTACGGGTGAAATCTTTAAAATTTTCTTTTTTTCGAGAGAATGGATTGGAGGAAAATGTGAAATTTCCTCCATCAATCCATGTTGCTACGCTTAAACTGACATGGACAGCTTTTACTTACTTCACTTGAAAAGCAAGGAATCGTGAAACTTCGTCAACATAAGTCATTTGATGCTGGCAGATCAAACGATAAATCACCTCTGCGGTATGTTTACACTGTTTGGGTTTCAGAATCTAGAGCAACGGTCGAGATGTGATTTCCACGCTGAAATCTTTAAGCAGGTAGCAGATAAATTCCGCCGGAATTTATTCATACCCTCAATAAAAAAGAGAAATTGCCTCCGGTTTCCCGACATTTTTCTCCCCCTCAATCTGACAAGACAAAAGCTCGAATCTCGGCGATCGCCTCCCGAGTGGACGTGACTCGCTTTGGAACCGAGACCAGTAGAAACAAAAATCTACTAAGTTTTCCTTTGAGTTTTCCTTGACCATTATTATGGGAGCAGCTGTTTTATTTATTATTTATCGAGGGAAAATTGAAAGAAAAAGGTGGTCCCTTTTGACCGATGGCATTGGACGTGACAACTTTCAATAATGATGATTCAGTTTTTCCCAATTGAGAATTGATTGGCGTAGGGCTCACTGTGTATTGATGGCGAGTGAAGAGGTGGTTACATTTGGCATTGAGGGCTTTACATAGATGGAAAGTGTACCATCAAGTAACTCCAAAATAAATTTGAAATGATTGAAAAATCAAGTGAAAAACTAAGAATTGTTCTGGGCAAGTCTCATGGGCGGAGTGTAGTCCGCAGACCTGCCCGATTTTATTTTCACAATTCCAAACCAGGCTCGCCTTTCTCCTTCTACATAATTTCTGACCTAGCGTTCCTCTTCTTCACGAGCATAAAAATCATGATTTTTCACACACAAAAAAGAAAAAAGAAATACTATCTTTACTTGATTTCACTTGTGCCCTTTTGCTGAAGTAGAGGGTCGGCTTAGGCAAGAGCTAAGAGGCGACGCAAGAGCCAGAGCTAAGGCCTAAAACAAGCCCTGAGGGCAAAGGCGAAAACGAGAGATGAGAGGCAAGCTAAGGCAAGAGCGAGAGGTAGGCAAAGCCACAAGGAAGGCAAGAAGGCAAGAGAGTCAAGAGCTGTGACACTGAGAGGCCTCGAATTCTGCTCGTTGCCTTTGGGAGCTTTTAGTCTTTAGTTTAGAAGAAAAAAAATTACAAAAATAAAATAAGATTAACAGTCCGGTCGGTTTGATTCTACACAAGGAATTAAGAAGTAAGCCAATTATTCCAAGTTCCAGATTTTGAGAATGAGGAACCGAACCAATTCACCCAAAAATTACCTAAAACTAGTCAGTTCAATTTACTTTCCAAATTGGATCCGGACCATAACTGCACTTCTGAAAATGGGTGTTGGAGTCTTATCATATAGCTATCTGGGCCTAAAGGTTGCTGGCGAGTTTGTACAAGGCTATCTTATTATAAAGCCAGACCAGGCCATAGAGTTTCATACATAGATTATTCTCATGGGCTAGATAACAAGATGGCCAATCCATGGTACAAAGAATGTGCGACATGACAAAAAGAGCTTGAATTTGAACTTCCATTGTCCTAAAATGCCGGTGTTTATGAGCAGCAAACTCACAAAACATGATTTTATTCCCATCTCGGCAAAAACCAAAAACATTAGTTCTTCGCCGCTGCAATTTAAAAGCAGGGGAAGCTATTGTATTAAAGGTGAAGAAAAAAAAAAACCTCCCACTCTGTTGAGTTCATAACAGAGGAAGCTGTGTTTGTATTAGACAAAAAGAACTCAGAAAATGAAGTTTAGCAATTCACTCCCCAGTCATATGGCTGGTAGGTCACCTTCAATTGATTGCTCGAAAGCATCTCCAGTAGTGCCTCCGAGTCCTTCGAGTCTAGATAGTTTGATGCATGCTTAAGCACTTCCACCTCATTTTTCCCAAAATCTACACGGAACCTGTCGTCACACAATCAGATATGAAAATGTCATGAGCTTCTTCAACTAGAAAAATAGAAAAAGAAGTCGGACAAAGTAAAACTTCTCATGCTTTATATCTGTGATGACAAGAAAACACCAGCACTGCACGATAAATTGTTTAGGAGTGTCTCCAGCTCTAAGTTACAAAGGATTCGTCAAGGTCATCAACACGAGGGCACGAAAGAAAAGACAGAATGACATGGTATAGCCAATGTATCAACTCGGATATCTGAGCCAATCAAAAGCACAAGCTGCATTTAAAGGCCTCCACAATAACTTACCAATTAAGGATCTTGCTGACAGAGGCAACCCTGGCATTCAGATCATAATAAAATCCTCCACTTCTTAAGAAAAGACGAGCTGCCTCCGTCAACTCTTTGTCAATATTCCCAGGCGAATAGCATCGAAGAGCTGGTCCAGACCGAGTGCCACATACAAGTGCAAAGTGAATAAGAGGCTCTGGATATGGAAGAGCCACCTATTTCCAAATAAATGAAAATTTCTTCAGGAGAGTAGAATACAACTTTCCTCATAAAAAATTGGATGTTGAGTAAAAAAATGCACTCTAACATATGATGTGTCCAAGACTGTCTCTTGTCCTTCTTACAACACGAAGATATGCATTAAACAAACCACCCTCCCCCAATTAATAACTGGAAAAGAAATTATTTACATGTGCATGTATCGAATGTATAGAAGAAGAATAGAAAAGGACATATAACAACCCAAACGAATCTACAGAAAAATTTGAAGAGTTAGCTTCTCTTTCAGTGTTCTGCTTACATAGAGCACCATGCTAGGAGAAAAAAGCCTTCATGTGGCAACTTTACAACTTTTCCGCTACAGGAAGAAGAAAAGGAAACGAAAACCTGGAACTAAGTGTGTTACTGTACTTGACAAAATGTCCAGCATAGTACTGTTAAGATGCAGATATGTTTGCAATCTTGTTCTTATATTTTGGAAAACAAAGAACTAAAGAATGGTTAATACACAACCAGAAAACTTATTTCAGTTATCATAATGCTCTACTTGACATATAAGCAAATAGCATATTGGAAAGAAAAAGGGGGTAACTAAGGGTGTGTTTGTTTCCCAAAAAATGAATGATTTGGAACATATTTTTCAAAAATTGATCACTTGCATCTCTTAAAAAACTGATGAATGAAAAAAAAAATCATTCACGAAAATGTTCAAACATAAACTGTTATCAATAATAAAAATATCTTTCGTTGATTAATTATTTCGAGCAAGACAAGCAATTATTTTTAGGAAAAATTTTCCAAATCATTCATTTTCCACAAAACAAACAGACCCTTACAAGAACATCTGCACCTTACCTGGGAACGTTTGTCTTTGGAACCAAATGGTTTCATGAGATTGTAAGGCGGTCGCTGATTGCCCCGAAGAATACCATTTTGGATGGCTGAAAGTGAATATGTGCATCCACCAACAACATACTTGAAATCTCCAAATAACTTCCTTCGTTCCAGTGCCCCAGCTGGATGACCCCACACCAGTATAGCATGGATTGCCATCATGTTGTAGAGGTTAATAAAAAAGGCAAGCTTCTCCTCCCTAGGCATGCCCTGCAATTCTACCCTTTGGAGTTCCTCCACAGTTCTCAAATACCTAAATGAATAAGGCCATACTGAATACTGGTGCATACAATAGATACAGTTCAAAGTATCAACATCATCATCCTATTCAAAGACAACTCACCTTGCAAACTCCTCACTTCCATGAATACTTCTATAGTCCACATGCTTTCCATCTTCTGAGGTGTAAGCATCAAAGATTGCATAGGACAGAAATCTCAATCGCGATGCTATTTCAACTATGGGCTTTGGCTTTATATCTATGATACCTCTAGGAATGTTGTAACATTGTGTTGATACAATCGGGTCATGCTCCAGAAATCGATACAAGTGATTACCATCCTCAAATTCATTCTCACTAGATCACAAAGAGCATTAAGACAAGTCAACTACAAATTTAATGCATGGAATGAGATGAGTGTAAGGTAACAAGAAAACAAGAAAATACTCACTCAAGAACATGATAAAAGAAGAGTTTGCTGGCGAGCTTTCTGCCAAATTGAATAGCCTGACCCATGAGGGAAAAGGATTATTAGCACAACTGAACACGAATAATCAAGCCAAATTACATGATATGGACACATTAACCAATAATAAGAAAAGATTTTACAAACTGAACTTAAAATCAACTGACCTCTTCCCTTTCCAGGTATTGGTCCTCCGATATGAAACTTACAGCTTCCGAACCAAGAAAACAGCTAGTGAACCTGCGCATTTTATAGAATCGATCCTTGACAGGAACTGATTCTTTCATCTTCCGAACAACAAGCGCCAACTCATCAATTGCCCCACTGTTAGACTCGTCATCTTCGCCTGAAAGTGGCGGTAAAGGAGCTTCCGGCGATGGTGCCTCAGAGATTAGATAATCGATCTTGTCCTTGAGCTCACCAGTCTCATCCAAGTTTTTCATCTCACTCAAACCTCCAATAAGTATCTCATTAAAGAAGACCTTTGGAACAGCTGAAGAACCACTAATCTTTTCCAACTCCAGCTTTCTACCTGGATAAACATCGATATTAATTTCAACATACCTAAGCCGTTTCCTGTACAAGAACAGCCTAGCCTCTTTGCATTCCTGGCAACCTAGTTGTGTATAAAGAATGATTCTTCCTTTTACTACGATAGGTTGTAGCAAGTCATTTATGACCTCCTGCTGCTCCACTTTGTTTTCTTCATCACCATCTCTAGTAAACTTGAAATAGCCAAGAGGGTTCCATGTGGATTTTTCGGATGCTTTTGAGGAGCTTCTTCAGTTTCAACTTCTTGGCAGGACTCTACATCCTCTTTATTTTCCTGAGTGGCAAATTCTTCATCATCACCTTTTTTTCCAGAAAGGCGACGCAAGACAGTGGAGACTGCGCCTGCACTCTTGTCCATGACAAAATTCTTAATGGCCACTGCCTTCTCAGGCCAATTGCTTCCTTGAGTTTCTGGATCAAGATCCAAAGAGCGGAGAGATGTAGACCTAACAGTTTCCATTCCTGGAACTTCTGTTCCATCAAAAACAGGCTCAGCTTCCTTTTCCTCACTGATATTTTCAGTTTCCTTCATAGATTGGCTTAATTCTTCCTTAGCCCTGTGCTCAAAGTTCCCATCGTCATTCTTTTCATCACCAGCATCATCTTGTTTATGGGCATTATCTGCCTTTTCCGGTTGAACTTTAGATTCTAAATGTATTTGTCCATTCATCTTGTCAGACAAGTCTTTTCCACTGTCATTTTCTGGCTTGGCACTGGTCTTGACATCATTTGGAGCTTCAAGGTTTTTTGACGGTTCATCTTGATCATCTTGCTCTGCACTCGCCTTGACATCATTCAGAGCTTCTAATTTTTCTGGTATTTCATCTTGAACCATCTTGTCAACGTTATCAACTCCACCTTGCTCAACCTTCTCGGTTTCTAAGGAGCTATTTTCTCCCCTATTAGTGTCTTCCTTTGCGTGACTGCTTCATCATTCAATCTTTTATGTTGATCATTATTATTGGGAGCACCAGTTGCATTTTCCCTTGCCTTCTCAGCTTGTGGAGAGTTAGAATTTTGACTAGGATGTTCCTTGTCCATGATCCCAGCGCAATCAAACTTACTGAACAGTAACTAATTCAAACCAAGTTTTCAAAATTTCATTTTCCTGCACCATATAATCAATATAAAAAGCCTAATTCATACACAAGCGCGAAATTTCAAATGAAGGTTTCCTGCAGAAACTAATGAAAGTGCATTTACTTATGACTGACAAGGATGAGGTTATTTAGCCAGCCGGTGAAACCAAAGTAGCTTTATCACCGAGTGGAAGGTAATGCAGGTTAAAATTAAGATGATGAACTGATAAAGAAAGCAAGGCACTTTTTAAGGCTCCCAGGACATTGAGTGACATTAAGCCACTACTACCAAAGCAAATCGTAAAATTCTGATTTCACAAGCTTGAGAAATAAGTAAGAATGAACAAAAATTTCCAACCTATTGCTGCATTGGCATAGCAGACAACAAACCTAATCATGGCCATGTCAAACATAACAAACGTCATTCAATTACCATATGATTTCTTTCCACCAAAAATCACAGCACGCCAAGCTAGGTGGCTTTGGGACACATGCCGCCAACACTAAAATCAAACCAAATCCACAGTAGACGTTCGACAAGCAAAACACGTATTCGGACCTTACCAAAGCAACCATCTGAAACATCACTTTTGAACAAGCAGGTACCGTTGTTAAAGGGCCATAATCAACATGGCCATTTACATCAACAAGGGGGCTCTTAAGATTAAGAACGGCCTGAACAAAGAACTAATCTAAGACAGGGAAGCTAGCAAGAATTCAAAAACTCGGTCTATCCCCGGATTCGATCCTACACATAAAGAACTAAAACCTGAACAAAAAGCCAGTACAAACCATTAAATCTCCATTCTCATCTCATCCATGTCAGGAAAAGCAGTACAGGTCAAAATCTGGCACCACCATTTGTCAAAATTCCCACATCAATCATTAATTCATGAAAATAAGGGGAACCCAGATATCCCAAGACCTCCTTCCTCGACTTCCAGACCAAATGCACGATCGAAATGGAACACCCAAATGAGGAAAAAAAAAAAAAACAAGGCCCAGTCGCAACGGGCGCATATCCACAGACCAACAGATAAAAAACAGCACTTTCGTGGGCTTTCACGACCGAAGGGGATTCATCAAGCATTGCGAGCAAATGGGTACGGAAGAAACCTTACAGATCTGAGAGGAGAGCGTCGATCAGGTCGAACGGAGAAAAAACGGACGAAGGCGAAGAAATATACAGAGGAGGAGGAGGAGGAGGAGGAGGAGGAGAGAAGGGAGAGAATGGGGTTTGAATATGCGAAACGGTGGACTTGTCTTTGGTTTTTTTTTTTTTTTTTTTTTTTGTGGGAGGGGAGGGGAAGTTTTTCGGTGAATAAAAACCGAAAACGGGGGGGCAAGAAAAGGAGACGAGACGAAATTCGAGAACTTGAGAAAACCATAGAAATGGAGGGAGGAGAGAGGATGAGCGGAGCGGGAGAAGCGGGAACTCCCGTGGGCTTTGAAGGACCCTCGCAGGTTTCTTTCTTTCTTTATTTTTCTTTTCCTTTTTTTTTATTTTTATTTTTTTTTTGGGTGGGGTCGCGTTTTTGGCCCGTTCCGTACTGTCTTTTGCCCCTTTTGTCTATCTTTGGATTGACCTGCTGCGCATTATAGAATTCAGAACCCCATTCGGAAGCATCCAAAAGCGCAAGGCGATCTCGTTTCTTTGGATTGACGGCTGCGTGTCGTAGCACCTTGCTAACGAGGCGGGACCGGCCCGGCTGCCCCAGCCTAATCTTTTCAGGCCCGGTAAGAGACCGGTTCAGTTTTAGGACCCGTTTGAATTCTTTTCATTTGAATCGATATTGTTGCGAGCTTTATTCAAAATATCTTGCTTTACTTACACGAATAGATGAATTGGCCCATTTGGCTCAGCCTAATCATTTTGAGCCAGATCAAAGCTTGGTTCAATTTTCGGACCTATTAATTTCTTTTCATTTGGATCATAATGGGTTGGGAGCAATATTCTAAATATCTTGCCCACTAGCCCGATTGGCTAGACCTAATCTTTTCTAGCCCAATCAAAGCCCAATTTAGTTTTCGGACTCATTAATTTCTTTTCATATGGATTAGTATGGGTTGTGGGCTTTATTCAAAGTATCTTGCTCACATATGGGAAAATTGGGCCAGTTGGCTCATCCTAATCTTTTCAAGCCTGATTCAATTTTAGGACCCATCAATTTCTTTTTTTCATTTGGATCGGTACAAGGTGTGAGCTTTAGATCGAAAAACCCCAAGAAGTCCGAAATATTTATATATGCATTAACACATATGATGGCTAAATATGTAAATTTTTGCTCGTGGAACAAATCCACTATAAGTGTCAAAAGTAGTATATCAGGACAACATATACATCATAAAACATTAGCCTTAAAGATAGTATCATTGTGAAGTGTGATTTCACAATTTTTGAAAGTTGAAAAGACTACATTGAAATTTTGTGAAAATATTTCAAACTAAATCAATAAAATTAAAAATTTATGATTGAATCCGTATCATGAATTTAAAACCATTTCCCAACAATTTCCCTCAAAAAATGGTATTGGGAATGAGATTGAAAGTGATGATTGATTAGCATTTTCGATGATGAAATAATAATGTCACAAAGATAATACTAATTGTAACAGCATGACAAAGAGAGGAAAATTTACTTTTAAAAATATGTTGAAACGAAGAATGTGTTTGTAATATGCGAGAATATCTTTTTGATTTTGCATTTACTAAAATATATGATCGAAAAAGGTGAAATTTAATCTCACATCTTGAATTAATTAACAAAATGAACCCAATTTGCTACGAAGCAAATGGAGAAATTAGCACACCTTGTATGGCTTCCTCCGTATAGTTGTTATTATTATTATTATTATTATTATTATTTAAAAAGAAAGCAAAAAAAAAAAAAAAAAAAGGAGCTATTAAGGAAGTTGGGAGACAGTATTTTAACCGATTCCCATTTGCTACGAAGCAGTTGAAACGATTTCCCTCCATCACCGACCTCGTCTCCATCTAGAGAGAGAGAGAGAGAGAGCTTGAGCTCGAGCTTTGCTTGCAGAATCGAATGGCCGCTTCCGCCAAGATCAGCGCGGAGCTGGAGGTCAAGCCCAGCCAAACGTCGTTCGATTTCGGCGACTACCCCCGCGGCGCCAGCGACGACGAGGAAGCGGTGCCTTTCTTGAAGTCGGCCTCTGGCCGGCGAGGCGACACGTGGATCGTCTCCCTCTTCGTGCTCCTCCACGTCTTCGCCTTCGTCGCCACCATGGCCGTCAACAACTGCTTCGAGAACTCCCACGGCGATTGCGCGCTCAGGGCCCTCGGAAGGTTCTCGTTTCAGCCGCTCCCCGAAAACCCCCTGCTCGGACCCTCTGCCTCGACGTGAGATTCTTCGTTTCTTCCCCCATTTACTCGTGTTTATATTCATTTCACTGCGGTGGATGCTTGACGTTTGCTCCGAATCAGTTTTGCTGCGAGACATCCGATTACGTCTTTAAGTTAGTCGCATTTGCTACCGAATGGCTTGCTTTCCCTTTAGTGAACGTACGCTGATCTGCTTTGGTTTGGAATATCAGGCTCTGTCGATCAGTTCCTTTTATTAGGGTTGTTTCGGCAACTCTGGATCACCATAAAAATCGTTATTTTAGTGGTAACCAGTAGAAAAATAGCATTTTTCTTGTGCAGGTAATACTAGGCTAGTCAAAGGCTTGTATGCATGTTGATCTCCTAGCTGGATCGAGTGCCAGCTCTTTTAGTTGCTCTCCCATGGTTGACAAAGATTGCATCTAGAACTGTACTGTCAAAATCGGAATGCGTAATTGGATCTGAGTTTATGGAAATGAAGTCATCCAGATCAAATAGGATCATAACATCTTAGTGCCCTAAGCTTCTCTCTTTTTTCATTCATGTTCTAGTAGGTGAAGAAGTCAGGGGTAATGGCAGGTAGGAAGGAAGTTTTGGTGAAAACATTTTGGCTAATTGGCGATGATGGTGATGAAGTAGTGGTGTATGGCATTGGGGGACCAACCAGTGTGGTCTTCTATTGTAGAAGAGGATAAAACTACGATAATGGTGGGTTCATGGTAGTTAGAGGCAGCAATGACGCAGTTCCATGGCCATGGCAGTGGCGGCTGCAACAAGAGTGATGGTGGTGGAGGTGGGTTAGCAACGAGAGTGGAGACATGAGAATGGCAAGATCCCCTACAGAATAGGAAAGTTGAGGCTACACCCTCTGTTCATGTAGCCTCGTAATTTTTACCTCTGAATGACTTGAACCCAATAATTGAGAGGAATGTTAATTCCCTGCTGTTCTGTGCCTTCTTGCCAGACTACATAGACATACAGTGTGGTCGGAAGCAGAAAAAATGGGTGTAAGGATTCCGAGAGAATGTTCCCAAAAGCAGCAGGTGTCAAACCACCGACACTCTCACGATATACACCAAAGCTGTGATCCTCTTTTTTGTCTAGTACTTTGGTGGCATTTATCACATATGCTGTTTTTTTTTTTTTTTGCAAGTATTGTGAAAATGGATGCTTGACCATGCTGTTTTGTTGTGTTAGGTTGGTTTTTTCCTCTTGTACCTGCTATTCATATGTGAACATGGAATATGACCAACATTTTTTTGGTCTTGCAAGTCTCAACAGAAGAGAGGAAGATCACTTATTATTGTGTTTTATCAGGCTGGATGCAGTTGGGGCTGTCCGACGAACATTGCTGACTGAGCACCAGACTTGGCGACTCTTCACTGCACCATGGTTGCATGCTGGGATTTTCCACCTATTGATCAATCTGGTCAGTGTCATGTACTTGGGGATTCATCTAGAGCAGGAGTTTGGACCATGTAGGTATTTTAGCTTCATGATAATCTTTGAAGTTTAATAGGTATTAAGCTCTGTTAGACTAATTTCTCATGCTATTATTCGTTTCTTCATTTATCTTAATTGCTTTGCAGTAAGGTCAGGGATTATCTATACATTCTCTGCCTTGGTTGGTAGCCTGGTTTCTGCACTTTTCGTCCAAGACAGTCCACAAGTCGGCTCATCTGCTGCTCTTTTTGGACTATTGGGAGCTATGCTTGCTGTTTTAATACGCTATTGGAAACATTTTAATGATAAGGTTGATGTTGCATGTAGTTACGTGATTTAACCATTATTCCACTGTGCCATCTATTCTACCATTCTGGATTTCTTGTTCACCATATAAATCTTTCCTTTATGTGTTGCAGTGTGCTGCTCTGCTTTTCATTTTCTCAATCTTCGTAATCAATTTTGCTCTTGGCCTGTTGCCCTACATTGACAACTTTTCGAGCATTGGAGGCTTCATATCGGGATTTCTACTTGGTTTTGTGGCTCTATATAAACCTCAACGTAGAGAACTTCCTCCAATCAAGGTTGGTCTCTTTGACTATGGTGTTCAGAGTTCCGTCAAGTTGAACCAGATGTTGGATAGACCAGTGCTGAGGATTGTGGTTCTTCTTCTCTTTGGACTCGTGTGAGTTGGAGTTTTTATTTTCTCTGGAGCAATTGTCTACCCTCACTCTGTTGTTGGATGACATCTCATAAATTGATCTTCTTTGTTGTGTAGATTCTCTGGGTGTCTTGTTGCAGCACTATGGAGAATCAACTTAAACCAGTACTGCAGTTGGTGTCATTTTTTCAATTGCATCCCTTCAAAAAGATGGAGCTGCAACGACATGACAAGTTCTTGTGAGGTATAGAGTTTGTCAAGAATTTGCAGTCCTACAACATAGATTTATGACTTTTAATTAGCATCCTCCTCCAAAATGGAGCATATATAATACATTTTGACATTGTGTTTAATTTGACAATTTTATACCTTGCTTGTCTGATATTCATCTCAGAGTCAATGAGGAAAAAAAATATATGTATAGCTCTCTGGAGTCCAACCAGTGTCGCTACAGCTTGCCAAGTCCCCTGGTCCTTTCTTTATGCTTTCAATACAACCATCTTTTTCTCAGTTTCTTCCAGGAGACATTAAATTGAATTCACATAGCAGATCTTGGCATAGTATTTCGACATCATAGTAGAAACTTGATATTCTCGAGGACACGTTCACCATTGTGATTTTGCAATTTCTTGTGGTTCTAACAGATTTTGCAGTCTGTGGAGCGCAATGCCGAGTTAACTTTGACTTGCATGGCCAATGGCAAATTCAGGGTGTTTCCTTTCACCAACATTTCACCAGCCAGAATGGGGGATTTGTGCACTCTGATATGCTCGTAGATCTTCTCTCTCGGACCAATTAGCTTTGCATTCCCCGACAGTCCCGATCACGGTTTATGATTTGTACATAAGTCTTCCGGTGAGTTTTGGTATTCTTTTGGAGAGAAAACATCGGCTGTTGAAGGCCTAATTTCCGGAAAAAGCTTGAAAGTCGGACTAAGTTTTCAAGTCTGTTCCGACCTTTGAAATGCAATGGCTTGAGTTTCTTCTCGATTTTGATGTTCATTGCTTTGCCTTCTGATATACTATCCTGGCACGTTTTACAAACTACTCCAACGCTGAGGATTGGTTTCTTTTCTCGACTCGGAATATTCAAATCTTTGCTGCTAGGGTCGGGTCAAATACACATGAATATGCAATGCAGCATCACCCTAAATCCCGAGGCATTAAATTCCAATTTCAACCATCATCATATTGGTTTGAATTCAAGAGATTTCAACTATTGTCATTGCTATTGCCGTTCCTTGACAATTCTCTCAATAATTTTTATATCGATAAGAAGTAATCTGAAATTCTTGAGAACTGAATGCGAATCCATAAAGTTCCAACGTAGAAGCACCGACGCACAAGCACACAGTGTAGTTGCTCAATGTTATGAAAAATGTACTTTCCGGCGTTTGGCGGAATAGAAGTGGTAGGGACAAATTGAGTGGTAACAGATCCTTTATATATTTATGAAGTCCGAGGTTAGATATGGAAGCGCCCATGGCCTAATGGATAAGGCGCCTGACTTCTAATCAGGCGATTGTGGGTTCGAGTCCCACTGGGCGTGCTGCGGCTTTACTTTTTAATTTTTTGGCATGTATGTTATTGCTGCCTTTTCAATATCACTAAAAAAAAAAAATCAATATAATCAATCTTATTATAATGCTAAACATTTAATTTTATATCTTGCTTAACCATCTTTTAATTTTTCAACATTTGTAACACTCTTTATAAATCTCAATTTGCCTAAATACTTTTCCACGGTAAAATATCTTTTTTGGTATTGAAAAGGGGTGAAGCCCATAATGGCCTCGTTTGGTTCCTCTTAAAGACTTTGACCAAATGCAAATCTATTTGGTTTAATTTTTTGGAAGACTTTGATCAAATGCAATTGTATCTCTAAAGAGCTTTAAGGGCTTTTAGTTCAAGGTAGATCCGAAAATCTTTTGGGAAGTTGCATATTCGAAATGCAAATTGTTACTGTTAATGCGGATATTGTTCATCTTCTCCGAGATGCGAACAAAGGCCGATGACCAAGGTTGGCCAACGACCAGATCCGATGGCCAATTTTGGCTGATGGTGACTAGATTAAAAATATAATATATATATTATAAAATATTTAGTAAAAGTCCTTTATAAATTGTAGAAACTCTTCTATCAACATATTTAGAGACCCTTCTATCAACTAACAAAATAAAAACTCCAAAATTACCTTTATATTTAAAAGTACATGTCAAATTTAGAGTTGCGAGACTTATTAAAATGATCGGTTCCAGGGTCATTAATGTTTTTTCATGACAAAACCAAATTGACAACTTTTAAAATGGTATTCGACATTAACTCTAAATATTTCAATGACTCAATTAGTTAAAAGATGGATAGTTAATAAATTATGTATCTCCTTTGTAAATAGTGATTCAAGATCATGTATAAAACATATCCTTATGCAATTATTATTAATAGTGTAAACTTATTTCAACTAGGAACTTAAATAGAAATTCTAACACTTTATGACTTAACAATGTCAAAATTCGTAGCTACACTGTAAGTCAAGTGACCTTGTGATCATACATATAGTTGACAAGAGAAAAAAAATTATACAAAAATTTTGAACATTATAGTAAAAGAAATTCGATAAAAGAAGAAGTGACGGAAAGGAGGAGAAGAAACAAAGGGGAAAAGTGAATTGACATAAATTTATTGAAATGAAAGTTAACAGGAAAAAGAAAAAGAAATGAGGGTGGAAGTGATGGGTAAGTGACATCTTTGGTCAAGATGATATCTCTTTATCCATTAATTATTTTTTTCTTTTCATATTAGATAAAAGATAAAAGTTTTTGTACACTTATTGCCATCACCGACCAAAAAAAAACTCATTACTATCATTCTTTTACTTATCAGTCTAAATTAAAGTGGAAATAAAATATAATCAATTTTATATAATTTACCAAAATTAGTAAACAAAATGTTAGGATCGTCTCCCTTTAACAATCTATTAATATATGTATAAATAAATAAAAATGAAAGCTACAGTAGAAAAAACTTATGAAAAATATGATTAAGACACAATGCTGATCAAACATGGATATTGAAGTGAATATATGGGAAAAACCCTCTCCCCATGGATCTTTGAAGTTTGAATTCAACAAGTGATAAGTATCGGATTACGAAGCAATGCTCATAAAGCTTGTTATGTCATGTGGCAAGTTCGCACGCAGAGCAAAATACCATGTCACTCATAAATATCCATTCAATTTAGATGATGACCATGTGTAATAGATACCAAATGAAAATTGAGTTGATTCAACATGCTTGAATTTTTTACGGTAGATATTGAAATGTTAGCACTAAAACTCATGATGGTTATCGCATATCATATTTAAAAAGCCTAGAGCACTAGGGCTGGCTCCCGGCTAGGACTTCTCACAACCTGAAAACTCATCCGATTTCACCTTAGGTTGGGCTAAAGCTTTGGAAGCTACTTCGATAGAGCATCCCCTCTTTTCTTTTCTTTTCTTTTCTTTTCTTTTCCTTTCCTTTCCTTTGTTCCCTCTCTCTCTCTAGGGGAGGCTGGGGGCGCTCAAATGAATGCATCCTTTTGGTAAAAGGGGAAGAATATTCAAAACTTGGGTATTTCGGCTATTGATTCTACAAAGGAACCGAAGCAAAGTCGGTGCATCTTGCCGAATCCTAATCTCATCATCCATGCTATTGATTCTAGGGCATAAAGGGCTGTCGAGCATGGCCTCCGCCGTGATTAATGAGGCTGTGTCTTACCGCCCCATCATCTTTACTCCCTTGTTTGCTGATTTAGGAGGACTGCTGTATTAACTATGTTAAGTTAGATCGTAGAAAATTCCTATGATTAACTAACGTGATAGAGACATGTCATGGCTTTATAACAAAGCACTCTTGAGGTTCTCTTCTTCCTTTTACACAATAAGAGTAATATCGTCTCGTTTTTTTTTCCTGTTCACAAACGGTGTTTTTCATCCACTTAGTTCAAGACTGAATTTTTCTCTCTTCTTTTCCTGCAAAGACAAGACTGAATGACTTCACTAGCTGAACAGATTCTACGCTTTACACCATTGTTTGAAAATCATGGCATGTTTTCATTGACATTAGAAGTGTTTGAAACGAACAAATCGTGTGTCTCCACTGATGCTTTGTTTGGTTGACCAGATATAAAGGCTGAATAGGATAAATTTGTCTTATCTAGAATTTGGTGGTATATTCCATTTTGAACTTATCATTGTAAATTGTATATGGTCTTGATAAAACTATCTAACTTGAGGGAGGGAGAGAAGTTGAGGCGCATTTGTGTTCATTGTGAATGGAAATCGACAATGACAGTCTCCATTCACGGGCGAAAATGACAAGGATAAGCCCCTTGCCTCTTTCAATGACGACCTTCTCTTTCCTTCTCCCATCTAGGTTTGTATTTTTTTAGCTTACATGCTTTTAGAGGGCATTCCCAATTCGTTACTCAGGTGTGATTACCGGTACGAATGGACTGTATTGCAATTCAAAAGACTCGCAAAATGTCTAGGGAATTGGAAATATCATGAAGATCAAATAGATTCGTTCAATAATATTTTGAAAATACCCACGAAACGATTAACTAAAAAGAACTTTTGAATTTCAAAATGCATATTTTCACAAAGATCGCACCAATAGATGATTATTGTATTGGATATTTACCTCTTAACATATGATCAATCATGCTTGTTGCAATGAACCTATGAATATTCAATTGAGAACTTAGAGGTGTATTTATGGCTAGTTGGACTTGGAGGGCACACCCAAAAGCAAAAGATGGAGGGCAAATCCACGCATGTGCGCCCTTTGAAATGGCGCTCCTCCTCCTCCTCTTCCTCTTCAGTTCCCGAGGAAAATCTTATTAGAAGACCAACATCCCCTCTCAAGTGCTCCCGTTCTCCAAAACCTCACGAGCACTCCATTAATTAACACTATCATACAAACCGAAGACCACGATTGCGAGAATCGGTGCTGCACAAGATTTTCCGGTCCCCACCGTCTAGATAAGAGCAGTTTCACGCAGCTAGAAAACTTCTACAAGCAAGTATTGTGTCGAAGATTGTTTGGTAGCAACGAGGGGAGGTGGAAGTTTCATGGTTTTTCGAGGACGAAGGAGGGGGGGATTTCGAGAAAAGCTAAGATTTTGCATGAAAAGACTTGATCTTTTTGCCCCTTTTTTGCATAGTTGAAGGAATAAGATTCAAAGAAAGAACGCCATGCATGATTTCAATCTTGAAGAAAGACCGTGCGTCCAAGGAGACACGAGCCGCAGATTTCAATATGAGTGAGGGGATTAGAGGGGGCCAAGTCAGTTGCTCGAGGAAGAAAAGGAGGAAGCAAAGCTCCAATCACCAACAGGCTCTTGACTAAGTGGGGGAGTGTCTGAACAACAATAATCAAAGACCCAAAAACCCAAGAGGAAATTTTTGCAGGAAAAATGGGTCAACATCGGTCAAACTTTCCACGCACCCATGACCTCAATCTAACATCATGACATAGCATTGCCAGCAACATTATAATACAAATCCCCCCCCTCCACTTTCTCTTTTTCTAATTTTGATCAAAAGGGTATTTCTTTGTTTTCCCTTTTGGCCAATCTTTATTATTCTCTTGGGTGTAATGGTGAATAATTCCTTGTCCTTGGGAATTTTAAGGAATATAAGATAAATTTCTTTATCCTTCTTTTTTTTTGCTTTTTGGGCCAAATCTTTTATATTTCCCCCCTTCTTTGTTTTAATCCTTTGGGTTGCCACTTTTCTTTCTCCTCTTCCCATCAGACAATCAAAAAAATGGCAGCTCACAATCATCGTTTCCTCTTTGTAGGAAACAATCATCATTGCTTCCCAGTTCCCACAATTCCTTTCAACCCTAGAAACCTGAGCTCCTCCTCCTTCCTTGAATTTAAATACCCTATGCTTGCTCACCTTCTTTCCTCCCCCAATCTCACCTCCATCTTTCTCTTCTTCTGAGCTTGCTTCTTCTTGTTTTTTTTTGGGTTCATTTGAGTTTCCAAACAAAGAAGAGCCAGAAGAGATGGATCCTTCGTCCACCAACTCTGTCAATGGCTTCTATAGTCTGCTCACGAGAGGGATTGATGATCTCGAGCGCATCTCTCTGTCTCACAGCTTCATGTCAGTCCAATTCCTCCAAAGGGTACTCTCGGTCCTCAGGTCCTTCCACACCAATTTGTCCCTGCTAGTCCAGAAACTTCACTTACCCGTGGGAGACAAGTGGCTGAACGAGTACATGGACGAGAGCTCCAAGCTGTGGGACGCATGCCATGTCCTCAAGTCTGGAGTCTCTGGCCTGGAGAATTGCTGCTCTGCGGGATTAAATGTGATATCCTTGTTCGATGCTCACCATCATCACCTGAGCCCACAAGTCTCGAGACAGGTCTGTCACAACTTCCTTCCTAAGGAAAAATATGGACTTTCTATTTTGATCATTTGCTTTTCTTTCTTCTTTCAACAAGAGAGTTCATTCTTTTTACCTCTCTGTTTTTTCGCGTCTTCTGATTTGAAACAGGTTATCAGGGCGATCAATGGATGCAGGAGAGAAGCGGTGGGGCTGGAGGAGGAGAACAGGGCGCTCATGGAGATGAAGTTCAGGCCACTGTCGCTGCGATTCGAAGAGATGGGCGGCGCTTTCGAATCGAAGCTCCACGGGTTCAATGGCTTCAGGGGAGCTCTGTACGCGATGAAGAACGTGAGCTCTCTGCTCATAATGATCCTGCTATACGGGCTGGTCTATTACTGGCCAGAAGAATCGAATATCCTTGGTAAGGAGTATGAGATGGAAGGGTGCTTGTTCTACGGGTCATCTTTCATGGTGTCGACGGCGAGGCTGAAGCAGAGGGTGGCCTCCGAGATTGACCAGGTGAGCGGCGGCGGCGGGACTGGGATTTTGGCTCAGGAGTACAGGAGGTCGAGGACGACCATGGATGAGCTGAGAGGCGAGCTGGAGAAGATTTGCTCGGTGGGAGGGGTGGATTTCGAGTCACAGGTAAGGGTCAGAGAGAGAGTGGAACACTTGAGAGGGTGTTTTGGGGTGTTGAGATCAGGTGCTGAGAATATTGTGGGCCAGCTTGATGATTTCTTTGATGAGATAGTTGAAGGGAGGAAGAAGCTTTTGGACTTTTGCAGCCACAGGTAGTGAAGGGCAAACAAAGCAAAGCAGAGATCGTTAAGGTGGGCTAAAATTGAAAAGAACGAGAGAGAGAGAGAAGAGAGAGAGAGAGAGAGGGGGAGTTCATTAGTTTCCTGTTCAGGGAAAAACGACATGTAGAGAAATTTCTTGATGTTGGTTGTACCTTTTGCCTTATTTTATTACTTCTTTTTCTTAGGTTTCCTCCTCTCCAGAGTCTCTTCTTCTGTGGTCATTCTCGTTCCTTCAGTTAGTATACAATGGACTTTGGAGAAGCCTCTCCTTGATTTTCAAAACTACCATAAAGAAAAAAAAAAAAAAAAACAGAGCAAAAGCATATCATAAAACAGCAGCAATAAATCAACGGAATCATTGCAAATTTTTTTGTAGTTACCGGCTGAAAATGCACTCGTTGGATGGGAAAGAGAAAAAGGGTGTAAAAGAAAAGGAAGGAAAAGAAAATGAAAAAGAGAGGAATCGAAAGAGAGAGAGAGAGAGAGAGAGACCCAGGACTAATGATGCGCGAGCAGGGCCAGGGTCTGCTTCTCGTTTGGTAAACAAAATAATGGCGGGACAATGGCATGGAAGCTTCCCCTTTTGCCTTTCACGGAACGACCACTTTGATGATCATACTCGAGTTTTGATGATGCATCCTACTTAATGTTGAAAAAGATTGTATTTAAGACAGGAAAAAGTTGAGATTTTTTTTCCTCCCTGCCTCTGTTCTGTTCTGTTTTGAGTGCTATTTCTTCCAGTTTGGTGCCATAGTAAAATCGCTAATCATCATAGCTTTGAAAATGAAAAGGATGATAGCAAAGGGCTCGCTTAATGAGACTGTAGGTAGGTGAAGGTGGGGTCTGTGAGATTCCTGGGCCACTCTTTGCACTGTCCTAAAGAAGAGCTTCTTTTCCTCTTAGGAAGCTTTTTTTGTCTGATTCACTTCCCACTTTGAACCTTAGTAGAGTGCGCTCTCTCTCTCTCTCTTTCTCTCTCTCTCTCTCTCCATATACGGTTTCTCTCCATTGTTGTCTAAAGATCTCTGAGGCTGTTTCAGTTGCTGTCTATTTCTTTTCTTGCTGAATTTCCAGCTGTAATAAAGAGCTAAAGGGGAAAAAAGAAAAAATTGGAATGCGCACCACTTTCACAGCTTCGATGCTTTTTGTCGCCGCCGGAAATTCATGCATTAGCCTCCATTAAAGTGACTGCTAGAGAAGTCAGAGAGCAAACAAAAGAAAACAGGAAAGGAGAAATGCCAGGACAAGGGAGGAACAGGAGGGAAGCCAAAAAACAAAAAAAAGGAATACATGCCGGGCCATATTATGTCTGTTCCGTCCAAACCATGACATAAATGATGCATTTGTCCGCGGATAAACCCAGAACTTTCGTTGTCAAAACTGTCACATTGTCCTCTCTGAGAAGAAAAGGTAAAGGACGAAAAACTTGAATTTTACCTTTGAAAAAGAAGAGGAGGCTAACCGCCCAAGTTTTCAGGCTATGATAGCCTGGTGCTCCAAGCACAAAACCAGCATACAAGTCGAGGGGACTTGAGGCCTTACTCCCCTAAGAAATGAAACTGACATATTCTCCGAGTAAGTGTCATGAAAATCCTCCGAATCTGCTGGTGGTCCTGAACTCTAAGCCGCCTGATGACGGCCTGATAGTTGCTCTGTGGGGTCATTTTCTTAATGAGTTCAAAAAAAAAAAAAAGAGAGCATTACCAATTAAAATCAAGTCTCATGTGTAACCAATGTAGTCCCGCGGCACTTTCTCTTCCTGTTTTCCTCCAGAACCCCCTCAACTCATGCAAATGTTCCATCAAAAATACCTCTCTGGACGCCTGGATAGAGGGTCACCCACAATGCCTCTAGGACATTTAGGGGGGATCAGGGAATCATTTGCACAAGGCTACCAAGCTTGATGCCTTACAAATAGAAAATAAGGATGCTAGAAGCAGTGGCTGAAAAAATGGGACGCTAGAGGCAACTCGAAGCAAACCAACCATGTTCTACTTTGAGCAAACCAAAATATCACCGCCATCTTAATCCGGGCTGCCTTTTGAAGAATATCTGTCATTGTCTTAGATGAGCCTCTGAACATCCTACCAAGTAATAACTAGGATAGCAAGTGAGGGAGAAAAGAAACTTTTGTTAGCCGACTGAATCTTCATACATTGAGCCCTAATTAACTGATAGAACGTGAATGATACCCAAAACAAGACTATATGAAACCAAGAAATGCTACAGTCATTCACGATGGAGAACCAAAAGAAAAGCACATCTTCCAAAATGGGAAATAACATACACCGATCATCCAGAGAGAGACTGCAATATTGAAACTTCATATGTATCATAGAGGTTGATGCAAATTAACTTTACCTTCAGTCTTTCCTCTACCAGTCAGCAAAGTATCCTTGTCCATCATCTCCTTCATTTCTTGCACAGTTGCTTACGAGAAAGCTTCCCTCCTATCCTTAAGGTACTTATGAAGTTTTGAATATATACAGCCAAGTTGGAAGGAATTTAATAAAAGATAATGTCGCTTTGGACACAAATCTTAAGATACAAAATGCATTCAACTATAGCAGCTCAGGAAGTGAAACAAGAGAGTAACAATTGAGGGCTGAGTACATTAGGAGTCACCCACAACATCGAAGTCCACTTCATCCAAGCATGAAACTCAAATAGGGCCCACCAGCTATGTTAAAATCACAAGGAAATTATAACAATTAGAAGCTTTCAAATATGTTGCCCGTAAATTTCTTTTACATCAAATCCTTTTGCATATATCAGACCCTTTAAAAGGGAAATGGGAAAATTATTTTCATGGATTCAACTATAACTGGCAAAGCCTGGACATGAAGATACTAACTTTGCCTGGTTCAAAAAAAGCCGCATGCTACCCAAAACGATTCACCAGCTAGAGTGGATAAAGGACATTGAACTCTTTTCTAGACGAAAATGGTTCTTGTTGGTGAATCACTATTGCTCATCCACTCCAGCTGCTGCTGCAGTTTGTCCAGCAGATTCCACAGCAAGTGGTTTTGATTTCTTGCTTCCAGGTCCAGCTGAAACTTTAACCTTTGCAGGCCTCAGAACTCTTTCACCAAGTTGAAAGCCACGACGAATCTCTCGAATTACAATGCCTTCCCGAAATTGTTGAGACTCCTCACGTCCAATGGCCTCATGTACCTGTAATAATTGAAATTTAAGCAACTGATAATTTTTTTTTATTAAACTTAAGCAAGTGGAAAATGTGACAGTACGATCCTGCAGGAATGTTAAATGAAATCCATGGCAGATCAGTAATGACTGATGACTCCTTTCAAGAAAGGCATGGCAGAGGAATAAGAAATAGTAAATGAAGTGGGCTCACGCTGTATCAACAGATCTATTATTCTCCAGCCATGCTGCAAAATGCAAATTACTAAAATGGCGAATGACCGAAACCTAAATCCCCCCTCCCCTCCTTCCCTCCCCTGCCCCAGGGCAAACAATCCACCTCGTCATAATTTCTATTGACAGCATCACCACATCTGCCACACAATCACTCCTTCAACAAGTGGTAGTGGTGATGGTTAACATCCTGGATGATGGACATGATAGTTGTGGTGACAATAGAGGACAAGGCAAATGTGGTGATACTGTGATAAAGGCGGTGGTAAACAGTGGTTGTGGGATCGGTAGCTGAGAAGCGTGGAGAGAGAAAACCTGAGTTATCCTATTTTAGTGATAGCAAAATAGTGTGCAAGAATTTAGGATGTACTGATGTTATTCATGATTTGTTCTATGCATCATGCCCATGAAATGCTAATGTAAGAACAAACCTTCAGAGTACCTGTGTGAGATAATTATTCTATTTTAGCATTAGAGATCAAATAATTCCATTCCACAAACCCATCTTGCCATAAAAAAAATTGGAATCCCCAGATTCAGGGAAAATACATAAGCACACTTTTCAGTTGTAAGAAACTTGGTCATACTTAAAGAAAATGATGTCATCCTTCCAGGGGCTAGATGGTCGTGGAATATTTGGACAGCTACACATATCATGTTGCCAACTTTATCGACTCAACCTCAGTTTTTGAAATCCCATAAGTTGATATCAGAATGAACCATTCTGCAAATGGAAGAGGACATCCTTATCACCCATGATACTTGGGACATCTTTCTAGAGTAGACCAAGAAAACCAATGCCGATAAATGACAGAGATACCATTTTCTTTCACATGTCGGGCTTTCCAAACTTTGGCAAACCCACGAGATAGATAGTATCATGTACAAGACTAATAAAAAACATTATCATCAATTTAACAATCACATTAAAGGACCAAAAACTTACCAATGGATCAAAAGGCTTTCCAAGAGATGCAATAGCAGATACATGCAAGCTCCTCATGACCTCTACAAATTGCTTGTATATACCTTGGTAACTAGCATCAATCTTCTTTTCCTTATCTGTCTCAGGTTTAATCTGTTGCTTGGCTCTTTCAAAATTATCCACCATGGGCAGAAGACTCTCAATTACTTCCCTCTGAGCATCACTCCTTACTGTAAGTCTTTCCTTTTCTGATCTCTTTCTATAATTATCAAAATCTGCTTGCAGTCGGATATAATTCTCTTTACCAGAAGTCATCTCTTCAGATAAAGTAGATACTTGCTCAACTAGTTGCTTTCTCAATACTTCTATATTGCACATCCTAGCCTCAACCTCATAAACTGTCTTCTCATCTCCAGAAAGGAAAGCCTCCCTGAAAACTTCAACGAGATTATTCAAGCTGACCAACTCCTGTACATTCTCTGAAGGCCCAGATGATTTCATATCTTCTGAAGAAGTCTCTGTCCCACCAGATTTCTAAACCAAATAATAATTTAATTAGTTGGCTGATGCATTTAAAAGAAAAGGCGAGACTTTTTAACTATGAATGCAATATTTAATTTCAAGTTCAGAAAGGTTAGATATTTCTATTATGCGCAAATATCAAACTTTAAGAACTGAGAACCAGAAACAGAATACAGACAGCTCATAGGTAGACACAAATTCATATGATTGGCAGTCTGCAAACCCAGATCACACTGAAGCACACACTGAAAACTGCATACACAAGAAACATTCTGATACACTGGCAGGTTCAAGAAATTTTTCCAGAGTAAAATTACTTTAAGTCTTCTTATTTGGTCAGGAAAAACTTCTCTCCTAGATGTTTCTCCTCTCAAATATTGGGGCTCTCTCATTTTCCATTCAAAATTTTCCTTCTTTGGTTGGACAACAGCTTGGACTAAAATTCTTCCTACTATGAATCTTGGAAACATCATTCATCATAACCAATTGGTATTGTATGTGCAGACATTATAACGTAGTTGGCAAACTTTCCTTCCACGACTTTGCTTCCAAGTTGTGGATTTATACTTTTAGCTCTATGTTGGGTAAAGACTGAAAGCAATCCACAGCAATTTGGTCACTAGAATGTTTCTGTAAGTGACTAGAATGTATCTCAAAATAGAAAATCTCACAGTACTATACTTCTTAGAGCTGTCTTATGCAGCAGTGTAAGAGAATGACAAAAAGATTCAATGGATCTGAAAGTTTTGTTTAGGCTATCTAATGTCCATTTTAATGATTGTTCTTCAGGCTTAGAATATCTTGTTTAAAATGTTTCGTTTTTTCTTTTCCTGAATATTTTCCATTTTCTAGTACATTTCTCAGTGCAATTGGTATATCTAATGAAACTTTACTGCACAGGAAAAGAGAGAAGGGTGAATCCAACGAAACTTTATAATTAAGGAAAAGGGGGAGAGGCAGTTTACAGTAAGTTCACTCAGTCAGGACATGGTAGTGACATGCGCAAATAGGAAACACTCAAGTAATAGGGTTGAAATCATATAACTGACCTTTGAAGACCACAATCCAAACGGTTGTAAGATTTAGAGGGGACGTCGTAATAACTTGAGGTTTCTTGAATAAACTTTATATCATCCCTTGAAGCATCCAAAACGTGCAATCCACTCAGGCCATCCACTCACTGGTTAAATCATACAATTTAATTGCTTGCTATTTTGATAGTAAAACCAATTTAACAATAGTTAACCTTAAAAATTCATTGGTAGGATCTTTTGTATTTTTTTTTTGGGGGGGGGCATAATCCAATCTACAGCCAGCTTAGATCCCAAAAAAAAAAAAAAAAAAACAGAAAAGAGAGTTTTTGTGATCTCTGCTCATACTGGAAGGATTTAGTCTAAAGTGTGCATGTAAGCCCCAACTACCCCTCTTTGGAAATTCGAGATGGGAACTGCGCTTCTTTATCATTTGTCCTACAGCTGCATGAAGTGAGATTTCCACAGTGGGCGTCACTGGGATTCCAGCTGGAAAAGACAATTTCCTCCAATCCCATGCTCATTCCATCAATGAAAACTTTTGCCATTTCTGAAAGTAAATTGTGAGATCGAACTACTCAAACTCCTGGCAGTATCTACTGTTAACCCATGGGCTTTTCAAGTAAGAGCCATTGAGCTTAACATAAGACTCACATATACTGACCTAATGAATCATAGAGATTCCTCAAACAGCTTGCCTGGCATCAAAGAAAGCTCTAGATTCCTTTCTCTAAGCATCTACCATCTACCACATACAGATAAGTTACATACGCAAAATATCCTTTGTCCCTTTCTCCCAACCATTATAAACAAATTTGGAAACTCGTCAGTTAGCCCTTGCAAATATCAGTATCATTGCCAGTGAAACCTCCACTCTTAAATGATACAGCCATTCTCTTGCACTACTGATGGGACCAATTCAAAGATCCAATAGCCCAACAGTATGATAATTGGTACAGTGCTTAACTAATCTTTTATATGAGCCATGGTCACGGTAATTTAAACATTGAAGTATTTTAGAAGGCACGGGCTCTGTTCAAAGTTTTGAATTGAATGAGCAGGCACTGTTACTGATTAATATAACGTAAATTTCTGCACAGCCTTTCTCTTAGTTCTTGACTCGTCTGACCACATTAGCTGTCGCTATTAGTATCTCAAACCTTAAAGAACATATAATGGAAGGATTAGTTTTAAGTCCTGATGCCCAAAAAGCAACACTTACTAAAGGGCAGCTTAGTACAGTTTAATGCAAGGAAAATGAGACAACTCTAAGTCCATCCTAGTAAGCTAAGAATAAGTGGTTACACTACCAGCATGTTTTGAAACATTCAGGGCACAATAGTGTGCCACTTCATATGTTGTATTTCCAGAACCTTCATTAAAAGCCTACTGTGATCCAGAATAAAACACATTATGAGCTATGCAGCTACGAGAAACCAAGTCAGCCTCAGTATCTCGAAAAGAGAAAACTTGATGTCGTAGGGATGGTCATGGAGTGAGAAGATGCTGTTGGCACTCCTCGTCACAATATTCCACCTGCCAACCAACCTAAATTATCCAGAACTCCTCAAGAAATAGTTTTATCAGCTTATAACAAAATACAAGGGTAGGAGAAATCGCTGTGTGACCAGAGCACTCTATATCTTCTAATGGAAGAGGCCAACTAGAACTAGAGCTTAACAGCTCCGATGGTATCTCCAAGATCATCCTAAGAAAGTTGATGCAAATCCAGTTTATATAAGCAAGAGAAACCAGAATCCGCGTAAACCGTACATTTCACCAAACAGGGCCGACGACATATACTTAAGCAAAGCCACTCCAAAGCCAACAGTTTAAACAGATAAGCTGCTAAATCATAGAAACAAGAATCTAATTAAGTCGATTCAGACGAAAAGTTCTCGCATTGAGCTGAGAAATTCCCGCAGAGGCGCGCGTCAATCGCGCACCCTGCACACAAATCAGCCGAATTACAGGAAGCATACCGAAGAATAGGCAGAGTGAGGAGCAGAAGCGAGGCGGCATCCGGGAGAAGGCCTGCTCTGGCGCACTCGAATCGAACGGGAACTGGGGGGCGAGGCAGAAAACCCAACGCTCGTCTCCCATTGGCCGCAGCTTCGAAGCTGGCAAATGGGTTGCCTCGAAGCGGAACGAGAAGGAGAAGGAGAGAGGCGAGGGACGAAGACGGCGTGGTTGGAGACGAAAGCGGCCATTCTTCTCGCGAGAGAAGCACGGGCACCGGAGCAAAAGCTCGCCGCTTGCGGCGTCGGAAGGGTGGCGGGTGGCGGCGGTTTCTGCAACGGTCGAAACGAAAGCGGCGGAGACGGATCTAGGCGAGGATTAGACTGGAGACATCTCGAAGAAACGCTAGAACCCCCTCTCTCTACTTCCCTCTGCGAAAACGTCAAAGGAGAGAACTTTACATGGCTTATGTCGCCAATGTCCGTAAGGAAATGGTTGGGTCAATGGGTTTGACCATGCTCTCGTGTTGTCCTGCATTTTTCATTCCTATTCTTTTTCATTTTCTTTTTTTTATTTATTTTTTTTTTTTTTTAAAATTTACCTCACTCCTCAGATGATTTTTCAAGATTATTTTCGTATGTCTAATCCTTGAACAATATTAGCAATCTAACTCTTGCTACTATTCTCACTTTTTCGCAATTTCGAAATATATATTAAAATGAAAGGATTTAGTATAGAAAAAGGGCGACATGATGTATAATCCACAATTTTTTTTCACTTTTTCAACGTTTTCATTTTGGTGGAGAGTTTGGTGGGTATTTTCTTTTTGTTATTTTTATTTTTTTCTTTTTTATTAGAGTCGAGAGAAAACTCTAAATAAAGACTTCAAGTACCATTATTTTCTAAAATAAGAGTAGGAAAATTCCAAAAATGGCGCAAGTCTCTCAATTTCTCAAATAAGGCCGAAGTTGACGTTGTCTTAAATAAGGCTGAAGTGGCCATAATTGTTTCAAATGAGGGCCTAACCTCGCTGGACCTACGGCTAAATTTTCCGACCGATCATGGGCATTTTTGTCATTTGCCACTTTTCTTTTTTTTTTTTTCTTTTTTTTTTTTTTTTTTCTCGTTTCATCTTCTTCATCATCGCCGGTGTGGCCCGGCCACCGGCGACGCCCACGGAGGGCGGGCGAGGGTCGCCCTCACCGGCCCGCGGTGAGGCCGACCTCGCGGAGGCCGTCCGCGAGGTCGGCCCTCGTCGGCCACGGGGGAGGCCGACCTCGCCAGATCTGGCGAGGTCGGGCCCTCGTCGGAAGCGGGCGAGGCGGCCCTCGTCGGCCACGGGCAAGGCCGACCTCGCGGACGGCCGCGAGGGGCGACTCCCCAGGCAAGGGTCGCGAGGCCGTCCCTCGCCGGCCACCGGCAGCGGCGGTAGCCCTCGCCCGGCCTTTGTGCGCTTCACCCGGTGGCCCGCCCGCCACCGGTGATAGAGAAGAAGATGATCGAAATTTTTTAAAAAAAAATAGTAAATGACAAAAATACCCTTAATCACCTGAGGAAAGTCACGCCTTATTTGAAACAAGATTCACTTGCACTTTATTTGGAAAAATAATAACACTTCAGCCCTTATTTAAAACAAAGTTAACTTGGTGCGCCCTTATTTGAGAAATTGAGTAGACTTTGGGCCATTTTTTGGAATTTTCCCATAAGAGTATAAAGTAAACATTATTTTAAATAAATATTTTTAAATGGCTATGTCAATCTTACGGAAGAGCATGACATCATTAATTGATCAAGACATTTTCATCATTTATTTTATTTTTTTCCTTTTTATTCTTTTTCTCTAATGGCCAATCTCAAGCAATGGTTGACCACTGACAATGCACGAAAAGGGCTCAACTAGGTTGCCCTCGAAAGCCACAAGGAGGGGCCGCCCCTCCCTAGATTTAGGTGAGGGCTCGCTGAGAATTCGATTTTCTACTAACTTCGTCTGATTCAACTATCTAAAAATGTTTACATGATTTTTTTTTATATTTTTTACCACTCTCACGTGGCGTTTTATGTGATGTTAAGGTTAATTAAAATATTAAAATTACGTCCTTTTGATCTAAATCCTATTTTTCACAAAATCTTAATTGAATGAGGTCAAAAATCCCAAAAAAATCCATAAAAAGACAAACTCAAAAAGAGAAAAAGGCTAAAAATTTAAAAAAAAAAAACTAAGCCCTCTACCTATGACCACTGCCTCATCGCTAAAGGGCCATCTACACTGGTCGACAGGGTCGTCGACACCTCAAGGAGGACCAATGACGCTCGTTGACTAGACACAATGGGCGACAAGGTGGCAGCCTAGCCCTTCCACCTATATATTTTTTTTCTTTTTTAAAAATTTTAATTTACTTAATTGTTAATCTAATTCAACTAAAATGTAAGTTAAAACTGTCTATGGACGAAAATGCCATTAATTGTCTAGAATATTTAACTAGTAGGGTGAAACCTTTATTTGAAATTGTCATGATCACTTTAGGCATTTTTTAAAACTAAATTCACTTTAGATCTTTATTTGAAAAAATGAAGATACTCAGCTCTTATCCCCTCATAATTAAAAGGTGATTTTAAGGACTATTTGTATATCCAAAAAAATTCATCAATATGAGAAAATGGCATCTTGTTAATGTTTTTTTTAAATTTAATTTGACAATTTTGATCATGCATATGACCATTCAATAAAAATTCTTCAAACGTATAATGTACTCCGTTGAAATTTAGTTGACGCATTGTGATAAATGGTAAAATATATATATAATGAATAACAAATGGGAAAACGAAATAAATGAAAATGATGACAAAAGGTGGGTGAATTTTTAAATCGTCCATTTCAGCCCACGTTCAGATTCACCTTGGGAAATCCTCTGGAAGAAACTATCTTCTTCGATTTCGGATTTTCCAACTCTGCTAGACACGGTTTACCACCATTCATTGGCGCTATCGCCCGTCCCTTAGGCAGTTCGTCAAAGCTCAGCTCTAGTTTTTGGGTTTTCATGGCCTGAAATGCGAATAGATCTGAGTCTTTGTTCGATTCCTCCCCGGACGTCGAGAGCTGCCATTGAAACTTCCTTCGTCGGTTCCATCTCTACCCATAGGTCGAACTCGCTTCATCAAACGGGTAAACATCATGTCCCTCTTTCTCGCTCTGTCTTTGCAGGGATGAATGACCGAATCGCATTCATGTAATTTATGTGTAACTCGCTTTAGATCTAAACCTTAACTGTATGATTTGTGATTTTAAATTTGATTTTAGACGGAAATCCTTTTGTTGCACATACATTGTTTGATAAAATGCCTCAAAGGTGCGAACTGGAAACAGTCAATAATATCACCGATCCGAAAACATGTAGATGTGAATCGCTTGTTTACAGTTGGTTTTATGGGCGAAGGTCACTGGTAGGCATACATACTGTTGACTATCTGGTAATGTCTTGAAACGCCTGGAGTTTCCTCGATAGGTTTTAGCATTCTATGGTGGTGATTTGGGAGAAAATATTGGCTCATCTCATTTGCCAGAGTGACAAATAGGAAGGCATCTCAGAGCGCGCCATGTCTCCTATGGGCCTTGGGCTCAGAGTTGTCAAGCCAATTTTTTTGAAATTGAGTAGCACTTTCTCTCTCCCCTACACTTTTTCGCCCGACCCCTCTCTCTCACTCTTCGCCCGACTCTCTCTCCCTTTGAGCCCAACCGCCAACCGACAACCACCGCCCCGCCCCTCCGGCTCCGGCTCATTTTGCACTCTCTCTCTCTCTTTGCCTGATCTACCCCCCTCTTTGCTTGATGCTCTTGACTCCGCCCCTCTTTCTCCCTCCAACGAACCATCGAGCCCCCGTCCGACCAACGAGCTACTGCGCCGCCCCCTCCAGCTCTATCTCGGCTCATCCGTTGCCTCCGCCATCATAATTTACTAGCCCCTCTTGGCGTCGCCCCTCTAGCTAAGCCTTCTCTCTCCCCCTTTACGTCACAATCAAGCCCTAACAGCGCAGCCTCCACTTTTGCCAACCAGGACGACGACACCCCCATTGCCCTCCTTGCCTTTGCTTGAAAAAGATGCACCTAATGCTCGGGTCATCATTGTTTCTCTTGCCGGAATGTGTACAAGTCCCTTGACCACTGATTTAGAGGTCAGCAAGCAATTAAGTACCTTTCAAGCATTTGGAAAATTATTTAAATTTTATATTTGTTATCCAAAATTTTAAGTGCTTTTTTTTGCAATATAGTGATGCCAACTTTGATGGAGTGGACCAATGTCACCTATTCACTGGTCAATTCTTCTTAATTTTATTGGCGATATTTTTCTTTTTGGGCATTGCTCTTTCAGAACAACTAAGTAGGCTATTTGAGCAATATAGCCCTTCTCTATTTTCTAATTAGCATGTCAAAATCTTCTCTTTGTTCAAAATCTGCTAGTGATGAATTGCTTACTCTCTCTTGTATAAACCAATATTTCGTTATCTAATTGTTTCCTAATTGAATGGCCTAATATGAATTTATTGGCTTTAGAACATTGGTGCGTTTTCATTGTGACTTGGATTCTTTGGTTAATTGCACCCGATTTGTGACTATACCCGAAATAGTTAAGGTTGAGGATTGGGCATCCCTTGAGATGTATGGGAGCAGCCCTCCATAATACATACTGGTTTTGTTTGCGAAAATCTCTTATTAGAGATTTGTAATAGATGCTATTATCTTATAAGATTCAATGTTATCTCTATGAGTAAATTACATTGACATCCTTTAAGTTTTGATTAGGTTATTTGAAGGTTTTTATTTTCATATATTACTCCGATACCCTCCAGTGTTGCTCAAATTATTTGGACACCCCCTATATTTGTATAGGCTACTCAAAGTGCTCCTTTGTATATCCAAAAACTACTTCTCTCATTTTTACTATTTTTTTTCAAAAACTTATTCAAGAGTTGTTAAAATAGTTCTTAAAAATATAATAAGGGGTGTCAAAGCCATCAAAATATGATTCTAAAAGGAACTTATATGAGAATTGTACTTCTGTGTGTGTTTATCAGGTATATTCAATAATTTAATTAGCATGTGTTTAGCTTTTGGAGGTCATTTGACACTTATCAGTCTCTTTGGCTATTTCTGCATGTTTGTGCTTCCCTCTTTTTTTTCCTAAAATTCAAGCTTGCTTGAAAGTCAATGAACTTTGATCAATAGATTCTTGTAGGGTGTCCTTTAGATTCTCTTAAATGTTAACTTTGGGGTGAAGAAAGTCCTCATCTGGGTTGTATTTATCTTTCATATTCAAGCTCATTCTAGATCTTTATTATTCTGCTGGATTTAACTTTGAAACTTGTTGGTCATGACTATCTTGGTGTCATTTTAATTTTAGTTTGGATGCAACTTTGCACGTGTAAATTTATATGATGGCTGAATTGAAGGTAATTCTTCATTCATACTATATGAAACATATTTTGCTTTATTATGTAATGGATGAGATAATTATATTTTGTTCTTTTAATTGCAGCATGAAACTAGATCTCTTGCACATGTAATGCGTGATATGGAAAAAGATGATGGGTTTGTAATAGGAATTTTTTTTCAAATAAACTTGAAACATATAATAAGTATGTAATGTATGTAATCAGTAAAATATTTGGAGTGAAGAAGGGTAATTTGGTTAAAAATACTAAATGTAGAAATAACTTGATAGACTTTTTTGTGCAATTGCGAGGGGTATTTTTGTCACTTGGCTGATGAAAAAAGAAATTTAAAATGTTTGAAGTTAGATGTGACTGTCTTGTTTATATCAAGTTTAAGGTTGATAATGGTGTATGTGAAGTTGTAAAGTGTATTTTTGAACATAATCATGTATTTATTCTAGAAAATCAAAGGCATTTGATTAAATATGGAAGAATCATATTTGAGACTTGTAAGGGTGTTTTCATTGACATGATTAAAGCTGACATTGAGGGGACTGCGGCATATAAGTTTTTAGCAAATGAAACAAGAGAAAGCAAAAACTTAGGTTCCAATCTACATGATTGTCAAAATTTTCTAAATTATTTTCATAATATGGAACAACAAAACCTAATGTTTTCCTAAGCCATAGAGGTCAATCAAAATGGTAGATTGACAAATTTATTTTGAAGAGATAGCTTATCAAAATTTGATTATGACCGTTTTGTGATGTGTTGATGTTTGATATCATGTATCATACAAACAAATATGATATGATATGTACACATTTTGTTAGGGTTAATCACCATTGAAAGAATGTTTTGTTTAGCTGTGCATTTTTGTTAGACAAAACTATAAAATCATTTGTTTGGTTATTTGAAGCGTTTTTGAAGTTTATGAGATATAAAGCTCTAAAAATCATGTTCATTAATCAAGAACAAGTCATGGCAAAAGTCATTAGAACGGTTTTTCTGAATACACAATATTGTTTATGCACTTGGCACATCGGGAAAAATACCAATCAAAACAATCAACATCTTTACCACTAGATAGGTTTTAAGCATAAATATTTTTTAGTACTTAAATGCAGATGGGAGGATGAATTTGAATCTATTTGAAGGAAATGGAAAAAGAGTGGATACTGAGGGCCTATTTG
Organism: Angophora floribunda; assembly: GCA_014182895.1. NCBI lineage: Eukaryota > Viridiplantae > Streptophyta > Magnoliopsida > Myrtales > Myrtaceae > Angophora > Angophora floribunda. The sequence goes on along the minus strand of CM024710.1, from coordinate 34,216,985 downwards.
GCAACTTGCCAAATAATAAAACTTTCTATTCTTTTGTTCTCGAAGTAGATTTGGTGCAGAAATCTATTTGTTAAAACTTTTGTTCCATATTTAGAACAGAATCAAGAATAAATAAAATATATATTGCTTCTTATTCCTAGGAACAATTCTAATAATCAATTTTTTTTCCTTTTCTCTCTCTTTCCTTTTCTTCTTCCTCCTTTCAGCCTATTGCCGCTAGCCATCAATCACCGGCAAGGCGGTGGTCGGTGACCGGCCACAATGGAGGAAGTAGGGAAAAATAAAAAAGGCAAAAGAAAAAAAAAGAAAAATGTAAAAAAAAGTATTAAAAAATTAAAAGAAAATAATTTGGACTAAAAACTTTAAGGTTTTAACAAATGCAATTCTATCCTAGGAATAAAAATTTTTGAGCAGTTATTAAATACCTTCAAATACTCTGAAATTATTTACAGAAATAGAATAAAAAAGAATCATTTCTGAGTAGAAATTGTTCCTAGACATAAAAGCATTATCGTGCGCACCTTGAGAATAACAGCTGGCTTTGAAAATTATATAATCGTAGACATAAATGAAATTTAACATTTGATTGTGATATTTTTTACATGTGATATAATATCAAATCAAAGGAATGAAAGCACTAGTAATATCACACAACGAGGAAAACATTGACCCTTGTAGCATTTTTCGCTACTATAAAAAACAAACAAGTACATAAGAGAAATTGAAAATCAAAATTATTACAGTTGTCATGAGACGCCAAATTAATAGTTTCGCATGACATCTTGATGCATGCTACTTTAATATATACCCAAATCATTTTTAAAAGGTTCAATGATGAATTTATCTAAATTCTTTCGAAAAATATTTCAAATAGTATATTTGATGGATTGATTTATTCATTTACTCTCAAATGTAGGGATTCAACATTAACATATTGTTAGATTTAACCTCGTACGTTGTTTAGTTTCTTGTAAATGCAAATTTTATTAATCAAAATGATGATTGTCTCACCATACCTTGAAAATGTTGAGTAAGAATATATTGGTTACAACATTTCATTCACCTATATTTTGAAAAGATAGACTAACAATGCAAAACAAGAGATTGTAAATGATGAATCTAATCATATATGTCAATGGATTCTTTTAAATTGGATCGATTTTCCACATTAATACAATAATCTTTTGAACTGATGAGTTTGGGAGCCGAAGATAAAAATACTATAAATATAGTGAAAAAAAACACAGAAAAAGTGAAAACTGAAATTTCATGGTGAAAAACAAATGTTGTTATGACTAATGATGTTAGGGTGATGATAATGAAACTTTTTTGTGCGAGATTTGAGTATTGGATCATGTTTGAAAGAAAGGAAAATGATTAAATTATGAAATGCCTGCCCCTTCTCTCCTCTCTCCCTCCAACGCCCCTTAAGCCCTCTAGCCATTGCGCGCGAGCCGACAACCACCGTGCCCAACCACCTCACTTGAATTCTTAAATTTTCTATAAGTTAATCATTTTTCTTTCTTTCAAAGGAGGTCCAATGCTGAAATCTTGTATAAAAAAAATCATTATTATCATCACCACTAGTATCATTAATCACAACTACACTTGATTTGTATAATGAAATATTAGCCTTTGCTTTTTCCATGTTCTTCCTAACTATTTTCATCTTTAGCTCCCAAACTTATCAGTTCAAAAAATTATTGCATTAATGTAGAAAATCGATTGAATTTAGATAAATCCTCTAATATATGATCAAATTCATCATACATGAGAATTGTCCATCTTTTCAAATTATAGACGGATGGAATGCACATAATCTATATATTCCCACTTAACACTTTCAAGGCATGATGACGCAACCACTCTTTTGATTCACATAATTTGCATTCACAAGAAACTGAAGAATTTGCAAGATTAAATATGCTTGAGAGTAAATGAATAAGTCAATCCATTAAATGTACTACTTGAAATATTTTTCAAGTGATTTTGGATAAATTTATCATTGAACCTTTTAAAAACAATACAAATATCATTGAAGCAACATACATCAATATATCATGCGAAACCATCAATTTAGGTATCTCACGACAACTGTTATTATCTTAATTTCAATTTCTCTAATATGCTTCACTAGTGGACAAATACTACAAGGATAAATGTTTTTCTCGCCATATGTTGGAATACATTATTGGTGCTCTCACTCATTTCGTTTGATATTATACTACATATAAAAATATATGACCAAATGCTAAATTCTATTTATGCCTAAGATCGTATAATCTCCGAAGCCAAATTATTATCAGTACCTCACTTTTTTTTATTTACCTCCAAGTAGATTCAAACTCATCCTTCAATCTATATCTATACATAAGCGTTGAGAAAAAATTATCCTTAAAAATCCGGTTTATGGTAAAAATGTGGAATATTTTAATTGTCATTTTTCTCGATATATCAAGTGCATAAATATTATTGTGTATTTAAAATACCATTCTAATGATTTTTGCTATGGCTTGGTCTTGATCAATGAATATGATTTTCGAAGCCTTATTTCCCATAAACTTCAAACACACTTCAAATAACCAAATAAATGATTTAGCAGTCTCATCTAACAAAAATGCGTGGCCAAACAGAACATTCTTCCATTGGTGATTAACTCCAATGGAATATGCACATATTATATTATATTTTTCGTACAATACATAGTATCAAATACCACCACATCACCGAAATAGTCATAATCAAATTTTGACTAGCTATTTCTTCAAAATGAATTTGCTAACCTACCATCTTGATTGATTTGTACAATGTAAGAAAACATTAGGTTTTGCTATTTCATGCTATAAAAATGATTTTGAAGATTTTGACAATCTCCACCACTTATACTTTCGGATCTTTTCGTCTACAAATAATTTTGACAATTATGCAGGTTGAAACCTAAGTTTTTGCTTCTTCCTATTTCATTAGCTAAAACCTTATATGGCATAGTCCTCTCAATGTCAATTTTTAATCATGTCAACAAAAATATTTTTACAAGTTTCAGACATGATTCTCCCACATCTAATCTAATGTGTTTGATTTTCTGGAATAAATGCATGATTATGCTCAAAAATATACTTTATGACTTTATAGATACCATTATCAACTTTAAATTTTATATGAGCGAAACAACCATATCTAATTATAGACTTTTCAAATTTCTTTTCTTCATCAATTGAGTTAACAAAATACCCCTCACAATTACACACAAAAGTCTGTCATCTTAATTCTCTTTCAATATTTCTAGCATAATTACCTTCCTCATTCTAAATCCCTTATTGATTGCATAAGCCACATATTTATTATATGCTTTAAGTTTATTTGAAAAAATCATTCATACTATAAACTCATAGCTTTTTTTTTTTCATATCATGCATTACATATGCAAAAGATCCAATTTCATGTTGCAATTTTAAAAAATATATATTATTATCTCATATGTTACGAAAGAATGCAAAATATATTTGACATAGTGCAAATGAAGAATTATTTCTGATTCAGTCATCCAATAAAAATTACACATGCAAATTTGCACCCAAACTAGGACTAAAATGACATCAAAACAATCCCAACTAGCAAGAGTTAAATCCAATAGAATAATGAAGAATAAGAATGAGCTTGAATATGGAAGATAAATAAACCTAAATGAGAACCTTCTTCACATAAAAGTTATATTTAAGAAAATCCAAATGGACTCCATCCAAGAATTCATTAATCAAAGTTCATTAACATTTAAGCAAGCTCGAATTTTTGGGGAAAAAAGAGAAGAAGGAAGCACAAACATGCAAAAATAGCCAAAATAACTGATAAGTGTCAAATGATTTCCAAAAATTGAACACATGCTAACTGTATTAATGAATCAATAAATACACAAATAAGTGCAATTTTTATATAAATTCTTTTCACAATCATATATTTGCGGCTTTGACACCCCTTATCATATTTTGAAGAACTACTTTAATAACCCTTTAATAAGTTTCTAAAATAAATATAGTAAAAATGAGAAATAATTTTTGGATATACAAATGAGCTGTTTGAGTAGCTTATGCAAATACATGGGGTGTCCAGATAACATGAGCAACACCGAGGAATATTAGAGTAATATATGAAAATAAAGGACTCCAAATAACTTGACCAAAACTCGAAAAACATCAATATAATTTACCCGTAAAAATAACATAGAATCTCATAAAGCGATGTGGATCCATCGCAAACCTTTAATAAGGGATTTTCACAATGAATAATACCGATATGTATCATGAAGGGTTGCTCCCACTATTTCGAGTATAGTCACTATCGCGACCTATTTTTTCCGTCCCGTGAGGAAAATGAATATCTAAATAGGTCTAGGGATATTGTCCAAATGGTGGGTCCAGGACTCTCATTAGATGTAGGCTCTTCCAAGTTCATACCCGCGTGATATTAGGTATTCATGAAAATCTTCAAATGAAAAGTCGCCACTTGCCTATTGGGTCAACTAAAAACCAAGCGAGGCAAACGAGGTATGGGAGTGCGCATCACTTTTTACACAACCAGAGAATGTGAGATCGGGAACTTGATTATACTAATTAGTCAATTAGTGCCATTTCGGTACCTAATCTTATTCATTTCAAAAAGACTTTTGTCAAGCAATTTTGATAGATTTTACACTTAACCACTAACATGTGAAGTGATTATGTGGGTATGTAATCATCAAAATAGTAATCAACAATTAAAGAAAGTATTAAATAAATTGTAGGTAAAATTCTAAGATAAAGCCATAAGAGCTTGTTTGATTTTAAGCACAATCTTAAATCGATGATTTTCTCACACCTTTTAAGAGAAAATTATCCAATAATTATTTTAAAGCATCTTAGGGAATCTCTAAAACAAACTTTGAATTTTTTGGGATTTTTGAAAATTTTTTTTTTGGAATTTATAATATTTTTATATTTTATAAATTTTCAAGATTCTGAATTTTCCATGAATTTTCTGAAATTTCGAATTTTTCAATGATTTTTTAATACTTTTAATAATATTTTATTTTATTTTCTGAATTTTTGGAATTTTCTTTTTAATGAAAAATAATTTGGCCTGGCCCTACTTAAACTGACCCGGACCCTATTGGTCCTGGTTGGTTAAACGAAATTGGGCCGGCCCCAAAGCCTACTTGGAAAAACCAAAATGAGGCCCACGAAAATTGTTTTATGAAAAAAGCCCATTTCCAATTTCTGCTCTCGGCCCAACCCTTCAACCCTTAACCTCACCAGCCCACTAACCAAACTAAAATCACAGCCCACTTTCTATTTCTGTATATTTTTTCTTTTTCTTTTTATTCTTTTTCATCTTTTTTTGCGTTTCTCTTTTTTCTTCATTTTCTTTTAACCTTTTTCTTTCTTTCTTTTGCTGCAGGTTCCCCCCCGTGCACGTCTTCCATTCCCCATGCACGCCTGCCACTTCTTCTCCTTCTTATTTTATTTTAATCTTTTTTGTTTCTTTTTTTTTTCTCTGGTCTTCTTCTCCTCCTAGACTCCTTCTGCGCGCCCGACGCTTCTCTCCCTGCAACTCTTCTTCCCGAAGCTGCAGCACGTCCGGCTGAAGACCGTCGCTCTCTTTCGCCGACCTTCGGGAAGTCAACATGTCGTCGCCTGGCGTCGGTCGTTCCGTCCGACCCGCGCCGAGCGCTGCCGGCGACCAGCTGACCAGCATTCCGAGAGCCGTCGGACGGACTCCGGCGAGCTACGAAGAAAAACTTTCCGATCCGAACAGCACGGGGTAATGCTCCGAAAAGCGAGGAAGACGCCGAAAATAATGCATGGTCACCGTATACCTCCTAGCGACGCAGAAAATCTAAAGGCCGAACTCCGATCAAGGGCTAGGGTCGGTTTTCTCGGTGGGGCATTTTGTCGTACGGTTAACGGGCACTACCGAGTTCAAAGATTTCCGGCTCAACCGAGCCTCGAACACGCCTTGGGAGTCTTCGAACATGGCATACAAGGGACGTGGGGACAAAATGCAAGGGCGACGAGGGCCGGAGCTTGCGCGAGCCGGACGGCCGCGAGCTCCGGCCTGGTGCGCCTAAAAACGGATCAAGGACGGAGCCGGACTTACCTGGTCAGCTCGAGGACGTCGCCGGGAAAGTCTTCGGACAGGCCCGTGCGTGGCTGAGCCGCTCTCGGTCGCCGTCTCTCTCCGCCGGATCCGAGCTTCTTCCCCTCGGTCTTTTCCCTCGGACTTCCTCTTCTCTCCTCTCACTTTTCTCTCAGGTTTTTCTGTTCTCCCCCTCTGCCCTCTCTCTTTTTCCACTTTTTTTTTCTCGAGCACTCTCCTTTCTCTCTTTTTTCTTTGTTTCTTCTTCGTCTTCCTCTGGTCTCTCCTTCTCTCCGTTTTTTTTCTGTTTTTTCTTTTGTCCTCCGGTTTTCCGCCTCTATTTTTACTCGCTGCTGCTGCTTTTCTGCTTTTCTGCTCTCTTTTGTTTGCTCTCGGTCCCCCTGTCTTTTCTGTTCGAGTTCCCATGCCTCCTCTTTCAGCTCTCTCTGCTACAACCTGCTGCTTTGACTGTCAACCTCAACCCCTCCTTCTGACCTCCTGCTGCAAACTTGCTGCTCTTTTTTTTAAGCAGGTTGCCGTTTCCACGCGTGGGAAAAGAAGGGAAGAAGGAGGAGATGGACAGGCCGAGCCGAGGAAGGAAAGAAAAGAAAAGGAAAAGGAAAGCGGGCCGAGCCCATGCGGGGGGAAAAGAAGGAAAAGAAAGGGGCCGGGCAGGCCCAGCCCTGGCCCGGACATGCCTTTTCTTTTTTTTTTTTTTTTAATTTCCATTTTTTCAATTTAATTTTTTTATAAATTTTAAAACTAATGACGTGAGTGCTCCTAATATCTATATGCGATGCAATTTTAATGACAGAATTTTTTGTTTAGGGATTAGAAACTAATCTCTAATTTTTCAATACAATTAATAAATACTAAAATAAATTACCAAAATTTAGGTGTCAACAATCACAAATCAGGTGCAACTAACCAAAGAATCCAAGCCACAATGAAATTGTACTAATGTTCTGAAGTTAGTAAGTTCATATCATGTCATTTAATTAGGAAATGATTAGATAACAGAATATTTGTTCATAAAAGAGAGAGTAGGCAATTCATCACTAGAATATTTTGTACAAAAAGAAGATTTTGACATGCTGATGAGAAAATAGAAAATGGCTATATTGCTCAAATAGCCCACTTATTATTTTGAAAGAGTAATGCCCAAAAATAAAAATATCTCTAACGAAATTAAGAAGAATTGGCTAGGTGATACTATTAACCTAAACTCTCTCGTTTCAAGTATATTGCTCCACACCATCAAAGTTGGCATCACTTTACTACAAAAAAGAAACACTTAACATTCAAGACAACAAATGCGAAATTTAAATAATTTTCCAAGTGCTTGAAAGATACCGAATTGCTAACCTCTAGATCAATGGTCAAGAGACTTGTATACATTCCAGTAGAAGAAATAGTGATGACCAGAGCATCAAGTTTAAAATCTTTAAAAAAGATTATAAGCTTAAGTTTAGTTAAATAGAAAAATATTTTCAAGCAAGGGCAAAAATTTTAACATTAGTTCTATTGTGCCTTAACGTATACATGTTCTATTGTGCCTTAATGTATACATGAAAAAACAAGAACAAAGCACAATCCATAAAAGAATGATGTATACATGAAAGAGTGGTTCGTTGCGATTCAGCATTACCCTAGTTGTACTTTTTGAGGCTGAGGTGGGGGCAACGGGGCAACATTGTCAATGTAAACCCTTTAGAGACCTCATGCAAAACAACAATGAATAGACCCACTAAAATCGATGGCAACAAACAATAACCCCTGCTCTACGTCAAACAAATTATGTTAGGAGAAACCCCATGATAGCACATTGGCAATTTATCCCATGATAAAAAAAAATTATGGCAATTACCCTAAATCATACAAGCGGAGGCAAAGGCAACATGAGCGTTGTCCTCAATGCTGGTTGGCGGAGGCAGAGGCCACGTGGCTAGGGCTTGGTTGTGATGCAAAGGGAGAGAGAGGGCTCAATTGGAGGGGTGGTGCCCAAAGGGGCCAATGATTCACGACGGTGGAGACAACGGACGAGTTGAGACGGAGTTGGTGGGGTAGCATGGTGGCTCGTTGATCAAACGAAGACTTGGTGGTTCGTTGGAGGGAGAAAGAGGGGTAGAGTCAAGAGCTTTGGGCAAAGAGAGAAGGAAAAAGGGGGCAATTCAGGCAAAGAGAGAGAGTGCAAGACGAGCCAAAGCTGAAGGGGCTAGGCGGTGGTTGTCGGTTGGTGGTCGATGATCAGGCGTGGAGAGAGTGAGTGAAGAAATGAAAGTGATGTTCAATTTCAAAAAATTTGGCTTGACAACTTTAGACACACGTGAGATATGCAGGGCACTCTGAAGTGCCTTCCTATTTGCCATGCTAGCATGAGATACGGTCAATATTTTTCATAGATCAAGGGCTTGGATAGGGAAGAAACAAACCGGGCATGAAGAGACAAATAGAGTGCCGCTAAGTTTTCAAACAAGAGACGTGTGCCATGCTCTGAGGTGCCTTCCTATTTACCTCACTAGAACATCAGGTGCAACCAATATTTTCTCTTCCAATAGTTGATGTTGAGACCTTCGTTTGGACTGGGGCAGCCTAAGTCCCATTTTATGAAAGAAAAAAATTAATTATTAAAAATGTATTTTTATAAGAAAAATAAAAAAAATAGAATTTAGTTTAGGAAAAGGGCTTGATTAGGTTGCTAGAATTTAGTATTAGATTAAGCTTAGTTTTTTTTTTTTAATTTTTTTTTTAATTAGCACGTGTACATATATATATTATAAGTTTAATCTTAGTAGATTAATAATTTTTAGGTAAGAAATTGAACGTAGTTTGAATTTAGTCCATAGGGATCATGTCCTAAGGCTTGATTATTATTATTATTTTATCAAAATCCCGGGGCTTGATTTGATATAACTTGAATTGCACTTTCACTTTGAGCTTTTTATTACTTTGGTGTTTAATTCTACACTTTCAATATATTGGTTGCACTTGTACTTTTTTTTAGCATGATTAAGGTAAATCTTAGGATCATAATAAGCTCATAGAAAATCATTGCAACATTCAATGATATTCACAACTCATAAAAGAAAAGACCATGTGATCATTCAAATGAATAACCCAAATCAAGTTAGAGATACCAAAAGGGCACTAATTACACTACTAGCATAATCAAGTTCCCAAATCTAATTAATCTCTAGTCACGTTAGAAGCGAGACAAACTCATGTCTTGCCTGGTTTCTAACTAACCTTGAAAGGGTAGCGGAGACTCTTGTCCCATTTGGAATCCTTAGGAATTAATCGAAACTTAAAATGAATCGAACTTTGCAACTCTTGTCTCATATAAAATCCTTAGGAGTTAATTGAAACTTTAAAATGAACCTTACATCTCATGAGATAAAGCTTCGAAGAGCACATACCTAATCAAGAGCCGTCGGCCCACCTTTTGGACATTGCCTTTGAACTTCTCCCTCTTTCCCCTAGACAAAATTGTGGGAGAGTCAAGGACATAGCCTTTGTTTGTCGTTGCACCTAAATTATAAAGATTTGGATCTAATGATTTGCCTTTTCAAAGACACTTTAAAATTATTATTATTTAATATTCTCAACTCTTTAGTTTTATGAAATAAATTGTGTAATATTTCATGATTGATTTAATTTGATCAAATATGGAAATTTTACATGCAATGATAAATTGTAAATTGGTATAAATTTTGTCATCCAAAAGATATTTTATATGACAAATTAAGTTACAGGTAACTATTTTGAAATAAAGAATATCGACACCTAAATTTTAACAACCCATTTAATCATTTATTAATTACAAAAAAATTAGAATTTTAAACCCTAGCAAAAAATTCTCATTAATTTGCATAGCATATAGGAGCATTTGCATTAGTAGTAATAAAAAAATTTAAGAATAAAAGAAGAGGAAAATTTATTTAAAAAATATTTATTAAGTAATTTTTTTTTAAAAGGGGATTAAGACCGGGCCGGGTCCAGGCTGGCCCGGCCTTCCCTTCCCCCGTGGGCCAAGCCCATTTCCTTTTTTCCTCTGCCTGGCCCGCGCACATTCCTGCCTTCCCCTTTCCCTGTCCTTCACGATCGCAGCGGGAGCAAGGACAGAGACAGAGAAGCAGAGCAGGACGTCGTGGCAGGCGCCGAGAGAGAGATAGCCGCGAGTGAGAGTTCGAGCGAGGGAAGAGAATTGTGGGGAGACACGGCCGGCCACCTCGCCTGAATCGCGGCCAAAGACCCATCGCCGTGCCTCCTTTCCCACGCCAAAGCTTCGGTAAGCACCGACCGTGTTTTTGCCCTGTTTTTGGGCATGCCGGGCCGGAGCTCTTGGCCGTCTGGCTCACTCGAACTCCGGCCCCGAACGTCCCTTTTTTGGCTGTTGTGCGTTTCATCGTTCATTTGGCGAGAGTCTTGGCCTGGGTTTGAGTGTCGATCAAGCTGAAAACTTTTCGTTTCTATAGCGTACTCCATCCGTTCGATAAAATGTCCGAATGAGATTAGTTTTGTTTCGTTGCTTTGAGCAGGAATCGAGTCGTCCGGCATCGACCCATTGAGTCGATGTTTGCCTGTGATTTCTAGCGTTCCAGGCGTCGCTGATGCCGCTCGACTCGCGGCCACCCTAGTGGCGGCCCACGGAGGCCACGAGTCTCTTTTGTTCCGGCACACGGCACACGAGCACTTAATTTCGAAATTTCGAAACATAATACTTTTAATGACACTTATAATTAGTAAAAACAACTTTTTGTAGAATTAACATGCTGAATCTTTTAGACATCAATGAGATATTTAGAGCTATTTTTCAATAATTTGACTCTTTCTCTCTCGCATGCGCATATATATATATGACCTATAGTTAGTATTTAACTACGAACACTCGCAAAAAAAAACTGATGAGTTTTTAGAAGGAATCTTTCAAGCTCGAAATGATATAAGTTAGATTTTTTCGTGTGGGACCTTAAAAATTTCCCCTTCTAATTCATTTCTTTTTGGTCTCCTTTTTTAACCAGAAACATCATCCTACTTCTTAGGATAAATTTAGTAACAATTCTCTTTCTGATAACAATTTCTATTCATAAATTATTCTTTTTTATTTTATTTTCTAGAAGAAATTCTGAATATTTGAACACATTTGATAAAAATACATTTAGTAACCATTCTAATTTAGAGAATAATTTCAACTCTGAAATTATTTTTTTATTATGTTCCCTAGTCAAAATTCTGAACATTTGAAGGTGCTTGGTAATTGCCCAAAATTTCTATTTCCAAATAAAAAAAATGTTTGGCATGACTCTTAAATTTTTTTTGTGTCTTTTAATTTTTTTATATTTTTCTTTTTCTTTTTCCTTCTCCTTCCTCCTTCCTCATGATAGCCGGTCCGATAAGCTCGTTGGAGGCTCACTTCGCCACGGCGAGACTCGGCCTCGTTGGATCTAGGCGAGGCTGAGCCTCGCAATGGCTAAACGAGCTCACCGGACCTCACCCAGTCGATCGCTAGTGACCAACGGCAACAACAGTGGCCATCAATCAGTTGGAATAAAGAAGAGAGAATGAAAAAGAAAAAAGAGAAACAAGAAAAATGGGTTGGATTGATTTTGGAGTTGTTTCCGAAAACACAAAAGCAACTTTTTTTACTTCTTAAATTCTATTCCAAATTTATTTTTATGAATAATAAATTTACCAAACGAATTTATGTTATTTTTTTGTTTCCAGAAACAAAAGAATTAAATCAAGTATTGTTTGGTCGGTTGCCAAATTTATAATTTCATTTATATCACAATAGTTTCGCTTCTCTAATACCAAAATAAAAAGATAAAATTGAGAAAGCAAACCCAACAACAATTCACGCGTGGGCGTGTGTACATCTCTATCCCTATGAAAATTCATAATTTCATTTATATCGCAATAGTTTCTATTGTCTAGTACCAAAATAAAAATGATAAAAATTGAGGAACCAAACCCAACAACAATTAACGCCGGCATGTGTTTGGTGCTTCTTTCGTTTTTTTATATCGATTTGGCGATGAGTTCAAGACAAAAATCAACGGCAGATGCGGAAGATCGACTGTCCTGATGAGTCGGTCTATTTCGGCGGGAGCTGACCAGGCTAATTTATCTTAGTTTAGTATTCACCTACCTCTCTTTCGATTCTTATATAATTTCAGTCCAACCAATTTCCTATCGATCCTCTCCTTCCTCTTCTCTCTCGCCACTCCGAGGTACTTCAATCCGATTAGGAAGCGTTTGGTTTCAATTTTCCGGAGACTTGGGGGTGAATTGCTAAGTTCTTGCTGGGTTTTCTCTGGTCTTTTGTCTTGAGGAGTTCTTTCTTGTTCGGGTGGTTGGCTCTTGCTGGAAAGATCATCTTTTGCTGAATTGTAGTTGGGGAAATGGGTGGATACATCCAGGGTCGCTACCTCTTTGCTGGGTTAATGTGTTTTTGAGGATTTATTTGGGTTTTTTTTTTTTTTTTTTTTTTTGGCTGTTTGGAATCTTGGGGGGAGTCCCATCGATTCAAGGAATGCCCTTTTCCTTCTGTGTGTTTTCTGGAATTGATGTTGCCTGATGATATGGGCGCTGCAGGAATTCGCGATGGCGAAGAGTGGTTCAGAAGAGCATACGTCTAGTGCAGAGATACAGTCGTTTTTTGACTCGGCTCCTCCGCTGAAAAATAGTCTCGAAACCAGAGACAAGTTGAAGGAGTTTCTTGACAAGAATTCTTTATCAACTGGTGAGTTGCCTTTTGTTGAATTTATGCTTCTGCACTTTGATTCTTCGTTTGCTTTTGCTGAGCTGTTTTTTTTTTTCCCTTAACGCAGGAGACGGAAGAGCTAAGCGGGTTGTTTGTGTGACCTCGGGTGGGACGACTGTCCCTCTAGAGCAACGCTGTGTGCGTTACATTGATAACTTCAGCTCAGGCCATCGAGGAGCAGCTTCCACTGAGTATGACAGCTTCACCTGTAATTGAGTGATCGTTGTCTGAAGTCAGCATTCTTCATATAAGTCCAGCTGCTGATATGTTGCAGGTACTTCTTGAAGGCAGGATATGCGGTTATCTTTCTGTATCGAAGGTAATGGTTAACCATGTGATTTCTTAATTACTCACAATCTAAGAGTCGATGGTATTATACAATGAAATGTCAATTTTATTTCCTTTTCACTCCACTTTTGGACCAGGGGAACCTGCCAGCCTTTTTGTAGATCTTTGCCAGATGATCCCTTCCTTGAATGTTTTGAGTTTATAGACAAGTCCCACATTAAAGGTTTGTGCTACTTCATTTAGGTGATAGAAGTGAAAAAACAGACTTCCCATGGTGCTTATATATATTAATTGAGATTTCTGTGGAAGAACCTTATTCTGATAGCAGTGGTCAAACAAACAATTAAAGGGTATTTAGCCCTTAGAGAATAAACCTGCGACATATTTTTCCTCTTAACTTCAGTCTTGCTTTATCTGCAGAAGGTTGATGCATTTTCATTAAGAAAATGTGTCTTCTCCGTGCAGACAATTCCAAAATTTCTCATATTATGGTCATTTCATCAAAATGCGATCCATTTAATCTTCACTACAAAGATTATGGTCATCCCATTGTATGATCTATTTAATCATTTTCTCTCAAATTATAGTGAGGGAGCCACATTCTGAAGCTGTGAAGATGGCTATCAGCGATCATCACAATGTATGGAACACTCATACGTGCTTCTTAAATTGATTTTTCTAAATATTCTTCCACATCATATCAATCCTATGATGTTTGACTTCACTAGCTTGTCGTGTTTGGTTATATCCAATTTTAGGTGGTTGAAAAAGGACTATTGCTGAAACTTCCCTTCACAACAATTTTTGAATATCTTCAGGTTTGTCTCACTAATTTTTGTGTTCTTACTAAGATGAGAATTATGTGGGCAACATCAAGAAAGGTCTCTTGGGCTTTTTGTTTTTAGTTAATCTTGCACAATGCCGTTTTAACGACTTTCTGTGGTTTACTATGTCAGAGGCAGGATATGTCAAACCTACAGACTGCTCCCATTGATGTTTCTTTTAAAATTGTTAAATGCACTTTGATCTCTTGATTGGTGGTTTTATTACTTTGCTTATAAACATTTTTTAATGTTTATCATAGCACCTACTTTTTGAAAACTGTTAATGAGTGTTCATAGAACATTGATTTAGCTACATTTAATGTGGTTTTAGGATGTAAAGGTAATGTTTGCATGTTTGAATGTCTTATGATGCATGAAATTGCTGCACTTTACCTATTTTCAATAGGTTGAAGACATGTATGTACTCTGTATAGTCAGCTTAACCAACAAGTTCCTTCAACAAACGTAAACTATTAGTTTGATGCACTTTTGTTGCTTGTGTGGTGAATTCAATGATTAGCTTAGGAATAATTTGATGCTTCATAGGCCCCCAGCTTGCTCCTCCTTTTTTCTTCCTTTGCCTGCTTGGAATAAGCAAGAATAATATGAAAAAATTAACTTGGCAAGGAGTGATTTATTAGGTAGGTGATTAAAAATCAAAATATGTTTCCCCAGGATGAAACAGACTAGAATGGTTGTTTACTCTCTTTCGTAGCATCTCATTAATGTTAGATGCTAGATTTTAGATTGCAAAGATAGATACCAAATCCCTGCATTATAAAATTATGATCAACATAAAGTTTTGCATAAAGGCAATTCCGTCAACTTGATTTATCGCCCCAGTCTTGTTGTAACCATTAGAGGACCTTTCTCTTTACAATGAAGTTTCAGAACATTTGTTGCTTATTCATTGGGGTGGCCATTATTCCACTACGAAAATTTTTGCTCTTTGATCTGATTGTTCAAGCACACTGATAGAAGTTGCTCTTCATAACAAGGATCTGGTATGTGCAGATGTTACAGATGGTTGCAACATCACTTGGGGTTCTTGGGCCACATGCAATGTTTTATCTCGCAGCTGCAGTATCCGATTTTTATGTACCTTGGAAAAGCATGGTAATTGTTTAGGACTTTGCTGAAACTCTTTCAATTCATTCTGCATTAGCGGTTTCTTCGGAAAAAGTTACTAGAGCTTTTCCTGCTTCCATGTGTTAATGTCAAGTTCATGGATGGCCTCTTTGTGAAGTATTGTTGCTTAAATTGGGAAGCTACAAATGTTTCCCCTTTTTTGCCATATCTTTAGAAGATAATGTCCCTGTTTATTATCCCAAGTGAATTAAGTAGTCATTACTTGTCGTTTGGCTACTTTCATGTTTGAATACAAACCTCTGCGGTGTCAAAGCTGTCAAGGGTTATCTTTGCAAAACCTTTGTGTGCCCGAATGCTTCCTCAAGTGAGTAGGAATACCTAGACAATTCTCTCTCTCATGGTAGGTTAAGTCAGAAGAACCGCTTCTTCTTAAGCTGCACATCAGCATTAGTTACTAACAAGTAGGCTTTTAGTCATCATTGAATGTTCGAAGATTAGCTTGGCTAGTTTTAAGTGAGTAAATTGGATTCCTCTGTCACTTTGGCTGGCTGAATTCACATTTGCTTACCAACTATAGTCTTAGTTCTTTAACTCTATAGACAGCTCAAAATGTAATTAGAGTATTCTTAATCTTGATATTTGTACTCCCTTCTTTTTAACTTGGGAAGTTGTATGTTTGTACAGGCAGAACACAAGATACAGTCAGGATCTGGTCCACTTGATATGAGTCTGGTTCAGGTTCCAAAAATGCTAGCTGTCTTGAGAAAAAGTGGGCTCCATTTGCCTATTGCATTTCATTTAAGGTTAGCTATTTGCAATCTATCCATTCCGGTGCAACCATAAGCTTCATTAGAAGTTATTGAAGTTTACTGTCCAAAATAATATCATAATAAAAATCATCCAACTCTAGTGACCAACCATGTCCATATACTCTTGCATTTCATGGATGATTTTTATTGATGTGGAGTAAAACAGCATCAATCATTATTGTCCTTGCAGTTTAATGAAGATAATTGTCTGAAAAATGTGCAGTCAAGGTGAAAACATTGCTGTGTTTGTCCACAATGAAAACTGTT
Source organism: Angophora floribunda (assembly GCA_014182895.1). NCBI lineage: Eukaryota > Viridiplantae > Streptophyta > Magnoliopsida > Myrtales > Myrtaceae > Angophora > Angophora floribunda. The sequence goes on along the minus strand of CM024710.1, from coordinate 34,200,837 downwards.
TCCTTGCCACTTACCCTGTAAAAATAGCTGTCCTGTATGGTTTTCTCGTAGTCCATTTAAAGTCAAAAAGAGACATAGTGACTGATTTACCATCCTGGGGATTCAAATATTTTAGCTATCCCGTTATTTGAAATCTTTACGGATTCAGGGAAATATAATTGCTGACAGCATAAGTTTCTACCATAGTAGTGTACACAACAAAAATGTAACTTGTTACCAGCAGGAAGATTGAATAGAATGAAGGTCCTAGAAATATAGAAATAGTTCAACATATTCAAGTTGGAGTAATTAAACAAGCTCCCTTTCCTTGTTCCAACCAGTAAAAGTCAGTAATAAGTGGCACCCCAGCAGGTGCTCACCTGAGCCAGCTGCAAATTTTCCCTGGCAGCAATGTATACTCTTTATTTGGACATTACTTTCTTCTCCTGTCTAAGATTTTTGGAAAGGTATTACCCAGCGTATCATTGAATTGAGACTTGATATGAATCCCTGATACAGATATTTTCCTATTGCTAAATGACAGCTAGAGACTGATAAGAACATCCTGCTGAAGAAGGCAGATATGGCTCTTAGCAAGTACAAAATGCATGTGGTAGTGGCCAATGAGCTTTCAACTCGGAAAGAGGAGGTCATTGTTGTCACAGGTGATGAAAAGGTTTCAGTTTGCCGAGACAAGAACCAGGTTAGCAGTGATGTGGAGGATCCTCTCGTCAAACTGCTAGTTGGGAAACATTCGATTCACTTAGAAGATTCTGACTCATGAAATTATAAATTGTCAAAAAGTTCAACCTGTCATAGATACTACTAATTGTCTTGATTGATCAATTTCCAAAAGTTTCAATTTTCTCAATTTCCATTACATAAACTGCTTAGGGCAGGTGTTTTTGTAGAGTTTGGCAATACCTCTTTGCCTTAGCATTTGTGTTATGTTTTCCAATTTCACTGAGTAAAGAACAACATTGTTGGGCTCTCAAGGCAACTATAATATTATTTCTTGTAGCTATTATCCATTCTGAAAGAGAGTGATGATAAGAAATATTATAGTTCTTAAAGCTTTTGTAGTGTTACCCATTTCAGTGTTTCTTGGAGGCAGATAACGTTTTCCACTGGAGCCATGTTGCTTTTATATATATGGCTCAGTTGCAGTTTACAATATCAACATAATTGTTGATTCTAGTTACATCTAGAAATTTTCCAATCCACAATTTCCATGAGATCAGCAGAGATTTGAGTGTCTTTTTTACTGATCATGGCTAAACTTCTCTATCTGTGGTTTAATATTTCATTGCACATTCTACAGTCAGGTTGAGCTTGCTCCATGGCTTTCATTTTTTTTGGCATGCTTGTATAGTACAGTTGGTTGTCTTGTTAGTTTGTTTAGTTCTTCATTTTGGAGCTCCTTAGTAGCTATTTGGTGCTTTTGACTATACATGATCAAATATTTCTCTTAATTTTCTGAGATATTTCCTTGATGTTTAGCTTTCTTAAGCATTTTGCATTGACCTCTCACAGTTGAATTTGTCATAAACTAGTGTTGGGTGCTTTTTGTCCTTCAAATATTTAGAACACCATTTTGTGAATGAACAGCCACACTTTGCATTGCATGATAAAACCTTTAATCTGTTTAGATGAATGTGCTCAATACCTGAAGCACCAAAATGAATAGCTTTCTGATTCTTATAAACAAACCTACCTCTGGTTTTATATGTAAGTAAACACCTTCTCACTCTCCAAGTGTGAAGTATCTTGATTTTGAATGCATATTGCATTGATGGCGTGATATTGCATTTAACAATAGTTTGCTTTCTTGTCTCCTTTCAGAATCAATAATTCTATCATGCTTGGTATTTAATCTTGACTCTCTTTCTCCATGGAGATTTTGTGCATCCTCTTTTGACTGTTGGAAATTTTTTAGGAGTCAATCAGTGGGGCAGGGAACAAGAGACTGAGCCCTTCTTGTTTGATTGCTCCTCTATATTACCGACCCCACTTTCAGCTGAATTATGATAGGGATGAGTTATCAACATAGAGGGCTTTGTGTACTTTTTACATTGTTAAGTAGATGTACCAGCTTTATCCGGAGGCAAAATCTTCATGTGCATACGAAGTGAGAGCTCGTATTCAAGTTCAGCAAAATGGTGGGATGAAAGTAGGTCGATTCTCTTTATAGTGTTGGTTCTGATCTTACAATCTCTAAGTTTGTGTATCATGTTTTTCTCTTATTCCTGCATCTCTTGTTTAAGTTGACATGGAGATTGCTGCCGTTTTATATGAGATTGCATGCGTGTTCACTTGTGAGCTTTGGTCCATTTTACACGTGCCTTCTTCACATGAATAGCAACCAGTTCATGTTGAATACATGTTGACTTATCATATAATCCGTGCCTACTTGCTTTTCCTTGTCTCCAAAATCCCAACTGCTGCAGTTGACTTAACATATAATCTGCTCGAGATGATGTCTACACTATGCTTCCTAGCATGTATTTTACTCGTGAGGAAAATTTCCTTCGAAAGGATGAAGCAAGGAGTAGAAATCCTCTTTCCATGTATAGTATTTAGACAAGTTCATATGAGGTTATATAGAGCTTAGAAGCTTTGCTGTTACCTGATTTTAGTTGCCGTTAGTATCACAAATCTATTATTGTTGTGATATGACGAGTTAGCAGATCTTACATTTTCAATATGGTTTTCTCCCATGGTCAGAATGTTTGATGATGATGATGATTGTGCAGGCTGTCTCCTTTTTAAAAAAATGGTGTCGTTTCAATGTCCATTGGCAGACAATGGCAAGAGATATACTTTCAGTTCAGAGCCCTGGATTTTCGTTCCCTAGAAAAGAAAAAAAGAAAAACAAAAGCAACCACAAATTTTCAAGGGAAGTATGGCATAAAGTAAAAGATTTTTATTCAAGTATATCATATGGCTCAACACTTTAATATGCTCCAACAAAATGAGGGAGGGGAAATTGCTGCTCATGAATTTTGTTCAGAAAGAGAACACTGCCCTTTTCAAGGCAGGTTAGTAAGTTAATATTATTTTGCAATTCATTTTCAGTGATTCGAGAAAAGCGAAAGTTAAGGAATATTGACATGCTTCTTTTCCCATTGCTACGCAATATTTATCCCATTGCCTATTTGCTGCTTTAGCAAATTCTTGCAATGCATACTCTTCCTAATTTTATACTACCACAACGTTATGGTTTAGAAGTTGCTATTTTTTTATATTTAATATTATCTTTTCATTGGAAAACTTGCTTGTGAAAAATGAATAATAAATAAGGTCAGCTGTAGTTTTCCAATTGTAGTTTTTCAAGATTGTTTCTACTTTATCATTTTCTTTAGAACCTTTTAACTTTGCCTTTTAACATCAGCTGAAGTTTGGTGTTATGTGGTTGTTTCTGTAAATCTAGATACATTGGTGAACAATGAAGATATTATGATAATATCGACTTCATAGTATTGAAGTCAATAAATATGATCAATACTTGATTTTATTTATAAAAGGCGCTCATTTTTATAACATACTGCCCATTAGTGATTTCACTTGGAGATACATTTTATTAAACAGACCTCAGTTATGACAGTGCAATTTGTTAGTAAATGGAAAACCTTGTTGATGGTTTATTTATTGTTGCCATAACCTTTTTCACATGTAGTGTCTTATCCCCATCACTTTGGTGGTTGTTTAAGTGGCTCGAGACTTGGTTTGCAGGACAAGGTCACTGGTTCAATTCCCCAATCTATCGTCAATCTCAGGAAACCTCAGTTAGTCTACTAAGAAGGAACTTAGGCTCAGTGTAACGCTGATCTTGGGCTTCCCACTTGCATCATGGTGGGTGTGTTCTCCCAGTAGGCAGTGGTGCGTGAGGAAAATCTACGATCTTTAAATAAACCTTTTTGTACAGGTGATCTAGTTTGCCTTTTGCCCTACAAAATGTACTATCTTGTTGCAATTGAACATTTTTTTATTAGTGGAATCCTATCATACGTTCAGCATCTAAGACATGAACGATAGCTTGAGGCACAAAATTGTTCATCATATAGAAAGTTGCTTAAGGTGATTGGGATGGGAATTCCTTCTATTTTGCTAGAATAAGGCGACTGCAAATCCTTAGAATTTGTAGTTTTTTGGCAAGACGTACTTAAAGAAATCCTTCGTTCTCCGCCTTATGCTGCATTTCCTTTCTAAACAGGTGTTTTTCTTTGTCCAGCTAGTCTTGTCAGTTTGTTTTGGTGATAAGCTGTGGATATAAGAGCAATAATACGAAGCTTTAGTATTATCTCCATTTCTATTCCTTGCTATACTGGATATGTCGCCTTTTGTATGTAATTTTCAAATGAAAACTTTCACATTTTAAAATCTATGATGTATATAGTTTGAGTTGTTTCTCTTTCCTATTTAAATCACTCTTTTCCCCTGTAAAGTAATTCAATAAGAGTTGTCAATATAATGGTTGGTAACTTAATTAGAGTTAAGTCACTTGATTAAGATGGGGAATTTCTGAAAATAAAAGTTAGGTAAATCTAAGGCATAGGTAAGAAAAGCAGTATAAAAATTTATTAACTATTAGAGAGGTTAACAAATGAAAGAAGAACCAAATAAATGTTGATAAATAATCAAATTTGAGTTGGTATCTCAAAGTTACAGGGTAATATTGAAAGAAAGTTGGTGAATCAAGTTAATTTAGATTGGTAATATCTAGTAAATATCAAGGGGCTGTTAATCAAGACATATCAAAATTAACAACTCTATAGAAAAGTTGGTAATGAGAATACAATTAAATATCGGTAAGTAATTTAAATAAAAGTTGATATCCTAAAATTAGTAGATAATTTAATTTGACAAAAATTGATAAATCATTCTAATTTATGTTGGTAAATTATATAGAAGTTAGTAATTTTGAATCGTTTAAATTATAAAAAGAGTTAGTAATTTTACAGAAGCATTGGTGAGTTACAAACAAGTTAATGACAACTTTTTGACACTTGCCAAATTATATGAATTCTATAAGTGCAAAAGAAAGATATCGATATATTTTACCGAGGCATAATAGAGTTAATTTTGCTCAGATCTGCGACTAGAAATTGAGTGCACACTATGTGCGACGAGGAGCAAGGTGCCTTTTCGTTGGTCGAAACCAGAAGTAGGCATATAGGCATACATTTCACGTAAATTTTCACCGAAGTCTTCCATTTTGAATGAAAGAGTTTTTTATGAATTAGTTTTTTGAATTTTGACGCATTTAGTTTGTTGGTAAAAAAAAAAAAAAGCACATGCATAAAGTTAGAGAAAATGAAAGAAAATAATTTCTCGAAAAGCATGTTCCTTGTTCACGAAGTTTTCCCAAAACAAGCACTTCAGATATTGGAGTATTGGAGTATAGGTTCTAATTGCAATTCTTCCTGGGAAACAAAATCAAGAACATTGACAATGTGGACAAATCATTACTTCGTCTGAAGGGTTCAGAAAGAAACTAATTCCTTTCATGATTCTTTTTTCAAACATGATAGCCCGATAGACTAGGAAGATGAAGTTTAGACGAAAGATTTACGCCAACGGTGGCGGAGCAGCTACTACGATGAACTCCACGACCACAAGCCCAACCACGATGCCCCAATACAATACATACGCTTCCCGGTATCTGACGAAGCTAATGAAGCTGCTAAACAATGGTCTTACTAGGGTTCCGTCTGTTCCGATTCATTTGGATAAAACATGAGCTGCAAAATCGAGAAGCGGGTTTTCCATGCATCTCAAAACCCCACTTTGTTAACTGAATATTGCTTCATCTTTAGCCAACTTCAAATCCCCCAGCAAGTTAACCGAAGAAGAGCCTCCGTTGCTTTGGGGGCAGTAGCATCTACAGATAGAGAAGCAAACGATCATGTTCCTTGGATGAGAGTGGAGTGCGAACAATTCCAAAAAATTTTACACCTCCTAGCTTGCAAATTACTCAGTGGCAGCCGACCGTACAGATACAAAGGATACAAATCCGCATACACTGCATATGACAAAATTGTAGAACAAAATGTTGAACCTATCTGCATCTAATGCGGTGAAGCTTTATGGACATGATTCTGTGAGGATAATACACGTGATTATACACCCCAAAGCAATTTCAAAAGATAAAGCATACAGTCCGAGGAACTAAGCAACCTTGGTTCAATATGGCCACTGCTGGACCAGTATCTGCAGAAAGACTTGTCATTGATATTCACATGTATTGGTCTTCGACTAGCTTCTTCAGTTCCTCTAACTTCTCGATGATTTTCGGGTTCATCAAATCCCTAGCTTCCCTTATGAGAGTACCTTCCCGACTGAAATGGTATGCATCTATCACTGTCTTTATCCATGTGTGAAGCTTCTCTGGAGTCCTGCAAATTGGAAACGAAACAATTATGACATATCTAACGAAAAATACCTAGCCTTCAATTACTACGGTAAAAGAACTGGGGGCAGCTCTTCAATTAGTTGGAATGTGCCACAACAAAATGGCACTCAAGGACTTCACAATGGATCATCCCTCGATGATTTTTTTTGTATGGCTTCCTCTCCTTTTCCTAGATGTTTCTGTTAGTTTTACTCTCGCCTAATGCGTTTCCTATTTAAACTTGCAATGCCCGTGCAATGCAATTGAAGAACATGCAATTCGTGACTTGACCAATAGACAAAGAATACTTCCCGTACGTACGTGTAGAGGCAGTCTATATCATTCCCTTCAAGTTCTTCTCCTGGGGTAAATGCATCTTTCAAGGCAGAGACTTTCTCCTCAGGATCCTCAATGGTGAGAAGGTACTTCACTATCCTTATCTCTTTTGGCATCAGTCTTTGAAGGTTGCCTCTTGCAGACACGTACAAATGATACAGTATATCCTTGACCTGGAATAAACAAGAAACCATGACCAACTAAACAAGCATTTTAGAAAATATCCACTAAAATCATTCCCAAACCACTGGACGAGACAGGATTTGGAGCTATCATTTCATAAACTTGAAGTCCATAGCAAAATATGGAAAAGTAAATTCAACCAGGGGACTTTGACCCAAAAAAAAATATAATAATAATACTACTGTGGGACACCCATTTGCATATATACAATCAGTGAAATATAGCAGGAAAACGAAAGAGAAACTTTCCGTTGTCCCCCCCCCCCCTCCCTTTCCAAAAAAAAAAAAGTGGAATGCATTGACGAATCAAAATGCATAGTAAAGGAACAATATCGATTGCCATTAGCCTAGTACCGTGAAATGTTCACTAAGAAACTGCTATATTGAGATTAAGATAGGTTCAGATAGTCAAATTTAGTATTATTAATTACCATTAGGCTTTAGTAAATAGATGAAAAGAACTACAATGAGTGAACTCATCATGGAATAGATACTCTGGTTTCTCCTAGTTCCCAGAATCAATTTTCTTTTCCTCATCCCTTCCTCCTAAATGCCACTTTTGATACACAAACGCATTCCCAATCAAGCGATAGTAAATAAGAGGTTAGATTAAGAACTGTTGTACCTCATCTTTCATCATGTTCGATTCCTTGGCTGCTGACCATGCTTTTGTAATCATCAACACCAATGCCGAATCAAGTTCATTTTTTGCTGCTAGATTGTCTATTTTTTTACAAGCAGCATCTAACGAGGGAGAACTGATAATATCTTGAAACTTCAACTCTGCCGTATTGAGTGCTTCAATGCTTTCAGTTGCGGTATCGTAAGCTTGTACTGCAGCCAAACACATGTTCCCAAGCTTTGCAATAGCTATGATCCAGAAAGCAAAAGAGATCTTGTCAATGGTCAAAGTGGAACACAGGTCCCCTCCAGGGCTTAAAATCATGAAATTTCTATATGATTCAGTCATCACAGAGATACTTTGTTTACGTAGTGCAGTGTACACCAATAACTAGATTTGCCATCCACAGGTGCATCACAAAAGCACATAAAACAACTTGGCATGTATAAAATTAGGGATGCATCGTTGGCAGTCAGCTGAAACTGATCACCATCGCTTCTCATTGGATACATTGAGCAATAAAGATTATAATCCACCAAATTTATCAATCGCAAGCAGGTTAGTTAAGAAGTACTAAGTCTCACCATTTTGCTCAGATGGGTTGTCATAGTAGGATTCAGCTACAGTGTGAACATGTACGAAAAATTCTTTAGTGAAATCTTTCCGGCGTCTCGCAACAACCTCATTAATCTCTGATGGAGCAGTTCTTATCACTTCCAGAAGCTCATTGTGTCTTTGCACATCTTCATCTACCTGCAGGAAAAATCCAAGGGAATCCACCAAGTAGAGTCAGAAATAGTGAAGGGTCTGATTAAGCGATATTTACTATTTTACTTTTTGCTTTCCTCAAACTTCACAGTCCAGACACTTGGAGTTTTCTTTCAATCTTAAGCGCAGAAATTTCACAATATATGATAGGGACATACAGATTGACATGTAAGATTTTCATTACTTCTTAAAATTTGAGCAATTCTAAATTTTGGCAAGCAAGCAAAAAAATTGCCTTATACTTTGAGAAGTCCAATCAAACAAGTAGTGCCATTTTTTTAGGGAAATGCAAAAATATAAAGAGACAGACCACAGCAAAGTAATCAAGACATGCAACATTGTCATTGGTATGACATTTGAAGCTGCAATACAAAGTATAACAAGTGCAGGCTAACTTCCATTCCTTCAAAATCGTAAATCTAGTAAACCTGTATAACCTATTGAAATGAAAAATCTCATATCTAATGTAGTGTTCAGATAATGAATTGCAAAGGCAACCTCTTTCAGCTTCCGACCAAGCCGAAGCAGCTTATGTTTCATCCCAGGATCATCTTCATTATCGGCTCGCTCTTGACAACGACTGAAGAAATGAGGACGGATATTGCTCCATTCCTTACTAAAAGCTAATAATCTTCTCCAGTCAGTAGGAGTGGGCTTATCAACCAAGAAAACCTCTATCAGCTTGTCACATACGCGAACCATTTTATTCTCATCCAAGCTCAGATCACTACTATTATCCTTTTTATTTCCATCAGTAGCTGGGGGGTCATTGTCACTATCTTCAGATTCAAGAATATCATGTAATGTTGATCTTTCTGGCACAACAGTTGTATCATCAGTCATAGCAGCAAGAAAGAAGTCCCGGCATCTGATGGGATGGGCCAGCATTTGGCTTCCTGAGAACTTTTCCAAAAGCTTTTAGTCAAAAATAGTAAATCATTCTTCATTTTTCTCAATCTGCAACTGAATCTCTGTTGCAACTTGAAAAAGAGGACTATCACATCTAATCAACTAGAAAAATATATGTAACATCATAAAAAAAAAAACATGGCATCAAAGAGAAAGGAAACAAGGTGACACAAGCTTTCTCTACATTATCAAGGAAATTAATCATAGGGAAACGGCCATTGATGGGAAAGCGGAACTTTCGTCGCGTTGCTTGTTGGCTATAAGTGCAGACACGCATTTAAAGAAGATACAAATGGAGAGAATTAAAATTATGTTGCACTCACACAGGAGCTTTGCGCTTTAGAAGTGGCACTCTATACATTGGGAATATTATAATCTTATTTCGCTTCAAATGCTCACGCTTTAAGATACAAATATGGAAATTAGTCATGAGGGAAGTACTTCCCTCCTACTACTATCCATTTCCCTACATCTAAAAACCAATTTCAAATTAAAAGTTGAGAAGTTTAGGCATCTCAAATAGTGTGCAAGTGTCAAACTGGAAGGAGAAGTAGACAAACAAAGACAGCTAGTTCATAGGTAGACTGATAGCCACTCCAAATGATCAGCACGGATAATCAAATTGAAGAGACCAAATAAGAACTGTATGTTGAAAACCATCCCACGAATTGGCCAGTTCAAGAAAATTCTCTATGGCGAAGTCCCATATTAGAAAAAAATTATATTTCCATACAGGCACAGACCATTCCTCTAAAGAGATACTAATTCCATCTTGAAGCGACTATAAGCTGATCAAGATTTAGCTTGTTTAGCTCCCACATGTTTCACAAACTAGAGCTAAAATTAAGCACCATATCGTTGATTTAATATAAGAGAACCGTGACTGTTCAATGTACTTCTTATGCTAGCAAGGTAAAGTATTAACAAAATCTTCTGTTAGCTGGACTCATCACTACATTATAATCTTAAAAGAGTAGGGCAGCATAACATACAAGAAGCAGACACAGCTTTAGTATTCGATATCATGAACTACTTAGGGGAAAGATTGGTCACAGAGGAGCCATCGCAGCTCCTTCACCTCGTATTCTGATTTCTGGCACCCCCATGGTGTATCAGAATTCATTCTTGGACCTTTTTCATTAAAAACAGAAGTGCAAATCCTTATCGGACCACACTCGAACCTTGTACCTGGAGGAGGCCAACTAAAGCTACTCCCCTGAAGTTTTGATGATTTTCGAGACACCATGGTTAGACTTAGACATCCCGATATCCCATCCCACCATAACCCCCAAAAACTTTCAAAGAACAGAGAGTACTTCCACAAACCCCTGAATTGTTTACTAAAACCATCACGCCGCTTCTCGAGACTCAAAACGTCGCAAACCCGATACGCGAATGCCGATGGTAGAACAAACCAACAGAGTTGATAGCAATCCATATGCACCGCAGCTAAAGGCCTCATCGCAAAACAGAACAGCGACGCATCAATCACGAAGCAGCAGGGGCAAAGAGAAGAAGCATACGGACGACTTCGGGGCGTCCCGGGAAGAAGCGAGAGAAGAAGACCCGCGACGCCGCCCGCTCACGCTCGCCCGAATCGGGCGGCGCGACGCGGGGAACGAAACCCCCGCGCGCGCGCGCCCTCCGCCGCCGAGGGTCGAACTGCCCCGGAACGTGGAGAGGGAGCCGGAGGAATCCGTGGCTCCGGAGGGTTTCGAAGCGGAGAGGCGAGGGAGGGGAAGGAAGAGAGCGCGGCTGCCGGAACTGGAGATGGAAGCCGCCATGGATTTGCTCTCTCGAGAAGGCTTCGACCCCTCGGAAAAACGCTATGCAGCTGAACGGGCAGTCGTTTGAATGGACTGGAAGCTAAGGAAGAACGGGGAGGCTCGAGAAAGTCGCCCGGAGGGCCCAAAACCCGAACCGGCCTCATAGAATCGATCCGATCCGTTTGGTTAGCCGTTGGACACCACATCAGGACCCGGCCTGTCGGATCGATTTTAATTACTAGTTAATATCATTTAAACTCCGGTTTGGTTTTTGAACCGGTTCATTGCATAATCCTCGGAAGTCATGTTCAATATTGCATCGCTTAAATGATTTATCAATAAAATATTTTCACTACCACTAATAATTTATGTCTAAACATCTTTATAAGTGATGTAAATAATTTTCATTCATTCATTTTCATAGATTATGCAAACAATTAAAATTTGGATAATATTTTTTAAATAATTTATTTTTTGTGAAATTAATAGAGCTTAATTTCACACTGATTATTGTCAGGTTGATAGGCTAAACATTTTATTTATGCGTGATTAGATTTTTATTCCGCTAAAAAAGTCTCACATCTAGTTTATTCAATTATTATGTTGCTATTCTCCGGGATATTCTTTTAGATTCTGTTTCACAATGGGAAAGCATGCCAATTCTTGGAAGCGCTTTATGAAGAGTTCAATAAGAAGTTTTCAAGAAGCTATTTTCTAATAAAGAGGCCGAACTTTACACTTTAGATGTATTTGTTTCGTGAAAAATGAATGATTTCAAAAAACATTCTCTTGAAAATGATTTGCTTATATCGATTGAAAAAAAAAACAAATGAAAAAAAAAACCATTGTCTATGACTATATTTAGATAGAAATTATTATTGATAATGAAAATAATTTTTCATTGATTAATTTGTTCAAGTGTTGCAAGTGCTTATTTTTAAAATATATATATACTTTTCAAATTATTCATTTTTCATAAATAAGTAAGGTTTTACACTTATTTCGTAATGCAGTGAAATTTGAAAAGTCTCCAGAGTGTTGTGTCTATTACTGAATATTTTCCCATTCCATATGTATTCGTATCCACAGAATTTACCCATTCCATATGTATTCGTATACTTTTAATAATTTCCTTTTCCCCAATCATCTCCCATACTTAGGTCTATATATTTTTTCAGGAGACAACCCGAAGGCAGATCTAAATTTATGTGCGTAGCTGACCAAAAAGGTACAACTATTTTTATTTTTATTTTTGGAAAAAACTTGTACAAAAAATTAAATATGCATGGCCCGGGTCTCTTTGTAAATTCTCAAGGGACCAATTTCACATTATGAAAAACCGAAATCTTCATTACATCAATAGCGCGCGCGCTATTCTTTAGACACCGTTTCATGATGGAAAATCATGGCAGTTCTTAGAAGTGCTTTTCCAAAAGTATACATAAGAAAATTTGTGCTTCTCGCATGTGTTTCTATAATAAGTAGAAATTAAATCCTGGAAAAAGAGGATAAATTGTAAACCTGAACTCTAGCGCCTATTTCACAACGTCTTAAATTCGACAGTAAATTGGAAACTCACTTCAAATTTAGGGTTCTTTATTTTTTTGTAAATTCTTTTCCTTTTCCGAACTCTCTCTTGGGTTGATTATTCTCTCCCAAATTAGGCATACGATCTAAGTTTAGGCGTATAGAGGATGAAAAAGATACATCCATGTTTTCTTGGGAAAAGCTCATGCAAAACAGCAAATTTGCATGGCGAGGGTACCTTTATAGTCTCAAGGAACCGATTCCCTGCCTCAGTGCATTGTAGCCATGTTCATCTCGTCGCTATTCCGATATAAGGCGCCATGCCCAATGAACACATAACAAGTTAAGACCGGTCTCCAGTCGCTCGATAGACCATAGAAATGCCCGCGCATGGCAAGGTCAGTTTGCAAATCCTGTATTCGGAAACCCTGGTAAAGAGGATAGAAAAAACGAGAATATCGGAGCAAACAATGCAATGGCAGCTTTGAACAGTTGATTGGAAAAACATCAAACATCAGTCTATCAGTAGTTCTAGAATGTCTGAAAAGTCGACATAAACCGCACTGGGCTTTACACCGAGACTTTGCACTCATCCGAAGAGAGTGCCATGGAGTTCTTTAACTACCTAAAGCTAGAGGATGGGCTTCTGCTTCCCCTGCGACAAAATTCGCTGGTCGAGTCAGAGTTCCTGAAAAGATATCCACCTGCCAACAAGCAAAAGGAGTCACAGAAACCTGAATGAAGTGGAGATGATCAATTGCAACCTCACAATGATTACACAGAGAAATAGATGAGGCCTATCACCAGAAATTGTTAGTTCAACAACCATTTTCCTGCACAAAATGAAGGGCGTGTGCTTGAGGTCAAAAACCTACACACCCTGAATTAATTTGACGCTACTGGCATATTCAATTGCTTGTGTATACTAGCCATACTGATAAATGTAACGACAGGCACCAGATTTATTTTTTTTTTCATTTTTCCCTTTTTGCCAGTACCAAACTACAGAATAAGAAGCCAAATGTCATGCTTGAGGTCTATGTGCATTTCAACGGAGGATCTTGTCCATAGTGCAGTTCTGGCAATTTCACTGTGATATAGTTTGCCGTGGGCTTTGTGCAAAATCACATCTAGGGTGTAAAGGAGAAGGACTAATCACCAATAAACAGAAAATAGGTACTAGTTTAAATCCAGCATCCAGAGTTGCATCACAATTTGTTAAAAAAGTATACCCTCTTAACTCATTAGTTGTACAATAGTACAGGTAGCCAAAGTGAACATTGCTGCCTAAAAAAAAAAAATAGCTAGCAGCTCTAGCTAAACTTCCAGTTCATTTCCTATCTCCACTTAAGATACTGGGAAAATTAACAAAAGAACTCCAAATCTTTTAACAATTGGAGGAGCTAACATATCAATCATTCAGTCACATAAACTTCTCTGTTGTTGAAAGAAATAAGCATGGTGTATATATTGGAGAGAACGTACCTGTACACCTATATATCTGCAACCCATAGCCTGAACCTCACACTCACAGAAGAAAGGTCCTAATGACTGAGGCTCTTTGACACAGGTCACCGTGCCTTCAGGCAGGTCAAAGAAAGATCTGGTGGTATGCTCACATATCCAGCTTCACCAGGCCTTTTGGAGCCATCATCTGGTGGGCTAACAACACCGTCTAAATTGCTTTCAGCAGGCTTCTTCGCATGAATAGTCTTACCAAATAGCTGGATTGAAGAAACACCACCAATCTTTGAAGTATTGCACTGCTGATTTCCAGAAATTTCTAGGCCAAAGGAATGCCCACTACTCGGGCTATCAGTTGATAAGGTTTCGGAGGCTGAACTGCCAATATTGAGATCAGTGCAGATAACTTTTTGCTTTGGCACCACATTGTTGCCAAAGATATTACAGGTGTATATAGGGGCATTTTCATCCACATAGTTCACTAAACCAAATGCTCTAGATGCATCTTGCCTGGCTCCCTGCATGCCAATGGGAGTGTTATAGTTGAAAAATGATGAACTGTAGGGCACCACAGAAGTAGTAAAACCGGCCATATCAAAAAAGTGACCAGTTTCTCCTTCAGTTCCCAAAGCAGATCTGAGAGGAACTCTCAATTTCTTCACTGGGGGATACACTGAATCAAGGGGCGATCCAGGTCCAATAGATTCAACCTGCCAAGGGTTCACAGACCTCTTATCCTGCATAGCTTCAGGTTCATCCCATGTGACCTGTAACAGAACAATCAGTAACTTTACAGATTTGTTTTCCGGATATCACCTCCATATTTTGTTGAATAAAAATAGCACTTGCGTCTAGTGCTACTGTTTCTACTATGACACTCATCAGCAACAGCAGAGGAACCACTACAGATCTCTATTAACCAATGACACTAATACTTTTAACCACATTTCCACATACAAAAAACCAAAAGCTTAAGAACCTATATGCTTTAAGCACTAGACCATATCTATGTCATAACAATTTTTTGATAACAGAGTTCTCTGACCCCAAATTCTTTTTAACTTTATGTTTTTTTCTTTATATCTACGTGACTAAAGACAAACTAGAGACTGGAGGACATCAAGAGGTCAAACCAGATATGCAACTCAGTGACAAATAGTTTCAGTGGTCTGACCAGTTTCAAAGAAGATCCAATAGCACCAGAAAACAGAAATATAACATCCATGCACTGGAAAAAGACAACTAACCACACACAATAGCTCATTCAAGGCAATGCCAGCAATTGAACTATCATGCTACTTTAAATTTCAACATATTTAGTAGGGAAAAGAATCTACACAGTACGGCTGTTGTAATTTGGTTGCAGATGGTAATGCAGAATCAAGGATGCCCAAATCAAGTAGACCGTTAAGGTAAGAGCTACAGAAGAGTTCAGAGAAGGCAAGCTCATGACTATAAGAGACCAACTTCCAGAACCTTAAAGCCGTAGCATTCCAATTAAAACAGAACACGTCATGTTTTAATGCACTTCAATCTCGGAAATTAAAGTTCAGCTATGCACATTAAATGCCTTACCAATTTTGAGGCATATCATGGCACAAACTCAAAAGGAAGGTGGGTCATGCGGACAAATGGCCTGAAAGTACAGATTATACGGACAAAATACATGAAAACAACACCGGGATGACTATGCATACCTGAAGCATCCGCCATGGCGAACCCCGCCAAAGTCCATTCTCGTTAACACCGACGGAGGAAACCACCCCGTGGTGCCATGTCATCCTGGAGCAGTCCTCAGCCTCTACCGCCATCTTGATTCTCATCCCAGCCGTCCAAAGCGACTTCAGCGCCTCCTCCACCCTCTCTGCCTTCACAACGAAGTCCGAGCACTCTGCCCTCGGATAATAAACCACCTCGAATGGCAATCCCCGCGCCGCCTTCTCAACTGCATTCACCACCACCTCCATCGACACCCTCCCCCGGCCATTCCTCGAGAATCCATCTCTCAGAGCACTCTCTTCCTCTACCTTCAGCCTTCCTCCGCCAATCTGCTCCCTCCAGATGGCGCAATTAACGCCGCTGTTCCTGACAGCCCTCCGTATCCCGACGAACATGTCTCCCTTCGAGTTCTTCATGAACACCACCGAATCACCAGCCACGAGTTTCTTGTTGTTGACGAACTTGCTCCACCCGGTGGTCAGCAAATGCCGCCGCGGAGTGCCCCTGTAGATGTGCCGGAAGTTCCACACGCCGCCGTGGACGTCCCTCACCGATAGCAACTGCACCGGAGGATCCGCGTTGAAATCCAACGGAGGGAATATCGTGTCCGCGCAGAACCTAGGGACCGAGAAGCCTCCCCCGTTGTTCGCGTCCGACGGCGTCAACGTCTTGGCGAAGGAAACGATCTTCTCCTCCGGCTCATTGCCGCCGCGGGCCAGGCTCTCCGGTTGCAGAGGGGCGCCGGGGTGCACCACGGGCCGGAGGAGGAACTTGGCGATGACCTCATCGGTGAGGGGATCGGCGAAGAAGTGGACCGCCTCGACGAGGCACGGCACGAAGGTCCGCGAGACGGCGAGCGGCGATAGGATCGGCGGGGACTGGGCCGCCGCCGGCGATTGCTCGAGGTGGCCCTGGGGGAAGTAGTAGGCCCGGGAGTTGACGGGGGGGATCTGGACGCACGCGCCGGCGCACGCGCGCCAGACGCCGGGGTCCACCGAGCGGAGCTCGCGCGCGGCGGCGGGGGGAGCGCCGCCGCCGGCTGCAGCGGCGGAGGAGGAGGAGGAGGAGGAGGAAGACATTTAGGGTTTCGGCGGGGAGGAGGATTCGGGGAGCAGGCGAGGGCGAGGGCGAGGGCGAGGGTTTTGGTTTGACATGTAAGAGAGAGTTTCGAATTCGAAGCTCTCTCTCTCTCTCTAAGCTCAATCGGACACTGCTCGTTAGTGAGAGAAACAGAAAGAAAGCAATAGAAGAGAGAGAGAGAGAGAGAGAGAGAGAGAGAGACGTAAGGGGGTCGGAGGACAGGGCGATGAGAAGTGGGCCGGGAGAAAGTACCCTCCGATTAGCGCCGGAATTACACCATTTGCCACTGACAGCATAACTCCCTCGCCTCGCTGCTCCTCCCCCACCCATCAGAATCTGAGAGCGTGAGGAGGAAGGGTGGGGGAGGAAGGGCTACTTGCGGGATACGGCGCGTGTCGTGCAACTGCCTCCCCCTTGAGTTTCGCTCGCTTGAGCTAATCCTCTACCCCGCCCTTCTCTTCCTTCCGAATACTTCTCATTTAAGTTTTTTTTCGAGATCATGACATAAAATCCGATTTGGATTTTTTTTTTAAATGTCTATATCCGATTTGTGGAAAATGTCTAGTAACTATTTTTTTTTGCCCTCTTTGAGTATTTTGATTTCCCGAGTTTTATAAATTTGGAACAAAAAGTGAAGGTGTTACCTTTTAGGGATATGCAATGGAATTAGGAACTGCCCAGACCGATCCGAACAATTTTGGGCGGTTCCCACAAGTAATGGTTCGATTCATGATTCCTATTTTTGGAATTAGTGGTCGATTGGTCTAGCTCCTAGTTTCTATTTTTAGAATAGTGGTCAATCAGTCCAGTTTTCAGTTCTAGGGTGAAGATCGGACTAATAGTATTTATTTATTTATAATTTCCTAATGAACCCTAACTTTTTCAATTTTCATCTATTTGTCTTTATCGAAATAAAAGTTACGAGATCATGACATGTCTTCATTTATCCACACATTTCGTTATGAAAAGACAACTTCTTTTCTTTTATCAAAAAGGTTAATTGGATGAAATTATTAGAAAATTGATTGGTTCCATTGAATTGGATTAGATCAAACTAGATCGATTGATCGGTTCAATTTTCGATCCTAGAAATTGAGAACCGGTCATCTCGGTCTGATTCCTAATTTTACCTTGGAATCGAACCAGATTAAGAATCAATCACCCCTATAAACTTTTATGAATCTAATACTATCATGATTAGGAATGGTGTACTCGGCAAATAATTTGAAGAAACCCGAATCTATTTATTTGGGTAATGTGTTTCCTTGCTATTGGAGATCCATTATGTTTGAATTTCGTGCGACTAATCTTCTCTTCCTTCTTAATACTTTTCATTTAAGCTTTTGCAAAGATTATGACATATTATCCAATTCGCAATTTCAAAATAAATGTCTGTATCCAATTCGTGGAAAATGCCTAATAACGTTTTTGCCCCCTCTTTGAATATTTTGATTTCCCGAGTTTTATGAACTTGGAAAAAAATATCATTATCCTGCGTCATGTCTATCCATTAGCATAATATCTTTTATGAATCTGGTGATGTGTTTCCTTGCCATCGAAGATTCGTTACGTCCAAATTCCACACGATCGAGAATGTTTGAAAATTTATGCGGGCAAAATCACTGCCGACCAAAAATGCGTTCGCAAGTTACCCCGACACCATAAAAATTAAAACCGCCTATGCATTGATGGAGCATCGATTGAAACAAATGGGTACAAATCCCACATTTTCAGTGGATCTAAAACGACCATTAGGACCCGAACAAGCACGGATCTAGCTCGATGATTTCTTTGGCATGACCTTAAATATAACTCATGGGGTAACCAACCGGATAATTGTACGAAAGAGTTGGAATTTTGACTCATTTAAATCCTCTCTTCCTCCTCTAATGCAACACAAGCACGGAATGTCGGAGGAAATCCAATTCAAAAGTCCTACGAATCACGAGACGATGGAGTATGCTCTCGAAAATGATTTTTTTTTTTTTTTTTTTTTATTTTTTGAGTCGGATCGAAAATGTTTATTTGAATTGCCGAGATGACCAACGGTTTTGCTCGCAAGATAAGTACTACAAATTCAATTTGTCAATGCAATCGATAAAGGAAAAATGAGATAAATAATCCCCGAACTCTGGTTTAATGTGCAATTTAGCCCATGAATTTTCAATTTGTTTAATTTAATTTTCAAACTTTAGCACAATGTGTAATGTAATCCCTAAAATTTTAATTTGTTTAATGTTATTCCTGAACTTTTGATATATATTAAATATAATTCTTGAACTGCATGAAAATTTTCAAAATAATCCATTTCTATTCATTCAACACCAAGGCTATATATTAAATATTTTCACACAATTCAGGAATTATATTGAATATATACCAAAAGTTCAGGAACTACATTAAAAACTTAAAAATTCAAAGACCAGATTAAATAAATTGAAGGCTTATGGACTAAATTGCACATTAAGCCGAAATTTAAGCATTGTTTATATCATTATCTTATCAACAAAATAAATAGGGGGGAGAAAAAGAGGGTTTTCATAACTAAACATAAATTGTATGACATATATATATATAATTTTTTTAATTTCCTAATTAACCGTTGATTAATAATAATGAAATTTTTTATTTATTTATTTATTTTGGGTTCATGGGAGGCATGACAGACCCGCGGCGAGAACTGCACTCGGCGCACCTCGAACGACCCCAAAAAGGCAAAACCATAACTGCCCGAGGTCGGGGGTTAAAAAAGTAAAGATTTTGACTGCCTACCCTCGAGGGAACAAGCCCATCCCAGGGAAATGACCCATTCGCCCTCGGGGATCGGAGCGGGATCCCTCGCCAGCGCCACGCGCGCGAGGGAAGCGCGTGCAGGTGCAGCACCGATTTTTTTGCTTTTCGAGAATTTCGCATTAGCGATTTCCGGTACTCATTTGAAGAGACTGCCTTTGCTTTGCGCAGATGCTCTGTCGAGGCGGATGTCTGTCGTCTTTGAAACCCTCTCTTTTTTTTTTTTTTTTTCTTAAGGATGATGAAATTAAATGATCTAAGAATTTTAAAAGATCCATAAATTTTAAATTTATTCAATTTGATTCCTAAATCTTATCGCGATATGTAACGTTACTTTTAAACTTTTGATGCACGTTCAATTCTAAAAGTATTGGATATTATTCTTCCATCAATTTAAGTGCAACAATAATACTAAATATTTTCAAATTGAACATTTATATAGGGGTCAGAATTTATTGATCGAATTGAATAAATTAATAACTTTAGGGACTATACTATACATTAGACTATAATTCGAGGGCTATTTGCGTTATTATTATCTTTCTATTAATCTTTCGAGTTTAAAATTCAATTTTCTTTTTTTTAAACTGATAATCTCTCCAAGCACATAAAATAATACCACCTGACTCGACGCATCATCAGATACCTGAGAAAATAGGTCGAAATGTACCGAAATGACCGAAATGCCCCCATCCTAGTGACCGCAAAGTAGCGACACGTCGGACGATCGCGACCTGTCGAGGCTATTGCTATCCGCGGAAAGCGTACACGCGTTGGTCGTCGTTCGTTTCTCGCGAGTGCCTTTTTTATTATTTTATTATTTTCTCTCTTTTTTTTCCCGAAATAAGCGTCCACAAGAAAAAGAAAAAAAATTATGGATAAGACGTGACGGCGAATTTCTGACGTGGAAAATAAAATAAAATAAAATGGAGAAAAAAGGAGAATAGGGAGGAGGGTTTGTTAGGGTGGTGGAGCTAGTGTCGGGATCGGTTGAGTGCAGACAACGACTTTATCTTTTCTGTTCGCCTTTTCACGTTTTTTTTTTTTTTTTTTTTTTTTTGTGCTTTTGTTTGTGGATGTTTTTTTTTCTTTCTTTCTTTATCGCGACTTTCATCATTTTACGAAAATGAAAATGGCGACAAGGGGAGAAAACAGAAATGAAAAGAAGTCTCGTTCGGAATGATTGACTGAAGGGTCATCAATTCGTTCAATGATGTAAACCCACCCAAGAAAATATTTAAAAAGAAAAAGAAAAAAAGACGTGCGCATATTTTTTTTAATAATTTAAATATATTTTTCTAAAAATTATTATTGGCGTTGTTCGATAAGCGAACGGAGGAAATATATTTCCACCATTTGCGGAGTTGTTCGACTTAAATTGTTTTTTATGGTGAAAATATTTTCTTTAATTGATTAATTATTTCAAATGATGTAAGAATGATTTTTAGAAAAATATCTTGTTAATTGATTATTTCTGGCAAAATAAACAGAATAAAATTTACAAACCAAAAAAAAATCTACAGTAATTTGATTTGATTTGAAGATTAGAGTTGTTGTCCGTCGGCATCCTTGTTAAAGACGTAATGTAGTACTATCATAGATTGATTGCCTTGTTAGGCTGTGTTTACCTCTAGGAACTACCAATACATACGCAACACTTGGTGACAAGACGACTATGTCAAATTACTTAATAAATCAATCGCTAAGATTTTGGTCGATCACAGTTGGTTTAATGTCTATCTTCCCACCATTTTTGAATTAGTTAAATCTTGTCATTTTATGGCTCTCAACTTATTTGTGGATATATCAAGCAACATTTTTAAATTATAGATAAAAGGGTTTGGGAAGAAATCACGAGGATTTCAAACAAAAGAAATGCATGGATACAAAACCAATATTTTGGCTAAATGCTGTAGATGTAAACGTATTTTTAAAATGCTTGGCCAATTATATGAATATACCGGATTACGTGTCTTTCACCTTCCGAGACTTACTTTGGCAAATTCGAATTTTAATTAGCCGAAGCATTCCAGAATTATTTACAACACGTTAGCAACGCTCGACAAAGCCGATGCCAAACTCGTTCTTTACATCGCTTGGTGAGATGAATGTGGTTCATTTAGATCCATGATTTGGGAATAGCCAAGAGAGAGCGATGCTTCGGTAGGGCACGATGACGGCTACTATCTGTTTCCAAACCTAAACCAGAAGGAAGATTAATGCACGCATAAAAGATCACGACGTCGTCGAGATCTGATCGAGTCATAATATCTTTCCAATCGTCCTCAATGATGGTCCCTAATGATTTGATGGATGGAAACCCTACTTCACGTACAATCGAAGTGGCCCATAGCAGACAAACCCAGACTGTTTATGACCAGGGAAGAAGAGTGTGGAGTTAAAGGAACCAAACCCGAATTCACAAACTTGAAAACGAAAAAGAAATGAAAAACCAATGACATTAGGAAAATTAAGCCAGCTTAGTAATTACTAAAATATGCAAATTCCCAGCACGTTAAACTAATCGACACCCCCGCAGCCAAACGATAGACAAGATTATTCTTGTAGACAAGCCGAGCCCTTGTCAAGCAAGTTCCGGCAAGGTCTCCCATACATAATAAAGCTGAGAAGATGAACGCTATGAGATGCTACAGCTAACTTGGAAATAAATCCGAGTGCATTTAGATTTGACCTCATGTACATTAGGGAGTAGAAATTCAACAGGAAACAAACAATTGTTCCTGCCGTGCAGTGACAGACGCGCTCATTTAAATGATTACCGCTTCGACCATCGGTCTAGTCGATCATTTTCCACAAAACTACCAAATCAAATGCCCGAAGTATTGGACTGTGAGGTCAGAGACTTCAGAAGCATGGACTTATTTGCCTAAGATACTACTACAAACTGCATTTTGTACAAGCTGTGTAATCATACAAGCTGAAGGAAATTCCTATCCTAACTCGCCAGTTATTGTCAACCTTGTTCTCTGTATGGAGTCCAGATCAGTTTGCTGACGTCAACCTCAAGGCCACCTCGTCCAGCAGCTTTCAGATGACGATCCAAGACTTTGGGTCCGCACATATGACATGCTGCCCTTTTCTATACTGAATTAAGTCTAGGCTCTGAAGGGTGTTCAAAATATCATCAGCCTTTATCGCTGTCATGTCACTGAGCTCCTGCAAAAGGTGGGGGGTAAACAGAGAAGAATTGAAGACCATTAGTCCGCCACACCGGTGGAGCATTTGGCACTTAGATCCCAACGGCTACTCCTACCTTACATGAAATAGCAAGAAAAACTGACCGTGTATTCCAACACCTACTTTCCCAGTCTTCAGGAGTTTTTAAAAACATTAACAGACAAGTTCTAATTACCATAAAACCCCCATAACAAGACAAATAGAGAATTGCAAAATAGAGGGTATTACATGGTGAAACTATATAATATGAAAAAAGAAGCATATGGAGTAATATTAGAGCCTACACACTTTCTGGCCATTTCGCCAAGATGGCAATATTAGAATTCTTTTATCCTTTCAAATTAACGAGTCGTCATTATCTTTTCCTTCTTAAACTATTTTCATTATTTCATTACTTTAATTGTAAATCCTTATTTAACAATTCTTTTTGTATGTAAAAACTATACAGGACTGAAATGGTGCAAGAAGTAAACATACTTAAGTTACAAAAGAGTATTCAAAATATTGCTGTAGAAAAACCAAACAGAATGAAATTTCATCTAATATTCATATATACATTAGTTTCTCTAACTTAATCTATATTACATATTTTGTCATCTTTCAATTATATTTTGTAGAAAACCCTGTGCAATGCGTGGGCATACACCTAGTGATAATATGAAGTTCCAACTGAAGCATTTCTCTGGTGACATCATGATTACAATGGATGTTCCATCCCAAAACTAAACAATATTCCCATAAACATAAAGAATAATGCCCTGACCAGAACAATGAACCTTACCTTGATAGAAATATTTCCTTTATGCTTTTTCAAAATGTCCAAAAGAACCCTTGTCCAGTATCCTTTGTAGCTCAACAGCCCAAGATCAGAGAGAGGCCTCTCTGGCGTGCCAACTTTACCTTCTTTTTTGGAAAGTTCATATGCTGTTCCATAATGAAAATAACATTATAAAATATCATTCCTAAATATCACAATCAATAATGCACAAAGATCAACTTTCCTTAACAATCCCCCAATCCCCTTCTTTTCTATCAAATAGAAAATCTCAAAAGAGAAGGCAAGGAAAATATGTTATGAAAAGCACATAAACTAACAAACAACTTACAAAAAGCTATTAAGAACTTTCCATAGCCTTTCCTCTGATATGGTGGGAGTGTGAGGATGCATGCCAAATTGTATGATTCCTCAGAATGCTTCTCCTGAATACAGAAACATAGACATATACCACTGTGAATAAATCCAAGCTCAGTACACCTAAAAGTGCAGAACTCAAAGCTATCGTAATCAAGACACTTATAAGTGCACTAAGTACAAACGATGATAAACACTCAATGCTGTATTAGTGATCCAGAAGCTGCGAAACTGAATGGTAAGAGTTCTCGTATGTGATTAACTCTATCGTATATAGTTTTGTACATGGATGCTGAACTCTTTGCACCCTTTCAGTGAACTCTCTTTTCAACATTGAACAAACATTCTCTGTCCAGCATTTTCCCAGTACTCATACTACCCCGAGAGCATTAGTTAGAAGCTATGAATTAAAAAGTCAGCATCAAGTTAATTTAAGAAATAGCTGACAAGAGGCTCACATATCACAACTCCAAGAGGCCCAGCTACCAAAATTTATACTTTTTACCAAAACAGGAGCTTTTCAATGCATTAAAGCAATTCGTAAATCACATGAAAGACTACCATGCAATTGGATGCTCAATATATCCCCAGTGCTTTCATCAAGCATATGCATTGGCATACCAAAATCCCTATAATAATTAACAATCCCACACACAACTAACATAACAGTCATCCAAAGATAAATAACATAAATCTTAAATCAGCTTTGGATGTCTTGTTGTTGCATTGCAGTACTAAGGAAGCTGTCTGAACTCTAACTAGTACCTTGGAGAAATATCCAACCATGTGGCAACCTCGATCATCACATTCGCACAAGACATAAAATAGAAAAAGATCTACGTCATAATAGAGAGTCTTGTGATCTAGAAAGAGTTTTGCCAAATAGCAAAGATTCTGCCCATAAACCTTATTCTTCTTGCCATCAACCTGCAGTAAAACATATAGTCAAGGTAGGGTGAGTAATCATACCTAACAAACAAAAAAATGCACAGAGAAGGTTTCAGGACAGAAAGAGAAGACTTTGAGTAACGATCTCTCTAAACAAGAAAGCATTCTTTGAAAAAAACGTCATCATGAAAGGCATTTGGGGAACTTAAAGAATCAATAAGATAGTGAAAATAATTTCTCTTCAGAAGAACTATGACCACAAAAGAGAGGAAAAAAACTCTTCAAACAAAACAAATTATAGCAAAAATGTTTCAAAAAACTAAGAGAAAAATTAATAGAATATGGGGGCCAAGCTAAATCCAATAGAATCTGCTGGATGATAATATGCCTCAAACAATGGATAGGTGAAAGATAATAAAGAATCAAACACATGATTGCATTGAGATAATTTCCAACAATTGAACAATGACTCTACCTCAAACATTGACAATGTACCGCTCCTGTATATCTCATCTCCAGGCGGATGTTTGAGATCGCACTTCTTCTGCAAATAGTTTAATTGTACAAACAAAATCATTCAGAGTGTTCCACTAATCTCAGACATTAGAAAGAGCCAAAGAGCTACAATCTTAAACGATTAAACTTGCAAAGACACCTATCCATTAGAAATGTAAAAGCAGGGGCCCAGGCAATTTCTACAATGATTAAAGACAAAACTAAACACATTATAGTCTTCTGAAGAGAACTAAGTGATCCAAACAATGAGCTGAAAACATACTGTAGACTCGATTCAACTGAGAAACCATAAATTCCAAACAATGCAACACCAGTATATCAGCAAATAATCCAGTCATATATACTATTACTGCTGCTTCTAAACTGCAGTCACCTCAATAAAGCTCCAGCACAGACATTTAATTTTTCACTTTCCTTTTCTTTGTGACATCCTTTTCTTTCCATTATTTCTTCTTACCTCCTTTTTTCAAAGATTTCTGATTGCTTTTTGCTGGGAGCAGAGAAAAGGGAGGAAGGAGGAGGGAGAAGGGAAAAGAGAGAAGGGAGGATGAGGTTGAGAACTAAAAACAATCGTTCCACATCCACCAGTACACCAGATTTTCTACATAATTATCACATAACTAACATTACTTTACTCTCCTCACTAGTTCGAGCACAGATTAAAAAGGTTTTCTTTTGATTGCTAATAGCATAAAGATTACAAATTACAACGAATTTGACAACTACAGCTCTGAAGTGCCTGCTCATAAATGAGTTCAGCAGATACGAACCTTCCCTGGACAACTACCTCAGGGTACAAAAATGTAAAGAAAGTTAAGAAAAAAGGAAGTACTTCAATCAAATAAATGCTCACCATGTGCCTTTGAAGCTGTTCCTTGCGCTTCATAAAATTGAGGCAAAACTCACAAAAGTAGAGCTTCGAACAATCATTGTATTCTGGTGGAAAGGGTGAGAAGTACCATGTCTCGATCTCGTATCTTCCAAGCTCTATGGTTGCAATATTCTTCACTTTGGTAAATTCTTCATGTTCACGCAAACTGGCAGCATCAAGCTCCTCATGCCCCTGTTCATTGTAAATATCCTTGGGTTATAATACAATAGTGAGGTAGCTACCCATGTATTATTTAACTTCAATTGCTTCTTTCACATTTAAAAGCAGACATTAATTCTCTATCATTTCTGTAGCACCAGCTATTTAACTTACTTTGTATGAATTCCATTATTTGAATCAGACAGTAGGCTCAATTTCAACATACAATAGACTGACTTTCCTATTGTATTACAAAAAAAATCCCCTACTGACAGCTAATACAATCTGATGCTAACTCAGCAGGGTATCTGTGCTGACAAGCAGCCTGGCAGTACCTTCTTCCTTTCCAGTCCCCACTTGACGAAATAAGTCTACATAAAAAGAGCATGATAATAAAGGCCAGATCGAGCTTACCTCTACATGCGTCTCATCAATCTTCCGCTTTTGGTGACGTGTCATTTTTAATCCTGTCACCTGGTAAATCATAGGAAAGCAACATTGTCAGTGAAAACTGGAGGGAAGCCTCTTCCAATTTAAGCAACTTAATCATTACCTTGTCCTCCACTTTCTCATCAACAACAGTTTCTACAGAATCAAGATCAAGCTGTTCAAGTTTCACCCATTCATCGAGCCTCCTGTTGACTGTCAGAGAGAATAACAAATAAATTTAAGAAGCAATAAGTCAACAAGTGGCAGCAAAGTTACATAATTTTTTAATATAGCTTGCCCCAAAATCACAACCATAAGGTGTCGGCCTCCATTCCCTTTCTACTAATTTTCATACGATACTTCTTCCAAAATAAGATTGGTGTGCAAGAAAACCTGGCTTAACACAATCTTGTAACAAAGAAACAGCTTCTTCCACAATTTTAAGGTGTTGTTCACTTCAGTATCCACAACCACCCACGCAACTAAAACCTAAGAAATAATTCCTTTAAAATGATTCATCTCCATTATTGCATACGCTGCTCTTAACTAGTAGTCACATATCTACAGCCACAATTTCCTCATTCATTGCTACTCCCGAGCTATCTGAGTACCTTAGAAAGGACTTCTTAATACAAGGATCGACCTTTTTCAGCATTATTAGATAACAGGCCCAAAGAAGATTAAACCGTAACAGACGAAACACTAGCAAACCCTAATTCAAAATTTCTCCGCGAATCTCGTCCTTCCGCGACAACAATTTTTGCGCTAAACTGCTCCGACCACGCATATCAAACTGGAAACACAGAATTAGAACGCGAATCCACAGCAGAAACCCTAAAAGCAGAGAGGAGACTGGGAATTCTCACATTCTGTATAATGAACGTAGTACTCGTAGTCGTTAGGATCTCCGGGAGACAACTTCCGTCGCTCGATGACCTTCACGGGGTGATACTTCCCGTCTCGCCAGCGGCACATCACGCGCGTCCCCACCTCGAGGGGCAGCACGCTCATCCTCCTCCTCTTCGTCGCGGCGTCGGGCTCCCCCGCGGTCCCGTTGGAGTATTTAATGGGCGGCGGCGGCGGCGGCGGCATGGCGTCTCCGACGGCGGGCTTCTGGTCGGGGTCGACGACGGCGGCGGCCGCTGTGCCGTTTTGTTCGGCTTTTGGCGGGTCAATCGAACCCATGGGTTTCACAGAGGGCGCTCCGACACGGTCGGGTCTAGATGGGGACGAAAATGGATTAAATAATTCAGGAACCGCCTTTACCACTCGAACTTTTGGGGTCGCTTAGCAAATTGCGAATAGGCCCCCCAATAATTTCAATACTTTCGCATAGCCCCAAACTAGTAAGTTTTTTCTGCAAATAGCCCCCCTTTCTTGATATTTTCCAAAATCGAATTTCAATACTTTTCCCATACCCCGGTGAATTAATTTGAGAATTTTTTTGTGTGCCATTTTGCTAAAAGGAAAATGACTAGAAAAATCATATGATAAATTAAAAATCATCATTTAATAGAAATAATGTTGAAGCAACGATATGACATTGAAAAAGATTTTTGTAGAGCTCTCGTAAAATTATTGACAAGCTCGTGAAACCAACTTACTTGGTGGTTAAGAAATTGACCCATTTGTATCGACTAAGCATGCAAGTAGCTTTGATTTCCACATCATCAAAGGCTCAATTTCTTAGGACTTTCTCCGAAAAAAATCTCCAAAGAATCTCAAATAATTTACAACACTTGACTTTGATAATGCCATTTTATCACAATTTGTACAAATTCATTATGATTTGTTAGTATCGTGCCATTGATACATTATAGGTAGCCCTAATCAAATAGCGGGTAGGCCTTTGGACTCGTTGGCACATAGGGCCAAGAGGTACAAAGGGCCACAAATTGGTCGGATTTGGGCAATGACCCCATGTTAAAAACCCTACTTAGGTGAACTTTAGCAGAAGCATAGCTCGACGGATTCCAGAGACCTTAATTGTACATTTTAGGTTTTGTTTAGAGTGGATGAAACATTAACCTGAATTTCATACTCGCTTAATGGTAATCCCTAATTATTGACATATTTAGCCGTGGGCTTTTTCCTCATAAGAGAAAGGAAATTGTTAGTTAGTCAACGAAAAATATTTTCATAATCAAGGACAATTTATCTCTAGATATTTTCATAGATGATGAAAATATTTTTTGTCAATTCTTTTTTGTAAGTAATATTATTCATTTTTCATGGAACAAATGCTATCTAAATGTAAATTTAAATATCCTATCATAAAGCTAATTGATTCACTTTTCTCGGTCTTGTCATTTAAAGATAAAGATAAAATTTTCAAATATTGGTTTGGAATACCTTCATTTTCTTAAAAATAAGATTTAAAGTGAATTTTATTTTAAATAAGAATTTGCTTGCTTACTTTCAAATGAGAACCTATCCCACCAACTAGCTAAATTTCTGCTGGCCAATAGATACATGCATCTCATGTGCTAATTAAGATGACACGATAAGGAGCATTTTCATCCAAAAGCATTTCTTTCCTTTTCTTTCATGTCACTGCTGATCATCTTATGGCCAAATTTGTCGATGAGGTGCCTCAGCCGGATCATGACTCCAAATCTAGAGGCGTGAACTTGACATCACCATGAGGGCATTGTTGAAATAATTTGTTATTATAATATATGCATTTTTTTATTAAGAGAAGACGTGACTCTTAATTAAGAGATGACATGACTTTTGGTTAAAAATCGTGACCTTTGATCGAAAGAAGACGTGACTCTCGGTTATTTCATCCTAAAAGGAAGTTATTAGTAGTTACGAAGGAAAGTTATTCTTAACATAAAAAATGGTAATGGTTTGGGATAAGATATCTATTCTCAAGAGGTGTGTCTATTGATTGTTTATGAGTAGAAACCAATTCACATATTATTTATAATAACCACAATTGTTCAGAAATGATTCTACTTCAAAACTCTCCTATTCTCTTTTCATATATGCAACTTTACTACGTTCAATGAGAATATTTTTTGTCAATTTTTTTTGTAAGTAATATTATTCATTTTTCATTGAACAAGTGCTACCTAAATGTAAATTTAAATATCCTATCATAAAGCTAGTTGATTCACTTTTCTCGGTCTTGCCATTTAAAGATAAAGAGAAAACTTTCTAATAAGGGTTCGGAGCACTTCATTTTCTCAAAAAGAATATTTAAAGTAAATTTTATTTTAAATAACTTTGAAGTAATTTACTTACTTTCGAATGAGAACCTAACCCACCAATTCGCTAAATTTCTACTGGTCAGTAAATACATGCATCTCACATGCTAATTAAGGTGACCCGGTAGGGAGAATTGTCATCCAAAAGCATTTCTTTCCTTTTCTTTCACGTCACTGTTCATCATCTCATGGCCAGATTTGTCAACGAGGTGGCACCGCCGCCGGATCACAACCCCAAATTCGGAGGCATGAACTCGAGCTCGTCGTGAAGGCTCGTGGCCCAGCACGGCTTACGACCATAGATAGAGCAGCTGTCATCGAATTTAGAGGTGAGTTCGAGACTCGGGACTGCCTAGTCGGTGAGCTTGAAGATCCGCGACATGGCACGAAGAAGAAAGGAGAACGAAAGAGATGATGAACAGTAAAAATTGAAAAGAAAAGGAAGTCGCCGGAATCGAACTCGCGAGGTACACGTGCTTACCATCGATCCTTATTTTAAAATTGGGTAAGTCGCTTTAAATTTTTATTTGAAATAAGATTTCTTTCGGGTCCTATTTGAAATTTTCTCAATATAAAAGGGACTTGTAAAGAAAAACAAAAAATAGTAGAGAGAGAGAGAGAGAGAGAGAGAGGGGCAGGCAAAAGGAAGATACTCACGACCGCAATTCATCCGCAGTAAAGTTCCAAGACAGGAAGCTGCGCGAAGACGACAACGCCTTGCCATCTCCATTCCTGTCTTCCCCTCTCTCCTCGAAACCTAAAATTGGAGTCAAAAGATCCGATTTTGGGTTCGATCTCCGAAACCCATCTAGAGCCTCCGCATGGATTTGGCCGAGCTGTGGGCGATCTTCGGGCCGGGCGTCGCCGGCGCCGTGTTCGGCGCCGGATGGTGGTTCTGGGTCGACGCCGTCGTGTGCAGCTCCGTCACGGTCTCCTTCGTCCACTATCTCCCCGGTACGTCTGCCGTCGAGGTTCGGGGGATTCGAATCCCCTTTGGGCCGTCGAATGGCGATTGAATTCGGGGTTGAGGTCCTTGCTTTTCGCTGTATGCGCGTGCGATTGACGGGTTTCGATTTGCCTTTGCACAGGTATCTTCGCTTCTTTGGCCGCGCTGATGTTCAATTGCGTGAGGAAGGAAGACATCGACTACTCTCCTTACGATGAAGGCGAGTGGAGGTTAGCCTTCTGTTGTTGTTGTTCCTCGTTTTGTTCGCTTGCCCGATGTGTTAATTCTGCTCGGTGGAAGTAATCTTTTATAAGCTTCTGGAAGGAAATTAGGACTTTAGTTGGAGAATGTTCGAACTTATCACTCGCAGGATTGCCTTTTAGATTGAGTAGGTGCGTGAGTAGTTGCTTTAAATGACCCGAATATTGAACATTCTCGTTTTTTCGAGAGCTACACCGTATGGGATGCTGGAACTTGGTGCTATTTGACTTACTTTGGATCTCACAAATAGAGTAAGGGTGCCGCTGGATGATGGCTTGACTGAAAGGAGAGGAGGGGATCAAGAAGGGAAAAGCACCATCTTCTCTCTTTCGTGAATTTCTTGTTGATCGAGACCCTCTCTTGACTGTTGACTCCCCTACCTTTAGAGCTGTGAAAGAAAAATGTCTGGCATCGTTTGATCTAGAGTGAAGTAGCCCTTCTTCCTTGTTCACAAGAACCATTTTCTAAAGAGAAAGAGCAGCTTTCGGCTCTGAGGGGCACTGATTTCGACACTATTCTTCCTATCTCAAATCGGGTATTCGCTATTTGTGCTTTTCGAAGAGGCATGGCTGCAGTATTTTATTTGTATTCATGACTGAAAGGCAATACCCATTTCCTCGCTTCCTTCGAAAAATTAGTCTTCTCATGATGCATGAGATAGTGTTACTGGAAGACTAGTATACAACAAAAGCAATTTCTTTTTCCTTGGTGCAGTGCTGGCGTTGCCTCTGGATGATCGGTCTTTTGAATTTACAATACTTGCTTGAAAAAATTGTATGGACCGGAAAATGTTTGTCTGTATTAATGGAGGAGTTTACAAGGTCAAACTTGAGAGGTTTGCAATACTCTATGATAGTCCAGGTTGATGTACCAAAAGTGGCTCCATTTACTGGCCAATCTTTTGTATTCTCTGTTTTGATCATCATGATGGTGAGGTATCTGTGCCATACTAAGAGAGAGTGGATGGAGCTTTTGTTTCGCTGTTAGTATAGGCTTGCAAAGGTTGGCTTTAGTGATCTTCTTGGAGCATATATCAGCAGATGAAAAATATACAAGAGCAATATGAGAGGGAACTTTTTCCGAGCAATATGAGAATGACTTTCTGAGCCATTGCATTTAATACTAAAAGAGAGTGGATGGAGCTTTTGCTTTGCTGTTAGTATAGGCTTGCGAATGTTGGCTTTAGTGATCTTCTTGGACTATATATCAGCAGATGAAATACAAGAGCATTATCAGAGGGAACACCTTCTGAAAAAGAGAATGACTTTCTGAGCCATTACATTGAATTTTTTGGATAAGATGTCACTACTGCCATCTTCTTACCATTTGATGGCTCTAAAGATGGTTTTAAGGTGTTATGTGTCAAATCACATATTCATTTATTTATTGATGCGAGGTTGGGTTCATGCTTGTGGAATGGAATTGGACTTTAGAATCTCTCGACTTGGAATGTTGTCTTTATGCTTTTTTTGTGTAGTCATTTCTCATCTTTTGTGATGAGTATCTAGACTGGTTGGAGTCATTTGGCTGTATGATTTCCTGAGAGATAAATGCTCGGTGACAGAGAGCAGTTGGACTGATTTCTGTCAGGCATGAGACCCCCTCATTTTCTAGAGTAATCATGGATTTACCACATAGTCTGTCCTGTGAGCTTTAAGAACGTGTGGTAACCTTTAAGAGAATGTGGCTTGCCCCTCTACATCAGCTCTCTGGTCTTCCAGTGGAATTATTCTATTAATATCCCTCGACACACATGCTTCGGATGCATTATCATGTGGTTTTCGCTTGAGCATCCAACGCTTGTCCTGTTGCTGGTTGCTTTTATCGCTTTAAGTAATGTGAATGGCGCATTCTGCTATTCTTAAAATAGGATCTCATGCTCTGAATTTTTTATTCTTTCTATACTATGTTCTATTGCTTTAAGTGATGATGATAGCAAATGATGGGGGCAAAAATTGGCCTTTCTGCTGCTGTTATGATAGTGACTATGGAAGTTCACCAGCCTGCACTTTCTTGTGTTTTCCTTGAGGGTGACACTTTACATGTTTTTGATGCTTTAAGTAGCTGTAGCACTTGCATGTTCTCCTTCAAGTTGAAATAGATGAGGGTATTCCTTGCTGATCCTCTTGGGCAATGATTGATAATTCTCTCATTAATGTAACAGGTTGAAGCTTTGGCTTTTCTTTGCCTACGTTGTTTCATTTGTCTCTCTGGCAGCCTCTGTGGGCCTATTAATTCAAGATTCACTCGTGACCACTGGACCTTCAGTTTGGACAGGAGTTGCTGGTGTCTTGCAATGCGTACTTGTGTTAATCAGGTAACATAAGCATTTGACACTGAATTTTCTTGGATATATGATGTTTCTCTATCTTGGTCTCATCAGCTTGTGTGGTATCCATGATGTAAGCATGGCTTTTGTTCTGTTAAAGAAGAAGCACAACTTTACTTAGTATCTGTTCATGATCAGGTCAAGCTTTGAGGACTGGGGCTTCTTTTAGCCTTAATCTCTCCCAGAAATGGAAAATTCAATTTGTACACAACCTTCACATACATGTGCACCAGTACCAGTGGTACATGGACGCATGATTATTAGAAATGAGTGACTAAGATATTATCATTATTTGCTAAATTTAAGATTGGTACAGCACCACCAATCTAATTTAAACCAAATTGGCTTTTTGCAGTGGACTAATTTATTGGACATCACACTCGGAGTGAGGCCTTAATCTGCGACGATGTACTTTGTAAACATATCGAGATGGAGGACTCCGTAGAGCGACTAAATTGTGATGATCATTTGGATGCACGGAGCAACTAAATTGTCATCATGGAGAAGATGACTATGTATATCTGAATTCTATTGTTCTCTGAGTAAGAAGAGGGGCTGTTTTAACTCAAAGCCATAGCTTTTGTGGGGAAACCCATTCGACTCGGTTCTATTTGCGGTTTGAGTGTTAGACTTTGTTTGATAGTGTGAGGAAACCTTTTCCACTCTGCTGCCGGTTTTCTGCTGGTGAAACCATGGATGCAACATTAACCGGCACGGCGCCAATGTGGTTGTGCATTATAAACTTAGCGTATCTCCTGTAATTAAGAAATTGTACAAATCGAAAAACGAGTAGGAAAATCTGGGAATTGAAGGAGTGCGTAATTTCTTTCTTTGTTCGTTTTCATGATTGGGCTGCCGCATCTCACGGTCGCGTCGAAAGGAATGAAATGTGAAATGGGGATCAAATTCCTGTGTGAGGAAAACGCGTTATGCTTTAGCGCCTAGGCTAAAAAGTAACACTCACCTTTGAAATGTTTGAAAATGAGATTTAACGTCTCAACTACACACTACTAGGACCCCCAACTTCCAAACAGAGGAGTAGCTTTCAGCCGATTGTAGGGCCAAATGTTGATCTTTAATTTTCACCATCTTCGTCACACGGTACTGTTTCTTTTTCCCTCTCCAAATCTCACCACTCGGTATGGGACAACCAATATGGCGGGCTTTCACTAACCCACATTGCGGGCACTTCATCGTCGTCCGGTGCGGTCCCCCCACAAAAAGGAAGCGAGTGGAAGCGTCGAAGAGAAGGCATCGGTTCGGCTCGACTTTACAGATGGAATGTGTAGAAATCCGGTAATGCAGGCACTCGGGTAGGTGATGGGCGAACTAGTCCACCCACGATTCAATATGACTAGCTAGTGAGATCCACCAAACACCAGGGCCAAGATATGAGAAAAAGAAGGCGAGAGGGACGTGGCTTGGTCAGCCCTGCACTAGAAAAATGAAGACTCTTCGTTGTCGGTGGGTGATCCTTTCAAATCAGGGGTAGATTACTCATCGAATTAGCCCTTGAGTAGGTCACCAATTACCATGAGGCAACAGTCTCTTATCGACTTAAAACGAATAATGGAACCAAGTAAGTAAAGGGTACTGAAGAAGCAGATAGCTAAGCGTCTGCACTCCGAGTTTTCTAGGAGCAAGTCTAGATATTCCAGGCTAGATCTTGCTGGTACCGGCAACAAGTAGAGCAAAAGACCAACTCGAACAATTGCTAGCTACGGCTCTTGACCCAGACAGCATCGTATTAGCAACCAGTGTTCAGGCATTGCAGTAACCGTTTGCGACCTCAATATCAAAATCGCGTCTCTTTGCTTTGCTTCTCAAGTAAGATTCGATTGGAAGGACTTAAAATATTTATAACCCAGCTGGTTCCTTTTGTATTGTATGCATTGCTTTAAGGATTTTTTTCTTGAAACGTAGCCAGTGAATAGAACAATCTCCCGATGAGACCTTCACCACCGTTAAAGTGTTCATCACAACCATCCACGATTTCATTTACCATGGATAGTTCAATTCAACAGTCGCTCTCACTCGGTAAAAACCTACTTGAAATTCCAACATATGATTGAAACAATGTACTAAGAACAAATGATTAAGTGGGATTAAGTTCCCTTAATTCGATCAACCTATTTTCATATACCCATATAAACAACCATGGCAAATTATTTACAAGAACGAATCACACATGTCAAATCATGTCAATTTCGAGTCATTTCCCCCGTTCTGTGTTTTGAACGCCTTATCCTGAAGTGTCAGAAACTAACGGCCAGACTAGAACCTGCTCTCAACGGGCAGCGTGCAGTTGCAAGACAGGAAAGACCACATTGGCTCATAAACAAGGTAACATCACCTTCTTCTGTATTTCAACATATACTACTTGGGCCTAAGTAAGTCGCCGAGTCAGAGATAATTCCCAATATGAACCTGCAGAAGCAACAAAGGAACCAAAGCGTTGAACTTCCTCTTTCTTTTTCCTTTTTCTCAGTCGTAAAATGAAAAGAAACACCAGTAGCATTTCTTCCTAAAGATCAGAACCCTCTTCAAGGAGAAGGAAAATTAAGGACCAAAATACCCCAAAAGATGCCAACTCCCTCAG
Source organism: Angophora floribunda (assembly GCA_014182895.1). NCBI lineage: Eukaryota > Viridiplantae > Streptophyta > Magnoliopsida > Myrtales > Myrtaceae > Angophora > Angophora floribunda. The sequence continues at coordinate 34,164,764 of CM024710.1, read as the reverse complement.
CACCTCCTCCGAAACAGTAAACCCTCTATCTATCCTGAAACAAAATTCCCTAAAATCCTCTTTTTTTTCTTTTCCACAAGCAAACATGAAAGCTCCATCTTATTGAACTATTTGTAGAATCCCCACAGGAACCTATCCTCCTGCATTCCCCAAGATTGGTGTCCCTTCAAAAACAAAGGACCATCCAGCCAGCAAAATTTGGACTTCCAGAGCTGGTAAATCAAGCTTTGAATCCTGAATCAGATGGAATGATCTCCGCCGAGGTTCCACCAATACTACCAATGCGAGTTTCAGACAGTTTTGAGAGGATTGGTTCCACTCCTCGGCAGATATTCAAAGATGGCCTCAGTTTTGTGTACTGCACCATGAATAATATCCAAAAGTTAGATAATTTCCACCAAATTGTTATAGTGAAAATCGATCTATTTAATGCAAAACACTAAGAAATAATTCCAAATGAGCATCTTCTCTCATCCTCCAAGAAATAACCAGAAAATAATAAGTAAAATTGTGTTCTCAATCCTCAACTATAGGCACACTTATACTCTGTATCCCCACTCCCATGAAAACTTAAAATTTACATCCTCAACAGATGATGCTCTTATATTAATTGAAAAAAAAAATGAAATGACAAAAAAGGTCCTCTACATCCAACAGATCCAAAGCCCCCTTCCCTCATCTTGTTTATCATTTACCCACACCTCTTTTTGTCCCTCGTTTGTGAGTATTCATTGAACACTCAGGACATCAGTCCAAAAGGCCCACCTAAGTGTATGTGCTTGTGTTACTCATGAGAGAGTTGAAAAAAAAATTAGGGCTCTTTCAAGTTCCAACTCGATCAACCCACACCAGAAAACAATCTGGGCAACCCATTCCAGCCAAAACCAGCCACAGTATACAATGCCACCAACCATATTTATGCATCCTCCATAATCTCCCACTTGAAGTTCCACACGACTCCTACCAAAGGTGAGTCTTGACAAAATGCCCACCAAAAGAAGAAAATTCCACTGGTGTCAGATTTGCTCGCTGGCACCAGTGGAAAGCACTTCAGGTGGGTCTTGGCATGCATATGATCTGAGGAGCCTGATAAGGGCTTATGACAGGTAGCTCAACTTCTTCTTTCCTTTTCTTTTTGTGTGTAAGAAAGAAGAGGAGATGGCATAACAGGGTTTAGCAGCCACAAGGGCATAATGTACTTACAATTATTCTAATGCATCTTCATAAACATGTGCCAGCTTATTGGGACTTCCAACTATTGCTAGAGATGAGGTCATTTTTTGTTAAAATGAAACTTGAAGATTAAAAGTGAAAAGTCGCAAAAGTGGAGATGTAACGCATAATAACATCAATTGCAGGGCACAAGGCATAATTTTCACATTTGGGAAAGTCTACCGACAATGAAAGAATATGGAATATCATCACGCTAACCTAACTGAGACATCAAGCATTCAAGCCAATTCTAACAGCATTCGAGCAGGCAGCAATTTACCTCTTGATAAAAAGCATTGATCTCCTCTTCTGTGAGACCTTCATCTTCACCAGCATTCTCATCCCATCCAAGGGAACGAAGAAAAGCAGCCTCTTCCTCATTTGGATAAACTGCTGCTGTGAGACTTGTATCACCATCTTCACCATTAGGAAGTCTCAGAGCTTCTAAAGAGCTGCCACCACTGCTACACATCTCACCACCATTGTCAGCAACAGGATGTCCAGGGGCATTGACTGATTCCTCAATTAACTGACAAGAACTTTCTCTGCTTGGAGATGAGATTACAGGGCCTGACTCTAAGAGAGCAGAAGAAACTTTTGTTGAGTTTTTCCTTTTAATGAGATTGAAAAACTCACTTCGGCTTTGTGCATGAGATGAAGAAGGTCTCTTCTCCGAAACCGTAGCAGGGTTCAGAAAGGAGACGGCAGACTTGTCCTCCAGAGAGGAATGCGCTGGGTTGTTCGCATTTTTTAAAGGAGCAGAAGCCACAGAACTAGCAACAGTAGGCTGGCTGCTTGATGATTTGCTGCTACTAACACTGGTTGGGCTTCCCATATCCTTTGGAGCAGAAGAAACACCATTCTCCCTGGTGGGCTTAAGAACTAAAAACTTCCCAGCATGGGGTGTCTGTGGTGAATCTAATTTAGTATGTCCACCTCGTAGCAACTGATTAGCAGATAAAGAGAGCTGCTGTTGCCCACTCCTGACAACAGAAGTTCTCTCCCCATTTCTGACAGCTGCTTTCGACTTGGATTTTTCAGACGAATTAAGCACCTTAAAGCAAAATACAATAAGTTATTATCACATCATATTCCTAGACAAAAAGACGAAAAAAAGTTATTTCAAAACCAGCACCCTACATACAGTTTAACAGCATCCTACCATCTCAGATCTATACAACCATATAATCCAATCTGTGCCCAATTAGCTATTTGATCATTGACATTCAAACTGGAAAAAAGCACTACTTCATTGTTACAGTGTTGTTCACAAGCAAAATTCATAGAAACTTTCAGAGCAACGAATGTTGCTTCAAGTTGTTGATTTAAACACATGAAGCCATAATCAGGGAAAATAACCAAAATGAAGGCGCAGGACAGCAGAACAAGCTCATTAATCTTCTTACCGAAGTCTTTGGACCTGAAGGGGTCACTGGTATAAGCTGCCTAGATTGCTTAATGGCCAACTCTTCAAGCCTCTGTGTCTTCACTGACAACTGCAAGAGAGAAGAGACAATTAGATTCACAGTGGAAATTATAGAAAAGTCTGGAAGATACCAAATCAAGTGCTCTTACCGTGGGAGCAGTTTTTGCTCGCAGTGGAGCCTGTGCTAAAGCTTCAGCCATTTTAAGACCAGTCGTTGCTGTTGCAGTCCCACATACCGGAGCAGCAACTGCAATTTGTTGTTGAGATGAGGATTGTACGCCATTAGTAGGAGAGATGCTTGGGACCTGTGCTAGAGCCGATGTCCATCCTTCACTGCTGGGTAAAGCTGAACTAGCACCTGGCAAACAATTGATGTTGGAAGGGAAACCAGGAGATGAGGCTCTTCCTCTATCCGCCATTCCTTGCCATTCTTCAGCTCCAAGCAATGGAAAATCCTTCTCAGATACAGCATGGTGAATGGTACTGACCCCAGAAAGTGGACCATCCTTAGCAATGTTATTTTGCACATCACTGCTTCCATTTTTTACCTCTGGAACCACACGGCGAGGCAACAGTTCACCATGCCTTCTCGGAATCATTGAATAGGAATGCCTCAATGGATCTTTCTCAATCCTACTATTTAAGACACATCCCAGTGAATCAGAACCATCAAGGTCCCAGTACTCATCAAAGCTCGACCGTCCTCCTCTTTCCCTGTCGCGGTCCCTATCGCGGTGACTCCTACTGAAACTACTGTATGCATTCTTTACAAGACCATTATTACCAGAAGTCCCCCGTAAATTAAGTGAAGATGTGCGGTCTAATGCTGAGTGGCGGCCATCAAAGTCATTCCCGCCCTTGGAAGTTTTGCTTCTCCTACGAGATCCCGATGGAGATTCTGGATAATAAAAGCACTCCAGTTAACATATATAAAACGACATGAATAGAGCAGCACCAACACCAGCTACAAGTGCACATCAATCGTGCATGCAGTTGTGCATTTTGCCAATGTGATGCTCAGAATGACTAATTTGGCCACAAAAATGTTATGGCATTACAAAAGTTAGAATGGAGCAGAAATTGGCAAAAGCAAAGTACCTGAATGAGAAGAGTGGTTGGCTGAGCTGCTGACTCCCGAAGCACCTCCGCCACCAGTATTCCTCAGCCACTCTGGAACTAAAGTGGGTTCACTTCTTTCCATGGGGATCAGCGCACATCCTCAAGAGAATATTAAGAGCCTAAACCGAACAACTAAACTTCTCCACCCTTTCCCATCTGTTCAGAGTCACAGAAAACCTTATCCTAAAAATGAATATCCCTTCCTAATCGAAAGTCGTCGCGTCGCGTTCCCCTCAAAGGACCGGGCAATTAGCTAGGCAAGTCTATCAGAAGAACAAAATCCTAATGCAAGCGCGAAGCCAGAGCGCGAGTACGAAGGCAATGACAACCAGAAAATTCATTACCCCGACGTAAGCACAATGATGAGAAGAGGGCTCCCTTCCTCCATCCCAAGGAGAAGATGGATTCCACGCGCACAAAGCAAGGTCAGGCGACCCTCATTACGCAAAAAGCACACGCCTGAATTCCCCGCGACAGCCCGGAATTCCAACAATATCAGGTCCCAAATTAAATCCAATGAGGGGGCGCTCAAATCAAAAAACCCGGCAGCGGGTCCAATGCCCCGGACTAACCCACGACCGAACCCTAGGGACGCGAGAACCCGACAACCTCCCGGCACCCTAGGGTTAGAAGGGCGGCGCGAAATCCCGTCGGAGGGATTTAAGGTGGGGAAAGGGACACGAACCCCTCCGCCGCCGCCGCCACAATCGATTCCGGAGCAGCAACGACGACGACGACGAAACCAATCTCCGCCGAAGCGCGAGGAGGCCAAAGGAAAACCGGAGGCGTCCTCAATTTCCGAGCGGCGAGTCCGGCGACGGCGACGGGGACGGGGAAGGAGGCAAGGCGAGGCGGCGCGGCGAGCAATCTGGGTGGGGGAGGGGGAAGGGGGCGATTGCTGGGGGAAAGGAGGAGGAGAAGATTAGGGTTTTCTCAGTGACGATTCTGAGGAGGAGGAGGTGTAGGAGGAGGAGAAAGATTGTGTGTGTAAATTGCTAATATTAAGTTTGGGGGTGGGCGTTTCAGTTTTTGTGTCGTTCTTTTTTTTTTTTTTGGGGGAAGGGGGCACACTTTGAATGAAACGTATGAAGAACAGAAGGGAAAAAAAAAAGAGCCTCTTTCTCTCTCTTCTCTCTCTCTCTCTCTCTCTCTATCTCTTTTCCTCTTTCTTCTTCCCACTCTGCAGAAAAATGCACCCCTCTCTCTCTCTCTCCTTCCTTCTCTCTCTATCTCTAGCTTTGATTTTCAGGTTTTTATATCCCCTGCGCACGTGCCCCGCGCGTGCTGGTGAGAGGGTGGGTGGTGCCGGACACCACCGCCGGGATGGCTTCTAGCCTCCTCCTTTAGGGTGGCGAGATATTGTCGCCCACGCCGCTCTCTCCCTCTCTCTTGATCGAGGGGGGACCCGACTCGACCCGACCTAATCCGAATTGGCTTCTTTTTTTTCTCAAGAGCATGAGCTATGGCCCATCACTTAATGTCAAGTTCATTTAACAATAGGCATGAAAAGTTAACCGTCGAGTGCATTAACTCATTTAGAATTTATCGAGAATTTCGTAAGATACAATGAATCGACCTGGCAACATGTCTCCTTCTTTGTAAAGTATGAAACTATTCGGACTGGCGGCGCTTCCATATTTAATCCACTGGCACTGAATACAAGCTATCGAGAGCAAAATATGTAATCAGGAAAAATCACTATATGCACAAATTTTTTTTAAAAAAAGTATATTTAGAACTGCCGCTTTACTATGTTACCATTGAAGTATTAATATGCGGAAGAATTCGGTTACATAATTAAGTTCAAGCGCATGTATAATTTAATGAAAGAACCACAAATTAATGTACTTGTGACAATTTTATCTCAACCTAACTTTTTTACCATTATAAACCCCAAATTGTATATTAGTGATAAATTTGCATTCCTTTAATTTCGTTAAATTAGATTAATACCGTGAAAAAACACATATCAGTACATTTGTAACAAACATAGAATAAAATTAATTCGACAATTTGATAGTAAAATTTAACGGAAACTAACATAGAGTAAATTTGTGATAAATGTATTAATTTGGAGTAAAATTATCATAAGTGTACTGATTCGGAGTTTTTGTAGTATTAACCTTATAACTAAAGCTTACCTTGCAAAAAAAAAAACCTTATAACTAAATTTAATAATGAATGTATAATAATCTTTTGTCACAGTAGCATTGGACCTAACAGCTATCCCTAAATAAAAGAGAGTGCAAAAGTCATCAAAAAGGGGATTCGAGTTTTTTTTTCCCAATATTAATAATAGGATGTAGTTTGTAGTTCAATTAAAAATCATTGATGCCATCATAATTTTCCTGTTTATAGAAAAAGGATTGGCCTCCTCGTCTCCGCCAAAATTGACTTTTTTTCTTTTTACCAAATTGGGTTACTTTAAAAAAAAGGAAATTCCTGATATAGATATCTCCTAAAATAATTTTCCAAATCAGACTTCCATGCCACGTCATCAGGTCTAAAGATTTCCTAGTTGTCACCCCCCTCATCCTATTCACTTTCGTCTCTATCCTGAAGTTATTTATTTTTTTACATTTTTTACAACTTTTAATTTTTTTTCATTGTCCTGTTTAGAAATTCTAAGGCCAAAAGGATCTCTACAATCCAATAATTTATTCAGTACCACATTTTCCTTTTTTATTTCAGTTTTTGTTGGATGTTTTTTTTCGTGTCGATATTCTTTTTTTTCTTAGCTTATAGTGGAAATTATCACTTACTCCGTTAGAATCATTTTTCACGAAGCAACAATCTTACAATTTCATTACTTTGAGCAATTATATTGTTATATAATATTACGTCGTAACCATTATTTTTGTTAACATGTTTAATGCACTAACTCAAATTAGAAAAACGGAAGAAAAATGAGACACGATAATATGGTGGCATTCAGCTCATGAAGATGACAATTTACTGGTTAAGCTTTTTGTTATGGAAGAAATAAACAAGCAGGCTCATTTAATGAAAACTTAAGTGGAATAGATAAAACAAAATAAATTTCGAGGGAAGAATATAACATGTAATTTTTTAAATAGTAAAGTGAAAAAGTTTTCCCAATGGTTCTTTTAATATTTGGTAGTTCTGCTTGATGGAGAAATCCCTCCCCGAAGAAAATTGAAGTATAGAATGTAACAGGGAAAAGAAAAAGTTTGTCATTCTTTCTTTCTCTTTATTGAAACCATTATATCTTATTATTTGGAAAAAAATATTTAAAACAATTAAGTGGAATATGTCTAGCTTTTCTATGTTGATGGTTTGATTATCTGTTAGTTTACTCTAATATCAAATTTAATTTTCTTTTAGATATCTTTTCCATGTCTCCATTTTCCGAAGGGAGTATAAAGCTATATAATTTATAGAATATTCACATATAAAATAAAAATGTTTTTTTTTTTATTGTTAATTTTTTCATAATCCTTCAAATGAGTGAATCGATAGTTCGAGAGCAATTTAGCTAAATGACATTAACTTCAGGAAATTAAACCATTTAATTATTAAATAACATATTTATCCAATGTTATGAAATTCTTAATAACTGATGACAGAATTATTTCAGCCACATACATTCCTTTAAGATTAAAAGTTATATCAAAGATAATCCTTAAATATGCATCTAAGAGGGAGAAAATGAGTCATATATAATGAAATCAAAATTTTTATAGTATTTGCCCCCGAATATTTGGTACTTTGCAAAAAACCCATTGCTAAAACTTGGGGAAATTTCATAGACCAATTTGAAGTGGGACCATTTTCTCAAAAGAGGGCCTAAAATGGAACTTGTCTCAAATAAAACTTTGAAATTGTCTACTTAATCTCAAATAAGTTCCCGAACTCATCGGCCGATCAAAATTTTGCCGGCCAATGAGCCCATGCATCTCCGGCGAGTCTCTCGTGCAAAGGCAATCTGCCCTTGACTCGACATGTTAAGATGTGATCGGAGAAATAGCCCCTCCAGCAGGGATCGCAATGAGAGGAACGCTAAAGAGCAGAACTGTTCATCTCAGTGCATCTTCGCGTCCGACTTTCTGCGTGCCTCCTAGGTCTCCGGCCCGCTCCTCTCCAGCTCCGTCAACCTTTGGGACTGCATGGTGTGACCTGACGCTGGTCGAGAATATATGCAACGAAGATGAAGCTACCCAAGGGGCGCATCTGGGCGTGCCCCGAGTTTCCGGCCCTTCCCCCGACCGACCGGCGACTCCTTGATATAGGGCGGGGTCGGGCGGGGCCGGGGTTTTCACGTTGGAGCCTCTCGGGGGGCATCAGCTGCTTCTTCCCGGTGGTGGGTGGCCGCACCCCTGACGACGGGGCTCGCAGGCTCGGACCTTCTCGGGGAAAGAAATGGATCCGGCTCATTCCCGTTGGCCCAGTTTGGGATCCCGGACCAGCAGGTGCACTACTGGACGTTCTTCGCGGCGGCAGCCATGTACGATCTGGTGGACCGGAGGGTGACGGAGGGTCGGTGGGCCAGGCGTGTGTACCGCCGGCTTGTTCAATGGGCTGGACCCCGGGTATGCATCTCGCTCGGAGCTTTAAATTTTTCGGAATTGAGGGTATAGAAAGCTTACGTGTCTCACGTGTATCGCACAAAAACATATACTTGGGTTACTGGAAAGATGCACGTGATATGCTCGTGAAATGCATGAGCCCGTGAATGGGCAAAGATTTGATCTGCTGATAAGCTCGAAACCTTATTTGAAACTTAAATGACAGCTTCGAGATTTTATTTGAGCCATATTTCATTTTGAGCTCTCTTATCAAAAACAACTTTCATTTCGGACCATTTTTTAAAATTTATCCTCAAAACTTAGCATACTTGTCATTTCTAGTTGCGACACAAATTAGTATGCATTTAGCATTTGTTCGTTTCTCTAAATCTTTTGAAGAAATTTTGTTATACATGAGAGTTTGAAAAGGAAGATCAAAACACTGCTTGGTTAAAATTATAATCTACTTATCACAAATAGTTAGCTAATAACCTACTTTTCATAAAGAGATTCACTATGTACTTGATGAGTTTGGAAAGATATAAATGACCCAATAGATACTAAATAAACAATAAATTAGCTAATACGATTTTGAAACTAACGATGCGTTTATTTCAATTAAAGTAATTTCCCATAAAGTGTTTTTCAAACTTTTTGTTATTTGTTTTTCCAAAAATGATTTGATCAATGAAAAATACTTTGCAGTCAACATAAATATTATGTATTATTTTAGAAAAATGAATTCTTGTACATGGAAAAGAGGAAAACACTTTCTTTCTTTATCAGGGTTTTAGATCATTCCCTTTTTAGTAGATCATTGCTTTCCTTTTCTTTTACTCTTCAAAATTTCTCTTCTTTTTTTTCCAATCAACAAAAATATTATGTATTATCAACCTCCTCCCAATCAACTTTAACCTCCTCCCAATCAACTTTTCATGCCTTGTCTGCTTCAATCTCATGTGCTTCCTCCATTAGAAACTTCACTTTCAACATCAAGATAGGACTAGTGCCGCCTCGAAGTTGTTAAGTCTCATTTGATGAACTCGAGGACCCTAAAAATGGTTGATTGGCTAGCAAGTTCATTCGTAGGCTGTCCTTTGATTGATCAAGATAAAGCTTATTGCCCCACAAATAAGATGAACTCCATAGCTATGGCACAATTTGAAAGTAAAAGGCACACTAGTGTAAATTATTAGTTTAAATGTTATTTAATCATTTTTCAAATACGATCTAAACGCTTGAAAACATTTTCAATCATTTATCATCAAACACAAGAAAACTAATCATGGAAAATAATTTCCTGAAAAATATTTTTAAAAAATGATACAATTTCCGCAGAACAAAAGTACAAAGACACCCAAAAACATTTTCCAAAAAGATTGATAATGACAGGAATGAGACTTGTCTCCGAGATTCACCGACTTCTCTGCTTTCTCTGCACAGCAGAATCACGACCTGAATGTGATAATTGCATATAAATTCGTTCTGTCAACAGGTGACACGATACTGACCCAAAAAAACAAAAACAAAAACAAAAACAAAAAACACGGGTGACATGACAGTCATATTCGCACCAACTCCCTCTCTCAAATGGATGGAGATAGCAGAAATGAGGCAGCTTTCGTGCAAAATTTCAGTTGAGTCGAGCTGAGAGGAACAAGTTCTGGGAAATTAGAAGCACCCTGAAGCGTTATCGACAGAAATTTCTGTTGACACTTTGTAGCAGCATTTTGCCTCCCCACAACTTTTGAGACGCAAAAACAGTCCACACAAGCGTCGCCACAGATCGTTGCGTTAAAATTTCCTTCACTATAATGAGTAAACATCCTTTTTACTTTCTATATGAACATTATTGACGCGGATGAAGACATTGCATTCTGACTCCAATAACATAAACAAAAAATGGAGCAATTGCAACTGATTCGCAATGAATCGAAAAGAGTTTCTTTGCCCATTTCTCATCCCACTTTTTTCAAGGCATCAAATCCAAATTGTACGCACAAACCTTGGCCCTGAAGTGTAATATTCATCACCTTAGAACACTACACACCCCGCCGGTACTCTAGTTGTTTGGTATTCTCACTCAAAACCTGCAACCAAAAAATGTGTATGTGAAGCTTGGGAAGCATGAATTAGGAAACAAGGAAATCAAAAGGAAACATCACATCAAAAGTCAATGACCCTGATATTCCTAAAACCAAAATATCAGAAGTTGTTCTTCCATTGAATTTCAAATGTGAAAGTAACATCTTACTTCTCGAATGTATTCTGCAATTGCTTTGCAGCCTTCCGCTGCAAGTTGCATAACATTTTCAAAGATATCGAGAGATAATTTAGCATCCATCTGCAGCCAAAAAAAAAAAAAATCAATTCCAAAGTGAATTGCAGATATCACAAATTGCTAAAACATGGAAAAAGCTTTACAAATAATACGATCACTCAGTACCTGCAGAAGAGTCACTTTGTCCAGTTTTGGTAGAATTCCAACTGTGACATCAGGGCCTCCTGCACTATCTTCTACATAATTCAAATCTGTCCAGATTATAAGAAGAGACAAAATTAGCTCCAAGGTATAATCTGCAACATTAGCTTACTATGTCGTCATTTAATTCACCAAACAGTTGTACTTAGGATGCGGCACAATTTATTTATACACTAACCAAGAAGTGGTGTACTATTCAGATATCCAGCACTGCATGATGTAACAAAATCGCGCATTGGGATCCCAGCATCGGCAAGGGCCAAAGTGGCAGCATTGATGCATGCAGATCGAGTTCCTGTGTAAAAATGCCAGAGTCAAATGACAGTTTTATTGGACTAATACTCATGACAGATAAAGACAGTCTCAGTGTTCCATTGTTAAAAATAGAGTGCCGATATGCGGAGCCCGTGAGCAAGAGAAGTACTGTTGAGTGCTTGCCATTTTCACTCACTTCTCTAAAGATGCCATGGCCCTTAAAGCTACCATTGCATGGAATGGCATTAGGGACGCAGCTTATGAGGATGAAAAAAGTGTGCTACAATCAGTTTACAAAAGGATTATCAAAGAAAATTGACATTTATCTGGACTAGGCATATGCATTACTTAGCAGTGAAATGAGGAAATCAAAGACATCATGGGGCAGTAACCAGCATCATGAAGAAGAGAAAGAAAGCATCTCAGAACTTATGAGAACGGTAGTAACATGAAGGACAATACTTTTAGATTTACTATTTGTCTGCACTTACCTCCATCTGCTTGAAGAACTTGGACATATATATCTATCTGCAACATTAAAAAGAAAAGCATTTAGAAAAGAAAAGAAAAAGCATGCAAAAACAAAATAGATTATGAAAATGCTGTTACTTAACCTGAGAACGAGGCATAAGCTGAGTCAATATGCATGCTTCCATTGTCTGTCGAATGACAAGAGATATCTCTGTTGACCGTCTGTGGGAATCAGACAAATACCGGCAACAATTATTAGTTACAACAAAGCGTATCCATAGATACTGGAAATAATAAGGCAAGAGAGGACAAATTCTTGAGCAGGTAACCCAATCAATGTGTGCTCTAACGGAAACCAGTTACAATCATGAGAGCACTGAACAGATACAGCACTCCACAGCCCACAACGGAAAATATCAAAAGGAGATTCATTTAAGGCATTTACAAGGCAAGAAATAAGGAGATCATAGAAGTTTCAGGATTAACTACCAAATATATTAAATAAATGTCTCAGCACCCACATGTCAAAGGTTGGCCTGGCTCACCAGAAGCAGCCACTCACCATGTTTCACTGCTTATTCTTAATTGAATGCATATGTTGTTTTCCCTACTAATCAAAACAACATATCAAGAGAAGAGGAACCAACCTGTCACCCTTAGGTTTTCTCATTCGATCTCCAGTGCTGAAATTAGCCATACTGTACTCACAGCGTACCTACAGGTATAAAAATGATTGATATAACTAAAAACTTCTCTTCCTAGCTATTTAGCATGGAACAGTGGATGAAACAAAGTTGCTGACCAATACAAAAGATATGCAGATGAATGAATTTTACCAGAGCCTGATCACTCAGTTGTTGGCTCCTGTTTTGCACCTGAATAAGAGCAGAAGATCCATTTAATTGTGTATTACATTCAGATTATCTAAGAAATTTTTTTAATATAAACAATAAAATATATGCCTGATTGTAGTTGAAAAGGCATAACAAGTATTAATTAAAATCTCTACAAAAGGGAACCATGCATCCTCACTTATGCATTTTACCTACAAGAATTCCTTCCTCAAGATATAAGGCCTTTACTTACAGTAGATGTTTCCCTTCATAATTCTCAACATAATATTATTGCAGCTTTAACTTCAAAACCAGTAACGTTTCTTGCAGAGAGAAAACAACAACCACCATGCGACTAATGGATAAATTGACCACGTTAAACCCACTAAAGCTGCTTTTCCCAGAAATTTCACAGCATTAATGTTAATGACGTCAAGGCTCAAGCAGCCTAGACTCACATTACATACACAACGCGGAAATGGTCACTTCACTAGTCTGTGCTTCCTTAGTCAGTGAAGCTTAAGTAATTCATGTGCTGCTACTGTCAACATAAAAATTTTAAGATCCACATGATGCAAAATTGGACCGCTGTCATGGAAAATTTTCTAGGCTAGTAAACAAGTCAGCACAAGAAAAAAACTAAAGCTGGACTGAAGCAGACAAAAAAACTGCCACCAAAAACCTCAAGGCAAATGACATGCAAAAACAAAATATCTTCTGACGGATACCTCTCTTGGACCATAAACAGCAGCAATGACTTTGGTGTTGCCCATCTCGAAAACAGCAGAACTGTAGCAAATTCAGTTCAGTCAATCCTTATGGACCGCCAATGTTGATTTGGTTGAATATAAAGAGATAATCAGTAAAGAAGGAAATTACTACCAAACTGTTGTTTGGCATACCCGTCAGCCTTCGCGACAACCCCAATCTCTGCTTGAAGTTTCCTCATCTAAGGTCAAAGGAGATTAGAAAGGAACATCAAAATTAAACACAAACTTGTTCATGCATCTACTTGTGCATCATAAACCCTTGTACGGTTGTGCACAACAGGCAAATTTGAGAGTGAGAGAGAGATTACTTCCATGGGCCGCCGACCGTCAATGCGGAGTCCTTCAGGGCTAACGTACTCCATCTGTTGCAAAAGCACCAGAATTCTTAAAAGACTGCTTCAATCACTGTCCTGACAACCAAGGCAAGCCAATATCTTGATGGTTCAGTATCAGCAAGGCAATGTAAGTTGCAGTTACTGACGATGTAAAATACAGAGTGGTAAAACTGGTGTCGGGCAAGCACTGGAGTCGTAAAGAGAGAGCCCAAAATCCTAAATCAATGCAACTCACGAAAGATTTAAACTTGAGACAATTTCCACTAAGCCCTCAAACAGAAATACAATATCATCTCAAAACTTCAACGGCATGTAGATGGGTAGCAAAAACTTCAACTGAACAAAAAAAAAAATCTGCATACAAAATTCCCAGTATCGTTTTTTTAGAGCAAACCGGCGTCCTCAATCCGGGCGGCGAGTCCAGCGACGGGAACGGGCAGAAGGCGGCGCGGCGCGCAATCTGGGAGGGGATTCGAGGCGATTGCAGGAACGTGGCGCGACGACGGGAACGGAGGAGAAGAGGCGGACAAAGATTTAGGGTTTTCTCATGCGGCGATTCTAAGAAAGACAACGGTGGAACGAGCTAAAGGAGAAAGGTTGCCAAAACTCTCGTGTCCGCTCAATTCCGGCCAAACTCCTAAATGGAATTTTTTTTTTTAAATTTTTTTAATTTTTTTGTACCTTGTTCTTTTTTTTTTACATTTTTTTTTGAGTCGATAAAGATTGTTGGCAATCCTCCATGGTTGCAGAACCCTTACCCTCAGTCATGAAGGCCTAAGGGGAGGTTGCTAGGGCCCAGTCGGCCGTTGGCGAGGGCCCTCGCGACCTCATCCATGATTAGTGAAATTGCAAGGACCTTTGTCGATGGCCACCTAGCAAGGATCATCATGGCCTTGCTAGGGGCGCTTGTGATGAAAGCAAGATGGTCCTTGTCTTAGATTTAATTGCAAAGGCTTTGAGTAAGGCTATCACGACCTCACTGGCTATGGGTGAGGGTCAAGATGGCCCTCACCAGTGGCTTGCAAGGTTTTGATGGCCTTATCCATGGCCTTTACAGTTGAGATGAAGTGTCTTTCATCTAAGGCAAGGTTTTGTGGCTGACTAGGGTTAACAAAAGAAAATTCAAAAAATATTAAAATATTATCTATCGACGATCACGTTAACTTTTTTGATAGAAAAAATCGAAAGTAACACTTAAGTGATTTATTTTAAAAATTTATGGCACTTCGAATAAAAAAATATTTTTATATTAAGGTAAGTGCCGTACCAAAAGTTTTGGCATTATTAAAGTTTTTCCCAACAATGCTACTGATTACTATCTCTCCTTTTTCTTTATCTAAGTTTTAAATGGTTGAGTTTAGAAATAGATAAAGAAATATATTCTCAAACAACATAACTTACTTTTAAAGCATTATAATCAATAAAATTAAGGAAATCCATTCAATTTATAATATAATTGCCCCACTTATAAATACATCTTTCTCATTTGACTCTATAACCTATAGAGGTGATTGGTTCTAATTTGGTTCAATTTCAAGGTACAATGGGAAGAACGGTTCCCTGTTTCTAGGATCGGAGGATTGGATCATATCGATTTGTTGGTCAGTCCAATTGAACCAATCTCTATTGGATTGTTGCAACAAATCACATATATGCAAAAAAAAAAAATGCTTAACAAGTCCCTCTTTTGCTTATTTGAAAACAAATCAAATCATCAAGCACCATGTAAAACAATAAAAAAGTGTCGCGTATCAAGAAAAATCAAGCCAAATATGAAATCAATCAAGAGAGTTTTACTTTTACCGAAGACAAATGTGAGAGGGGGATAGAATGTTTGAGGAAAATTGTAAAAATAGGATTTATTAAGAAGTTAAATATATATAGTTGATTAGGTTGGTTTGAATCCCACTTTAGAACTGTGAACTAAACAATAATAAGAACCATAAACTAAATTGCTGCCCATGGGAATTGTCCAAAACCAATTAGCTCAGTTTGGTTCACGCGATTCTCAAATCAAGCAATTTCCATTGCACACTTTTGGTAACTTGGGTCCTTATAGAATCAACATCACTTGCAAAAATAGTAAAATGATTTATTGATAAATGTACAATTTGTAATTTATAGCACAACCTAACCCATTGCATCAATAAATTTTGCTTAATTTAAAAGTCTGTTTACTTCAAATATACTATCAACAATGTATAGTAGTATCCCGTTAACTAATTGTTTCAAATCACAATAAAATATACTCATATTGTTTATATAAATTAAATCATAGTTTCGAGTATAGCTCATGCCATTGACTGAATAAATTCAACTCTAATTAAATATATTTTGTTAGCAAGTTTAATATTGATAATCAAGGCATAATATATAATTGCATTTGAGTATGTAATGGATCCAAATCTAATCTCCCGAATTAGGCCCAATATCTCCAAAGCCCACGAAATTCCACCAGGTGAAGAAACCGAAGAGCTCTTCTTCTTCTTCTTCTTCTTCTTCATCCTCCCCCTGCTTAAAAAGTTGCAGAGAGCTAGGGCACGGAAGTCAAGAACAGCTATCCACCGCCCTGATCTGCTCCGCTCCGCTCCGCTACTTTTTCGGGCGGAGGAATTTCGAATTCCGGAGGGCCCGAATCGGGATTCGGTCTCTCCCCGCCGCCTCTGCACCGTACCGATCGAATTCGCGCTTCCTTCCGTGAGTCTCTCTTCTTTCTCCTTCCGCCTCATCGTCATTAGCTATTGCTTGTCTTATGTTCGAGCTCGAGTTCGACCTTTCGTTTCGCCTTGCGATCGAGATCGGTGTTGATCGCGAGCGTCGGCACTTCGCTTTTTCTCTGCTGGGCACCGGGTGTGGAACGTGATCAAAATGCGATTTTTTTTTTTTTGCTGAGGTGTCGGATTAGGGTACAATCGGGTTGCTTTGATCAGTCACGCAAAGGGTTCTGACGATGTGCCGTGGCGTCTTTGGTTGATCTCTCTGTGTTTTTAAGCCCGAGCGTACGTCTTCTTGTTTTAGAGATGTGAAAGGCTGAACTTTTATGATGTTTGAGATGAGGACAGGTTAAAATGAGTTATCTTGATTGCTTCTTAATGTTAATATTTGTAGTTATTTAAAATAATGAATATCATGATTGGGCAATGATTTGGCATATCCGTACTGTAGGTCCTGCAATCCTTAGTCGCTCTTTCCCTGTCTTTCGAGACGTTAAATGATCTTAACTAGAATCCTGATCTTTTCCATTCCTGGTTTAATGGTTCGTTAGTAGTTTCGATGTAATTAGTCCTGATTATCCTCTTAATTGCCCCCGATGGGAGAAGTACCTTGACTGTTTTGCCTTGTTCTCGCTCACAAAATTCATCATTTAGTCCCTTTTGGTGGGTTTTGTTTAAAGGTTATTCCCGATCACGAGGTTTCACATCCTTGTCATGTATCATTATTCTCTTAGCTGAAACAGGACCTTTATGAATTTCCCTGTAAAAGGCTACTTGTTAAGATATCCATCAGTTGGACTTTTCTTCCCTAATGGTGCATTTCTACTGCTGCTTATGGTCTAGTAGGAGTGGATTCTTTTTTCGCTTTTGGTATAATCTTAATTCCATAAAACTTGCTCCATTTTTACTTTGGAAAGCTGTCAATTGATTGGCCTGCAATAAGTGAAACCTATGCAGTAGGAGATTGTATCTAGCAATTTTTTAAAATCATGTGCTGTCTTGGCCTTTTTGTCCAGGTTTTAAATGGCAAAAATCAAGAAGAATGTGGAGGGAGTCCAGTTCTCAGCTACCCAGGATTCCTTGTGCATGTTGGGATCTGGCACATTAAAGGCATCCAAAGTTGGACAATCTAAGAAGAAGAAGAACAAGCGTTGGAATGCATTTGAAAAGAAGGAGTGGGACCAAGCTACCTGCTCAGTGTGCATGGAGTACCCTCACAATGCTGTACTACTGCTATGTTCTTCCTATGACAAAGGTTGTCGACCATACATGTGTGCAACTGGGCGTCGCTATTCGAATTGTCTTGAACAATACAAGAAGGCTTACACAAAAGTGACAGAAGTACCAAGCACACACGAGGGGAATGGATCGACCCCATGTGCTAGTTTCAATTGTGGGCAGACCAATGAAAGGATAGAAATCTCTGAGCTTTTGTGTCCACTTTGCCGGGGACAGGTCAAAGGCTGGACAGTGGTGGAACAGGCACGCAAGTATCTCAACACAAAGAAGAGGACCTGCATGCATGATAAGTGCACGTTTATTGGCAACTATAAGCAACTATGTAAGCATGTCAAGAAGGAGCATCCATCAGCACAACCACGGGCTGTGGACCCTTTACTTAAGGAAAAGTGGAAGATGCTTGAGCAGCAAAGAGAGAGGAATGATGTGATTAGTACAATTATGTCATCAACACCAGGTGCAATGATGCTTGGGGATTATGTGCTGGAGCCAAACCGTCAGGACTCTTTCTCTGATTATGACTCAGAAGAATATTCGGATAGTGATATGTTTCCATTGGAGTCTTTTGGAAGAAATTATATCTCGCAAGCTCGAAGAATGTATGGGAATGATTATGACTCATTGAGAGGGAATGATATCAGTTCTTATCCTTCCTTTCGGTCTGGTCGTATGTCCCGCAGGGTAGTATTGACTAGTCGATCAAGAAGGCACCGAAGGAATAGAATTTTTTAAATGAAGCTGGTGAAGTATATTAGAGTAGAGTGGTGAGAAGTGGCATGATCTAAGCTTTTCTCTAGTTACTTCCTTAATGCAAATGCTTTTTTGCACCATTGGATAGGGTTTTATTCATTTTGGTATTACTGGATTTTGTTCATATCATTGGATAGGTGGGGCAGCCAAGAAAACCATTTTTTATCTGGAGGATGGTGGGTGGTGCTTGTTCATTCGCATAGTCCATGGCCAACTAACAGATTTATTTATTAGGTTTGTGTTTGCCCTTCCTAAGACATGTTCTGTTGTTAATACCCAAGTTGAACCTGTAATTATTTCTGCTTTGAACCATGATCTGCTGGACGGCTACAACTATTCTGGTCATTTATGTTATATGGTCATTTATTAAGGTGGTCCTCGGATTCTTAAAAGGATCTTTCGCTATAATCTATTTCTTTCTGGCATATGGACTTGGATATTTTACAGCTTAGTTTATTTGGCGATAGATATTGACGTCCAACTTGTGAGGATCCATGTCTAAGTCAATCAGAAGAGACATTGGGCAGGGAAAGCATATGATCGGCAATTCTGTTCATATGATCGTGACTTGTAAGACTTAACTCTTGAATGCAGACCCCTTTTGTATACCGAGGGAGTAGGGTCGGTGCTGGCAATTTATTATGCCAAAACAACTTCGGGACATTTTCTTGTAGTTGATATGTTCCTTCTAGCGTGGTATGGTACCTTTCTGCACGTAAAACCGCTGTGATCTGATGGGTTTCAACTGTTGTACTTAGATGCGTGGCTGTTTATAATCTGTGAAGAAGTTTTGTTGGTTACATTGCACATTGAAGCCTCATTGCCTTTCTTCAAGTGTTTAGTTTAGTCATAGTAACTAATTTTGCCCGAGTGGATCGAGGGTTTTCCGCAGATGTGGAGGGCTGCTAGTACTCATGCTCTTTAGTTTTTCTTTTCTTGTTCTTTGGTCGGGCTGGTTCATATATATGGCTCCGTACTTCTCATTTTCCTGTAGAAGGAAGCAATCGAGCTGCGTCACGAAAGCTGATTATTGCGTTATCCACAAAAAGAGATCGTGTAGCTTGTTTCTCTTTGGGGTTGTTGAACCGGTGACTTGGCCCTCGACTGGAACCGCAGGGTTCCTTTAAGGTATGTCCACGGTTGCCTTAATAGAAGGGAAAAGGATGGATAACCGTGCCTTGAGAATGGCAAATCAAACGGTGGTTTCTCCACCTCAAAATTTTTTCGAGGAAACCTGTTGACTTGTTTAACCGGTTTGCTTAAAAAAAATTAAAATCAGAAAAATCTCGCGTGGCGGGATTTCCTCGAATTCCACTGAGTGAGATTTCTTACGTATGAATAAAGAAAAATCAAAATAACGAAACATATAATTCTAAAGCAAATTAAATACTAAAACATAGGTGATCATGAACAAAAAAATTATTATGATAAGAAACATTATGTTGTTAATTTCATGATAAAGATTTAATAAATTTTAAAGATTAAAAAAAAAACACTTTGAATGTTGACTTGGAGATAAATAACTAAATCACTGTATGTTCAAATGGCTTCTCATTTTTTTCGATCAAATCTAGTTGCTTTGCTAGGATTATGCAATAATTTAATCAAGATTGGTGATATCGATTATGCATAATAACAGATGATTATATTACGGTACCGTTTCTCTTGGAAAAGAGACGACTCCTTCCCTGCCTTTAAGTTTCTCAAGGAAATCGGATAAATTGTTGATCCGATTTCTTTGGGAAAATTTGGAATGAAATTTCAGTTATTGGGATTTACTTTAACCCCTCTAAGTAAAATTTCTTAAATGTGAGATAATAAAAACAAAATAAAAACTTGAAGAAAACCCACAAAAAATCAATAATAATACAAAAACTATGATTTATAACCACTTACGACCACTAACTAAGCTGCCATAACTGTGTGCTCCTGTTGAGTAGCCATGGCCTCAAGCTTCGCAACTCAAAACTCCAGTGGTTGTGGTTGCCGCAACCTTGAGCTTGAGCTCCTAGTTATGGCAGCTGCAATGGAGGAATCTCTCTCTCAATTTTGTTTTTCTAATATTGTTTGATTTGGTGCCCTTTTGGCTCATAATAATTTTTAGCAAATCACATGTATATTTCAACATGACACGTGAATTCATCAACGGCTATATCATTAATTCTGCAATCCATGGCAACAAAAATCGACCGGTAAGAGAAAAATTATAATGAAAGGATTATAAGTTGACATTTTCAAAAAAGTTGAGGGACGTTTTTTAATAGTAATAAAAAAGACAGAAGGAGGATTTTGATTTTCAGACAAAAATAAAGAAATGAGGATGATACTATTCTTTAAATAAAATAAAAAACAAAACCTTAATGTATGTATCCTTGTTTAATTACTTAAGGTTAAAAATATAATAATTCACCGTTTAGTTATCAACAAAAGTCCAATCGGTTGCCCATTTCTTTGAAATGGTAATTGCGGCCCACAATCCACCGTCATCATCTCCCTTATATTATTGCATAATGTTACTAAGATTTATATTATAACATAATGAAAACCAAGTATTGCCGCTAATGCTTTCACATGCACTCATATAATAAGAAAGCAAGTACGATAATTATATAATAATAATAGTAATAATTTTCTTTTATACTTAGACAAATAGTAAATAGCCTTTTAGGCCTATTTCGTAAAGATAGCTCTTAATCTAAATTTTTTTAATAATAAAAAAACACTTATTCCCCTATTGCTCCCTGCTATTATGTAAGAATTGCCATGCTTAAATGGAAACATACTATTATTTACGTACATTCCTTTCCAATCATATATTCAGTTCATTTTTCTCACTAATTCCATTACACAATATCAAGCTTTTAGAAATTCAATTTTATTTTTTTGGAAAATACTATGGCTAGCTTTTAAAAACTAGAAATTCGAAGATCAAACTGGTAAAATTCTCCGTCCCCATATGTGCATGCAACACGGTTTTAGCAAAAAGTACCCTCTCCAATGATTAAAGATTTTTTTTTTTAACATGTCTTTCAGTAATTTCTTCTTAACAAATTAGTGTTTGTGATGACATTCTTATCTTTACATGACTAATAAAAACTTAAGGAGCTGAATAGTGTTGATTTTTGTTTTGTTTTGTTTTTAAGTGAGTTCCAACGAATTATTTGATCATTTTATTGTTCAATTCTTTCGTGGGTTTTCCATAAAATCAATACTTTTAGGAGCCAAATAATAAGAATAATCTCCAACAAAAAGAAACTAAATCCTGCATATACTTTCTTATTTTTTCCATCAGTTGTCAATCCTGCATAATAATATTTCACGTTTACACATTTGGCAATTTGAGCTAATCACATTTCCGTGTTGGCAGTGTTCACAAAAATTTAGGAGAAAATGATTCCAAACTAAACTCTATTTATTTCACCCAAAAAAAAATTCAGAAAACATTTTCTTAATAATTATAACTTATATTTTCAGAGTAATTAGCCGATAAAAGATGTTTTTATCATTGACAAAAATGGTCGTCTAAACAATTTTTTGAATGACAAAATATTTTCCGTTTATTCATTTGTAAGCGACATAAGGATTATTTTAAATTCAATTATTCATTTTTCACGAAATAAGTGGAATTTAAACGTTATCATGATTTGAAATGATTCGAAAGCAATCGTTAGACATACAAGAAACACCACTTTAAGCTCTGACCTGACCCCTCTATGCATACATAATACAGATACATCGATTGGTTGTATAAATTAAGGTCTGGATTCCCAATCACATCCGTTGCGCTCGCCCGATTTCGTCATGAACTCGACGCGGACGCAATCGCTCCCCCGCCAGAAAACAGCGAAGCAGCACCTGCGTCAACGAACCAAACGAGCTTCCCATCGATAGGCCTAATCATTTGGGCCGGGCTTGACCCGAGGGGCCTCCGGTCCACCATGGCCTCGCAGAAGGCGCGAGCCACGTCGCTCCCGGAGGCCACGATCGCCACGTTGGCCGCGGCATTGATCACGGGGAGCGTCAACGTCAGGCGCTCCCTTCGCTCGCCGGCCACCGCGACGGGGGCGACCCACTGGGAGCCCTCTCGGAGGACGGGGTGGTTGGGGTGAAGGGAAGACACCTCGGAGCCGGGGCCGAGGATCAGGAGGACGAGGTCGAATCGGGGGCAGTCGCAGGACGGAGAAGCCGGGACCGTCCGGTTCTTGACCTGCTGGCGGATGGAGAACTCGTAGCCATCGGCCGCCGCCTCGCCTGGCGTCTCGTGGCCCGCCGGGACGACGTGGGCCGGCTGTATGGGGACCTGATTCCAAAGAATGCGACAAACAAGTGAGTAATGATGATAATGTCGTTGGCCGATTGGTCCAAGCTTTAATGGAACGAGGTTTTCTGTCCTCGGAAATGCATGAGAAACCAATGAGCAAGAGTGGATCTATTGCTTACTAAACATTATAAGGTCATTGTTTACGAGAGTTTTCAAATTGCTATCAAATACATAAACATGGGGAAATGCTAGATTGTTTTTCACATGGAATGATGCGACCGATCACGAGAGACGCTAAACGACGACTTTCTAAATTGGTAAATCGGCGAAATGTCGTATTCCAACCGCCCGTATTGTCTAAGGAAAAGGGAAATATGCATAGAGAATAAGGACAAACGAATAGGGACAGACGGGGGAATCTAGAAGCTAAGAACATAAGATAATTCCACACGCCAATTCATGTCCACGTTCGGATTACTTCAGGCCTGCTGTCATCGCCAGTTCATTTCCTGTTCCTTCCCCGTTCACATCCACATCACTGAGAGGTTCAGTCAAAGACTCCACACCAGCCCGCTAAATCGACAGTTCAGACCGGTGAGGAAGATCATGCGAACACGACGCCTCCCCGGAAGACGGAAGAATCGGCAGGGCGGTAGGGTCGAGATCTTTCACGGGTCGAAGAAAGTCAGATTCCTATATTGGCTGGAAACTCCGACACGATATGCCGAAATGGCCGAGAGAGAGAGAGAGAGAGAGAGAGAGGACCTTGGAGATGAAGTGGTGCTTGGCTTGCAAGTAGAAGCTATCGGGGTGCCTCCTGGGGACGACGTTCTCTTCGGCCCAGAACAGATGCCATTTCGACCACTCCACCGTCCTCAAGTAGGGCAGGCTCGCCAGCTTCCTGCATTGATTCCTCTCTCTAATTACGCAACGACAGCATTCGACCGCGAACGAGGACGCAGATAAGTACAGACAGGTGGAAGCAGAAAGGGAGAGCATACTGTTATACCCTAAGCGCTCGGGAATGTCTCCTCCAGAAAGAGCGAGGGAGAAGGAGGATCTCTCCCTGAGGGCGGACTCGGAGACGCCATGCACGTAGTCGGCCAGCCCCGCGGACAGCTCCTCGCTGCTCTCGAAGAACCTCACCTCCGCCTCTGCGTCTGATTTCTTCTTCTCCATCTTGTACGATCTTTCTCTCTCTATCGATTATCGCTTCTGCCTCTCTCTCTCTCTCTAGCTCTAGCTGTTGCTAATTTATTCAGTTGTCCAAGAGATTTTCTTCACACTTTTGTCTTCACATGTAGAAGAGAGAGAGAGAGAGGGGGGACAAAGCGAAGGAGAAAGTGAGAGACAGCCAAGACTTTAAGGCAAGAAGTACGAGACGTCCTCTGGCCGACTTGCCAAGTCTCTCGGATGATAATATGTATTTCTAAAATCCTTAAAACAAAGAAAATACATTAACTAGTGATGTTGAAATTTATCATGTCCTCTTTACGACCATCGTGGCGATCTTGGCCACTTTTTTAGGTCATTGAATTTATAGCTACATATTCATATGAAATTGTCAACACAATTTTCAATCTTACCTTGATCATGCCTGAATAGTCGAGTCAACTAGCTCCTATTGACTATTTGTTGCTAAACTTCATGAGGAAATAGAGAAAGTATATGTATTGTGTGTATGCTAAATATGTTGTATTTACAATGAAATAAAAATGTGTTGTATTGATATTGGCAAGATAAATCTCGACATTAAGCATAAGTCTCATAGAATCGCATGCAACACGAGAGGTGGGAAGACAAGGACGTTTGAAGAACTTCTCGGAATATTCGGTGTGGACACAATAGTACCGCCATGTGGCATATGATGAGCCCGTACCACAAGGGCGCAATAACTAGAATTCATACCTAACGAAAGTTGCTATCATTCAAACGAGAAAATGTTGTAATTTTCATATATAATAAGTACCATCGTAATATGCATAATTTGTATTCTAAAATCTCAATACCTTATTATTAGTTATGTTAACGTGTACAACCCACACTTGTTAATAATATTTCTTTAGAAATATATTTTATTTTTAGTATGTCATAAATAGAATGATTAATGCTTTTACCAAATGGCCATTTTTTTTAAAGATAAGTGTATTATAAGTTCTAACACTCGTCATAAAAATTTACTCAAGTCTTAACTTTCGAAAAGTGCAATTAAGTTTTAAAACTTGTTACAAAAATGTAATTAAATTCTAAAACTTTTACAAAATTCAATTAAATAAAACTGTCAAGAAAGTAAAATTAAGTTCTAAAACTTTCAAAAATGCTATCAAAAGAAATAATTGCACTTCTTGAAAGTTTTATAATTCGATTATATTTTCGTGATGAGTTTTATGATTTGATTATACTTTTTGAAGATCTTCGAAATTGATTGTACGTTTGTGACAAGTTTTAGGAGGTGATAATTTAAGTCCATTGGATGAAGCTTTGGTGGGCCGGAGATGGGGTGTGGGGCAACGTCAACATCGCCAGAAAGCTGCTCCCGTGGGCCGCCGCGTGCGGTGGGGTGTGGAGGAGGGGAAGCTTGCAGGATCCAGTCCCCAGGCGTTATCCTCCTCCTCTCGATGCCAGTTGCAGTCATCTGGGGCACGCCTCGAATCCGAAAACGAGCCTGCATGTTGAAAGCAAAGCTGCTCCACCGTCTTAAGATAAACCAAACTCAGCTGTCGTTCGCTGTCGTCCTTCTTTATCTTTTCATTCATCTTTTCCACGTTTCGCAGCTCAGTGTTTGTGATGGACTAGGTCCTTAAAAAGTTCGATGGAAAAGAAACGGAGTTCCGTCAGGAGTGGGAGATTCCATTATGTCAATTCTCATATTTCTTTTTAGTCGGGAAGAAAAATATTGATTGAGAATTTGGTGGAGCCCTTCAATGGTGAAGGTAAATACTATGTTAGGATTTCGGTTCTGACTACCGCCAGTTAAGAAAATGAATAATAGCTTTCCATGTCTGGGGCGAGGAAGGTTGGTTGAAATGCTCACTGTTTGGCAGGCTGCATTTACAGCAAACCTTACAACCAACTTCCTGTCGTCTTGAAATCAAAGCTGCTCCACCGTCCAAGACAAACCAAAATCAGCTGTCGTTCACTGTCGTCTTTCTCTATCTTTTCATTCATCTTTTCCACGTTTCGCAGATGGGGGTCCGTGGTTCTGTCAAATAGCTCCTCGTCATCTCCCTCGCCCCCTCTTTAGCCCGGTGTGAAGTCTAACCGCATCTTAAGTAGGAATTTTCCCCCTTTTTTCTGTTCATTGTTGACTCTGATCTTGAAGCTTTGTTCTTTGCGAAATGTGATCCTTCGAATTTCTATAAAACAACTAGGCAGTGTGCTTTCATTGAGACTTACCAATGCTCATGGGGTTGGTGGATCTGGATATCAGACATTTAATCGAAGTTTGCCCCCAGTTTTAGAAATCCGGTGGCCACATGGCAATCTCGTAGATTTCACGTCATGCCTCTTGGTATGGCCGCTACCATCTCCCTCCGCTAGACATTGCCTCTGCCCTCGAAAAGACCGATCACCACCGATGCAACGCCGCCGCCACCGCCACTACCCTCACCATCCCAAGAACCCAACCACTTCTAATTCCCAGGTCTATTACATCTCCAATACGAGGGTGTGACCTTGGGTTGTGAATCCAATATTTGCAAGAATTTTGCTTTCTTTGATTGAGCAATTAAGTGGTGTTTGAGTCGGTTTTTGCAGTATTGACTAGTCCACCATTCCAGGCTATTTTTAAGGATGCGCTCTCCCACATCAGCCTGGTACATTTAGGATTTTACTCTTATGGTGTTCCCAACAAGACTTTGAACCTAAGACCAAAACAAAAGAAGTCAACCTTTCTACCATCTAAGCCAATCCGCTAATGGTGAATTACTTCCTTTTTTGGCTGAACATAGGAAAGTGGTTTTCATCGTCTTGCCATTTAGGAAGTGGCCAAACTTCTTGCTATTTTCTTCTCTCTCTAACTATTGCTAATTTATTTAGTTGTCCAAGAGCCTTTCGTCACACTTTTGTATTCACATGTGGGAGAGAGAGAGAGAGCTTTGAGAAATTAGGAGAAAAAGGATAAAGCGAGCGAGAATAAAGGGACAGCCAAGATATTTGAGGCAAGAAGCGCGAGAAGTACTTGCCCAAATCTCTCGAATGGTAATCTAAATTCTAAAATCCTCAAAACAAAGAAGATATGTTAACTAGTAATTTTTAAATTGATTGCCTACTGCATAACAGAATGTTTACAGTAATCATCGTGATCTTGGCCACTATCTTTAGATCAGTGAGTTCAGAGCTACATACTCATATGAAATTGCTAGCGTAATTTAGAATCTCACCTTGATCATGTCTGAATTGTTGAGTCAACCAGCCCTAATTAATTAATTGTTGCCAAACTTCATGAGAAAATAGAAAAGGTATATGCAAAATACGTACGTTGAATACGGTGTATTTAGGGCAAAATAAAAATGCATCACGTTTTGATATTGACGAGATAATTCTTTTATCATTAAAGACAAGTCTCCAAGCATTGCATGCGATTAGAGAGGTGGTGAGACGAGGACGTCCGAAGAACTTCTCAAAACATTTTGCGTGGGCGCAATACTAACATCATGTGGCACATAACAAGTTTGTACCACAAGGGCACCATAATTAGAACCCATACGTAACGAGAAAATGTTCTAATTCTCATATACAATGATTATAATCATAATATGTGAAATCTGTATTTTAAAATCTCGATACCTTATTATTAGTTATGTTAACAAATACACCCGATGATGGTTAAGAAAATCTCTTTAAAGACATATTCTATTTTTAGCATGTTGTAAATAAAAAAAAAAAGCCTGATTAATAATCCTTACCAAATTGTCATTTTTTCCTTTTTCTCTGGGATATGTGCAACATAAGTCCTAAAACTCATAGAAGATGGAATCAAATTTTAAAACATGAAAGATAATGGCTAAAACTTTTGACATCTTCCTCCTCCTAGCAACGGGTGATTTAAGTCCAAAGGACGAAACGAAGCTTTGGGAATGGGAGGGGCCAGCAACGTCGACATCGCCAGAAAGCTGCTGCGGGAGCTTGCAGAGTCCCAAGTCCAGAGGCGTTATCCTGTCGATGCAGCGGAACCGAGAGACGTGATTTCTCGTGGTGAGGAAGACGCGAGCATGTCGAGCATCGTGGCGCGGGAACGACCTGCAAGTTCCAGTCGTCATCCGGGGGCACGCCTCCGTCCCAGAGACGAGCCTTGCCTGCATGTTGAAAGCAAAGCTCTGCCCCATCGTCTTTGACTCCTAAAAAGTCTCTACTAAAAAGTCCCTACTAAAAAGTCCCTACTGAGTCTGCCTCTCTGCTTCTCCACCGTCCACGTCCCCTTCACCCCATGATCATTACGAACAAAACTCAGCTGTCGTTCACTATCGTCTTTCTTAATCTTTCGGTTCATCTTTTCCACGTTTCGCCGCTGGGGGTTGTGTGGTTCTGTCGAGAACTCCTGGAATCTTCCTGGCCTCTCGTTAGCTTAGTGTGAAGATTAACCGCACCTGGAATTGGATATTCCCCCCCTTTTTCCTGTTCATTGTTGAATCTGATCTTTGAGCTTTGTTCTAGTGAAATGTGATCCTTCAAAATTTTAATAAAAACGGTTTAGTAGTGTCCTTTTATCGAGACTTTTGATGCTTATGGGGTTGGCTTGATATGGACCTCATATGTCTAATCAAGTTTGCTGTTGGTTTTAGAATTAGGCATCCACGACCATGTTGATTTCACATCACGCCTCTATTTATGGTTGTTAGGGGTGTCAAATAACCCCATGCTGGCCTGGCCCGGCCCGGCCCGGCCCAACCCAATCCTAAAATTAGGGTATTTTTGGGTTGGGCCTTTTTAGGTGTTGGTATTTTCTAGGTTTAGGAAAGGCCGGCGTGGATTTTTCTCTCAATTGGTACGTGTGCAACGAGAAATATGAGCTTAGCTGATTGGCACCGACTTGACCTGACCCTTTCTATTAGGTTATATGATATTTGGGTTGGGCTGGGTGTGCCTTGTTGGATTTTGGGTTGGGTAAGGTATAACGAAAACCCGATCTAATCTGACCTATTAACACCCCTAGGCCACTACTATAACCCACTTCTTCTTCTCAAGTTTGTCACATTTTTCCGTCTTAGTGATGTTTGAGTCAATTTCACACATCTTGATTAATCCATCACTTTGGGTAATTTTGAGAGTGTACTTATCTCTTATGGAAGCCCGATGCATTCAAGATTTTAGTTCTAAAGTTCTCTCGACAAGACTTGAACCTAAAACCAAGACAAAAGAAGCTAACTTTTTCACCCTAGTGGTGAATTACTTCCTTTTTTTTTTTTTTTTTTTTTGCTAAAGAAAGGAAGAATCTTGTGCAAAAGAATTGATATCATCCCAAAGTGCATATGGTCCAGTGTTTATCCAGTAGAAGTTCCGTGGGAGATATTCCAAACCAACTAGTCTACCAGAGAAACCATTCAACAAGCTCCGGAAGAATACAACATGAGTCTTACCAGAATCTATGGCTACAGGCTCTGCCCATTGAGAATTCGCGTTTAATCTTTTTGTTGAATTGACGGGATGAATTTGATTCGCTATGCGAAAGCGGTTGGGGTCGATGAATCAATTGGAACTTCGCGCCAAAGGAAGCATAATTCTTAGCACATGCTCCCCTTACATGGTGTAATCTCACAAAACTCGTTCAGGAAGGAAGTAATCCCTGACGAATCTCTAGGGCATCGCTATCTCTGGATCGAACCTTCGTTTCGGATGCCAAATATTGATGTAAAAGCTCAGACAAATCGAACCAAAGCGCGTAACTCTAAAAATCCATAATTTATTTATCATTGCCATCAAGGATGTTATTATTATTACCATTATCACCTATTCACCACATATTCTCCCCCCCTCATGTCCCTGGAAAGTCTAAGTCTAGGATAATATCCTAAGGAGCTCGCATGGCCATTTGCTTCTTCCGCAGGTCTTTCCGGGAGCTCATTCCTGCGTCTGAAGGAGACACTGGACTATCAACCTCAGGTCCTCGATGTCGACGTCGACGTCTGAGCTCTGCACGGAGGCGAGCGTCGCAGTCTCGAGGAAGCTCGCCAGCTCGCCGAGATCCAGGTCCTTGGTGTTCATCTCCAAGAACTCGCCCACGCTCAGCAGCCCGTCCCTATCGGTGTCTGCCTCCCGCATCATCGCGTCGACCTCCTGTGCGGAGACGTTGTAGCCTAGCGACCTCATGATCCCGCCGAGCTCGGTGCCAGTGATTTGCCCATCGTCGTCGCTGTCGAACGCTTTGAACACCTCGACGAGCTCGAGGACTTGGTTCAGAGTCTCGTTCTCGGAGTGAGCCATTGAACTTCAAAGGTAACGAAGTTATAATTGCAGAATTTGCAGTCACGTCCGCATATATATATGCTGGAGGCAAAAAGGAAGGTTGGTTCGGTTGATTCCTTTGTGCTGTCATAAAGCAAGAAGAAGATGAAGGTGTAAGATTCTCGATTCTCGTTTATCCCTAATGCTCATCAGCAGCATAAGAATATATGCGAGTCCTGCGAAACTAGTTGCTCTCGGTTCTTATCAGGGGGTCGATCCCTTCGGTCGTTTTCTCGCAGAATCCAAGGCAGCTACTTGAACGAATCGAATCCTAATCGTCTTCACACTCGGCCAGCCTTCATACTCGATGCGTCGAACTCTGGTCCTGCCTCCAGATTCTCCATCTCCATTGAAGGATAATCACGGAGTGTTGGGGGGGGTGGTCCATGGCGAAGCTTCCTCTAGTTTACTTTGCATTTACGTTGCGCACAATTTCCTCTTCGAAATCTCAGTCTTACCGACACAATGCGATAGATGAATTGGGATTTGAGAATTCCGTGTCACGATTGCGAAAAATCAAAGACGACCGACGGACAAATGATGATTTCCTGAAATGGTCGAATTCCTAGACCAGGAAAAGATGCAGCAGAGTAAATGCAAAGACCATGCATTTTCTGAAGTCTCACTGGAAGTCAATTTAACCTGATACGCGCCTCCTCTGCTCCTTTAGAACAACAACCGCCAGTTGATCCTCGACGTCATACTTCATTTTCACCGAATCCGGCGACACCATGATGAACTGGATTATCATCGGATTTACAGATAAACAACTGATTCTGAGCGATGTCGATCCCACCCGAATAGCAGAGAAGCCGCTAGCCTCTCACTTCCAGTTCTTGCTGGGGAACCTCACATGGACGAAAAGCCAGATTTCAATTTGGCCCTCGGGAAGATTTTAGTCCTGATGATCACTAGACATGCCCATGCGAGTAGCATTCGCTCATGTCGTTCTCGCGAGTACTCCGATCCTGTCCGGTCGAGAGTAAATGCGAGAACGACACCATCCGCGTCTTGTGTATATTATGAAAATAGTAATGTTGGGTATTACTGCAATCAAGTCGCAAACTTGGTTCATAAACTGATGTGGTTGATTCAGATTGCACTGGCCGGTGAACGTACAATGGCGAGACCACTGTGTACATGTTCACAGACATCACTAGCCTTTTCGTAATCCCGTATATTAGTCATAGAAAGCTAGTTATCCGATTTTTGTATAGTTTTAAGTGCATGTAATAAGCTAGCATGCCGAATGCAAACGAATTGTAAACAATAGAAATCATTAAAACCATTCTATGACGCCATTAATTTTATCATAATTAACTGATTTGATCGCATGACGAGTGCCACCTATAGATCACCTGTAGAACATCGAGAAAGCCTAACAATCGGTACTAAGACTTGTCGGGTTGAGAATTGATCACTGCATTACTCTAAAAATAATTACACAAATGGTTCTTGAATTTTGGCTTTACATGTAATTTCGTCCCTAAGCTTTTAATTTGTTCAGGATTTGAGCTCGATATGTGGTGTAGTTTATGAACTTTTGACACATGTTCAATTTAGTTAATGAATTAATATTTGAATTAATAGAAGGATATGTACAAAAAGTTTAGTAATAAATATTGTATATTGAGATAAAGTTTAAGAATTGCATTAAAAAATCAAAAATTTAAGAGTCAAAATTGAGGGAGCATTTTGTAAAGATTTTCCCTTGCTGCAAGAAGCCCTGTCCTGGTGATCACAACGAAGGAGAAGAAGAACCGAACTTCGTCGCTCGGCGGCTGCACCATTTACCCGGCAATGTTCGCGTTACGCGCTTCAGCTCGAAGATCCGCCGATGCCGGTCGGCGGCTCCTCCGAGATGCCCAGGTGATTCTTTCCCGTCCCGAAGCAATTTGCATTTTCTCCTGCTTTCGCTGAACAATGATTTTGATTCTGCGACCGTGAGCGATTCGATTAGGGTTTTAGGTTCGAATTGGACGACATCCCATCACCTCAAATCCGGTTCTCTCT
Source organism: Angophora floribunda (assembly GCA_014182895.1). NCBI lineage: Eukaryota > Viridiplantae > Streptophyta > Magnoliopsida > Myrtales > Myrtaceae > Angophora > Angophora floribunda. The sequence goes on along the minus strand of CM024710.1, from coordinate 34,132,915 downwards.
CAAAGGGCGTCGTTGGGATTGCGAGAATCGGTTTTCTTTGAATTAAAGTTTGGATCTTTTTCGAAAGACTAATGGCGTTGGATGGTGACACCGATCGCTTGAATGATTGCTTGTTGTATCGTGTGCGAGTCTGATGCGTTTCGCCGCTTCGCGAGCAGGGCGTTCGTGGAATTCGCATCGGGAACACGGAGGTTCCCGATGATAAGAAGCTGAAATATTCTCTCCAACGTATAAAGGGAATTGGCCGTTCCACTGCTCGCCAAATACTGTGTGAGCTCCAGATTGGGAACAAGCTGACCGGGGAATTGTCGGGGATAGAGCTCGAGTCGCTCCGCAATGAGGTCCTCAGTTACGACATTGGGCATAATTTGGTATTACTCTCTGTTATGCTTACACAAAGTCGAGGTTTTGGTGTTACGATCATCTGTATTAGATCATGAATTAGGGAAGACACGGTACTCGGTTTTTGCTACCTCCATGTTGCTAACTTTGTTGCTTGGAGCCTCTAAGGCGATGAAACAAAACATGGGTAAAATGTATCTATGAGTCTTGACAATGGTCTAGTCAGTTTCTTTGTTGAATCGAATTTCAGTAGAGCCAACATGTGGGAATTAGGCATCCTTCCTCTGTTGAGGCTGCAGAATATATGGCGATTCTATGATATCCTCTTCGAGTCTTGTCCCCATTGTCACATCTCTACTCGCCCCATTTCCATAGTGGAAGCTGTGACTCCTTATCTAAGGCAGGAGGTGTAAAAGTCTAGGTTTGTAACTGTCTCGTATTGTTGCAGGACAAAGAGAATGCCAGCTGCATTAAGAGACTGGTTGACATACAATGCTACCGGGGAATCAGGCACCTGGATGGTTTGCCGTGCAGAGGGCAGCGTACGAGAACGAATGCCCATACCAGGAAGGACAGGGGAACTCCTTTTGCTGCATTTAAGATGACTTCCCATAGGTAGACTGGAGGTATACCCGAGCTGGAGATGAACTGTTTTGCTTGCATTCATTAGGGACTATCCTGAAGTCCAAACATGGAGTTGACAGGAGTTGAGTTTTTTGTTGGGCCGAAGAAAAGAACATAACAAGAGTTGGTTTGCTCTGACCAGTAAGGTTCAAATTCTTTATTACTGATTATGGTGAAGCTTTTCTCGCTTGAGGTGGTTATCTTTTCATCATGATACTCTGCTAATCACGATCGAAATGTGACAATCGAAATGTGACGGTTTGAACAGCTGCAAATGAGCTGAGTTAGTAGACTTTCATGTTCTTTTCCCACAATAGAATGTTGCTTTAGTTTAAGCACGGTATTGCTGAAACGTGCTTATAACAAAGTGAGAATGACTGTATGGAATGGAGACGGCATGTCACAGGGATATGTCCCGCCTTCTATCCCTGCGAGAACCTGAGAATGGTAGGGATGGAGTTTTTCGTGGGTGCAGACTTTTTCTCCCGATGAATACAATTTCGTATGGGAAAATGCTTTCAATGAGTACTATTAAAAAAAATTGTGCTAAAGAGTCATAAACCTAATGTTTGACCGTTAATTGAGTTATAAACTTTTCGTTTTGGTTTGGTTAATAAAGTGCTAAATTTTTAGACAATTTTTCAACGTAGTTGATTGATTTGATCGAAAATTGTTGATGCAATGGTCGTCCTATGTGGCATCAGATTAAATCAATGGGCTAAACAACAGAATTAAAACTTCTTGAACAATTTTCCCAATAATATTCCTCTTGGTTGATAAAATTTCTTTATGGAAAATTTGTTCAATATGTTCCTATGGTTAATGTACCAAAACCAAAGCACTTAGTATTGGTGTGGCAACGCAATACTGCATCCGTAGTGTAGATCTTCTTCGGTCACATGTTTTCTTTTTCATGCTTTTTCCACCGCATCTTGCCTGAAGTTTTAATGGAGAAAATCTTCCCGAGACATAGGTCCATTGCCCCAGAATAGTACACAAAATACTGCATTTTCAAGTGAACATCCACCAATGAGCCTGTCCTTGTTCCTCTCTCTATGTATAGTACTATCTGTAGAAAAATCGTACATACATGGCAGCGACATCCTCATTGAATTGAGGAAACCAATAGGGAGAGAAAAAGGTTGCACTTTACATAAAAACAAATAAGGAAAAAAGAAAAAAGAAGAAAGAATAGGAGAAGTTACAATGGACCACTCAAAAAACATTAGTTAGAAGGGCATCAAATGGATGTTGAACAACCCACTAGCAAAGGCTTGATAGTTGAATCAAGTGCTTCTTTCTTGGCACGGTTAAAAACACAATGCTATAAGCACCTCACCGCCCGTGGTGCTCGATTATCAGCATCAATGTGTATAGTCCTTGCTTCTTTCTTTGATAAGCTTCTAACCTCAGGCACTCACATGGGCCACAAAACTGTTGTTCAGGCTTGTCAATTGCCAGCCATTGAGAAAACTTTAGAAAGAATCATCGATTTGGAGAGAGAGAGAGAGAGAGAGAGAGAGAGAGAGAGGCTCTTATTCTACTTGCTCTGAAGGAACATGGCCAAAGATATCGGGACATGATTCCCAATCTCTACGCTCTCTTGCCTCCCAATACCCGCCAATGTACTTGTAGGTATCAGTTGCCTTGTCCTTCGCAAACCACTGTGGTTTCCAGCCCCTCTCTTGCATCTTCCGAGCCTGATTTCAGTTTGTCTCATTGTTAACCACTTGTCATAACAATAGGCAAACATGTATCCGAGCTCTTCATAAGAGCTAGATAAGTTCGAGAGGAAAAAAGAATTCCATGCTAAGCTCTTCAACAGTTATCTCACACATCAATCTGCATTACTTGCTTTCTAAGGCCAAGGAGCACCACCAGTGCACCAAATTGAATTTGACATTTCCGAAGCAAATGAAACTGAACAAATTGATAAACCTTTCTTATCTTAACTATCCATTGTCTTACTTTTTTATTTATTTGGCAGCAGAGGCAATGTAAGATGCTCTGCATTCTTTAACAGACATTGAACCTCAATAAAATACGATAAAGTGTAACTGTGTAAAAGTTCATCAACGCTCAAGTTCAGACAAGCATCCAATTGTCATATAATTAAAAATCTGAGAAGAATCTGCACCTAATGCACAATTTACAACAGGCATCTCCATTTTCAAGAAGCACAGTGTTCATACTTAGTCACTAACATCTTCTTAGTAGATGCAAATACGGATTGTGACCATTATTTGAAATTAAAGAGGGAGTCTGCACACCTCTCGCTCAAGGTTGTTACATCCTGTCAAGCCTAAAGCTCATGACTTAGGTGCAACACTCATTCCACAGACTAAACAACCATGATTCCACCACCTCTTCATTATATACAGTAATAGAACGCTGGCAAATAGTGCACAAGATTCTCCTCTTGGGGTTTATAAACACATGTTGACCGGTGGCCTCAATTAGTTGTGGCATATCTTGTTTTCTTTTATCTTCTCTTTTTTAGTGTGGTTGACAATTGGGTATATGCCTTCCAAACTGAAAAGTCCATGCCAAAAGCACTTTATTCACCCACCAAGTATGTCCAACTGTATATAGGAAATTACATGTTTCCTACAACCATTAGTGTATTTAATAATACACTCTGCGGACTCTGAGTTCATGGTCAGTTCAGCCTTAAATGAGCTGATGAATACTTCCTGTTTAGTTGAACAGGCGATAGGCCATTGCTATCTCAGGTAATCGCTCTCTTATGTGAATATCTAATTTGAAGTCTCCTAGACTCAGTAGAGAACCATTTCATAACATAAACATGCCTGCACCCCACCCCACCCCCCTCCCACCCCCACCCCCACCCCCAACCAAAAACCACAAAAACAAACAATGAGAAACCCATAATCAGAATAAGAAAAAAAAATCCAAAGGAAATTGACAAAGAATAAGATGGGAAACTCTATTTACCTGCCGTTGACGCTGCTCAAGCCTCAGCTTCTCTGAATTTGCCATTTCATACTCCCCATTCTCCAAATATCTCTGATCAGGTCTAAGCCTTGAGTCTGTAGGTGGCAACGTCTCCTGCAAAAATATTTTGTTAAATATAAATGTCTCAAAGAAAGAACACCCAACAATAATCAAGATAATGGCAATTAACATAGCAGAAATGAAGTACATAAATCTAACGACTAAATTAACTGACAAGTACTTAAAAAGACTGGCTGTTACTCATGAGGACAATAAATTTCAGACACACACAAGCAAAAGTCCTATGTACAGTGTATTTGAATCTATATTTCAATTGTATTCTTTTGTACGATTTTAGTCTTTAAAAAAAAACCAGAACCAATTAAGTTTAAGGTTAACAATCTTTAATGGATAGACATATTCCCTCTCTCACACACTTTGCACTTTTACTTTTGTTTTTATATTGGGAATTCAGACATCACCTTGAGCCCAGGGCTAAGCTCATTCAGTGTTATGGCAAAGCGGGTTAGGTTGTATCTTGTAGGATACTTAGGAGGCTTGCTCCGTTTCCATAGTAGGTGGGCTTCAGATAACGAGTCAGATCCTTTCCTCATCCCAGAGCAGTCTCCAATTACGTAATGCATGCTTTCATCCCATTTTCCAAATAAAGTTGCCACGGTCTTCCCACTCTTATCTTGAACTATACCATGTACCTGTAAAGAAAGAATGCATTTCTTCCTCATGAAGCTGAACTGCTGCACTGCAGAAGGAACACTATACATATCCAACATTTTTCTTCATCATAGAGTTATCCAGGCCGCAAGAGATACATATGTTAAACAGCTGATATTGCTGTGAAAATTCATTCGATGTATCAGCTGATAATATCTAATGGAATGAAACTCTGAATCAGTCATGAGTAAAGAGCAAGTCATAAGATCAACAGCACAAGCGTTTCTGATTCCTTAGGAAAACCTCACCCTCCACTTTCATCCAAGGCCTACCAAGTTATGACCCACTTCAAAATATGTCAACTATTTAACTCTACAGAGAATAAGAGCCAAGCAATGAAATAATTTTTTTGGTCTGAAGCAAAGAGGTCAATTCAAAAGCACAAGGATCACATATAAGGGCATCATTGGTTAAAATTGACACCCATAAAAATTGCAAATCCATATGCAACCTATCAGTATCTGGTCACACATGGGCTGCTGCATCAGTTAACCTTGTATACACTGTACTCTTCCCTTCACACTGAACAAAGAATTACTTGAGCAAGAAAACTTCTATTTGTTCTTCAAAATTTACAGGACCAGTTAATTAAAGGAAAGGGGCAATTTTTTTTTTCATGGTACTGATCATTATCACAACACTGGCCTTTTGATATCGACATCTAATAACTAAGCTTTCTATGCTCAAGTTCATCAGATTTTACACAAGCCTAACAACCCATGAAAATGCAAATGAGGTTAGAAACCATTCACTAACCAAAGAATTACCATTGAAGTTATTAGAAGCTTCCATGCCACAGCTCATGCCCAAGGGGTAAGCATGGATGGGAGTAATGTGTGTGTGTGTGAGAGAGAGAGAGAGAGAGAGAGAGAGAGAGAGAGAGAGAGAGAGAGAGAGAGAGAGAGAGAGAGAGAGAGAGAAACCTGGTGAGGATTTCTGTCGATGATAGACTGCTCCTTGAATTTCAGCTTACACGAATAGTCATGATTGCCTTGTATGCGCATAGTTCCATAATGGTCACAATAAAGTTTTCCCAATATGAGATTGTATATGGATGTTGTCACCTGCAAGATAAAGTTATCTCAATAACACAAACCTTAAACACTATAATCATCATCTAAATGATCAAAATTTTTACCTTACTCCACTGGAAAACTTCACCGTCATCAAATTGCAAGGTCAAAACACCAATGGGATCAAGCTGTATTGAACGGCCCCAGAATTTACTTTTCAAATTACTATCTCCCCAGAATTTCCAGCCAGTACCCTCACAGTGACACGCAACAATCATGGGATGATGACTGACCTGACACAAAATTTGCAAATTCAGATTTTAAAAAGTTAGTACACCCACAAAATTCCAAAAGATCTGTAGATAAGCCATTTCATGGCAGTAAAATGGGAATTTCATCTGAATAAATGTCAAAAAGAAAATGTGGCTGGCATAAAGAAAATTACGGTGACACACACTGCTCTTCTTCATAGTCCTAATGGTTGGTGGTTTCAGGTTCATTTCTAGACAATGAAGCGTGAAAAGTGATACTATTCGTCCGCTTTGCTGCCACAACAATGTAGCAAATTATTGGCTTCAACTAATCCCCTGATAGTAGGCGTTTTGGCATGGAGAAGATAATACCTCAACAATGGTCAGAGATACAGAGGGCATGTATTTTCTAGAAACTGGTAGAAAAGATAACATATAACTTTGTGACAACTAGAGCAATCTCACGGAAACCAGGAGCTAGTTCAGTCCAGCATCAAGATTCAAGTAGCTGTTATTTATCCCAGAAAAGATTTACCAAAGCTATATCTACAATTAAATTCCAACTCATCCCCAAAAAAGAGACATTGTATAATTGATGGGATCTCAACTATTTTCAGGTGTTACCTTCTCTGAGAAGAAATGAAAGCCTTTATCTGGATAGTCAGCCTCATATGTTTCCCCCAATAATGGGTTAAATGGCTTGCAAATTCTTCCTTCAGTTGAAGAATATCCAGATACAGCAAATGCAGCCACATTAAGAATCCTCATAAGGCTGTTACCCTGAATTTTGCAAGAAACAACAGATATAAGAAATACTGAAAATTTGGAACAATGTTATGAGCACAAAAGTGAATAAACAAGCCACAGGGAAAAACTGCAATTGTAAAAGTAATTTATCTTATGATAGCTATATAAAATCATTTTCCATACTATTTAGTCACTCCAGTTCAATTGATCAGCAATGTACTTGTCCGCATTTAACATAAGGGATCCTTTATATCCACGTAAAGGGACATTATAAGAATGTTCATCCACCATACAAGGACGAAAGATGCAGAATACGAGAAACCCAGTCATCACAAGTTCCTAATGAAAGAATTTAAGCTCATAAGATGATTGAGTGTAAGACACTTATGGAAAGAGCAAAGTCTTGTAGATGGCTGAAAACTTCACATTTCCACACAATACACTGAGCAGATGTTATATCACACAACAGATAGAGAGGAGGATCTTTCTTGTTTCCATAATTAGAGGAGAAACTTGGACTATAAGACAAGAGAGAGTAATCATCATAACACACTAAAAGCATCAGTAATTGCCAATAATTCATGGGCTCTATACCCAACAGAACAGAGAAGTATCATCAAACTGCATACCTTCTTCCCCCATTCATTTGCCCGGTCAATGAGATAAGAATATTCCAAATCTTCACAGCATTTCTGTAAAGAAGAAAGAGGCTCATTGAAGTAAACTGGAAGACAGACTTTCGTGAGGTCCTTCCCTATGTTATCCTTTATCATGGACCAAAGACTGACGCTCTTTTCTGTCTCAGCAGGATCAGGCAATTTCTTGCGTCGCTTGACATATGGAAAATTCAACCCAGCTGATCTTATAGAAGGATCAATATCATCTTCAGATTCAGCAATGCAGAGGCCTTCATCATCTGAAGAAGATGATCTGTGCAAATCAGACCCACTACTCTTGAAAGAACTAGATGACAAAAAATCCCGAGTATCAAAGAAGGCATTGTCCTCATCCTCTGTTTCTTCTTCTGCAGCATCTGCTCTTTCATTATCATCATCAGATTCACTTGCACTTGCCTCTGCTTTTAAAGATGACAAAAACAAGTATTAGAATGCTATTGCTAAAAGAAAATGCAAAAGCCATCCAAGAGTCACATCATCAACACATGCAAAGACAACCTCGAGAATAATGAAAATGGAAATTTTGCCAATTATAAATGGAAAAATAAGCAATTTCTGTTCCAGCAAAAGATAAGGATGAACCTATCCTTCCTAGCCTATCCAGTCCAGTAGTCATTATATGACAATATTCTGCAGGTCCATAAATGTCTAACAAAAACATGAATTAACTAAACCAAAACTATCAGCACAGAAATTTCGCTTCATTGCAATGGAGATACAACAGAATTAGCTTAGGAATGTATTTGTATTGCATGAGCTCACCACTGGAATTATTTTGCCTCAAAGAAGAAGCCTCGTGATCATTCCACTGTCTTTGGCTCTCATCGACGACTGTGTTCTCCAGATCAACCTTTTCTGTCTACAAAAACCACAACATCATTCCAGTTTCTTATTTTAACATCAGAAAACAAGGAATAAAGCCCACAGCGAGGATGATATACTTTTAACTAGATTAAAACATCAGAAAACTGGCATGCTAAAAACTTGCAGCCAGATCCAATTTATTGCAGTAAATGGCAACATTCATGAGAATAAAAGACAATGAGTTTATTTACAACTGAGCCACCACCATCTACCTTGGGGGTTAGAGAAAAAAATGTGCGTTCAATTACTTCATTGTAAGTACTAAATTCATCTAGAAGAAAAGGCAAAGGTCAAACTGAAAAATACTAACATTTGCAACTTGTTTATTGTAAGTGGAAAATCAAAAGGCTGTTATGCCTTCAAGAGAGAAAAAAAGAGGATGTAATTCCCTATTGCAGAACAGAAAATAGAACCTTACTTTACAGGCAGAAACAAAGTTTCAAACACAATCCACAACACTTTACCTCCTCCTCTTTCAGCATTAAATAAAACGACATTTGGGAGATTACTGACTAGTAAAGATATGTTTTAAGAAGAAGATTGTCAATAGAACCATTAAAGATACACTGCTGCTTATCTCACCCAATACAACCCCCCTCCCCCAAATAAAAGGCCTCTCCCCTCCTCTCTCTTCTCATTCTTCTTCTTTCCAAATGACACAATTAGCCTCCTAAACATACCCAACAAGATGAACATCACTGAAGGCTGGAGAATCTCACACTTTGCTAGCGGACTCTCTCTGCCAATTGAGCCTCCAAACTGGTCAATAAATTATAATAATGATGTTGCCCCAGCTACAAAATGTGGCTAACGCTAGAAAAATAATTTCACTGAGAACACAATGATCTTGCATGCTTAGTATAAGGTAAAGATAGTGGATAGCATCACTTGAAGTTTATCCACCACTGTTGAATAGTATTAGAGCACGTTTACAAGAGAGAAAGCGAAGAACTGGGAATATGGAGGCCGACAGAGTCAGAAATGACCAGAACGGCATGCTCAATATTAGTGAAGATAGTGGATAACACCTATGGAATTTATCCTCCATTCTCCTATAACATATTGCTCATTTACAAGGGAGAAAGCAAGATAATGAATAAAAATAGAACCTGACAAAAAATAATGAACGAACAAAGTGTTTTGTGATGAACTGCAGAAGAACAGAGTATCATCCAGCTGAGCACATTTTGATAACTTTCATCAGCTAAACACAAGAAATAAGCCTTGCTTCAAAAAGTTCTTCATATAGCAAGGGTTCTTTTACGTCAATTATGCCACGTCCTAACATATCCAATACAAAAGGAGCAGAAGGCACCTACCATTTATTTAACTTTCAGTTTTCCAATATTCCCTGTGTACTAAGGCCTTACTAACAATAGAATTTATTTCTGACTAATGGGGAGAAAAAGCTTGCAATGACCAAGCAAACTGTCAGAAAGAGTAATAGCTATTACAAACATCCTGTTAATATTGAAGTATGTAAAATCAGATAGTTTGAAAATAGTGTTTCAGACTTTGTTGAAAAATAATTAAGTCAATTCATCCCTGCCAATGCCACATACTATTATTAATTTCCAAGCAGCTGCTACCTGGTCATGCCAATGCCACTACTACCAAGAATGCACTTCCAAGGTCACAAATTTCCCTTCTCTGCATGGCCATTATCTGTTGACCAATCCTACCCTTCCAAGAGTACCACAATGACTCACTTTGTGAATCCTTTTTAGAAATGGAAAAACCAAAACTACATTCAACTGCTTGAACGCTATAAAATTTATAGAAAATATAGCTATCTCTAAGTATCAACTAAAGGGGATGGGCTACTGGTGGAGGCCTCACCCCATTGGGTCCTCATGGGTCCTATCCCTCAAAAAGAATATCCACCAGCAAGCTAGTGGCAAATGGCATTACCCGAGATGACTAAATACATTAACAAGCACATGGAAAAACTTCAACAATTTTCACTTCCCAGAGGAGTTGAGTTTCGAGAATTAGGAATAGACACATGAAATTGATTTGACGAAATTTGATTTACGATAGCGATGACTCACATATAACATAGTACAAGCCTATATTGTGCACAGCGCACAATTAATCCATCGACATACGAAATCCAAGTACTAGCATGTAAAAATATCCAAGCCTCCATGTTACAATAAAAAAGAAAAGGTCGCATTAAATGGCTCTCATCAGACCCAGAAAAGAATATGATGCAGCCTGAGAGTTAAGTCACAGCTTAGATCACATCAAGAGATCCACAGGAAATACTAATCTACCATCCAAAGTTCCATTTAAGCAGTCTGACTGTTGATTCACAGCTAAATAGAGCACAGACATTGGCGGACCACCCAGAGTCCTGAACTAAAAGGTAAGAAAGGAAAGAGGAGGAGCATGGCCTGAAAGCAATTGATCGCAATACTATGGCTCCTCCACTGAACGATATTACTTTGAACTGAAACAAAACAACCAATATGTAATGGCATAAAATAAGAGAATTCATGAGCATTCAGAGAAAACGTGTATATAGTATATAAAAGAATTTGATTACAAATGGACTGGATACAAAGAAGAGCAGACAGAGAGCCTGCATCGAGGAAATTTATGCAAAGAATCAAAATTTGGTTGAATGTGCAGAATTCTGAGGAGTAGTCGGACTAACTGAAGAAGAATTCCGACTGGCACGACGTTTTCTAAGTTGCATAACATGTACCTCTAACTGCCGGAGGGTGTCAATTAGTCGCCACTGCTTCTGCTTGAGAAGCAACACCTGATTCTGCATAGCTGACGCTTCATTCCTCATGATCTGTTCACATTCCTGGATTAAAGCTTCATGGACACCCTCTTTATGAAGATGTTGTCTCAACTTTTCAGTGGAAACAATTGCATTATCCATCGGGGCCATGAGCTCACTGTTAGACATTCGAGGAAACATGTCCTTGACAGCCCGCAGTGCTTCCATCCATGCAAGTCGATCTTCTCGAGTTTCTGCTCTTAAATGTAGTCTCTTTGTTCCAGTAAATATTGAAAACCTCCGGTCATCCGATCTGCTTTCGCGAATAGATGAGACCTGCACATGACAAGTCAAGCCTAGAACTAAATCAGCTGGCACGGGCAACAAAGAGTTCACCGAACATTTCACTTGAAAAGGATGAACATTATGACTTAGGTCTCACTATCAGGTAATCCATGAAAAAACTACACATTATCTACAACATCAGCATAAAATCCATAATCTGAGAAAAAAGTTAAAGTGGATGGACAAAGATGTACAATCAGTGTATCTACACTAGAGATGGCCTTAAGTCACATACCGTAACTTGATCCGCGTCCAGCCATCAATTTGCTAGCTACGTAAAAAACTTAGCTTAATCTTCCACAGGAATTGAGTTTTTGGTTTTGGGCCACGTTGCACGAAAATTAGTTGGCATGTAAGTAAGCCATTGATTTGTATCAATAGACCAGCTCAAATTGTAACAGTAAGGATCATGCCTATTGCAAGTTTTTTATTCGAGTGAAAAATTTAAGCATGAAGCCATGGCTTAATTACCGACTAAAGTTACAAAGAAGGATAGAATTGTTAGAGACTCCAATGTGTAAGAACACTGGAAAATGGAGAGTATATCCATGAATTATACAATATAAATGCATTTCAAGCAGGAAATGCGGATATGGAGCAAAATGAAACCACCAACCACCAGAGCTAAAGCAAATGCATTGACAAATGTCTATAAGAAAACCACCAAAAAAAAAAAAAAAAAACTAGCCCGGGCGGAGTGGAGGGAGGGAGAGAATCTCCTACTAGTACTAGTTAAACGAACAATTAAACTCCGAGACAGATTGAATAAACCCAAGACCTTCATAGCGTTCTTCATATCAACAGACAAGATAAGAGCGTATCAGGAGGTACTAGTTCAAAGCTAATGCCTTTATTGCAAGTAGCATCATTTTTTCTCTATCCAATCATGAACCTGACCCCATGTCGAACTGTATTGTAACCAACAAAGAATTTTTTAAAAGTAAGTCCGAAAGAATATGAAGGGGGGGAAAATAAAAAAAGAAAAAGTACCACCCGGGAATAAAATTCAATACCTTGAGATGGACTTCACCGACCGGCTTGCGCCGAAGCTGCGATGGCCCCGTCGTCGACCGCCGAGAGATCCTCCTCAAGGACTCCTCACCAATAACTTTAGATCCTTTCTCGGTCTCCTGATTAACGACGATCTTATCAGGCCCATGGATCTTATAAAACGACAGCACGCCGTCTTGCAAGACAAACCACCTCGGCCTCCATCCCCTGCCGTAATTCACCCATTTGTGCAGTATCCCCGATATCCCGTTCCCCACGATGTCGTTTATCTTCACGTCCACCGCCGGTTGCTCCCTCACGGAAGCCGCCCGCGCCGGCGCCGGCGCCTGCGCCGCGGTGGGTGCCCCGGCGGCGGCGGCGGGGATCACGCTCGGCCGGTGGCCCGCCCGGTGGTCACCGTTGGGGCGGCGGTCATCGGCGGGGACGTGGTTGGAGGATCGCGCGGGCGGACCAGGCCTGGTCGGGCCGGCGGGCATGGAGAGATGGGAGGACAGGGCGGGCGAGGCTTTCTGATCGGAGACCGTGGTGACGCAGCAGAAAGGATGCATGTGGAAGGGGAAGAGCTTATTCACAATAGTCGAGTCGGATCGGCGGGGAGCCAGAGCCGGCGGGGATGCGTCGGAGTACGGCGGCGACGGAGGAACCAAATGGAAGGAAGATCATCTAGAGAGAGCGAGAGAGAGAGAGAGAGAGAGAGAGAGAGAGAGAGAGCGAGAGAGGAATTTCCAAGATTTGCGTGCGATTGGATGTTCAAATTCAGAGAAATGAAGCTATATATGTAGAGAGAGAGAGAGAGAGAGAGAGAAGGGAATCGACTGGTGATGGGAAGAGGTGGCGTCGAGAAATGCGGAAGCGGTGGATTGCGACGGAGGGAGAGGAATATCGCGGCGACAGAGCGGCGGCGGAGGGAACGACGATCGAATTTTTCTCCTTTTTTTTTTTTTCCTTTCTGTCGTATATCGGAGAAGGGGATCGCGTGCGACCGGACGTACAGTTAGATAAGGGGGTGCGCAGGCTTCCGGGAAAGCGACACGTTGAGGCGGTCGTGTGGGGACACGCGGATGCCGTACGGTTTCCGCCTGTTGACAAGTGGTCGTCGGCGGCGGCGTGGGCGGAGGGGCGCCTGCCAGAAGGTTGAAGAAAAGGCTTTTCACCCTGCCGTGTGGCTGGGGCGGATTCGTGCCTCCACGACCGAGACTGCGTGGCTTCCGCGTCAGTGGCTCCGGGGACCGCTCCCGAAACGCAATTTATTTAATACAATTCTTACATTTTGATATAATAATATTGTGATTTATGAACGTCTAAACTTTTAGATCTAATTTAAGAATTACGTTGAGACGATGTTACGCCTTGAATCAAAGTTTGGGAAATTATTTTTGGTACTTGCACAAGGTGTTTAGAAGCCCATTCAATCTCAACCCTCGGGATCCACATGATTCTTTTGTGGTTGAACGGCTGAGGTTAAGCATGCTCATGAGCTAGCATCTATCGTCAAGTCCCCTCAATGATTTCGTTAAGTATATTTAATTTGTAGAAATTCAGTTTTTGAAATGGTTACTAAAAATTTGATAGCCTCATTTGGAATAGTATTGTTAACCGATACACCATCGATTTATTAATATGTAACTCAGGCTCATTTCTTCCCCTTCCACTTCCTTAGACTTTAAAAAAAATACAATTTAGTTATTTTATTAGCATTGTCAATCTGTCTAAAAGGAAATGTTGACGTAGTATTTTTAAATTAATATCTTTCTCTTGCGTGACTTTTTTTTTTTTTTTTTTTAATTTTCTTCTTCAAATCTTATTTCAATTAGATTAAAAAAAAAAAAAAACCTATGATTTTATTAAGAAAAACAACATTGGAAAAAAAGGAGGAAGAAAGGAACAACAAGGCCTCGCCAGTGGTGTATTGTTGCCTATTGTCAGAGGGTTGGTGAGGCTCACCTAATTAGATTTGGGCTGAGGGTGTCTAGATCACCAAGGCTTACATCAATTGGGAAAAAACTTATTGAGTGATTCATCAATTGACATCCACGCTTAAATGGTCATCACCTTGTGTGGTTATTTAATCTATTCATTTTGAGGGCACATGGAAAGTAATTTTTCCCCATCTATAACCAGGCATTGAAGTTTGTATTTGTCACTATTATATATCAAAATTATACCACGCATTAACATCATAAGCTTTATTTACAGGATTATAATTCTTTCGTCTTCCTAAATTGGAATGGAAGCCAAGGATGTGGACGCTACCCGGCCCAATTGAACTCAACTCCAAGCAAGCCTAGGAAGGCCCAATGTAGATCACAATACCACAAGCCCATCAATCCATAGACTGGTCGAGCCGAGCCTGGCCTTAGCTACGCGAATCCTTCTCCAGCTGAAGGTTCTCTCTCTTCATGGGCCACATCTCGACGTGTCATGGCTTGGGCTGGTTTATTTTGACTGCGTTTGCGATGATACGACGGATACCACATGAATCGAGCTTTATTTGGAAAATTGAACCGGACATGAGCGGGTTAAGCCCTAGAAGCTGGGTTGCCCGGCCGGTTTTGCCTATCTAATGAGATTGTCGAACTCGGTGGGCCCAAATTCATTGTTTGAGAATGCTCGTACGATGAATTGGGCGGGTTCATTGGCCCATGATCAGTTGTACAATTCCTCCATATATAATTGTATAGTGATTTGAGAACGGCACATGTTGTGTTATAAAACTGTTGAATAGGTGGAGTAGTTCAAAACTGGATCCGATCAAAATCGACCTCTTTTTATTCGATACAATTGAAGCGACTTATACCCGATCCGATCAACTTGTGCCTAACCCATGCATAACTTGATTCATATTTACTACAACACATCGATATTTATTGCAACAAATCAAAACACGGACTCACCTATTTAACCTACTTTTCTTTGGTATGATATTTAAACCATTTTAAGCTCTCCGTGTGAATTTTCAGCTTGGATAAAGTTTTCATACCGAATTCAAAATATAAATTAACAAAATGAAAGGATGTTAGCAAATAGAATAAAAAAACGTAAAAGAATCCTAAAGATTGGAAAACTTATAAAGAGATTAAAAAGTATGCATTTCTATTGGGGCGGGCTCTTGCCACTTTTTGGTATGGCCTTAATTATGCGCTCCTCGATGGCTATAATAAGATAATCGCCTGGGTGGAGATTAGAATCCATTTTGACCGATTGGTTCACAAACTACGAACATCGGATCTAAATCAATTTGCGTTCTGTTAGGAGATCGAGCACCAACAACTCGGTTTAGGTATTTGAGCTTTGTTTGGCTTCTGCCTCTTCCATAGCAAAAGCAAAGATGTCTTTCCCTTACTTTTTTTTTCTTCTTTTTAACGTTCTATAATCTCATATAAGAATATTCCATGTAGCAGTAGCATATCGACTCTGAAACGGGCATGCTACATTTCAATGAACTTTCGGGATCTACCACTCAAGCATAGCGAAAATTTGAGTAATATGGATTGAAAACCCTGTTAAAACGGATTGAGCTTTCCTATTTAAAAGAAAAAGAAAAAGAAAAAAGAAATTAAAATTCATATTTAAAATATAAAATAAAAAATCGATTTTAGAATATAAAATAAAAAAATATTGAAAAATGTGCATAAAGATAAAGATTTTCTTTACCAAGCAGCGGAATATATTTTCTGCTTCATTTTCAGATTTTAGTCGAACATTGGAAATAATTACATTTTCTTGAAAAATGACTTCATGGAAAATATTTTCTAGAAATGTCCCATTGTCCGCGAAATGGACGGAGCTTAAATAAGTTAAAAATGGCTGTTTGGCTGATTTTGCTACCTTTAGTCGCAGATAATGAACTTGAAGTGTACTGTGTAACTTTATGGGATGGTTTGATTTTCAAAAATCATTGGCTATTGTAGCTAATCTAATATAAGCATATTCCATAAAGAAGGTAGCATATTGACTTTGAAACGGGCCTGCAAAAATTCAATGAACTTTCGGGATTTAGCGCCTGGGCATAGTGATACTTTGAGTAATGTGGATCGAAAATGGTCATATTGTCGACCCATTAAAACGGATGGGCTTTCGTACTCTAACTAATACAAACCCATTTTTTCTTTTTAAGATTTAGTCAGCCCACTAAATATAGGTCAAAAATGGGTATCTAGCCCATTTTGCCACCTTTTATCGCATTTCATAAACTTAAAGTGTAATGTTTAATTTTTTGGGACGGCTTTTTTTTCGACAATCAATGGCAATAATTAAAAGTATCAAAATACGTTATAAATCCATATCATGACTCGCTTTTAACTAAATGCGATAAATATTTGTTTAAGTGAAAGTTAAATATGGATTATAAATGAATCTTAAAAAGTAGAGAAAAAAGAAATCGGTCTTAATGGGTTATTCGGAAACCTACTTTGAATCCATGAAGGGTCCAAGACCTTTTTTCCCTATTCTCTCTCATTTCATGCCTCTCTCCTTCTGGGTCCCATCTATTGATGATGATGGGAGATGAAGTAGATGAAAGAGAGCCGTCAAAACAAGGCTTCCCCCCATTGCCGCCATTCGCCAAGGCTCACGTAGGCCATTGGCACACCCCTCTTAGGGATTGTGGAGGCGTTTGAGGAGATGACTGGCCTCCTTCTCCGACCCAATGAGGATGGGAGTGTGGATTTGGTTGTGTTGAGTTGCATCTTCGATTGTTCAATCCAAGTGAGCCTAAGCTCACTAGCTCGAGCTCGCTAGCCTTGGCCAAGCTTGGGCTTGCCTAAATCTAGCAAGTTGCGAGTTCGCCGGCGTTGATTGAGCTTGGGCTAGCAAGTCGCAATCTTGCTGGTCATGATGGAGTTGGGCTTGCCTAGATCAGCCAAGCTACGAGCTCGCCGGCCTTGGTCAAGCTCGGGCTCGCCTAGATTTGGTAAGCCATGAGTTGCAAGTTGGCTTGCTGGCTGTGATAGAGTTTGGGCTTGTCGGCCGCAACAGAGCTTAAGTGGGTGAGCTCAGGCTTGGTTGGATTAGTCGAGCCTCAAGCTCGCTGGTCCACGTCTTGGCCGATTGCTAGCGGCGAAGGAAAAGGGGGAAGAAGAAGAAAGAAAAGTGAAATGTAGAAAAAGAAAAGAAAAAGAAAATAAAAATAAGAGAAAATAAATAATGATAAAAAATTCAATTTTTTAAATAATTAAAAAATCAATTTTTTAAAATAATTTTTGGTAGATAGATATCCATATACATAATGGAGAAGTACTTTTAGAGGAAGCTCAATGCTATCTATATTGAAATTCAACTAATATTAAAATAGAAATTCTGAATATTATAGTGTAATTTTTAACTTAGTGAATTACAATTAAGAAGCTATGCATTCTTGCATTCGAGAAGATTTGTTATAAGCAAATATTATTTTCATGTCAATTATTAGTTGATCACACTTTTTCTTATTAAGAGTTCTTCAAATTTTTTTCAATTTAAAGGTTTTTCACATTTTTATTTTATTTACTAGTATTTTATTGTTTAATTTACTTTTCAAATTTGATGTGAAGTTTTCATTCAAGTAATTTATATGTGAAGAGCTTAAAGTGTATTAAGTGGGTGGGAGTCGATTTTTCTAAATTGAGTTAAATGTTAATATGTTTTGGTAACATGGATCGAGTTGGGTATGTGTTAGGTATGAATTGGGTTGGGGATGGGTTATCGAATTTATATTGTATAAAAATAAGTTAAAACGGGTTAAATGAGTCATATAGGTTGGACCATTTTCGACCTGATTTAAACCTGACCTGATCCATCCATTTGATAGCTTAAGCGATAATGATAAAGCCATCACTCTTCATTTTCCTCGATTGGCAATGGCTTGATAAGTTTGAAAGCTCCATGACAATGAAAAGGACAAAGTCGGCATCTTGGAAAGAATGTTTTTGGTTTCTTCATTCACACGTACCGCTCGCGTTCCTGTCAATCTTTGCCGGCAAGTTTTGAAAAGAGTTTTGGTTCCTTCACTAGCAAAGTTCATGCGATGTTGGCGCCTTGTCTCTTATTCTCAAGATGACAAGGGAATCTACTTGACTCTAGGGAAAATTGCCAAAAAAAATTCATTGTACAAATTTCAATTCAATCTTTTACTTGGCCAATTTAGCTATAAATCTCTTAATGATTTGTTGATGTAGTCTCCAAAAATCATTGACATGGATGCTGGTCGTCCTATATGGTATGGTTGTGGTGGGTCGATTTTTGTATCGTAAGAGTGAGCATGGTTTTAAAGTAGAACTTATAACCTGAGAATTGGATTGGTGGGAACCTGTATGATTCTAGATTTCGACATATGCGGGTTAGGTTTCAAATTCCAAATATTGGGGAACCTGTTTCAATAGGCAAGTTCCAATCTTAAGTAGGTGGAACCTAGAACAAGTTTTTGTATTTATTTAGTCTTCGTCTTCGCGATATCATGCGGTATTCCATAGAGTCCAATGATGAGTGTATAATTTGAAAGTACTAGTTTAAGCTTCCATTTTATGGCTGTGACTTTTACTTTGTTAATGTTTCATATTTTTCGCGTGTCTAAATATAAGTTATGGTCAGTGAGTTGTCACTACAAATAGTAATCATTGAAAGTGGTGATTTACTGAGTAGACCCTAAAACCTGTGACGATGTAAGTTCTAAGTTTCATAGTATGCAAGATGGGTTCTATATTTCTAAAAATAAGGAACCTGTTCCATTGGGTAGATTTCAAGTGTGCAGAAATTGAAATTGCTCACCCCTACTACGAGATGGACTCTCACATAAGCTAGTGACTAGCGGAGGATGAAGGACATGACAAATAAATAAAAGAAAAGAGAAAAATTTAAAAAATTGCAAAAATCTTTCACGTTAGCGTTAGCTGTCATCGACTGAATCGTCATGTGGGCGATTTTCGATTAAAAGTGATTGGAAAGAATAGCACACTTGGGAAAAAAACCTAATACACACAATCGTGGGAATAATTATCAAATTTTTCCATAGAGTCCAATGATGAGTGTATAATTTGAAAGTACTAGTTTAAGCTTCCATTTTATGGCTGTGACTTTTACTTTGTTAATGTTTCATATTTTTCGCGTGTCTAAATATAAGTTGTGGTTAGTGAATTGTAACTACAAACAATAATCATTGAAAGTGGCGATTTACTGAGTAGATCCTAAAACTTGTGACGATGTAGGTTCTAAGTTTTAGAGTATGCAAGATAGGTTCCGAATTTTTAAAAATAAGGAATTTGTTCCATTGGGTAGATTTCAAGTGTGCAAAAACTGAAACTGTTCACCCCTATTACGAGATGGACTCTCACAGAAGCTAGTGACTAGCGGAGGAAGAAGGACATGACAAATAAATAAAAGAAAAGAGAAAAATTTAAAAAATTGCAAAAATCTTTCACGTTCATCATGTGGAATCGTCATATGGGCGATTTTCGATTAAAAGTGATTGGAAAGAATATATTGGCAAATTGTCGAAAGATTTATGATTGAATCAATATCCATACAATAAGTTCATGACCTTTTTGATAATTATTCCCACGATTGTGTGTATTAGGTTTTTTTCCCAAGTGTGCTATTCTTTTAGTTGATTATACTCTGCTCCTATTCTAATTCTCGTTTAGACTTTTGTCTTGCCTTCTTGTAAGGCGTGAGAGTTGAAACGCATACATAAAACTAAATCGTTCCCATCTCAATCTTCCTAAAAAGATGGGGATTCAAACCTTCAATCTCTCTCATTTCATATGAGAAGGGTGAAAGTATACTAAGTTGACTTGTCTCAATTCGGTATCTAAACATATGTACGTGCTGCCCTAGTTTCTTTCCGACGATTTCGTGCAATGCTACGCCTCTATGCGGTGCAGTCATGCTTCTTCTCTTTTATATTGCTGTTTCAAATCATATGCGTTGACTTTCAGTTATGATATAAAAAAATAAATATATCGCGAAATCTCTTATCATTTTCCGTGAAGTGCAAGATAGGGCGACTGCATCGGAGGTTTATTTTTAAATAATTGATTTTTCACAATCGATAAAGACGGCGAAGTTTTCCACTTCATGTGGCTAATGTATTATCTCCAGATGGCATGTTATTATTACTGTGCTCATCAATCATCGTACTGTTTACTGTAAATTTGAAGATTTTGTCAGAAAATGGGACTTTTAACATAATACCTTCCCTCAACCATCAGTTTATTCACGGGTAATGTAATGTAATTTAAGGAAAATAATTTCGTTAATTTGCATCATACATCGACAGCATCCTACTTATCGATATATCTGTTATTCCCCTTTTTATTACGTTCACTTTTGCCTTCCCTTTTGGTAACATAATTTTGATATCATCTAATGGAGTTCTATTTTGATTGTACGTCTTCTTTATTCGGCCAGTTTTGCCTATCTAATGAGATTATCGAGCTCCGAGGGCCCAAAACTATTGCCTGAGCGTGCTCGTACGATGACTTGGGCAGGCTGGTTCGCCCATCATCAGGTGTACAATGCCTGAAGATGCAATTGTAGAGTGATGTTAGAACAACGCATGTTGCATTATAGACTTGTCGACCAGTTGGGCCAAGTCAAAATTAGATCCGACCAAAATTGACCCGTTTTTATCCAATACAATTTTAGTGGCTTATACTTGATCCGATTGACCTGGACCTAATTCATATTCGACCCGCATTTTATCTATACTCGATCTAATCCATATTACTAATTGGAAAATTATCAAAAAAGTTCTAAACCAATTGTAATTGTGTCATTCAGTCCTAAACTTTTTGTATTTGTGCTAGTTCAGTCAATCCAACCAATTTTGGCTAGCTAGCATTGACGTAGCATTTTTAAAATAATATTTTACTAATTATTTGATTTTTTTTATAATTCCTTTCTTTAATTTTTTTCTCCCTTTTGTTAGGGCCAGCAAGGGTGTCCCGGCCATCGGCTCGGGGTGAGGGTTGGTCGACGACCCTCGTTGGCCCTAAGGGAAGGGAGAAAAGAATTAGAGAAAAGAAAAAAAATTATACAATATATAATGCTATGTCAGCATCGTCAATGCCATGTATTATCGATTGACCAAAATAAGTAGGATGGACTAAACTGACATAAATACAAAAGGTTTATGATTGAATTGGGAAAATTGCAATAGGACGAAAACCCATCTATATTAAAACATACCCACCCATTTAACTCACTTTAAGCTTTTCGTGTGAAATTGTTACTTGGATAAAATTAAATATCATATTAAAAAAGTAAAATTAACAAAATCAAAAGATGTTAGCAAATAACGTAAAAAAAAAAAAACAAGCATAAAGAAAATCTAAAAATTGGAAAAACTTATCTGGGCGGGACTTTCGTCACTTTAGCATGGCCTGAGTTATGCACACCCAGGAGAGCTATAAAAAAATAAAAAATAAAACCGTCAACTTGGATTCCAAGCGGAAACTTCGAATGAATCCATTGGCGGCGATGCCAAGCACATGAATTGCCGCGACATCGGATCTAAAAATCGGATGCTTCTCCTTCTTTTCCTCCTACGGAATCGATTCGCGTTCGATTAGGTGATAAAGCAGCAGCAGCAACTCAGTTTAGGTATCTAAGTTGAGTTTGGCTTTTGCCTCTTTCGTCGCAAAAGCAAAGACGTCTTTTTCCTTTCTTTACGTTCGATAATTTTTCACATGGCATTTTGAATGAATATTCTTCACTTTTCCAAGCTTAGGAAATGCAAATGCAAATATCTTTGGCCTGAAAGGCCTTAGAGAAATGGAAACCGAGTTTGGTAAAAAATCATTTGCAAAGCTATTTTGACCTAAGTAATGTGAGGTAATTTTTTTTAAAGGCCTTTTGAGTTTAATTTTTATTTTTTTTTTCATTAAAAAAATCATATGTTTTGCCGACTTCAATGAAGGGTTAAGGTCGTTGGCGAGCCAAATTTGGCACCGTTGGCCATCACCTGGGGTCATGCTACCCCAACGAGGATCATGTGACCCAAGCAACCGTCACCTAGGGTTGTGCAACCACACTAGCCCCTCGTCGGCCTGATCTATCCTTGTTAGCCCTTAGTGACCACCCTTGCACAAAGAAGATGAATAGTAACAATGAGGGGGCAAAATCGAAATATTAAAGAATTGGTGAGAGTGGTTTTGAAAAAAATGCTGAAAGCTCAAAGTTGGGCCTACCAATATTGGGCTTTCAAGTTTCCCAAAACCAGCATCTTGGGAAGACTTGCAAAACATCTCGCCATTTCCCTAAGGAGTTTTGGAAGTCGAAAACTCATTGAGAAAACTGAATAGAACGCATTCATAACCGTATTGACTTTGAAAAAGGGCCTCAACTATTCATTGAAGTTTTAGGATCTAGTGCTAGGCATGGCAAGACTAGTGCATAGGCGGATAATTACATATAAAAAAAGTCATAAACTTATTTTATAATGATTAATTCAATACAATTTTTTCAATTCTATTAATTTAGTCTTGAACCTTTTAATGATTTGCCAATATAGTTTGGTCGGAAATTACTGATCTTGATGTTGGCTATCTTACATGGCATGGATGTAAATGACATAGATAATTTTTGCAATTTTAATTTTTTTTTGCAATTTTTTTCCTTTTTCCCATGTTTTCTTTTCTTTCTTTTCTCTTTTTTTCTTACTTCCCTCCATCGGTTTGTTGCCTCAGTAGTGGATTGTAGATGTCGTTGACCACATTTTAGGGCCCTTGCTTGGTAGTGGTGATCTTTGCTTGTCCATAGTGAAAATGAAAAGAAAAGAATTCAAGAAAGTTATAGAAAAATTAGAAAATTAGAAAATTGCAAAAATTGTTCATGTTAGCGCTAGCCATGTTGCGGACGATGATTAATATTCATGTAAATGATTTCTAACTAAAACTGGTTGGAAATACTAAATTGGCAAATTATTGAAAGGTTCCGAATTAAATTAGCCAAATTGAAAAGTTTAGAATTGAATGTGCGTTGCACAACAAGTTTAGACTTTTTTGGTGCAACAAGTTTAGACTTTTTTGGTAATCTTCGCCAGGCATAGGTTATTTGCGTTTTGAGTAATATGGATTGAAAATGGTTAAGCTGTAGACCCATTACAACAATTGAACTTTCCTACTCAACCAATGAAAACCTATTTTTAAAAATTTAATGAACGAATGTATAGTTTGGCTCACTAAATATAAGTTTTTAAAAATAGGTATCCGATCCATTTTGCCACCTATTAGGGGTGTAAACGGTTCGGTTCGGTTCGGTTTTTTGGAAAAACCAGACCGAACTGAACCGAACCGATAAGAGACCATCCCGAACTGAATACGAATCGAACCGAAAATGCGGTTTGGTTCGATTCGGGACAGTTTTTAGGTTTTTCTATTTTTACTTTGTTTATTGGAATTTAAGTAAAGAAGAGATGATCAAAAAGAGAGATTATTCAATTTTTATTAAGAATTTCAATTCGGTTCGTTAACCGAATCGCACTGAAAATGTTAACGGTTATTTTTTGGTTAACCGAACCGAAAACATACGAAATTTCGGTTCGGTTCGGTTCGGTTTTATATTTCAGTTCGATTTTCGGTTCGGTTTTTGACACCCCTCCCTCTAATCACATGCCACGAAAAGCTAGAGCATAATGCGTAACTTCTCGTTTCCTTGATGGGGAAAATCATGTCGAAATCAGAGTAGAGACCGGATCATGGCGATTGGCAATGACCTGACGAGTTTGAAAGTTCTATGATGATAGAGGCGACAAAAATGAGCATCTTGCAAAAAAGAATGGTTTGAATTTCTTCATGCTCACATACCACTCACGTTCCTTTCGATCTTTGCCAGATGAGACTAATGGTTCCTTCACCGGCAAGTTGAGGCAATGTTGGGGATCTTGTCTCTTATGCTCAAGGTTTGGACGACGGAGCAAGTCCACTCGATTGTTTGGGTGTACCAGGTTCCCTTGTCTCCATTTGGTATCTAACCATATAGACATGTATATGGGGATAATTAAAAATAAAAATAAAAATATTAAATCTATCATATAAATATCAATTCAGTTTTAAACATTTTAATTTTGTCAATTGAATTTTAAATCTTTTGATGATTTGTTAATGTTCCTTCTAGCCAAAATGACGTGGAATTGGTCCAATTGAAATGTTTAAAATTAAATTATCATCCATATAATAGGTCTAAGAATTTTTTTTTTTTGATAATTCTCCCCAGGTGCATATGTTGTCTGAGTTTCTTTTTGACGGTTTCGTGTAGTCACGCTTCTTCTCTTTTATATTGTTATTTCAAGGTATGTATGTAGACTTTCAATCAATTATTACAGGAAAACTAAATAAATAAATATATCACCAGATCTCTTATCATTTCCGTAGAGTGCAAGATAAAACGACTACGATGGAGGTTTAATTCTTAAATAATAGATTTTCAACAATCTACAAAGACAGTGAAGTTTTCCACTGTATATTGCTAATGTCTGATATCGTGATGGCGTATTATTATTACTGTACTCATCAATCATCATATTGATACATCGATTTACTGTTTATTGTAAATTTGAAGATTTCTTTAGAAAATAGATTTTTAACATATTATCTAGCCTTAATCATCAGTTCATTCATGGGCAATGCAATATAATTTAAGGAAAATAATTTCGTTAATTTGTATTATACATCGGTAGCATCCTACTCATCGGTCTATCTGTTATTCCTCTTTTTGTTGCGTTTACTTTTTGCCTTCCATTTTAATAACATAATTTTTGTGTCATCTATGGAATTTTATTTTGATTATATTGTCTTCTTTATCCATCAAAAGCATATTTAAGTATAAAGAGATTCTAGATGAGACTCATTATCTATCATAGTCAAGCTATCTGGATTTAACATTGGCGAAATATTTCATCACTTGTAATTTATGTACAGTTTATTTTGGATCAATTAATGCATTTCATTTTTCAATTTTATCTTTGTAAACCTACATGAAGTTTTCTTGTCAAGATATTAATTTCAAATTCATTTATAAGGAAAACTTTATATGAAGTTTAATTTGAATATGATTTTCTTATAAGTGCTAAATATTAATTTCTTACCTTTTTAACTGTACTTCCATACTCCCATTGGTATTGAATTTCATGATACATCACAAATCTAGATCCATCATCATCGACGAGAGAATAAGGCTTTGTTTTGTTTAGAGAAAAATGAATAATTTGGAAAACAATTTCTTAAAAATGATTGCTTATACCATTTACCAAAAATGAATGACCGAAAAAACATAAATTATTGTCGATAATGAAAATATTTTTCCATCGATTAATTATTTTAAACAACACAAGCGCTCATATTTTGAAAAATATTTTTCAAATCATTGATATTTTGTGAAATAAATGAAGCTTAAATAATCGATTTGCCATCATTTATTCAACTGGGTCATGCATTAACAACGATATAATATTGCAGTAGGTGAATATGCATTATTAGTGACAATGAAATCAAAATCCAAGTGTACTTAAATCACTGTCAAGAAGCTGAATGTGTTTCTCTCGATGGCGGCAACAATTACTCCAACCATTACTCTGATGATTTTCTGAAATAAATGGAGCCTAAACAATCGATTTGCCATCATTTATTCAATTGGGTCATGCATTAACAACGATATAATAATATTGCAGTTGGTGGATATGCATTATTATTGACGATGAAATCATAATCCAAGTGGACTTGAATCACTGTCAAGAAGCTGAATGTGTTTCTCCCGACGGCCGGCGACAATTACTTCGATGATTTTCTCAAGTATTCAGCCGCTAACACTCGCAATTGTATTGCACCTATTCTCTCATTTGATTTTGACCAAGTGGTCAGATAATATCATGAACCAACTTGAAAATAAAAAAAAAACCATACCTTATATCGGATAGGTCAAGGGCAAATCATGCAAAACAAAACTAAGTAAATTCATATGAGAATTATTTCCTCATGAATTACACATATGGAGATTTTAGTGTTACAATTTTCATGTCCAAGGGCACTAGTATTAACATAGGGGATGCCGCATTTCCTTCTTTTCATTATGTGTAGGATTAGGGTGCTCCGGGCACACTAAGTAGCCAATTAAGGAAACTTTACAATTTTCAATATACTGCTCGTTCTCATGTTATGCACAATTAGTGTGTTATAGATCATATTATTCTAGAATGCATGGTTTACTGTAGATTGTTATTTAGAGATGGAAATGCAAAGTTGATTGCAAATAGTCATTCATGTATCGCTACTCACTTGCTCATCGAAATCATTTTAATTCTCTTATCATGCAATCCTATTTTTTTTTGAAAATCTCAATAAAAAAATATAGTTGAATGAGTAACACACTAATAATCGTATGTAAACGAATCGTTTTTCCCCATCAGGTAAATTTTGAGGAGAGGCAACGTTAGTCGTAGTAATATCATGCAGACATCACGGCAAATGTTATGTAAATGAATGATCAAAACAATGACCGATATCAATCATAACACAAAAGGATTAATTGAATTTATGTACCTAGTAAAAATACTTATGAAAAACCTTACTAATTAGTAATTACCCACCGCCCCGCGCACGCCTTATTTAATCAAAAAAAGAAGCGGCAAATTTTCGGTTATATTTTTGCATTATTATAATGATTTTCCATAATTGCATTATTCATAGTCAAAAGGCGAAACCCGCACGTAAAAGTTATCTCTTCGTTGCGGCTACTATTATCAAGTCAACGACCCGGGACGTAGAACTCGTCGAAGGACGAGAGGCAACTCAGCACCGCCCACGTGGCGAAATGCAGACATCAACTTCTATCTCTCTCTTTTTCTCTCTCTGCATTTATATGACCACGGGCATATCGATGGAGCCGCCATTGTTGCACCTGGAGAGAGCTCCTGCAACCGCCTCCGTCGATCAAAGCTCCGCAGAAATCCCTCCACCGTTTCGGCCGCTCCTTCCCGGAGGAGAAGCGGTCCCGCCTGAGCTCCCTCGCCGGAAGGACAGCTTCTTCACCTCAGGATTTCCGACCGAGCTTCTTCGTCCCGCGATTCTTCGTTCGTCGAGATCTCGACGGGCGCGAGAAGTTTTCTTGTCCGCATTCTCTCCTTCTCTCTGGGAGTCTTCGCCCTCCAGGGTTCGGTCTTCTTTCTCAGAATTTTTCCCTTCCGGTTAAGAGCCCGGAGAGGACGACGGGACCGCGCGGCGGCGCGAGTTGAGTGTGGGGCACTGCGGCGTTCCTTCCGCTCGCGCCGGGTTCGGCATTTCTGGGCTAGGGTTTGGACTGAATCTGGCCGGCTTTTCTGTCCGCGCCTCCCGCGAAAGTCATCCGTTTCGTGCGGTACGCTCTCTCTCTCTCTCTCTCTCTCTCTCCCCCTTCTATCTCTATTTTTAATAGGAAAAGCGCACTAAAAGTTAACCGACATCTTCTTGTACGTCGGAAAGATTCTCTCTTTCTGACGAAATTGATGCAGCTTCATTACCGAACAGTCTCGTGTCGCTTGAGGATTGTGTCTGAACATGTGAACGAGGTTGGGTGGTCAAAATTTTGAAACTTTGAGATTTTCTGTAGATTGGTCCGTTCTCTATCGCACGCTAAAGTCAGTAATCATTCAACATTAAAAAAAAGGCATAGGGAATTGCTTTAGTCTATTCAATCCTTCCTCCGTTTCTCTCATGTTCGACGCCGAGCGCGGTGGGACACGTTCTCTTGACGTCTTGCGAAGATGTCCATTCGCGAATCTTGCTGCCAGTTCGAAGCGACGCCAACTTTGGTTCAATGATTGCCCCCAAAAATTGCTCCTTTTCATCCGGTGTTCGCCGAATTGGTTTTGTTTCGTATATCTCGCCTTTTCAAGTCACTGGAAAAAGAAGGGAAACTCAACAGTGCGCTTGAATCAAATTAAAATGAGAGCAAATTATGTTGATGTGGCGAGATGAGCGCAAACCACCTGTTTTGACACCTAACCAGCTACAGCTGGTCAGAGATTGTGATTATAATAAGCTTATCTAGATATTTACTTAATTCCGGGTGTCGTCAGTTCAATTCGTTATTTTATGGGATGTCAATGGAATTGTTAATAAGACTTCTGGTGGAAGAGAACAGTGATTGTACCATCGGCAGATTAAATCAATCTGCTGAAACTGATTACTAGCATCATCTTCTTTGAATTTATTGTCGAGCACGTTGCTTAGCTTGTGCCTGGGATTGTAATCGATCTATCTTCCTGCCATATCTAAACGTGTGAGGAGTTCACATGGCAGGAATCGTGTGGGCACTGTGGGACCAAACTCCGTGACTGGAAGGACTTTTATATCTGTTTATGTGGTGGAGAAAACAGCCAGAATGAGGTCACAGATTGCGCCAGGGTCTCTTCTCCATGGGAAACTTCACTTTTGTGCATTACATTGCTTGTTCATGGTTAAATATGGGCCATATCAAGCTTTCCATGCTTTTCACTTCATATGTGTAGTGATGAAGTTACCTCCTCCATTATTTCTACTGTAGGTAACAATTCATTCTCTGTTTTTGACATGACGCCGTTACTTTTAGTGATGTATCACAATCTGGTTATGCATTTCATTTAGAACTATTTAGATAATTATTGTCAATGTGGTGGGAGCCTGGGAGATGATCCATCAGTCTGATATGTTGTAAAGTGACCTCTACAAGCAAATCTCTTTCCTCTCTCTCTACTGGGATGGTCCCTTGTGAAATATCCCCTTTTTTGCATGTCTAGCCACGTTTTATTTGGATTATGTAAAGGTGGAGCAGTTGAATAATCCTTCGTTAGAAAGTAGACATGGACATTACGCGACTAGCCCTGCATACTATGATGTCCATTTCTTGTGAAATCTGTGGAAAGACTGTTACATTTTTGTCCTGCTGATTCTGCAGCTACTGCAAAATTATTTGATACTCCATAGCTCTGCTGTTGGGGGGGCATGGAACTCCAGAATGATGACCAAGAATCTAGACGAAGCATGTCTCATGGCAGGACGAGCAGCACTGGTTCCTCATTGAGACGACGCTCATTGAGTTTGTCAAGTGCGTTTCCCAATCAGCTGGATGATGACATTGAGAGTGAGAGGGTTTCAGAGGCTGGTGATATTGGGGATCGGGCTCTGAGCAGTAAGAGGTTCAATGAAAGTGGCAGTATGCGTTTATCTGCAGATCATGCTATAGAGAATGGAATAGTTTTTCCAACTCAAGAGGACACCCTGCTGCATCCGATTGGTTTCTGGTCTCGCGATCCATCGACTTTGAATTCTGTCTCCCCTGTATCACCCCTGGTGGAAGAGATCATATCTCCTCTATCAACTGACGGAATCTTGAGGCCTGTTGACAAAGAAAAGGTGGGTTCAAGAGCTTATATTTATTTCTTGCTGTTTGTATTCCTGACACTAACATCTGTCATATGCCTTTCTAGTAAAGTAATTTTGCTCATCTATGTGTTATCGTGCAGGATGAAGAGAAAGTGTTGCCTCAGTCATTGGAGTACATATCATGTCTTGTTCATCTAGCTGTCTTTGGGATTCTAGGGGTAATTCGTTCTGCTTCATCTTTTAGAAATTTTGGACTAGCAAAGAGTGGTTGAAGTGTCTAATCCTGAATCTATTCAAATGATATGGATATTTCCATATGAACAATGCTGATACTTCCTGTTGTTTCCTTGTGAAGAATCAATACTTTCTAGGAACAATGGGGGCAGATTTCTCACATGTCACCTGCTAAAATTGTTGATGTTGGATGGAAGTATATCATTCAAGAGCACTGAACAATAACTATAAAATATGCTAAAACTTCCATTGGCTTTGGGAGGATAATTTTTACACAAATATGCTTGGTATGTCCATCCAAATACAAAAAGTCCAGTTGTAGCTTAGGAATTAGAGGATCTAGTCCCAAACACTCGACCTTGAAAATAAATTATCAGAAATTCGCTTCTAAAAATGGTCACCAACAGGCTAATGCTTCTGGGTAAGCAACAAAATCCTTGTCTGCAAAAGCTCCTGATTCATTGTTCTGTTTGCTGGATTGAATTAAAGATAACTTTACATGATATTTCTGAGTGTCTTCATCCTATGATCCTTTCACTAGCTCTATGATTATGTGCTTTTAAAATTGAGAGTGCTACGTCCTGCCTTAGTGAGCCTGTCCCTTTCCTGGATACGTTAGTCAACTATACACTCCCATCAGGGATCATGTCAGTACATTTTGTATTGGTCCTTAACTTTGGAATTAGGTTTCTTTATATCAACCATCTTATTGGTACCCTGCACTAATTTGCTGAATTGATAGGTGATGAATTAATCAATAAGATCATGTCTTATAGATTTAAATTTGTGGCTACTCTTCTCTTTGGAATGACTAGACTTTTCGACTGCAGTGATGATCATTACAGCGAGTCTACATACACCATGTGAGACCTGATGAGCTCCAATGCTTACTCTTGGCTAAATTTTTTGTTTCTGTTTGTCATGTCTGTTCTCTCAGGTTTTTATTGTTAAATATTGATGCCTTGGCTTGCAACTTAATATTATGCACAGAAGATGAGACTTACTCATGATGAGTCATGACTTACAGGTCTTAACAAGGTATATACTTCAAAAGTTATTTGGCCCTACAGTTGCTGGAGTGACGAGTGATACAACTATATTATACCTTGATCTTCCTTCAAACATGGTCGCATCTCTCTCTCTCTCTCTCTCTCTCTCACACACACACACACACACACACACACACACACACTTGCCTGCTCACACGGATGAACAGAAAACTGTATGCATATACTTCATGAATGTGATGAGATCATGCGCATGGCATATGGAGTTTTTGTGCTTAAGTTCGCATGTGATCGGGAACATGCTTATTGGGACATGTCCATGAGGCGCATGCTAGGATAGGATGAGATTACTTGGATGGCCTTTTTTGTGTTCCGTGAAGCAGTATTTTGTAAAGATGTTGGGGCTATGTCATTGGAACTGAAGCATACCTGAAAAATTGTTCCTTGATTTCGCATGGTGATTGATCCTTGATTGTACTTATCTTACCTTCGACTTAATACTTCATTTCAGGTTGGTTCTTTTCTGATGGGGTGGTTTGGTGTTGTATTCAAGCAAGATATATCTGAAGTCTCTGATTTTCTAGCAATTGGATTGTCAACTGGTTATTTGGGAAGCCTTACGACTTTTAGTAGTTGGAATCAGAAGATGCTTGAACTTAGTGTAGATGGCAAGTGGCTGTTTTCATTCCTGGGCTTTTTCATTGGTATGTAGTCATGGGAAAACTTACGTGTTAAAGTTTACGCAAGAAGCAAAACATTTTCAATTTAGCTGCATCAGCTTTATCGTGGTAGATTGTTGGTACAAAGTGTTATGTTCTGATTCCTTCGACATGGAATGACTAGCCTTCTATCTATAATTCTTTGCAGGATTATTTCTTGCAGCCTATTCCATTGAATTTGGGGTCGAGACAGCGAAGGGCTTCCGTTGGTTAATGACGAAGCACCCTGCGAATTCTAGCAATGGCCTATCTGCAAAGAGCTGGACAGTAAACAGCCGTAAGCGTCACTTGTCAATGATTCTGATGATGGGACTGTTGTTG
The DNA here is from genome assembly GCA_014182895.1 of Angophora floribunda. NCBI lineage: Eukaryota > Viridiplantae > Streptophyta > Magnoliopsida > Myrtales > Myrtaceae > Angophora > Angophora floribunda. Next base: position 34,101,033 of record CM024710.1, on the reverse strand, counting down.
GGGTCATTATGGGCTCTTAGTGCGATAATGCTGAAACATGAGTTTGGAAATGGAGGCAGTGAAGCTCAACTGTGGTTGGGTTGCATCGTCGGGCCAGTAGGTGTTTGGATCCGGTGGTTCCTAGCACGACTTAATGGGCGCGGGCTAGGAAAGACTGGTCTTTTGAAATGGGTTCCATTTGGGACTCTGATTGCCAATGTCTCTGCAGCTTCTGTCATGGCAGCTCTGTCTACTACGAAGAAAGCAGTAAGTCCACAGACTAACTACTTCAAGTTAGATAAATTGCACCAATACTCCTGCCATTGGAGTGTTGTTACACTCGCACCATTTGCTGAATATCTGGACTCACACATCTTAAAAGCCCCACCGGATTTGCTTGAATTTCATGTACTCTGTTGAGGGAAAGAGTACTTCCATATCTGTCTCATGTAAGATGTAACAGTTAGATGTTTGTTCAAATTACGAAGAAACAAACAGTTTGGTGATTGTACTTTAACTAGGGCCAGTTTTTGTACATTGTAGAAACGAAAGTGATCTTTAATATATGGTGAATCCATTATTTGCTTATTCTTTCGTTAGATCCATGTTAAATGCGATGGTTATCAGCAGCACTAGTTATATCAGTTTATATTCTGATCATCTTATGCTTTTTTTGAAGGTGAATGACAAGACTTGTGGCACAGTTGCTACGGGCATCCAATTTGGACTTCTCGGCAGTCTGAGTACTGTGTCGACGCTCATGGCAGAGTTCAACGCAATGAGACAAAGCAAACACCCTTGGCGAGCTTATGCATACGCGATTGCTACAATAGCCATCTCATTCGGCTTGGGAATCCTGATATACGATCTTCCTGTTTGGAGAAAAGGATATGAGTAAACATGTCAAGATGGCCTCCTTCTACTTTACTTTGGACGATGCTTGAGGGTGTCGAGAGGAGACCAGACCTGTGCACAGACAGGACACGAGAACTCGTCCGAGTTACGCCACCTAAGAGCTTTTCCATGGTGCTTTGAGGTCGGGACCATTATGTATATGCAAGTATGCAAACCCACCATGATCGAGTTTTGACCCTGCATACGTTTCTGCAGATAGAATCAGAGTTTCACGAAACCGAGGAGTCGTACTTCTCACTTGTGATATGTATCGGTAGAATTTAGCCTGTGTTCCAAAAGAAAAAGCTTAATGCAGATGGGATGATCGAAATCCATTTCTTCACGCTTCTATGGCAGCAAGAAGAAAAGCCCGTAGTGACTAATATCCGCGCGGATCTCAGGTCGAATTAGAGCACTTCAACTTGGAAGTGCAGAAATCCCACCTTCGATTGCTGCGTGGATCTGGTAAAAGAGGTACCTCGCGGCTTTATAAGATTGCTGGAAAATCCGGGCATGGTGAAAATTTCGAAGACAAAGCAGCAAGATGCTTACTGGAATCGAATGATAACGAGGCATTTCGGGTTTTCATGTCTACCGACATTTGGTAAAAGAGATTCGTCATACTGGCATAATTTTCCAAAACTGTCTAATTCCATAAAAAGTTCCGAGGATTGTAACTTGGAGTATACGAAGAGCACTTCAACGTGCAATCACTCTGTTGTGAATTGATTGGCTCTACTTCATGTCAGTGATGTAATAGATGACGGAGATATGTCCGTTCCTTTAGTACCAATGGTTCTCGTTGAAGGAATGTTCCTTTCTACCTTAATCATGGACGATGCGACACAAGGGTCTGATGAATTGATATCATTGGACCGGCGGAGGAGTTTTAGGTGATTCTGCAACAAATATAAAACTGTTGCATTCCATTTCATTCTATTATAATTAATGATATCAAGAAAGGGAATGGTGTTTTAGCTCCTATCCCGATTATTTATCTGGATACCTAACTTGATTTCAATGCACGCGAGTTATCTTATCATGATAATCCAATTAAATTTAATGGATTGTATGAATGAGTACATACAAAGTAGTTTGGAAAAAACTTATTACTCCTATCTATGGTCGTTCATGATATTGGATTTCGGAAGATCATTAAGATAACTATCTTCGCTTCCATTTTTTGCAGGATTTGTACACTAAAATAGTTTTTTTAAAAAAGATCTTAACTCTAAAAAAAGTTATAGTCCACGGGCGTAAAATTATAGGAAAAATGTCACGATCGCACCAGACGAAATAGAATTTTCCACAAGACGTTTTCCATATCTTCTTTCAATTCACTTCCTTTTATCAAACATTTCTTCCTTTTATATTTCATTTTCTTTTTTTTTAATTGATTTTAAATTATTTTTAATCTTCCTATTTTTTTTTCCTTTTCTTTCTTTTTCATCTTCTTTTTCATTGTTCGGCTGCAAACAAGGAGTTGGAGCCTTGCCTAATCAGGTGAGGCCAAGCTCGACTGACGTTGGCGAGCTTGAGCCTCGCCAGACCCAATGACCTAGGCAAGGCTTGAGCTTTGTCGGAGGTTTGCCAACCTTTGGCAATCTCGGGCGAGGCTCGAGGTCCGCCCAAGGTCGTTGGATCTGGCGAGACCCGAGCTCGCGGGCGTGGGGCGAGCTCGGCCGTGCCTGATCAAGCGAGTATTGACCTCGCCGAAGCACCGGAGGAAGGGCACCGCCGTTGATTGATTGAGGTTGGAAGCTCAAAGCGTTGCGGAGCCCATCCACCACCACATCGCAACTGCAGAAAACCTCGAGAACCACCATTTTGGCACTGTCAACGGCGATCGCATCGGAACGTTGGCTTGCGGTCACGTGGAGAGACCACAAGGGGAGGAGGGTGGGGAGTGCGGTAGACTAGCAGAGGTCGGTGGCAAGGGACGGCGTGGGAGCGGAGGGCTAAGACGTGGGTGAGGGTAGGGAGGTAGGAAGAAGAAGATGCAAAGAAAATGAAAAAAGAAAAGATAATATTATTTAAATTTTTTTTTGAAAAATAAAAAAATATTTAAAAATATAATATGATGGAAAATATTTTCCTTATCAAACAACGGCATTTCATTTTCATGTTTTTGCCGAACATCAGAAAACAATTGCATTTTCTTGGAAAATGACTTCTCGAAAAATATTTTCCAAACACGCTAAATTTTCGGCGAAATGAATAGAGTCTGAATGTGTAAAATATAGATTGAAAAAGTTTGATGAAATTTTTCCAACAAATTTTTTTTATTTCCATAAAAAGAACCCGAAATTTTAGATGGAATGGGAGAGACTTACAATTAGGGGTGAGCATCGGTCCAGGGTTGACCTTGGATCGACCTTGGACCGGCCCAACCTTGCTGGTCCTGGTCCGATTCCCAAGGGGACTGGGTCGGTCCTTGGTCCTAAAATTCTTGGATCAGTACTGTGCAGGTTGGTCCTCGGTTCTAAAAGTTTTGGGTTGGTCCAACCCGGACCAACCCTGGCCTTAAATATTATATTATATTATATTATATATATTTTTATTTATTCTAAATAGTAAACCCTAATTCAAATAACATCCTCCTCCATTACTCTTTCTCCATTCTTTCTACTTTATCCTCTTAGTATTTAATTTGCCAAGTAAAATCGAAAGAAACAACTTCACTCATGACCAATCTTGCCTCGCTCGCCACTTAACACTCGCCTTGCTCACTTTTGATTGCTCACCACTTGACACTCACCCCGCTTGCCATGCTCACCCCCCTTGACGCTTGTGCCGCTCACCTTTATTAGCTACCCTTGTTCGTTCTGAGTAAATCATAAGGAAATAAAGCCCTAATGAGAAATTCTTTTCGCTCGTGAACAACACTCATCTTGCGGCTCTATAAGCAATCTTGATTGTTTTTATGGTTTTTTGCTTTTAGCAAGTGTGAAATTTTTATTATTACCTTATTTTAGATTTTTTTGAATATGTATTAGTATTTATAGTTTAGTTAAAATCATAGTATCAATAAATATATAATTTGAATTTAATTTTTCAGAAATACAAAAAAATGAAAAAAAATTAACGGTTGGTGTCGGGTTAACCCTAGAACCGGACCGAACCCATTGGGTCGGTTCGGTTCTCGGTCCTAGGCTCAATAGGGTCGGTCCTGGGTCCCAAAAATTGAGGACCAACATGTGCGGGTTGGTCCTAGGGTCAGGGGGTGGACCGGCCCAACCTGATCCATGCTCACCCCTACTTACAATATTGGTTTGCTAAAATCTCCACATTTAGCCTTCATTTGTTTTGTGAAGAATGAGTGATTTGAAAATGTTCTCTTAAAAATGGACACGTGTGTTCCTTGAAATAATTAGTCAATAAAAGATAGTCTCGTTATCAATAGTAATTAATATATAAATATTTATGTAAACGATGAAAATATTTTTTGATCATTTAATTTTATCTATAAAATTAGTGATCAAGGCACAAATGAATGAAAGACCACCCTAAAAAAGGATTGGACGTAAAGTGCATTTTCGAAGACTCCTAAAGTATATTAATTTAGTTAGGTAGCTAGAAGGTGAAAGTAGGAAGTAAATGGTCTTTGCAAATAGCATGTTCCCTTTAGGTAACCGTTCTCTTGTCCTTATCCAGCTCTTCGCTCGTGCGCTCGGTTAGGGCTTTGCGCTTGTTCAATTCTTTGCTCTTGCAATCAATCTTTCTTTTCTTCTTTTCCAACTCATTGCAAACTTTCTCTTGTTTTGAAAATATCCTTTTTATTTTGTCACATTGAAGGCATTCTATCCTCCTTTCTTATGAAAAAAAAATCGTAGAAATTCACATGCAAACTGCACGATCTCTTTTTCATTTTTCTTCTCCCTCTTTTTGGTGATGAAATCGATTATTCACCAATATGCTCGGTTTGCCGGATTATTACAATGCCCCCTAGAAGCCCAACACTACTAAACCATGATGACAAGGTCATTCTACCCTAATGAATTCAAAATCAACTCACATGGAAGGAGAGTGTAATGTTACACATTAATATTGTGAATTCAAGCTCAAAAATAAGATTTTCGAATCCATTTCTCGCATTTCACACATAAATAAGTATACACACAAGAATTGTACCCTCTTCCTTATTTTTGAGTTTGCTTTGACCATTGAGCTTGAATAGGTGAAATTTACCTCATAACTATGGAAATTTCCACTTCATGAGTTCATATTATAGCTAACTCTTAACCGGGAAGGAAAGTGACAGAGCAATTTGAAAGGGAAAGGATGAAGTTTCTTCGCAAATGAATTTGATGTGGTGCTCCTTCCTCTTGCTTTGGGCTTTTCTACCATATAAGGAATGGAATTGTTTCATTTTTTGTTTTACTACTCTTGACGAAAGCACCAAATTCGGCCATATTTCTATAAAATTGGTTATCCATGCAAAAGTTAATCAAAGACCACCCTAAAAAAGAATTGCACGTGAAGCGTAGGGTTATCAAAATGGATCACAAACTTAAAGTTTGACTCAAATTTTTTGAAATAGACTGGACATGGATCCAACGAGAAAATTCAAGGAAAAATGTGGGCTTTAGTGGTTCTATAGTGGACCCACTTCAATTGTAGCCATCTAGAAGTCACACTAGTCCACTTCGACTAATCATGCCATAGTCTTAATTTGACCATACAATGTCTTGCGTTAGGTTCGATTTGTGGTCGGTGGAGCCTCTTTGTCCACCTTCGACTGTGTCAGTGGCATGTCAAGGCAAGCCGCCTTAGCAGGCGGTGTTGGTGAGCTATGTCGTGAAGTTATTTCCCCAATGGTAGGTGGCGATAAGGGTGTGAATGAAAGCTATTTTCATTAGGCCGTGTTAGTATCATAATTACCGATTTGAAGGAGCAGTGGGTTCTAAAGAGCTAGAAGTGAAGTTGGGCCATGAAAGCCCTTAATTTGGTTGGGCCTACCGGTTTGGGCTTTGGGCCTACTCATTCGTTCCACTTGTTATTTCGGGCAAATGAAGTTGTAGCCCAAACTGGCAATTTCGCCTAAAAGTGATAACTCCTTATGGCTATGCAATCAGTCCCATTCTACCCTCGAACTAAACTGGACCACTCATAAAATTATATTAGGCTCTTAGTTTCAATGGAAATAAATCTGGTTATCGATTTCAAATTTTTGGAATTGCAACTCTTAGGGTAAGTTTCAGGTTGTGGGTGTTGAACCCACCCACTCAAGAGTTGATTAGAACCTTTTTTTTTTTTTTGAAATTTGAAGAAGATTTATTATTCTTAAATGAGCTTAAATTCCATAGTGCATTATATTTCTATTATATTTCTATCGATTTTTTACTTTAGATGGTTTTGTCTCATATATTATTTTACTAAAGTTGTTATTTTTCTTGTCTTTGAAAAAAAAATGAAGCAAAAAAGAATTGAAAAGCAATTCCTAGGTAGAACTTGAAAGTAGACTAGACAAACAAAACATATTTCAAAGTCAGTTTCAAAATAAATAGGATTCCATATTCTAGCTTGAAGCCAATCATGCCAAATCATCCTCTCGATCTCAAGGGTGCAAATTTCTCTCATTCAATTGCTCGATCAAATCAACACATCTCAACAGTTTGATCGAATTGCTCGTAGAAATACAGGGTTCGGTTTCAAAATATAACAATATAAACAGAATGGATTCCTAGGTCGATTTCAAAATAAATAGGATTGATTCCAGATTCCACATCAAACTCACTCTGTAATTGATCTCCCCTAATCATCGCTAAATCAACCTCTCAGTCTCGAAGGCACCTATCTTTCTCATTCAAGATGCTGGATCAAATCAACACATTTGCGCACTATACTCGAATCGCTCTAAGAGATACAGGGCTCACACTGGGTAAGATTAACACCATATGGGCACAATACTTGTCCCATGCTTGAGTCACGAGCACCGATCTTGTCCCACTCATCTTAAGTGTAATTAGGATCAAAACCACACCAACTCATATCAAATAGAAGAAGGGAACTTCTACTGAATGGTGCATCCCAATGCCCCCGCCATACTCTTTATTTCTAGGACGTGTGATGGAGGTCTGCATTTTGGAGCCCCTCTCTCTCATCTTATCTGATTTGCGCAATCGAGTTCTTCATTGGCAAAGACCCGGTGATTAGGTAACATCTTCCCTTATTTGAACCGTGCAATCGAGTTCTTTGATCTTGCCCCCCCTCTCTCTCTCTCTCTCTCTCTCTCTTTGTTGGAGCGTCCCTGACGATGTGGAAGCGCTCGAGCTCGAGCTCGCCGCCTGGGCAACATGCACTAGGTGCGGCAGGTGGTCGACTAGCTCGACAAGAACGGGGACAGCAAGATCTCCTGCGACGAGCTCCGGCAGGTGCTCTCCATGCTTTGTCCCTCCCCCACCACCCACGAGGAGGCCCAGGCTGCCATGTCCGAGATTGACAAGGACGGCGACAGGTTCATCTACCTCAACAAGTTCGCAGAGCTAATCCTCTGCGGCGGTGGGGGTCGCGAGTGCGGGGCTAAGGAGCTCAAGGATACCTTCGACCTGCACGACCTCGACGGGAATGGGGTGATCTCAATGAGCGAGCTGCACGTGGCGTCGAAGAAGCTAGGGCATAAGTGCAGCCTTAGGGATTGTAGGAAGATGATCAGCTCGGTCCATCGTGACAAGGATGGCAACTTCAAGTTCGAGGAGTTCGAGAAGATGATGCCAACCGCAACGAGCGATGGCACTTCGAGCTGACCATCACTATTCGACCACGCTTTGTTGGCTCTCTCTACCTTTGTATTTGCCACAAAAAACTAAGCAACAAAGTTCTCTCTATCTCTTCACATCTTTTTCCCGTCGGGTAACCTTTTTCTTATCCTCATCTAGCTTTTGTCTCGTGCTCGGTTAGGGCTTCACGTTTGTTCAATTCTTCGCTCTCCTAATATCAATCTTCCTTTTCTTCTTTTCCATCTCATTGCTGAGTTTCTCTTGTTCTATTGATATCCTTTGTACTTTGGCACTTTGAATGTATTGCATCCTCCTTTCTTATGGGAAAATGCAATAATAAAAATTTCAATGTAAACAGCATGGCCTCTTTTCATTTTTCTTCTCCTCCTTCTCTTTGGTGAAATCGATTATCACGAGGTCGTTTTATGTTAAAGAATGCATAATTAACTCGCATGTCAAGAGACTATGATGTTATGCATCGATGTCAGGAATTCAAGCCTATGAACCAGATTTCCAGACTCATTTCTCACATTTCACACATAGAGATATATCAATTGAGCTTGAATTGGTGAAATCTTCCTCGTAGGTTTGGAAAATTCCACTTCATGAGCTCAAACTGCAGCCAATTTCGCACTGCAAGTAACCGAGTGATCTAAAAGGGAAAGGAAGAAGTTACTTCGCGGATAAATTTGATGTCACGCTCCTTCCTCTCACTTTGGATTTTTATATTGTAAAGGGGTTTGTTTCATCTTCTTTTTTTTTTTTTTAAACTTTTGCTAATTCTTTTATAGCATTTGGAATTCGTGTTTCAAGTTCGTAGTTTTTTTCGATATTGATCATTTATTCTTAAAGAAAATGATTAGGACTATGACCTTTGTGCAAGAAATTAATTATTAACAAATTAGTTAATTATTTCAATTTAATCTCCTTATTAATCAAATGGGGTCTTGCAAATCTCTTTTTTTTCTTAGCCCAAGGAGCAATAAGTTACATTACTCTCTCAATCCAGGATCTTTTAGATCATTGTGAACAATTTCAATAAGTCCATATCATTGTCGAGTGACCGTCACATATGCATTTTCGCAGAAATTAGTAGGATTGCTGTGAAAAACATATTATTTCTAAAGGCTCTTTCTTAATTTGATTTTTTTAATGAAATTTTATCTCACTAAAAAATTAATATAACAAATTAAAATACTAAGTCAAAGTGCTTGAATCGAAAAATTGAAAAGAAGAAGAAAATATCACTTAAGAAAATCAATTGATGAGCTCTACACATGATGTGGTCATCATGTAGGATTGAATTATGATGATAGAGCATTAGAACGTCTTGGTAACCCATTTGAGCAAGAACAAAACCATGTGTCGATTCATATTTCAATATTCCCCGTTCATTGCTTTTTAAGGTATTGTCGAAATACGAAGACCCCGGTTCATATAAAAGATCTTCCAATTAAAGTTATATAGGAAGGCCAAAAAAATTAAAAGTAGTATAAGGACTTATGCACGCTCAAGCGATCGGACAAATTTATTGATTATTCAATTCTTGAGGGACATCAACAAAAGTTTGACTCCTCACACTGACTAATTGGGGATTTTGACATTAACATCAGAATAACTAATTACCCCGCAATCAAGGCATACACACTTGTGAGTTCTTGTATCGCAGAGTGGCAACCTGCACCCATAACATTTAGCCAGGCAATCAACGTCTCGCAGGCATGCTTCAACTCTTGTCACCATCCATGGCTCGCCTGAGAAAGGAAAATAAAAAGAAAAAATTCAGCACATTGTCATTTTTATTTTTATTTATTTGGGAGATATTTATTTCAAAATAGCATGTTCCATGAACACAAGTGAAAGCAATTGCAATATTAAGCAAATATGGGTATTCTTTGTACTTCCTCAACCTTGCTTTAGCTTATGGAATGAAAATTTTAAATATCCTCCTAACGATTAAGACAATAATAATTGCATAAATACATAAGAAAATTAGGCAATAGGGTTGAGAGAGAGAGAGAGAGAGAGAGAATTACAAACAAGAGTCACTAGGAGGAAGACCAACATCAACTTGGAGGCTTGTTTCATGATTCCTCTGGAGTTTAGGCTTTGATAGAGTAATGAATGGTTGATAGTTTGGCTAGTTTAAACAGAGAGTGCTATGGAGTGAAGTTCATGTGCACTGCAATGCCCCATTTATACACTTGAATATCTTTTGTGCTGTTAATGCATTTAATAGATGATGTAATGATCAGATTTCTACGTTATACCTTCAATAATTTCACCATTAAGATACCTCTGTAACATGCTTCTGGCAAATTATAATGATTATTTCCTGAAACTGTTCATAATTTATGATATATGCAGTAATAATAGAAAATATGCAAAGAGCAAGTAATAAACTAAAAGTTTTAATTCAAATATTGATGGACACAAGTTCTTTGGATATTTTATAGTGTAAAGATTTTTGTTCTTAAGCTCCATTCATTTCACGGAAAATAACTTCCAGGAAAACGCTTTTCGGATTTTCCGACGTTCATTTCATGGAAAATGAATTAGTTGGTGAAAACATTTTCTATCAAAGGAAAACATCCCGTTTCCTTCTAAAATAGGAAAAAATGTTTTTTACTTTTGGGAAATTGGAAAACATTTTTCATATCTTCCTTCAATTTACTTTCTTTTATCAAACATTTATTCATTTTTATTTCATTTTCTTTTTTTTTTTTTAAAATTGATTTTCAATTATTTTTAATCTTTCTATTTTTTTTTTTCCTTTTCTTTCTTTTTCATCTTCTTTTTCATTGTCCGGCCACAAACAAGGAGCTGGAGCCTCGCCTAATTAGGCGAGGTCGACCTTGGCTGACGCCGGTGAGCTGAGCCTTGCCAGATCCAACAACGTAGGCGAGGCTTGAGCTTCGCCTGAGGTCACCGGAGGTTCGCCGACCTCTAGCAACCTTGGGTGAAGCTCGAGGTCTGCCCTAGGTCGCCGGATCTAGTGAGACCCGAGCTCGCGGGCGTGGGGCGAGCTCGACCGTGCTTGATCAAGTGAGTATTGATCTCACTGAAGCACTGGCGGAAGGGCACCGCCATTGATTGATTGAGGTTGGAAGCTCAAAGTGTCGCAGAGCCCATCCACCACCACATTGCAGCTGCAGAAAACCTCGAGAACCACCATTTCGGCACTATCAACGGCGATCGCATCGGAACGTTGGCTTATGGTCATGGGGAGGGACCACAAGGGGAGGAGGGTGGGGAGTGCGGTAGACTAGTGGAGGTCAGCGGCAGGGGACGGCGTGGGAGCGGAGGGCTCAGACGTGGATGAGGGTAGGGAGGTAGGAAGAAGAAGAAGATGCAAAGAAAATGAAAAAAGAAAAGATAATATTATTTAACAAAAGATTTTGAAAAATAAAAATATTAAAAATATAATATGACGGAAAATATTTTCCTTACCGAACAACGACATTTCATTTTCATTTTTTTGCCGAACATCAGAAAACAATTGCATTTTCTTGGAAAATGACTTCTCGAAAAATATTTTCCAAACACGCTAAATTTTCTGCGAAATGAATTGAGTCTTAGTGTTCGTTTATTTCACGGAAATCGTACCATTTTTGGAAAATATTTTTCAAGAAATCATTTTCCATGAAAATGATTAGTTTTTCTGTGTTTGGTGATATGTGATTGAAAATGTTTTCAAGTGTTTGGATGTCATTTGGAAAATGATTGAATAACATTTGAATTTCATCGATGAAGATGATGAGAATTGCTGAAGATGAGCGGGAAAAAAAGGACAGAGATTTTGGAGAGTAAAAGAAAATGACATAGATGACCTAATAAAAAAGAAAGGACCTAAAGACCTAATAAAGAGGGAAATTGTTTTCCCCTTCCTACGCATAGGAATTCATTTTCCTAAAATAAAACATAATATTTCTATTGATCGGAAAGTATTTTCCATTGACCAAATTATTTTTGGAAAAACAAACAGCGGAAAGTCTGGAAAACATTTTCTAGAAAAAGGCTTTCATGCGTTTATTTCGCGGAAATCGTACTGTTTTTGGAAAATGTTTTACAGGAAATCATTTTTCATGAAAATGATTAGTTTTCTTGTGTTTGATGATATGTGGTTGAAAATGTTTTCAAACGTTTGGATCGCATTTGGAAAATGATCGAATAACATTTGAACTAACAAAAAAGAAAGGACCTAAAGACCTCATAAAGAAGAAAAGTGTTTTCCCCTTCTCATGCATAGGAATTCATTTTCCTAAAATAATACATAATATTTATATTGACTGGAAAGTATTTTCCATTGACTAAATCGTTTTTGGAAAAACAAATAGAAGAAAGTTCGGAAAACACTTTTCAAGAAATTACTTTCATTGAAACAAACATACCATTAGATGGAGAAAAAATATCTTTCCCTTATAGTAAGAAGGAAACCATTTTTCCTAAACCCATTTTTTTCTACACAAGTTGCCTTCACTTGAGTGGATTTCATTTATTTTTGGTACCATTAAACTAAAATTTTCAATTTACTTTCAATGCTATCAAACACTAGAAAATAGTTCATTTTCTCTGAATTTGAAAATACATTTTCCAGCTAACGGAATTTCTTCTTAGTGAAACAAATAGACCCTAAAAAAAAATCATACAAGAGCTCTTTTGTTGAGTGATTTGGCGGTTTTTTTTATCCATATATTTGATAAAAAAAGTAATTTGATTGTTGTATCAGAGTTTTAGTCCATTAAAAGAATATGCACATCTCCGTCTAACAACTAAACTAAGAAGTTCATCATAGTCATATACGAATTATACCGGCATAAGTATAGCGGGAGTGCCACAACTTGGCACATAGGGACATTTAAGTGCCAAAATTTATAAATGGTACACTTAATACCACTTTTTTAAAAAAATGGATTGCTTTAGTGTCAAGTCGTTGGAACTGCAGGAAATTCTACGTGGCAATTTTTTATTAATTTTTTTGCCTATATGGCTTGCCGAAAATTGAATCAACGAAAAATCAGTGCAAAACGACGTTGTTTTGCGTCGACGTGATTTTAAAAATTATTAATTAAATAATATTAAATAATTAAAAATATAGATTATTATAAAATTGATTAATTTTAAAAAAAAAAGGGAGAAGGGGGAACTGGTGAGGGCTGTGCAGCCCTCGCCGAGAAGGGCTGGTGACGGTGGGCGAGGGTCGGTTGGGGTCGCCGGGCTCGGCTAGTGGCCGGCGACTCGGCCGACTTGCGGGCGCTCGCCCAGATTTGGGGCAAGGGTTGCGACCCTCCCCCAAATCTAGTGAGGGTCGTCGGCCCTTGCCTAGCTAGGCCAAGGGCTGGCGGCCGCCAAGACCTCGGTTGGTCTGGGCGGTCAACGGCCCTTGGCTCTGCTGGGCGAGGGCTTGCAGGTTGGCTGGGCCCCGACGACCCCAGCCGACCCTTACCCAACGTCGTCGGTCCTTTTCGACGATGATGGGGTGGCGACGGCGGTGGCGGCAAAGGCTGCATAGACCTCGCCGGTTCCCCCTTTCCCCCTTTTTTTTTTAAATCGATTTTAAAATTTTTGTTAACATGGCGTGGCAATTTTTTATTATTAAAATTGCCACGTGTATTTTTTATTTAGAAAAAATGCTCCATCAGCAAATAAACTCGCCGGAAAATGGACACGTAGCAGTTTGGCAGAATTTTCTCACCATTGGCACTTAAGTGATCCATTTTGCTTTGATTTTGGCATTTAAGTGTACCGTTCGTAAGTTTTGGCATTTAAGTGTCCCTCCGTGCCAAATTGTGGCACTCCTGGGGTCCGTATGTCGAATCATACCCGAAAATCCCCATTATAAGTAGATCAAATATTCAATATATAACTTTATAAACTAGTATCATAATCCATCAATCCCAAATGAATATACAATATACATAAATTATCAAGAGTGGGTGATAATTTTCCAACAAAACCTTTTTTGTATAAGAGCAATCAACAATATCAACTTAAAATAACAAATTAACTATCAATTGTCTATTTCATTTATCAATCTCAATCAAGTCAAACGTCAACGGTCCATTCCATCGACTAATCTAATGCTTAATGTCCAATTATAGTCAAACTTAATGCTTGTGACAAAGGTGACTAAGGGTCAGTTTGAAATCTTGCCAATTTTTCTATTTTTCTGTTCTTTTGTTCATTGGAATAGAAAAAGAATAGAAATGGTGTTTGGTAACGCCAACTATTTTTCTATTCTTGGGAATAGAAAGTTGTTCCTGGGAATAGAAATGAGAAATAGAAAAAAGTAGCTTCTTATTCTTGGGAACAATTTCTAGGAACTATTTCTTGAGGACTACTCACCGCCTATAGCATGTTGCCACCCGCCCATCGGCCACTGCTGGCCATCGTTGCCCACCGTCGGCATCCACCACCCACCGCCGTCACCGGTTGCCGTCGGTCTCCGGTCGCCGGCTACCGTCGCTGCTTGCCGGCTGCCCCCACTTGCTCATCGGTTGTCGGCCGCTAGCCGCCCCCACCCGCTCGTCACTAGCTGACCGCCACTCGCCGGCCTTCGCCCGGCGTGACTAGAAGGGACCAGCGACTGGCGGCGACGACCGGTGACCGGCGGCGGTGACTGACGGCGACGATTGGCGACAGGTGGAGGCGGGTAGTGGGAGGGGGTAGCCGGCCACTGGCGAGTAGGGGTAGTTGGTAGGGGCGGCGGCCGTCGGTCGCCGGTGGCTGGCCGCCCTCGCCTGCCGGTGGCCAGTGACCGCCCACATCCTGCCGGTGGCCGCCCGTTACCCATTGGTCATCGTCGCCAACGGGGAAAAAAGAAATAATTTTTTTTTATCAATTCCAAACGTATTTCTATTCCGAGAACAAGAAATTTTTTTAGTTACCAAACACTCTATTTTACCCAGAAATTGTTCCAAGGAGTAGAAATAGAAAATAACTATTTCTCAAAAAAAAATTGTTCCTAAGAGTATAAATGTTACCAAATGCACCATAAATTTCCCCCCTCCCATTTGGGTTTCCATTTATATCATTTGGTGATTTGGCCTAGAAAGAAATCTTGATAATACACCAACCTCAATCTCCAATGACCCACAACCAAAACTAGAAACCATATCAAAACTCAAGTTTATGAATTAAATTATATAACTTTTCACAATTTAATATATATCAAAGTACCTTTGATAAAACATATTCATATATCATGATTCTTCATAAAAAGTTGGGTTAATACCACAAAACACCCCAAACTAGTATACGTGTGATAAATTTAATCCAAACTAATTTTTTAACTACTAAAATCCCTAAACTAGTACACCTATCACAAATTTACCATATGTTAGTTTCTATTAAATTTTACCGTTAATTATGTTAAGTTGGATGACACATGATAGTTGACGAATGTACTGGTTTGCGATTTTACCTTTTGTTTGTTACATGTGTACCATTTGTATTTTTTGTGGTATTTATCCATTAATAGAAACTAATGAAGGATAAGTTTGTCACAAATGTACCGGTTTAGGATTTTTGATGATCAAAAAATTAATTTGGAGTAAATTAGTCACAAAGTGTACTAATTTGGGGTTTACGTTGGTCAAAAACTTAATTTGGAGGTAAATTTTTCACAATTGTATTAGTTTGTGGTTTTTTATGATATTAACCCTAAAAACTTTCACAAACAAATTAAAGACAATCAATTCAAATAGTAATCCAAAGATATTTTTCCATTTCAAATAGACAAAACGTTAGTTAATGCTTGATTAGTCTAATTATGCTATTTCTGAACTCATAATATAACTATTCAACCAAAAAGAAACTCATAATATAACTAATTTATATCGTTTCCAAAATATGATTTTACAAACTAAAAAAAGAGAGATGGTCCTACTCATCTAAAAAAGCTGAAAACCAACTCACAAAGGTTAGTCAAGCCGATGTATTTGTATTTTTAATAATTAATCAAAAGACGATATCAAAATTTGAGTTTATATTACTCTAATGAACAACTTGACTAAACTATGCTTGTTTGTTAATAATATGCTAATGAAGAGACTTGTTTATACCAAACGTTCATTTTTTATCCATTCCTCATATTGTCCGTTGCCCATAACTTGTACACGAAATTTCATAAATTCTTTGAGATCAAACCGTACTTCAAAATTGATTTTGTCAAACCCCATGGCTCCATAATGTCCTAAATTATTATTTCCATAAACGTTTATAGCTTAATAAATTTTTTATTGAATTTCACATTTCAAAATTTACATGACTTTGGATTTGTGACCTAACTTAAAAAATTACTCTAATTGGACAAATAATGGGTTTGAAATATTGACAAATGTTGCAATTCGGAGTTGATTCGGCTTGTTGGGTCGTTCAAAATGGCTAGGCGCAAATTTTTTTCTCTCTCCTCTCTTTTTCCCTTCTTCATGGACGAGCTTCTTCTATTCCTTGTTTTTGTCACCGATCTTGCTTCTTTTCTTTTTGCGCTCACACGCAAATCTGGTGAAGGAGATGGAAAATGGTCTGAATATTTGGGTTTGGGCTGAGCCATTATTACAAGGATTGTCTTTCATAAAGGCGTTGAAATATGCCTAATTATTTCTGTTCATTTTGGAATCAATACTTTAAAAGATGTTCGCTTAGCAAAGTCGAAACGGGGCAATTCAAAGAGAGTATAGTCTTCCCCTAGCCATTTTTCAAATTTTGAACCATTTTCTCATGAGAAGGACGTTGCTAATTGAAATATGTTCCTTGCTGAAATATATGTTCCTCTATTCTTAATTGAAGGAAAGTTTTCTATTCAGTTTTCTGATTGATGGATTATAAGTATGGACATTGCCCATTATTAAATTTAGTTAAGTTTACATATGGGTGATAATTATAACTTGTGTTGCACTCATTAAGGGTATGGTTGGAGGACCACAAATCAAGAATGGAGGAAAATTTAGTCATTCTTTGGACATGCCACGGCATATTACTCATCAGATTTGCTTTGTTCGGATTCCAACACATGACAATATCTTTTTGTACCTCCTGCGTGATGATTTAATTTTAAACATATAAATAGCCTTTTTATTCTTTTTTTTTTAAATTTAGCTAAGTTTGCATCTAAATGATATCCATAACTTGTAACATGCTGGTTAGAAAATATGATTGGAGAAGGTTCCTTCAAGAAAAGTATTTCCTCACTGAATATGAGATCTGAAGGAGATAAGAGAGTATAGACTGAGAAGAGGGTCCAACCGGATTGTAAAATTACCCATACTAAGGAATGATGATAATTAATAAAATTTCAATTGCCAAGTTAATCGAATTCTGGATATAATAATCTCAAGACTACGTCCCAATCGCTATAGACACATATAGACTTAATAGGACGGCACAATATTATCAAACAGACAGGTCGAACTTTGGTTAGCTTCAAAATCGATCCTTTTTCTCGAACTTAGGGTTCTCTCAAGTTTAATCAACTTTAGGATTGTGTCGGTTCAGGTTTGGGTTTTACTTTTGCTTGGCTTTGGTGCAATTATTTTGGGTTCCAATCCATAAATTTTCAGCTACGTGATATCTAGGTACCCTCCTGGGTAAAACTGCCCGAGCCAATGAAGGGGCTCTCCGCTCCTGGAAAGGAAGAGCCGAGAACCAGCAAACACTCAGGTCCTAATGGTTCAGGGACACAAAAATAAGGGTAGAGACAGCTCCCACGCCTTGAGAAATATAGTGGTTGGGGACCTCTCTAGTAGGATTGTCCTTAGTATGACATTAAATTACTGTGTCTGAATTCTATGATGCAAAATTCAAGGGTATTTCATGGGAAGGGCAGAAAAACTTCCTCTCCAATTGAGGGGTTAGGGCGCGTGGGTACCGATTTATTAAAATAAAAAACCCAGTTATGTTAGCTCATTAGGATTACCAGGCAGGTGGGGCGACCCCTAATAGAGCTTTTGAGCTTTTGGATTGTGGTAAGGTACAACTTTAAACACAACCAAGGATCCACAACATACCCCTAATTCTAAGGTAACTAGTCTTGAGTCAGTCCCATGGGTGGGTTTGATCAAATCATATTCTGTAGGAACTAATTTAAAAAAAAAAACATGTTTCTGCACTCAAGGAATTGGGTTGATTGTCAGCTAGCAATGAATTCCGAATGGTCAACTTTCAGATCATATCTATCTGTAGTGCAATTAATATAGGAACTAGTTTAGAAAAAAAAAGCTGTGCTTCTTTACCCAAGGAGTTAAGGTAGATTGTCACCCAACTATGAACCCCGAATTCACCAATAAAACGACATGCGACGAAGGTCTCCTGCTTCACAACCCATTTGTTCCCTTCGATTGTCACCTCTTGAAACATTGCTCCCTTGGGCAAAAATATTCTCACTGTCGCAGTGTTAAGAAAGAAGGATGGCGAATTCGTATGGAAAAATCCAGGGGGCGCTGAAGAAAGCTCAAGGTCCGGCGACAACACTTGCAATCGGCACGGCCAATCCTCCCAACACCATCTATCAGGCCGATTATCCAGATTACTATTTCCGAGTAGCCAATAGCGAGCACATGACCCTTTTGAAAGATATGTTCAGGCGCATATGTAAGTACCACAGGAAAACCGTGGTTGATGCTACATTTTACTAAGAAAGACTATACAAGTATCATAATTTCCTGTAATTCCATCTCTGAAAAATATGTAAGGAAATTTACTATATAAATTGCCATTGAAAATTTTCATTTTCACGAGGAATTGTCATAATCATAATAAAATGCATGATGATAAGTATTAAATTATTTATGTAAAGTCTAGACTTATTTACTCGTGAAATTTACTTGGTATTTTATAAGCTTTCGAGTAGCTAAGTCTTTATGTTTGTGCTTTGGAATTAAAAAAAAAAATACATATGCAAAACCTGTAATTTATTCATCGCATGTCCTATCAAGAATCAATCGAGCATTCCATAAATTTGGCTGCAACTTCGAACTTGAAGGTGAGAAAACGATGACAAGGAAAAGGCACATGCACATCACCGAGGACATCCTCAAGCGGAACCCCAGCATGTGCACTTATGGCGTCCCGTCCCGTCCCTGAATGCCTGCCAAGACATTTTGGTCCGTAGCGTTCCGGAGCTCGGCCTGGAGGCTGCGGCGAAGGCGATCAAAGAGTGGGGCCTGCCGAAGTCGAAGATCACGCATGTGATGTTCAATTCGACCTCCGGATGGCACATGCCCGGCGCGGATTTTTCTTTGGCGAAGTTGCTCGATCTCGAGCCGTACGTGAAGAGGATCGTGATGTACCAAAGCAAAGACGTTATGTGGGCGGCACGATCCTGCGCATGGCCAAGGACATAGCTGAGAACAAGCCCGGGTCGAGGGTCCTCGCGGTGTGCGCTGAGATCACCCTCGGCTCGTTCAATGGCCCTTCTGAGGCTGACCCGGAATTTCTCGTGGGCCAGGCGTTCATCGGGATGAAGCGGCGGCCCTGATCATTGGCGCCGACCCAGACGCCTCCGTCGAGCGACCCTCGTTCCAGGTAATTTCGTCCTCCGAGACGATCATCCCCAGGTCGGAGGGCATGATCGAGGGCCCTCTGCGGGAGATGGGCCTCACGATCCGCCTCTCACGGAACGTCGGGGCATTGGCGTCCGACAACATGGAGGAGCACTTGAAGTAAGCGCTTCACCCTCTGGGGATCGCCGGCGATTGGAACTCATTGTTTTGGGTGATTCATACCGGCAGGAGGGCGACCCTCGACAAGATCGAGACGAAGCTCGGGCTCAAACCCGACAAGCTCGAGCGACGAGGCATGTGTTGAGTGAGTTCGGGAACATAGCGAGCTCGTCCGTCTTCTTCGTTCTTGATGAGATGGGGAAGAGACTGACGGAGGAAGGCAAGACGGCGACGGAAGGTGGAAGAAGAGAGTGGGAAGTGGGGAGTACTCTTCGCGTACGGAGCTGGTCTTACGTTGGACTCCGTTGTACTTCGTAGCGTGATCACAGGTCTCACACATTAATTCGACTACTCGTTCCAAAGGATGCGATCCAGCTAGTGCTAGTGAACATGTGTCGGTCTTGAATAATTCGATTAGCCAAAAAGGAGAATCGATCTTAGATTTTCTTTTCAAGGGTTGAACATATTGGAGAAGAGTCGATATCCAATGTACTTGTTATTTCGAATATCCATTTAAGCTAATAACACGACAAGTTCATAAAAAAAATAATTTCTCATTGCTCGATGTGATGCTTCTTCTCCTTTCTCAATATAATGTTTGAACTTTAGAAAATTAGTTCAAATCAGTTTTTTTCATAAAAATGGAGCAGTAATGACTAGGCACAAATAGCCATGTGGATTACCACCTCATCTCTATTACCAACTTATCTTTTTTCTACTCCTCCGTTGACCATGACAGAGTCGTCGGCACCATTGAAGACCCGCCTCGTTGCTCCCCTCCCCTTCCCCCCTCTCTCTGCAAGGTATCAACATAGAAAGTACGAACGCAACATAAGGTTGGGAACTACATCCAACAATAAGAAAATGGTTTAGGAGTGACATTGCATAACAACAATCGGAAGGTTTCAAGGAGAACACGTTGTATTATCAAAATAAGCATTAGTGATAACACAGGTACTCTTCCCAATATTTCAGTTAAATCTCTACATTTCTTTCTTGGCACGATAGTTTATAAGTTCATCCGGAAAAAAAGACGAGCTGATTAGGAAAATTTAATCAACATGCATGGTGCTTATGTATTAAGAGTATTCATTCTCCAAGCAATGAATAAAACGAATTAGAAAGAAGGAAGAAATGCGAGACTGGCTCTTTTAAACAAAAAGAAAACCCTATACGTTTATTTCAATACGTTATTATGTTAAATTGCTTCAATGGATTCTCTTTATATTATTGTAACGCTCCGAGAATTATAGAAAGGATAAAGTTGGGAAAAGGGTGAAAATAAAAAAATAAAGAAGATTCAATAGGCCTAAAAACCTATGACTAGAAGCCCATCTTTTTAACTTAACGATAGTCCTAGTCCCAGGGCCACACTCAGCATTTCTCTTGCAACAATAAGAAAAGTCAACGCCAATTGGGCTATGCTGAGAAGGCCCAACAATCAAATCCTTCTATGTAAACTCACTGGGAACCCTCTCGGTCAACGGATGGTCAACCCATTTTGGTACCTTAATTTTTCAAAACCAAATTAACAGCACATGGACCAGTCATTTTGCGCGGAGCAAGGGAAACCATCCGAGGGATTTGACCTAACCTAATCAAGACAAGAATCACGCTATGTTACTAAAATACAATGAATTACTTGTTTAATAGGGAAAAGTCACTAGAAACCTAAAATATATCTATTGTGACGCATTTATTATAAATTTTTCTTTGTGATGCAGAAAAACCCAAAACCTGTGCCTGCATGATATATTCAGCCACTGTCAAAATTCTAACAACGGACAATAGAAGATATAAGATAAATGATATTGATATGGCCTCCTTCTTTGATTAAGTCAAATGAAAATAACGCCGTCTTGATTGGAAAATCATTCGATGGAATTTTTGCCGAAGGGCAAATGTGTCATCTGAATACAAGTTTTTGGCTTTTTAATGTCATAAGAAAAATTTTAGGATAAATATATCATAGTGAGCATAATTTTGGATTTTTAAGATGTAACAAAAATAATTCAAGGTTAACGTGTGAAAACGGACCTAGTCTAAGATTTTTAGTATTTTTTTTCCTATTTATTATCGTAAGTCCCTATTTGGTCAACTTTTTATTTTTCGGGTCTCCACAGTGTGGGTGACATACTCAATGACCTATGTAGCAGTCTTTTTTTGAATTATGAACATAGTAAATTAGTCCATACCGCTAATTTGAGGGAGAAAGGTACCTACTCCAAAAAAGGCAGTGACAATGGCCTCAACTGAACAGCCTTTTAATGTCCTCCAATCGAATGGCTTCAGTCAACGTAATGTCATCATCTTGCCATCGTTCGACTCCACTCATTGTTCTGCCCCAAAACCCTAGGTCTGAACTAAAGAATTCACGAAGTTTAATACAAAGAAATGAGGGAGTTGATTCCCTTTGAACCAGACAATGCGTAGCCATCACAGACCACTTTAATCTGTCGCTGGTACTGTTGCATATTCTATGGATTAAAGAAGACGACGAGGCCATGACGTACTTGAAAAAAGGTAGCCTCGGAACTAACATGGGCGTACCTCGTGAGAGAGACAAGGCGACTTGAAATTAACGATCCACGTGGGGGCACCTGGAGAGTTTGCAGGAGCTGCTGATTAAAGAGAACATTTTCATTTGCTTGGTCTTATCAATGTTCGCTGAGGAATGTTGTCTTGAGAAAGTACACGGAGATCTTCTTCTTCTTCTCGGGTTAAAAGGGGCCTCGCACTGTCAACTTCTGCAAGATTTTACTGTTGTTGTTTGCCGGACCTTAGTTGGTGGTTTGCTCTACGTACCTTGGGAAACAACATCGAAGTGAGTACAAGAATGTTTCTTGAGCTCCTCATGCGGCCCACCTATCTTTCTTGAACCGTTCATGAAAGCCGGTCGGCAAGTAGGTTTTTCACTTGTCATGTGCAAGGAGGTTACAATCATAATTCATAAGGTTAAGAAGGCTGTCCAATCGTCTTGGGGTTTATTTTTATTTTCCTTTTACTGTGTCAAGACAGCGAAATTGACGCTAGATTATGTAATTCGGCCGGTCTGTTGAGGCGTATAATGATTTCTAACTCATTTGCTAGGTGTTCTGTGCGTGGTTTAGTTGTCCACATCAAGTAGAAGGATGGTTAAGGTATCTTAACACATAAGATCGATTTTTCTTTTGCTTAAGCAATTAAAACAACAGAAATCAACTGGGGAAGAATCCAATCGATAGGTAGTTAGGACAAGGTGGAGAGACGGCCCAATTCAGATAATCAATTATGTACTTCATTGAAACAAAATTCTAATCCATCGCTCGCCCCATTTCGTGAGAGCTCCATGACCCGGGATTCAATCTGATATAGCTGCATCGACCAAGGATCCAATCTGATAGTTCTTTTGATGAAGTGATGGGCAAGTGAATGCTTTTGTTTAATCCTCTGATCTCCAGCTCGCTCTGCCAACTGGTGACCTCGAATAAAGTATCACTTGCGTCGTTCTCAGATGGGGGGAAGAAGAAGAAGAAGAAAACAAAGAGAAGGACAAGGAAATGCCAGTTCCCGACCGTCCTCAGCGCAGTGTGGGGTTCGCCAATTTGCCAGTAGTTTAATGAACAGTGCCCTCGTCGTGAGTCGTTCCGCCTTGGCCGGAGGTCCCAACCCGTGGTGTTGTTTGGATATCATTGCTTATTAATCACAACTCCTCAATCAAACTCCCTAATAGTACACAATAGTACACTTATTAAATAAAAGCTGGTTAGTTCCCCCCCGGTTGGGGGGCGCGGGGGGAATATACATCGTGTTATTGTATAGAGAGATGAATTTTCATTATTTTTGTTTCTATATGAATTGAAAGATAATCTTATAAATGAATAAATTTGGTAATGGCCCTTTAAATTATTCTCTTCTGTGTACATCCTACCTACCCATGATGTATCATACCTTTCTTGGGGGGGTTTTTGGCCAACATGAAGTGCCTCCTGCATCTATGGAACTTTACAAGATTAGGGTATGCATAACTACTTAAGAAAATATTAACATTAGTCTATAATTTTGCAATAGGTAAAGCCAATCATCGTATACAGAGTGTTAGAGAGCTTGTTGCAACATCATGTTGTCGCATAGGCAGATGAAATTGTTATTATTTCTATATGGATTGAAAGATAATCTTGAAAATGAATAAATTTGGTAATGGCCTTTGGATTATTCTCTTCTACGTACATCCTACCTACCCATGATGTATCATACCTTTCTTTGGGGGAGGGGGGGGGGGTTTGGCCAACATGGAGTGCCTCCTGCATCTATGGAACTTTACATGATTTGGGTATGCCTAACTACTTAAAGAACTTTGAAAAATATCGACATTAGTCTATAATTTTGCAACAGTTAAAACCAGTCATCGTATGTTAGAGAGCTTGCTGCAACATATGCTTTCATTTTTATTTTATCTTCCCCACCATAATTGAGAAATTATGAAGTTAGAGTTATTGTCCGAATCCCTTAACATTCTTAATTGAACTCAAATTAAAAACTTAAAAACAACGGGTACGACAGTTCCTCCGGGCAATTGCAAATAATTTTTCTTAACATTCTCAATTACTAAATTAATATATATTCTTAGCAAAAAGATGCCATGCTATAGTAAATTTTCAACCAATATCCGAATTTTATCTACATGTTTCACATATAATTTTTCTTCATGTTGTTAATCAATAAACATAATGGCAACAAAATTGTCTGGAAAAATTGCGAGATGATAGGTTAAGGTCATTTATGTACACAGTTTCTTTTTTAAGTTAACCAAATCAATAGATTCAATATTTACATTATGAACATTGATCATATATTGTCGACACCCAAAATTATATGTCACGGTAGACAAAATTACACCCATATAATATCACTGTATCCTAAGAAAGAAAATGTGCCTTTTTTAAGTGCCTGATCTAGGGAGTTTTCACATCACCTTCATTTTAGAGGAAAACCTAATCTTAGTAAAAGTAAAAAAATCTCTTAGGAATGAGAATAATGATATTGATTTTCATCTGGTGCTACTTGTAAGACACAGTCAACTCCATAGAATTATCTACAATGTGATTGTAGTTTTCATCTAGAAACAAAACATATCATTCTATTAAACTTTCATAGAGTCGCATGTTTCCATGCATCACACGCGTTTCATTTCATGTCTAAGTACAGACTACGGTCAAGACAACATTTGACTATACGCAAGAACAAAAAGTAATGAGACTTGGATCAACGGGGAGGGCTTCTCGAGTTGAGGGTCAAACTTTGGTGACTCCACCAATGGAAATGCTTCCTTAAATCACAAGTACAGTACCGCGCATGACAAGCACCATTAATGAATATCTTTGGTTTCCCCGCAAGGATAAGGAGTATTCTATGGAGGGAATCTGGAGCTGTTCCAAGGAGACGAAATATCACATGTCATTCTGAGCATATGCAAGGGAATCTTCACACAAAGAACGAAATAATATCCGATGCGGGGGTTGACAATCATTTCCATTTCCCTATGTCAAAAAAACCAGTGGGCCATTCGCTTTATTATTTAAATATTTTTAGTATATTTAAAGTGTTTTTTTATTGCACAAATGGGCCAATAATAGAGTGCTTTGACCAGAATTATGTATATGTATAAACCCCAGCCGCTTTCGTTGCCATCCATTCACGGCATTGATGGCGACGGGGTGAAAATGAATTAGATCAGATTGAAATGACAGGAAAAAGGTCATATCCATCCACTAGCAACATAAAAAAGATAAGGGACCTCTTCATGTAACAATCATAGATGCATAATTCGAGATATATATGGGGAAAGCACATAGATTACAAGTTAATTAACTTAAAAAATGACTTATTAGCGATGACTTTTCTCAACCATGGTAAGAGTTGTTGAACTATGGTCCCAAACAAGGAGGGAATGCTTGCGCAATCCATTTGAGTTTATATAATATTAACAATTCTAATAGAAATAACATGAAAGAATGTAAAATTGTCTTTGAACGATTTTAGTCATTGATTTCTATTGAAATATTGTTATGAGTCACTTAGTAACATTTACTCTAAGTTCTATGTTCATGTGATTTTCTTTTATCTATTAACTTAAATTTTTTAGTTGGATTTTCTCATTATATATCAAAACTAGTGTTATTCTTTTTGTGTATGTACGTCCACTATGCACCCCATCAATCAAATTCCACGTACCAATCCTTTACCTATTAGTTTAAGTATTTGGATTGAATTTTCTTACCATCTCAAGTCCTTTTGCATTAATTGAGTTGTGATTACAAATGTTCTAGACATATATCAGGTAATTAACCTATCTTTGAGGTACTTAACTAGTTCTGAGTTCTCTTTGCTGCTCATTTGTAAAGTTTTTTTTTTTTCCAGCATAATGTTTAACAATCAATTTCATCAAGATGATATAAAAAGGGTTTCAATTGACCTTCTTTTCATTAGTTTTCTTCTTTTCATACTCAACCTTGTTCAACAACTTGCCGATGAGCACATCTGTGAAATAAAAATTACTCTGCAAAGCGGCTATTCAGATGGATGTCTTGTACCATGTGATGGCAACAAAGAAACGTCACGTCTTCTAAATTGGAGAAGATCCAATGTATTCAAAACCCATGGTTCGCCGAAGGGGTTTGACACAGGGTGTTGCTTCCGTCAGACGTGGGTGCTTCGGTAACATGTCCATGTCGCTTCACTTTGTGCCGGCCGTCCCATTTGAATTGAACGAGGAAATTAGGGACGATGGTCCCCATTTTCTCAGTCCCTCTTCATTAAACATATGATCTGCCAAGAATTGCCTACCTTAATTCTTTCTCATCTTTTATAGTTCTTGCTTCTCGTCCACGAGTTATAGCAACACATGTTCATCCATGCGAATTGATTTGGTACTTATCAGGGTTCGTTGTGCTGTGTTCAGGGACTAAGTAGCTCGGTGCATGGCATGAACCCAATAGTTTTGTTTTCGGAATTGAGTCAATATATCGAGTTGACTTGTAGTCGTAACAACTTCAGCATTTGAGTGAGGATGAGTCTAGTTAGGTATGTTAGTGGGTGCTCGATTGGATTTCTTTATGCTAAAGGCCTATTGAGTTCTCATTGTATCGTCCCAATGAAATAGTATATGGTGTAACCAAGTTGATTGGAGGCCCAGTGTTTATCTTTGTCTTGATGGTTATCTCAAAGAAAGAATTGCGTTGATCATTGTGGTCCTAGGTAACGGTGGCAATCCTTGATACAACAAGACAATACGGCTCGAACATGACATGATGGGTTTGAGGCTAATCAATTTCGTGTCAACTTACGAGAAATAACTAATAACCGTGAGGTGACCGTATTAACCGGCCACAAAATATACATATATTTCCTTTTAAGTTAGCGTACACATGACCTGCGTGACCCCTTAAAGTTGGTTGATTAGGACAACTTTTATACCCATATTTTTCACTATTAAGAATTTAAGTGGGCTCTTTAATTCAATTTCATGAAACTTAGTTAACAGGTTATTGTAATTTGAAAAGAAACGATGAAAGATTGAGAATACTTCATGTCGGGATTATGCTGTGAAGTTGATTTCTTGTCATGGTTTGTCATGGAATTGTGTCGGCTCGTATACGCGATTTTTAATTCTGTTATACGGATGATGTCGTGTCAACTCACTAATTTCCGGGTCAAGTTTGTGTTTCAAGAGCCAAGTCGGCACAATTAACTCATCGTGTCATATTGTTTGACTTATAATGTTGTATATTGTCATGTCAACACAACACAAACATGACCCACAATATAAATTGCCAATCCTTATTTTTAGGGTGATGATTGATGTTGAGTTGCATGGTGAAGGTGCTAATAAAGGAGACCACATTAAGTAACTAACTAGGGACGCAACACATAATATGCCTATTCTAATCATAATTCATTGGAATGACTTTTTGACTGAAAAAAGAGTTTGAGCCCACAATCTTCCCAAATAAAGTTAATAAGATTCCAGCTACTGTCCCTAACAAGAAGCGTCAAAACCAATGGTTAAGCATAGGGCCTTCACTGTGATTCAATGGTTGGTGAATACCTCTAAGAAGAATTTCACATATCATCACAATTATCATGGTTTGGACTCACGGATGAGACCATAGGTGAAGGCAGGCATTGCGATGTAGCAAAGCATCTCGGCTTTGGCATGTGATCATGAACCGGTCCCAGTGGGCATATACATTGGGAAGTCGGAGATTCCAGATGATTTATGTGGGTACGTTGACATATATCTAGACTGGGTAGGATTTAGGTTATTTTCAACGAATTAAACTTTTACATAAAAGTAGATTTGCACGATCTCAATATCACTTCCAATGATCCTGCAATGTAATTATTTGGACTTTTCTGCCGAGACCCGCCGATCAAAAGAAAAGAATAAGGTAAAGGAGAGAGCCGGGGGGGGGGGACATTTGCCTACTTTACCGTTCCTGGATTGTAGAATTTACTTTGTGAACAGGCTGTTACGTTCGCTTTTGACCGAGTAGCAGTGCGTCTTCTTCCGTTGCCGACCGAATTATTATTTCGATCTGATTAGCCCGTCGACTTGACTTTGTCTCCTTATCATCCTCGGATTTCGTGGACTTTCCTAAGAACGAAATTCTCCTCCCCCCGCCGGCGAATGAGATCACCAAAGGAAGAATAAGAAATCGCCAAGACAATCTTAGTTGCGCCTCTGTTTTCTATTATTTTTTCGGCCGTCATCTTAGTCGTATGGTATTAGTTTTTTGTTTTTGGTCGGAGTTTTGTATTAGTTGAAATGGGTGAATTTGGTCACCCGCCACATGAGCAAGGCACGACTGATCATACCCAATAGGAACTGAGACGTATCACAGGAGACTTGATCAGCATCAGAAGGTTCCCAGAATCAAAATTGCTCCTTAACAAACACAACTTAGTACTTTCCTCCTCCCTCTATAGCTAGTCCCACGCTGCCTGGAATTGGAAACTATGACGATTGAGTAGGCCAATCTGCCCAACATGTAACTAAAGAATCATTCGTGGAAACTTATGTTTGCGATGTTTTCATTGTATCGATATAGTGTCGGAGATTGATGCGAGTGGTGTTTTTGCATGTGAAACCATCGAACATGTTGTCACATAAAACATTAGACTCACATGAACTGAGCGGATGTAAGAGATGGTGACATTGGTTATAGAAATCCCGTTTGGGCGAACATCATGTCTCTTGTGGCATGCCATTTGCTTAACCTGTAAAATATATATTTCGGTTTGTGTCGTCATGGATTCAATAGTCCTAAACCTATTGTTTTTATACCAATTCAATCATAAATCTTTTAATTTGGCCAATTGAATCCTCAAACTTTTGAAAATTTGCCAATGTAGTCCATTCGGCCAATTTTGGCTAGAAATGACCAATGTGGATGCAAGTTATCTTACATGACATGATTGTGTTGATATGGACAATTTTTTTTTTTTACTTTTGTTTTCTTTTCATTATTCCTTTGCCAGTGGCCAAGCCTTGGTGATGGCCTATGAGTGATTAGAAGGTGACGATCGGCAAGGAGCAACGCCACTAGATCTTGCGAGGTTACCACTTGCCAAATATCAACAAGGTCAAGCCTAGCTCGAAGTTGGCAAGGCCGACCCTCATTGGCCTCTAGCGAGGCTCAACCTTGCTAGATTTGGCTAGGGTGAGCATTGCCCAAGGCTGGCGAGGGTGACCCTTACTAGTTATCACCTTTGGCTTGTTGTTGGCCATCACTGAGACTCAAGAACTAGCGGAGGAAGAATGAAAAAAGAAAAGAAAAGAAAATAAAGTAAAAGAATATAAATACAAAAAATTTGATAAAAATAATAAAAATTTACAAAAATTGTTAATGTCAATGCCGGTCATGCCACATAGGATATTTTGCATTCATGACAGCGATTTTTGTCCAAAATTGGCTGGATTGACTACATTGACAAATTTCTAAAAATTTTAGAATTAAATTGACTGGGTTAAAAGATTTAGCGTTAAATTGACATTAGTGTAATAGGTTTAAAATTTCTTTAGTAATTTTCCAAATCATGTGTTGTAGGCCATGTTGATAAGAATACTCGATCTTCGTAGGCAACTAATGAAGCTTCAAGAAATTGTCTAACCATCATATTTTTCAACACTTTTTCCTTTCATATAAGCTACAATTTACATATATAACACAGATCAAGAACATAACCTCGCAAAGCAAACAAACTCCGTACAGCACAATCGCATGAGGACAAATTCTACTCTAGATGACTCTGAATTCTCTAGATGGAAGTTGCACATTGGCGTAGTGAAGAGCTCAAGAAAAACCTCTCTTGAATTTCCGATTCACCGAAAGAGGCATCATATTTCACATGTTTAATGATAACTAAGTATGACCTAAAGGAACGAACATGAAGATTATGGAATTCTAGGGTGGAAACAATGTCAAGCGATTTTTCAACTGAGGATAATGTTAGGCTCAAAATGAGCTCTCTAACGGCATATTAATATAGATCTGGTGACGCCAACCAAGATCAAAATTTGCTGGTACATGTAATTTTCAATCATGCCTATTCTCCCTTTTAGGCTCAAAATGAGCTCTCCCTTTCGTTATCCATCCATCGTACAAAAATACGAAGTAAAAAATGGTTGTCGAATGGGACACGTAAAATACTGCCTGCAAATTTCAATTTCAAATTAACTTAAATAGATGTACTATTGAAAATTTTGAAAAGAATAACTTGAACATTTTTTGCTTATTCACAGATTCGACTCTTGGATTTCAGTATTATATTTTCTAAATTGCGTTTCAATTCAATCTCAATGGTTAAGTTAAAACTTGAGACTATTTGTCCTTATCCATTATTTATGAAGCATTATATATATATATCTTTTGTGATGATGCATATTTTTTTCATTGATCTATCAATGTTGTTTTGTCAAATATGAGATTGATCCTTTAATGTCGTTATTTGTGAAATACGAGTTCAAAATTATTTATTGTAAAAAATAAGCACAATAGGAGATTAATATTTTAATATTGTTATTTGTTAAATATGAGTTAAATATGGGATAGGTGATCCTACATTGTTAAAAATTTCAAAAACCTCGTCATAAACAATTACTTTTAGCAATATAACATTTTGGTGTTTTAAAATAGAATCATACATAAAAAAATTATTTTTGAATATTTATTACCAGAATATGTATCATTCTGTTATTTCATGTACATTTATTAGAGATTTTTTTTTTTTTGGTAAAGGTAAATATTATAAGGGATTTCCAACTATACAACTATACAATGGGGTGAGACTTGGTACCAACCCACACTCAACGGGACAATATGTCACAATTATAGAGATTTATCACCATAATATGTACAAAAATTAGATATGCAGAATTGTATACCAAAACTTGCAAAAGAATTGGAGATGCACAATTATAGATTAGCAAAAACTAGGGATTTACTAAAAAAACCATCAAAAGTAAATCACTCAATAAATCTTGTTTACTATCAAAATATGCGTGAAAATTATAGATGCAGATTATATACGGAATTATGCATACGAATTAGAGATGCTGAATTATAGATTTGACTATCAAAAGCATATTCATAGGTAAGAGCTCGCACATGAGCATGCCACGTGGCTCAAAATTTATTTGTAAAGCATATTCTATAATTTTTCTATGGCTGCGAATCTTTCAATTTTATTTATTTGTCAAATATGAGATTGATCTTTTAACATTATTATTTGTGAAATATTAGTTTAGTATTACTTACTTGTTAAGTGTGAGTGCAATATGAGATTGATC
Source organism: Angophora floribunda (assembly GCA_014182895.1). NCBI lineage: Eukaryota > Viridiplantae > Streptophyta > Magnoliopsida > Myrtales > Myrtaceae > Angophora > Angophora floribunda. The sequence continues at coordinate 34,069,951 of CM024710.1, read as the reverse complement.
ATTTAATGTCGTTATTTGTTGAATATGAGTCAAATATGAGATGTTTATCCCTACAATGTTAAATTTTTTAAAGCCTTGTCATACATAGTTATTTTAGACATATAATATAGGAGTAAACCTTGGGGGCACATGTGCTAGCCACCACACACGTGCACCGGGTAATACTATGAAAAAACCCCACGGGTGGTTATAACTAGTAAACATGTAATAAATTCACTTTAAACTAATTTTTTGATGATTAAAAGTTCCAAACTATTACATTTGTTACAAATTTTCCCTATATTAGTTTCAATTAAATTGGATTAATACCACAAAAAACCATAAACTACTATACTTGTAACTAATGGAGAGTAAAACCTTAAATTGATATGCCTTGTCACATGTCATTTAGCTCAAAATTTGATAATAAAATCTAACGGAAACTAATTAAATGTAAATTTTTCATAGATATACTAGTTTGGTATTTTTTATGGTATCGACCCTATAATATATAGGTATTTCAAAGTAAAATTTGTATTATTTTAGATGATTATTACCAAAATATGCATAATTTTATTACTTCTTGTACATTGATTAGAGAGTTGCGTATAAGAATTAACAATTCATAATTAAATACCAAAAGTTATATGAAAACTAGAGATGTGAGAAGTAAAGAGTTGTTAAAGTGACTATCAAAAGCAATTTACTGAATATAGCTCTCTCGTAATATCGCACAAGCTGTATTAGGGTGATTTAAGCAACGATGTAATCTAAGTTTGGCCCTCCAAGGTCGATTTAGTTCATCAGGGGCGTGGGGAACTTCCAATTCAGAAATTGGAGCTTACTCTTTCATGTCCAGCCAATTATGTGCTAACAGTTCTAGGCACAACCACCTATGCACATGGAACAAAAATTTGGACTTAATCGATTTGTGGGATCGTTAGGTGTTCCATGGATTTATAGAAAACCGAGCTCCTACACTATGCTACTAAATAATCAAATATTTATTGTTTTCTCTAATCTAAGTTCTGATACATAATGACTCCAACCTATGGGCCCGTGGCTCGGATATTTTAAAAAGTAGTCCCCTCAATTGCCCAACCCCATTGTCGCCAATCAAACTTTATTCAAAATGCCCCAGTATATGTATTGGCTTACTGTGTGTATGGAGATTTTGGCTAATTGATTATTTAACCTGTGGCGGGGCCCTTGATGTGATGATATCTCTACAGAAGCAAACATTCTTGTGTAATCCGAAAGGGAAAGAAAGCGAACGTAGTGGTGGTGACTAATGAAGAGGTCGACTTCAGCCGGTCGGGCCGGCCGGGGATCGAAGAAGCGGTCGTGTCAGATCGAAGTTGGAGATGAGCGAGCCAATTTTGGGGGCTTTCCCTCAACTCTTTGTGGAGCTGAATCGTACGTGACATGGAGGTCGAGCTCGTTCTCATCGGAAGAGAGGTTAAAAAGCTTTGCCATTTTCCCCCGACTGAGCTTTCGTTTTGATAATTTCTACGCGAGATGATTGGCTCAGTCGCTCTCGTTCTTTAGTTCCGGTGAAGTTTTTATGTTGGTACTTTTGCGATGATAGGTCCATCTGCGATTGATTTGGTTTGACCGTTCGAGACTAACCATTTGCCATTCACGATCACAGAACGTCGATGGTAGGTCGACCCGTTCGTTAGCTTTACAGATAGTTCTCTTGGGATCCGCCGTTCCTTTGGTGTCGGGAAACTCCTCGTGTTTGTCGCGTACTTCGTCCTTGAGAAATTTGCCTTTTGTGATATCGAGTGTCTAATCCTTTCAAAGTGCTCACAAGCGGGTAGTTAGTAAATGAGAGGTTTGGCTCAAGGAAAGTTTCTTTCATTGTACTGATGAGTAGCTTAAGAGTGCCCGTCGAATGACCGTATTAGGTTTCAATCGAGGCAATCATACAACCATTCAAAAGAATTTCCTTGGTGAATAGAATTCGAAACTTATTCTTTATCCTAATTTTTTAGAAAGTTTCAATTTTTTGAAAACTCTCATCCCGTATGGAACATATGATAAAACTAAGATATAGTTTGAATAAAAAGGACACATAGGTGCACCTGGATTTAGTTCTCCTAATTTGCTTCTCTCAACATGTCTTGGACCCAATTCTTTTTTTTTTTTTTTTCATTTTCCCTTTGCTTCCTTACGTAAGACAAAGGGAATATGACATGAACACAAATAACCCAAAATGCGAGGGCATAACTGCAAAGGCACGGTCATGGCATTATTGAGAGGAATGATTAAGAAGACCTTCTCGAGTGGCTATAAATATATAGCCAAAAGCCCATCTTATGGTCCAGCAAAGACATCCTCAGTCCTTAATTATAACATCTAATCTCGATCCCTTCCAACAAACACTGTCTCATGCTTCATCTCCATCCTCTCTCCACGCCCTTTTATATTAACACACTGCCATAAGCACCGCCACAGGCACCTGACAACACTTTCTCTCGGCAACGTCCCTCATAAATTTTCTTAATGGCTATGGCGATGGCCATTGACGACGCCCCGGAGCTCGACTTCTCGGCTTATAGCACCTCCACCACCTCCACCACCACAACCACGACGATCACCACGACAGACGATGAATATGGCTGCAACTGGAATGATTGGTCGCCGGTGGTCGATTGGAATGCTCTCTCTGGTGGCCAAGATGATTTTCAGGACTTAATCGAGTCCATGATAGATGAGAGCGGGCTTCAACCAGCTCGATCTGCGGTGAATTACCAGAAGGGATGTAACTCTCCGTCCACCGACACGACCATGTTCACCGACGAGGAAGCCAGTGGAGATGACGTGAAAGGGTTGAGGCTGGTTCACTTGTTGATGGCCGCCGCGGAGGCCTTGACCGGAGTGAACAAATGCCATGAACTGGCTCGGGTGATATTGGTTCGGCTCAAGGAGTTGGTGTCCCCAGCTGACGGAAGTAACATGGAGAGGTAAATAATTTAAATTGCTAAAATGAGTACTTAATTCAGATTTATATGTAATTATGTACAGTCGCCTTAATCAATTATTCCCCCATGAAATATATTCTCTGTTTCTAATCTAGGGTGGTCCAGTTAAATTTAAAAAAAAACATTATACTCGTCATAGATGAAATAATGTTGCTTTTATAATGATAAAGAACCGTAGCATTGACGTAAAGGTCTTGTTTAATCGTCAGATTGGCAGCTCATTTCACGGAGGCCCTACAAGGATTGCTTGAAGGCGCCGGTGGCGGTCATGGCAAGCACCTAATAAGCGGTGGGCCGCAGCGTGACGACCATCACCACCACCACCAAACGGATGTTCTAGCTGCTTTTCAGCTAATGCAAGACATGTCGCCGTACGTCAAGTTCGGGCACTTCACCGCGAATCAGGCCATTCTAGAAGCCGTTACTCAGCACCGGCGAGTCCACATCGTGGACTATGACATCATGGAGGGGATCCAATGGGCGTCGCTCATGCAAGCTCTGGTCTCTAGGAAGGACGGCCCAGCGGCCCCGCATCTCAGGATCACAGCCCTGTCGAGAGGCGGGAACAGTCGCCGCTCGATCGGGACCATCCAAGAGACGGGCCGTCGCCTGACCGCATTTGCCGCATCAATTGGTCAGCCATTTTCGTTTCACCAATGTAGGTTGGACTCGGACGAGACATTTCGTCCCTCCTCCCTGAAGTTAGTGAGAGGCGAGGCATTGATATTCAACTGCATGCTGCACCTCCCTCACTTCAGTTACCGGGCGTCCGAGTCCGTGGCCTCATTCTTGTCCGGAGCCAAGACGCTGAACCCTCGACTCGTGACGCTGGTGGAGGAAGAACTGGGGCCCGTCGGAGACCAAGGGTTTGTGAGCCGATTCATCGACTCCCTGCATCACTACTCCGCCCTCTACGACTCGCTTGAGGCAGGATTCCCGATGCAGTGCCGGGCTCGAGCTCTGGTGGAGAGGGTTTTCCTAGGGCCCCGGATTGTCGGGTCCTTGGCTCGGATATACAGGACGCATGGCGATGAGGACGGCGGCTCGTGGCGGGAGTGGTTGGGCTCGACGGGGTTCAGGCCCGTGGACATAAGCTTTTCCAATCATTGCCAAGCCAGGCTCTTGTTGGGACTATTCAATGATGGGTACAGGGTGGAGGAGTTGGCCAGCAATAGGCTCGTCTTGGGATGGAAATCTCGGCGTCTGCTCTCGGCCTCCATTTGGACTTCGCCCTTTGATTCTGATTCGTAGATCTCTCTTAATTTACTCAGATTCCAGTTGTTTTTTTAGGTCAATAATTTTTCCCTTGTGAGACCGAAAGATGTAACCGACCAAGTTTTTCCAACTTGGTCTCCCAAATAAATTGCGGCTCTCCTTTCAGCTTCTTGGTTTTCAACCATATATTATTCCTGTTTGCCATCGCTTAATTTTGTTGACGGTGTCGTTTATTACCATCCATCGTCTCTCCATCGACATACAAATTCATATGACCGTACCTCCTACGTTATTTTGGCACGATTGCACCATAAACTTCAGGAAACTGCACTTGAAGATCTTCCCGATTTGGGATTATAAGTACGAGTCAGCTGACTAATTAGTCAATATATCCTACAGTCAACGAGAGAGAACACATAAATCCGCTCTTATGTTATGTCTGAATGCGTGCAAGAGATCATGCATCATCGTCTCTTCGGTTGAAGAGAACAAATCTAGGATAACCAGCTCTCAAATCAAGAAGAACTTGGGGTGTATTGAATGGAAAAACAGGTTATGCTTCGTCAAAGTTCATCACGAAGAGCCACTCTATCATTTGTAGTACTCGAAGATGAAAGATCAATGTCAGATTTCTTATTACCCTTGAATCGCGTTCCCCCGCACTACTGACAATGATCTATAGTAAAGTAATTTCTCCTTCTTCTTTTTTTCTCTTCCTTGCACAAGAATCAATGAGGAATCCCTTTTGAACTTGTCGACACAAATCTTCGAGTTCTAACGCAACAAAACAACGGGGATCGATTCAGATGAGGCTCGATTTGGAAATATTTTTCTTAATGGAGCCGGGTATGCTTCCCACTCTTGTCACAGCTAACCCTTACCCAATGTGATTTTCGATATTTTTAAATCATTCTTCAACTTGATAACAATATATTAAGCCAAAAAAAATTACAAATGTGACAGTATGCCACAAAAGAAAAGGGAATAAGTAGAAAAGAAAGAGGAGCATTTAGATGATTCTATAAATAAATTTTGCTCGTGATTCTCATCTTGATGTTGTCATTTGCAGCTTGCAAAACATGAGAGAGAGAGAGAGAGAGAGAGAGAGAGAGAGAGAGAGAGAGAGAGAGAGAGAGAGAGAGAGAGAGAGCTTGTTGGTTGTTGGCAAATCACAGTCGACTTCCATGTAAATGTCTCATTTCCTTGAAAGCGAATCACCAATAACATTGGGATATTCCTCAGAACGTTCTTCCCCATCCTATAAACTAGTATCGGGCTTCGTCCAAAACCCCCCCCCCCCAAAAAAAAAAAAAAAAAAGAGAGCCCAAATTGAATCTTGGTTCTTCTCAACTCGAGGACCACCCCTTTGGTTACGACGCTTTCGGTCCATCTCTATTTTAAAGCTCGGGAGGTCACTACTTCTAGACGGTCCTCTCCTTGAAGATGCTCCTTCATTATCCCCTAAACTCCATAAACTATAACATGTGTGCAATAAATAAGACAGCGTGCCTCAATCGCTCCAAAAGTGACCATGTGGTGGGCATTTGTTTATGTGCCACCTTCAGTGTCGTTATATGGCACAGGCACGTCATAACTTTTTGCGCTTGGTGGGCTGACGATTAGAGAAATCATCTACAGTAGGGAGAAATCCTGAAGCCCGTCATATACCTGGAGAAGCTGGTTAAAACAATCACGAGATTTGGCCTTTTCAGGGTATTATTTTACGATTATATGCGATCAGCTTTTTTCAGGGTATTATTTTACGATGATATTCGATCAGCTTTTTTCAGTACGTCGCCTGTTTTATTGGCTCCGTTTTTGTATCCCCTTCAGATGGGGCTTGGCATTTCGACGAGTCCCCACTAGGAGCAGAACTATCTTGGGGCTGTGATTGTGCTCTCTTCTTGTCATTGGGTAATTTGCGGAATTGGTGAAGTAAATATGAATAGGGGAGAAGGGGTGAGCACCAAGCAATCAGATTGGTTTTTGCATCTTCAAGACTTGCTTGGTAAGCGTTGTTGCTAAATTGACTTGAGGCAAATCTGACAGTCGGGCGATTCTTGAATTCATGCATGCCAAAGTTCCTTCATAACTTTGGTTAGAGTGACTCTTAATAGGCATCGACTTGAGCTCGAACTGAATATGACTTGATACTTCTTTACTTTGACCCGTCTCTTTGGTGCACGTCTGTATCACGCTAATTTTATGTCTGGACCGTGATTTTATGCCACCATTAGTAAGATAGGATAACTTTGAGTGGTAATGGAATAAACGAAAATATGGAATGAAAAAAGAAATAAAAGGAAATGGATATTTGGATTCCTTTGTATGATTGTGGGAAAGAACCAATGTGGGTGGGAGAGATATGATCAGAAGATATGACTGATTGTGACATGATTTCAATGATGTACTAAAGTGAACTGATTTGATTCCATCATACACCAAATCTCATGACGTGATTTCATATGATTGTTCAAATCTCAAGGCATGATTTCACGATGTTTTTGGGTGCACATACGTGAGGTGCGAACACCAACCGCATATATATACATCTTGAATTTTGTACTTCTTCCCTCCTGTTGGTGTGGTTCAAATGGGGAGGATTGTCGCTTGCTGGTTTGAAATCACGGGATTGAACCGGAAGATAAAATCCAGTCCATCGTTGGCCGGTTCAACTTCTACCTCAGCCATCTAATCGGATTATGCCCACCCTTATTTTTGACGGCTTGCTCCTTTTCGATGCAACATGAATCGGGAAAATCCTAAGTTCACTTGGTTGTAGTTTGGCCAGATGTTTCAATTTGTAGACGAATCCAAATTGCAACGATTAAGTTATTCTTCACTCGAAGATTATCATATTGTGACTTTAGGTTTGGCTCATGACATATTATGGATGATTGGTTCTTGATTCTATTTGGTTCCCAACCGGGAACTGAGAATTGGACCGCTTGGTCTTAGGATTAGGAACCAGACCAAACCATTTGTATCGATGGATTGGTCTAGTCTAGTCCAACAAAACCAACAACATTTTTTTTCCACTGAATAGTAGCCATGCTCTGGACCAATTGATTCATTTCGGTTGCTGGACAGTCCCAATAGAACTGATCACACATGTTCATACGTGCAAAAACTTAAACTCCACTCATGTGAGCATTGATCACACTTCATAAATTTTACACTCAATTTTAGCCAAAAAGGTCATGAACAATATGGTTGAAGGTTATGCTTGGCTTGGGTTTTATAGATAATTTCTCTGATGCTCTATGAGTATTTGGTCAATGTGGGACTCTTGGAGGCTTGGAGTGTCTTGTCCCTTGCAAGTGAGGGGAGGGAGAGAGTGACAGGGGGGGGTAGTGAGTGAGGAATGAGAGTGTGGCTCTTGGAGCCTTTAGTTCCACATCGGGTGGAAGAAGAAACTAACAAGTATGCTTCATCTTTAAATAGATAGGAACAAGAACGGTTTTTTGGTGGTCTCTTAGTCACAAAAGTTTTCAATTGAGACACTTTTTAATTCCATAAAAGTTTTAGTTTAAATTTAATTTTTATATGTGTGCTTAAGAAATAAAATAGCTTATTTTAGGATTCATTGCTATTTTTAAGAAAATAAAATATATATTTCTAGAAAAAAATTGGTCCAGTTTGGTTCCCTTTCGGAACCCAAAACTAGATTGAAAATTGCTTGTTCCATTTTTATGGAACTAGATGAAAATGGAATCGGAAATGGAACTGGGAACCGAACCAATGTCTTCAAGAATCAAACCCATTTGGTTGGTTCGCTCCAGTTCCGATTTGGGTGGCTATTATGCTCAGCCATATGCCATATGTTTATGGACTCTCTCCTCGGTTATAAACATTAAGACTTGTGCAAATCAATGACTGCATATTGAGACATATAATTACATGTGGTCCTCATTGAACTACATACAAAATGTGCATTATAGTGCAAAACAAGGTCTTCACATTATGGGCCTGCTTGTTAACTAGCCAAATAGTATTTGATTATGTTCTTTTGCTCTTGGGAATAGATTTGGCATAGAAATTCATTTGGTAAAAATTTTGTTCCTGGGAATAGATTTGGCATATAAATTCGTTTGATAAAATTTTTGTTCCTAGAAATAGATTTAAAACATAATCAAGAATAAAAAAAGGAGTTACTTCTTGTTCTCGGGAACAATTTCAAAAGTCAAGTCAAAGTTTTTTTTTTCTCTTTCCTTTTATTCTCTTCTCTCTCTTTCCTTTTCTTCTTCTTCCACCCAACCTGCTGCCGCCCTATCTCTACCTATTAGCCACCATTGCCGGTGACGATAGTGGTTGGTGAGCGGCTAGGCGAAGTTCGGCGAGCGGCTAGGTGAGGTTTAGTGAGCTCGTCAGAGGCTTGATTGGCCACCACGAGACTTGGCCTTGTAGATGTGGGCAAGGCTGAGCCTCGTTTAGGCAACGCGAGGTTGGCCTTGCCATGGCTAGTGAGGTTAAGTCTTGTCGATAGTTGAGTGAGGCTCAACCTCGCTAGGCTAGAGGGCGAGGCTGACCTCGCGCTGTCTGGGCGAGGTGACCCTTGCCAGGTTGGGTGAGGCTTGCCTAGCCATCATCGAGACTCAGCCTCGCCCAAGAGGTTCACTTGGACACCGCGAGGCTTGGCCTCATCGGAGAAAAGGCAAGCTTGCTAGACCTCGCCCTGGCTTAGTGAGGCTCTGGCGAGCTTGCTGGACCTTGCCCAGCTGATCATTGGCCATTGCCAGTGGCGGTGACCAGCCACAAGGGAGGAAGAAGTAGAGAAAAGGAAAAAGGAAAAAGATAAAGATAAAAAAAAGAAAAATGTAATGAAAGTATTAAAAAATTAAAAGAAACAAAAAATTTAAGAATCTTAGGTAGTTTTGCCAAATGTATTTTTATTCCAAAAATAAAAATTTTGGGTAGTTACCAAACGTCTTCAAATACTCATAAATTGTTTCGGAAAACATAATAAAAAAGAATTAATTTTGAGTAGAATTTGTTCCCTGACATAGAAGCGTTACCATGCGCATCCTACTAGGGGATGGGTTGGAACCAGCCCACATGGTGGACCAAACAGCCACTTCATTAGGCCCAAAATAAAGTCAAGTTATCAACGGAAGATGAGGAAAGCAGAATGAAAAGGTGAGCAAGTCAAATAGGAAATAATCAATGCAAGACATAGAAAGAAATTCATTCATGAGCAAGAAAATGGTCGACAAAAACAGAAATTGAGAGAGAGATGTAACAACTCAAAATCTTGCTCGAATGGTAAATGCGTTTATTCTCCTTGCTCAAAGCCTAAGTTCGGAATCACTAGACTTGTGCATTCTCTTGGAGGTCACATCCACTAATTCAAAGCAATAATTAACAAATGTGTGTAGCATGGGCGACTAATTGATTGCTCCATGAGTCATGCTCCAGCATTAAATAAAAGAAAAAAACTTGCGAGTACTAAGTTATTTTTATATGTTTCTGTGAGATTGATGAGGGAGAATTATTAAAAAAATCATAAATCCATTGCAATTGTGACAATTCAGTTATAAGACTTTATTTTTTTGCCAATTTAGTTTTAAACCTTTTGCATTTGTATTAGTTTTAGTTCATGTAGCTAATTTTGGTTTGTCAGTATTGACATGGTGCTACGGACAATGATATGAAATTTTTTAAATAATATTTTTTTCTTTTTTCTTTTCTTTAATTTTTCCCCCTTCCCTTAGGGTCACAGGCAAGGGTTGAGATGCCCTAGCTGGCACTGGGTGAGGGCATGGTGGCCTTCGCTTGGTCTAGGCGAGAGGCTATGTGCCCATGCCTTGGTCGGTGAGAGCATCGTGGTCCTCACTTGATGGGGAACTTGTTTCTGCTTGAATTTGAGCATCTTGCTTACCCTAAGTGAAGGGGAAAAAATTAAAGTAAAGAAAAGAAAAGAAACAAGAAAAAATTATAAAAAGTTATTTTTAAAAAATGCCATGTCAACAGTGTTAGTGTTACATTAGTGCCAATCAGCCAAAATTATCCAAATGGACTGAATTAGCATATATACAAAAGATTTATGATTGAATTGGTGAAAAATATATATATTAGAATTGAATTGGTGCAATTGCAATAGGTTTATGACTTTTTTGATAATTTTCCTCAATTGTTGATGATTTATATCTTTTGGGCATGACAAGCCATGAGCCCACTTAGGTCAAACGCACTTAAATTAATTTTCTTGTGGATTTTGAGTGGAAATTTTGTTATAAGGTTTAACATAAAAAGTGTAATATCTATTTGAGTCTTGTTAGAGTATGCTCACAGGTCATTCATTAAGTATGCTAATTAAGGAATAAACAACCTTTTCAAAATAATAATTAGTGCATATTTTAAATAAGGGTGTAAAGTGGAGCCATTCTCTTAAAAGAAGGTTCACAGTCGACATGTAATTTAATCACATGACCACAAACTGGGGAATTTTCGCCCTAGTCAATTTTTCTTATTTTCTCTCTTTTTGTAACATCATCAATTTTGATCCCTTGAATAACGCCCATAAGGTCCAGAGTTAATCGACCATGGACCATTGGTCATGGGATTGATTGGTTCGATTGGTAAGGAATCAATGATTGGTCATGATCCAACCGACCGATTGACCTTCCATGAACTAGAAGAAGGATCAACTGTGAATCAATGATTGATCATACAAGTGGGATCAAATCATTTGTTCATGAGATGACCTTTGGATCGCGAGAATTGATCATGGGGTGATCATGAACGATCACAGATCGATGGATAGTCATGGATTGATCCCAACCAATCATGCCCGGCCACAGGTGATTCTATTTGGCCATGCTCCGATACACGGATGATCTAGCTCGACCAAATGCGATCGTGTTCCAACCAAAAATACATCATTCCATATTTAATTCTTAGTGATTGAAAGTGAATCATGAATTGATGATATTTGATAATGGATTGAATGTAAATCGACCATGGACCCATGCAATAGGTTAGGGATCGATTAGAATGAGTCTTGGGATTGACCCGGTGATTCTATCACGAATTCTAAGGTCCATGAGTGCTTTGGTTTTGTGCTAAACCATGGATAGCCTTGGAACCATTTTTGAACTGACTGACGAACCACGGACTGTGCAAGAGAATCAATCGCAAGCAGGCCTTATGACAGGCCCAAAGATTGGCCCGAGTAAGCTCATCATGTTGACTCAAGGGCTGGCCATTGTGTTGACCTTGGTGTCGACCCTCCTAGTCGACCAACTGTCCAAAGGGATAGTTTAGGCATGTAAGGGGCACGATGGCTCAAACCTCTGGCACATGAGATTCGATTTTCGGGTGTATCTTGTAATCTCTCTCTCAGCCTCGGAGCCAATTTAAATGATTGATTTCTTGTGATCATCTCATTCTTGAAGAAAAAGACAAATAAAGAAATTCTCTAGAAACTATCATTTATGAGGATGATGAGTTATGGTGGTGAGTTGTCTAAGAAAGAGATTTAGTCATGATTGCATGAGGATTTGGCTTGATGGCCAAGGTGATGAGTCGCCACCCATGTGGACAATTGGAAACGGACACCTGAGACTCTCATCATGAGCTTAGAAGGTATAGACGTCGATTTGGCACCTCAGGTGCCACCTCCTTAAGAATGCATTAAATTTTATTGAATGAAGGGGAACTTAGGTGGACCAATGGCAGAAAGACAAACATGATTCTAGAGCCTTCTTGGAAGCTCTAGATGGCCACTTAATCATGTTAGATTGCCATCTCAAATTCTAGCCTAACCAGCTCATTAAAGTAGGAATGTCACCTAAATAAAGTGGGTGTGTCACTTCAAAAAATTTGGTTGGACCGTTTAGAAGTGCAATGATGAGGACGGGAATAATAAATAGGAGAAGCCTCTTCTCATTTCTCACCATTTTGCCAATCCTCTCCTCCTTTGTTTCTCTTTTGCCCCATTTCCTCTCTCCTTCGGCCGTGTAACCGCCGCCCTTCACCAAACAAAGTCTTTTGGTTTCTTGAGTGTTGTCCACGTAAGTAGAGCTTCCTACTTCTTCCTAGTATTGTCATTTCTATCGCTAAGTCTAGGCGATCCTCTTTTGACAAACTGTGGTTAGTATGGGAGACTATGTACTTGTTTACTTGTCCGTGAGTCTAATGCTTGTGCTCAAGTCTTTCACGACTTCAATGATGCCATGGTTCATTGTTTGTGTTCAACACAAGTCGAAGTTTGCCCAGAGCCATAAGGCTTGAGTCAGTAATAGGATGTTCCAAACTCAAGGCTTGTGCGGCAAAAAGATCGCCCAAGGCCATGAGGTCTTGGACTGGCATTGAGGCATACCAAGTCCTAGTCTCACTCGGTACAGGGATCACTCAATCCACAAGGTCTTGGTTGGCATTGAAGTGTCCTGAGTTCATGTCTTGAATTGATTTGAGAACCTTGATACGTGACAGTTTAGCTAAGCCTCGGACTTAGAGTTGTTCACGATATCACTAGGATTGGGTCATAGGAAGCATGACACACATGATTATGTATGAGCACACCTTTGTGGGGCTATGAAAGTGGCGGCTATATGAAAAGATGCCACTTGAAGTGGATGACAATGCCACCATGTCAATAGGATACCTCGTTAATGAAGACAAGATGCCCCTATGTTAATGCGATGCCTGGCTTAAACCCAAAAGCCTGAGAAGCCTCGGTTAAGCCAAGATGCCCTGATTGAGCTAGGAATCCCAACATGAAGCTAGAAGCTTTGGTTGAGTTGAGAGGACCTACTTGAGTCAGGACGATATTAAATGAAATTCATGATTGCCGGTTGTGCTTAAGCTTGGCTTGTATACGTTCTTACATTAGCTGAAGGTTGAGTAAGTAAGACTCTTACATGTAGTCGAGGCATATTATGTGAAATTGCTATTGATTTGCCATCGACGCTATTTGAGTTGTTTTAACTAGTCTTTGATGAAAAATGTTTTATTAGCCGAGAGTTAGGAGTTTTACTTACTGAGTTCCCAAGACTTACCCCCTTGTTTTATAGGTGAATAAGTATGACTGCTAAATGTTTTGACTACCCTATAAAAAATAGTGAATCCTGCTATAGATGTGATAGATGTGGATATGGATATTACACATTGCAAGCTCGAGTCCACCATCTAGATCAATGAGGGCTTAATGAGTTGGTTCCTCTCCATTTCTAGGTGTGGTATGCGTAGTTCGATGGTAATTGGGTCGGACCTCTCCAATACTTTGACGAAGTGTCCAAAGCGTCCGTTGAGGCGACGTTTGATGGGACGGTCCCTAGCCCTTGAGATCAACCTGAGTGGAAGGGTTTCCAATTTTGGATAGCCACAGTAGTAGTGGAGCTAAGGAAGCCCGGCCTTTTGTATGTAATAATCTAGAAAGAAAGATAGAGCTTGCAATGTAAGCTTAATGTAGTATAAGTAGTTTGTTTGAAAGTCTTGCATTCCACATTCCCCTTTTATACAGATTAGGGTTGATGTATTTATGCTTCCTCATGTACAAATGAACAAGATAAAATGAATCGAGTTTGTAACAAACCTAGGATGTTGCAAAAATAACCTGCAACTCGACTCTTGTTTAGGGGTTGTGACACTTTTATTCTTTCTTCTACACTAAGGTCCTCTACATCCAAACAAGCTAGAATGATGGAGATGTGATTTTGATTGGAATTTCGAGATGAAGCATTGTCGCAGTCATTCCATATGAGATGAGGGACAAAATCATAGAAAACTAACTGAGAATAATGGAAAGAAAGTGTAGGATCATTTGTTAGAAATCTCCCCATCTCAACCACAAATTTGGTGATTACTCTTCACTTTGTGTTTCTTAACGAGAGGGCCACCCTCAACATGATATGTTAATGTGTAATTTATATGCATCATAAGGTCTTTATGTAATCATGTTTCTATTTACATACTGACTATAATTAATCACTATTATTAATACATATCATATAAACCTAATTGGATTGAGCCACGATAAATAATTTATGGTTATATTCTCTCTAACTTTAAACACGAACACAATGTGTCATTGAGACTATTTGGATTTGGCATTACTTTGTGAGCTTAGGGTCCCTTTTTTATCCTCTCACTGTTTATAGTTACAACATTTCGTCTCTACTGTGCCATCTATCTTGCCAATACAATCTAAATACTTTTGGTTGATGGGCGGAACGAGTATAAAATAAGCCCGACTTCACAGCCCATGAGCTCCACACCAATATCGTCAATGATTGACTTCACAAAGGATGATTTTGAATTTTTCATTGGGAAATGCTATTTCCATAACCACTCGACCACTCTCCCCTTCCCGGGTCGAGGCCCCCCTCAATGGGTTCTATGAAGGAGGGCGCCGCCTCATGGTTGAGTCAAGGGATGCCTATTTGCCATCTGTAGATTTTCAAAGACCGGTTGAAATTGATACACTTTCTCTTTTCCTCGCAATTACTCTCCTAAATACCATTTCCTTTGAAATAACTCGTAGCAGCACTCTTCGGTGCGTTAAACCAACTCCAACCAAGAGTTGGCCCTTTACCAAAGATGAGATTGCACAACTTCAATGCACAATGCTGCCCATTAAAGGTGGCGGACAGTGATGCTGACGAATTAAGTCATAACATCTAAACATCAGACCCTATTTCTTTGGATCACGGGTCGTCACTCCTACATCCAAGATGTAGCACATCCCCTCGCGAGAGGGAAGGGAGGTGGTGATGAGGATAACCCCATTATGGTTCTGGATCAAGGTTTTCAATAGGATAGCAGGCAGGTTACATGTTTCACTGTGCCGAGTTGTGAGGTGCAAGTGATGTCACTCGGGGTATGCGCTAGCACCCTTGACAGGCACTCCAGAACCGGCCAACGCTCATAAAAACCCAGGTTAGTTGGTCTCACTTTCTCTCATGTATATATATCTTGAGAATCAACATATTAATTTTACCTATTTTCGATTCAGAAAATCATTAATTTTAAATTCACTTTCTCCCAGAATTTTAGTAGTCTCTCTCTTTCCAAGGCTCATTCTGATAAAGATAACAAATTGGGCACATTTATTTCATAATGCGGTTCCTATGCAATTTGAATATTATATCGCATACCATTGAGTTTTCCACCATCCACTCATTAATTGTTTCATGTGTAAAGTCGAATTGTATTAAGGATTTGATTCCGTCATTGTAGGGGAAAAAAATGGATACATGGCTGGATCCCCTGGATCCCCTCATAGCAAGAAGAAGGAACAATCTTCGGAAAAGTCATCATCACAATATAACGTCATTCGAAAGGAAAGGTCCAATTAGATCGGACCCCTTCGGAATTAATCAGTAATGCGTTCGTACCTACAAATTGAAAAACAATGCCGATCTTTCAAAATGCTCAACTTGGATTTTTCAGTTCCAGGGACACAAAGTTGAGCAAAAGGAAATCTAAATTGGTCATTTAAATGGATCAATCTCATACAAATTTTCATTTTTGCTCAACCTCTCGCCGCCATTGATGAGCTTTGATTTGTATGGGGAGATGTTGCTGAGATGAGATTCGAGTTGCTCTATACTTTAATCGAAAATTGAGAATTGACTGGGGTTGGAAATTGACGGGCTAGACCAAGGGAAAGTTAGTACTGGAGATCGAAAGATTTTATTGTAAGGGTACCTTTATTTTAGGGAAAATTATCAAAAAAGTCTTAAACCTATTGCAATTGTGTTGATTCAATACTAAACTTATCTTTTAGCCAATTGAATCCTAGACTTTTTGTAATTATGTCAGTTCAATCCATTCGGCTAGTTGGCATTGATGTGGCCGTTGATCGGCATGGACGACTAGTTTTTTGTTAGTATTTTTTCAAATTTTTTATTTATTTTAAAATCTTTTTTTTCCCTTCCTCCTTCCTCCCTCCTCCCCCCTCCTTCTTCCTTTGCTCGGGCGATTGGCCAGAGGGGAGGGCCGGCTGATCACCGGATTGAGCAAGCTTGGTGAGCTCACCTCCCCATTGCTGGCGAGGTGAGCCCTGCCAGCAGCAAGGCAAGCTTGACCTCACCTAGTGACAGCAAGGCGAGCCCTCATTGGTGGCTAGGCAAGCTCACCTTTGCCTAGCGATAGTGAGGTGAGCTCGCCTGGCCCCTCAGGCTGGTGATAGGCCAGCTCTCCCCTTTGGCCAGTTGTTGAAGCAACGAAGAAGGAGGGAAGAAGAGAGAGGAAAAAAAAAAAAAAAGGAAAAAATATTAATAAAAAATCGAAAAAAAAATATTAATAAAAAATAGTCGCCGGTGTTAGTCGGTAGCCACGTTAGCGCTGGCCAACCAAATTTGGTTGAATGGACTGAACTAGCATAATTGCAAAATGTTTGGGACTCGATTAGCCAAAAAAATAAGTTTAGAATTAAATTGGCACAATTGCAATAAATTTATGACTTTTTTGGTAATTTTCCCTCTCTGTTCATCTACCGAAAAGCCTGAAAGAAACTCTAGCCTTTTGTTTTACGAATAAAGTACGTGGAGAGGATATGTATAGAGAAATATCATACGAAAACTTCAAACTTTCTAACTTCGTCAATTTGAATGTTGATTCGATGTCCAACTCAGTCAACTTTCCATGCATACCTCGAGTCTACTCTAAGATTCTGCCTCAATGAATTTCTTTTTTTTACTTGGACTTGACTTGATTTTTGTATTGAATGTCCTTTGGTTTATCTCTCATGGCCATTGAGAACTAGGGTAAGGACACTAGGGTCATGAGTCTTGGCCTTTCTAGACTTGGGCTCAGTCTCGATGAACTTGGGCTCGAGCATCAAATTGGGGTTTCAAGCCCACATGCTAGTGATTTAGGCATGGGAATTGAGTACTAGAGCATGGCCACCAAGGACCCATGCACAAACTGTCACACCTCGATCCTTGAGTATGCAACTACTCCAGTTTCACTTGCAGTCATTTAAATGCGACGTTCTAGGACGCGTCACCGACCATTATTTTTATATTTTAGTTAAATGCATGCGGTAGCTAATCACAACCATCCAGTCAATTACATTAGCAGGGATAGTAGGAAAACCCAATCAAAAACACATTCAAAAGTGTCACTTTATTTATTTACTAATTAATCTTAGGAAGTTTACAAGTACAAGCCCTTACAATGGGCATCTTCCTATTGAGCCAATGAAATCAATAAGGTCAGGGTTAATCTACCTCTTTCAAATACGGCCACAGGCCACAACATGTGCCGATTCTTCATCCTACGGACTTGAAAATGCTTATACAATAACTAGTGAGATAAAATATTAGTAAGTTATAATCCTAAGCCTCAGTTAGGAAACTCGTTCGTCTCAAGTGCAGCCTAATCTTGCAACCTATTAACAATGACAGATCAATTGCAAAGTGACTACCGCTTTGCTCTGTCTATAACATGTAACTAAACCTCAATCATAACATATACCAACAGCCATCAAATGCAATCACAAGCAATTTCACCTTGCCTTGGCATACATACCTTGAATGATATAATATAACTCATGCCATAGCAACTTCAACAAGCAATTCACATAATCAAAACACATTAAAATTTTCCATGCATCATCATTCACACGTGTTCAGATTATTATGACCCTTTGGCAATGGCACAATCTTATGGTTGATGGTCTACTGGTCCAAAAACCAGGTATTATCCCATCATATTAGGCACGACTATGTCCGGATCTCTCACCTGGACGGCATTCCCGAAAGAGCATAGGCATGGCCTTTACCGCGACCCGCATCTGACCACTGTCAAGCAACCGATAAAAATTGGACGACCTCAACGATCACGGCACAACCCGAAGGTTGGTGGTTTTTTGGCGGCATTGGGTGTTCTTCTTATGTGACCATGCAACGTAACCGTTAACCATATCATTTATTTCTTTTCTCTATCGCCAATGCAACCATAGTTCGTGCTCACGCAATATGCTATTGCAATTAATCACATGTACAATGCAATGCTATGCTCTTCAATGATCACATGAACTTGCATATTTTGACAATTCCAGGTATAGTCAACAAAATAAGTTCAAGTCATATTTCAATAATCAATCTCAACCAACCAAAACTATAATATTCACATGGTACTCAAGATAGCAATCAACAGTAACTATTCCCGTAATACATAACAAATACTGCTAACTTGTCCATAGGTATTTACTTCAACAAATGATCGCATACCTCTATTATTTAATTATAACCAATTATTCTCATAAATAATTGACTATAACCAAATAATTATAAACTCCCACGATTCCCATAATAAATATTAATATCTAGGAAAGTACTCTAGTTAATTATCCCGATAAATTACTATATCTCACAAAATAATCATAACTATTCACCATTTTCATAAATAATTACTTATAAGTAAGTAATTTACTTTCATAAAATATTCCATGAATATTTAAAGGCCATATAATATCATATATAACCATCAACCTTTCATAAATAAGCAATAATTAAATAAGTATAAATATTGCTCCATTTAATCAATTCTCAACAAATAATCATAATTAATTATTTCTCCAAAAGAATTAGTTATCCATAAATAATTAATAATTCGAAATTAATTAATATTATAAATAATTAATTAATTTCCACAAAATAATTTAATATTTCCATGAATAAATAATTTCCATAACATAAAATAATGATAATTAATTATTCCCATAAATAATTAATCATAATTAACTAATACTAATCCTTCCTCGACCAAATTAATTAACCAAAAACAAGATTAGTATAATAAATAAGGCTAATTAACCATAATCCAATTTAATTAGCAATAAACATACTTAAGTTACCATTAGCTTTTCTTAATCCCACTTAAGGTGTATAAATCACTCTTAAGCATAACAATCCTCATTAGTTATTAAACACACTTAGAACTAGTTAAACTACCCCTAACACAAGATTATCCCCTAACTAAGGGATTAGGAAAATGCTGAGGTGGTATTGGTCAACAGCAACTGGACCAGGATCTACCAAGGGAAGAGAATGGTAGAGGAAGAAAAAGGGAAATGGGGTTGGTCCGATGACTAGGTAGAGGACGGCAAGGCTTATGGTGGTGTCAGGTGCGTGGTCGAGCGACTAGGCTGAGCTGCGATGGAGGTGGTGGTCGTCGACTGGGGCAACAACAAATGAAGGGGAGAACAACAGTAGTAGTTGTCGACAAATAGAGGAAGAGGGAGGAGTAGGAGCTGTAGCTTGGGGTGGCTCGTGGCGGCTCGACACCTTGCGGTGGTCTGGCATGTAGCTGACGGCCGGTTGAGTTGCGGCGGTGTCTGGTTAAGCACGGCTAGAATGCAGTAGTAGCTACAAGTCATCAGTTCAAGGAGGCCAAGAGGGGAAGGGAAATGAAGAAGAAGAAGAAGAAGAGAGATAGGCACACATGGGATGTCAGAAAAGTGGGTGGGGAGAGAGAGAAGAGAAGACAATCAAAGGTGGGGGAAAAGAAAGAAAAAGATATGCGGCAGCAGAGAAGGGGGAAACGTGCAAAAGAAGGAGGATCGACGTGGGGAAGGAGCAAAATAAAAGAAAATATAATATAATAAAAAAAACTTCCCATCCATGCTTCTAAAAAAGGGCATTTTGGTAATTTTATCCTTGAAGTACAAATTCCCAAATTAATGAGCTTGGGTGTTTCAACAAGGCAATGTCCAATAATTTAATCGTGAAGTCCTTAAAAATTTGATACCCGAAATTAGATTGAAATTTGTGGTTAAATTCCATCAAATACGACTTTAGCATAGTCTAAGCTATGAGCGTCATTTAGGGATTTTCGCACGTTTGACCCGGGTTGATAATACATCTTCTAATTATGGGTGACTCTTGATTATCATGTAATCGTGAGGGTTCAATTGCTCACCTTGAGTACAAAGCCAAAAAGGAAATCGGTTTAACATTGTTCGCAGTCAGTATCGTAGTCATGCAAATCACTCATAATCCAACCACGTACTTCTATCGAATCGATTTATTTTCGTTCGATAACTAGCTTGTAACAATGTAGTATCATTCATCTCTGATCCTTATAGTCGAATAGTTTATCCATGATTGAATTAACTAGTCGTATGCGTATTGATCATTAATTGCCTTTCCGAATAGATCAATTAATTCATGAGTGACTAGCTTAGAGTAAATGTAACTAACAGTACGTTGATGAAATAACCATTTCATATATTTTGAAATGGTTCGAAATTCAAGATGTCACACAAGCACCGCGTTCTTGGGTTGGACCTTAATTGACTTGGGTATAAGAACTCAGCACCCAAGCATAGCCAGATAGGGGACCTAGGCATAGGCATCAGGTCTTGAGCTCAAGCATCAATGACTTGGTTGTTGAAGCCAAGTACCTAGGCATGGCACTAAATTCCTAAGTCTAGCATGTGTGGACTTAGGGCCTAGCCTTGATGGACCTAGCTATTGGGGTTGTTGGGGACTTGGGTAAGAGCACCAAGGTCCCAAACTTGGCCTTTGGGGTCTTGGGTTGTGGCGTTAGTGACTTGGGTGAGGGTGCTAGGAACCAAGGCATGGGCACTAGAGACTTGGGTACTAAGGTCTTGAGCTTGATCTCCATAGGCTTGGGGTCAAGCTCAGGCATTGGAGTCGAGTACCCACGCACGGGAAGTAGAGTCTTGAGTGGGTACTCGACTCTTGAGCTTAGGTGTAGTGACTTAGGTGTAGGAATCGATCCTTACTTAGATGGACACAAGACTTGGGCTTTGGGTAACTAGGCATGGCCACTAGGGACTAGGCATGGGGATTGGGGTCTTGGACACGGGAAGTGGGTCATGAGCCGAGACCTGAGGACCTGGGCACAAGCATTAGGGTTTTTGTGCTTAGTATTATGGAAAATATTTTTTGATTTTTTAAAAAAGAAACAATTTTCCTAAATTTGAGGATTCTCCATTGACTATAAAAATATTTCCATATGACTCATTATTCTAAACAATCTAAATACTGGAAAATGTGAAAATAGCTTCTACAAACAAATGCAACCAGTATCCATTTAAAATATTTTGTAGCTATGCTAGTTTATTCTCATTTTCCACTACACAATACCCTCAATTCAATTTCAACAATCTTATTAAAATACTTTTTGAGATATATATATTGTTACGGAAAGGGTGAGCGATCGAACAATAAAATAGACAGAATAAAGAAAATAAATCGGACACCAGATTTACATGGTTCGGTCGTAGAGACCTACGTCCATGGGAAGAACAACAACGAATTCCACTATAAAACAAGCGATACAACAAATATTACATACTTGAGTCACTCAAACACTCTCAGTATTTCCCAAAGTCCAATTACATCCAATAACCCACGCAGTGTTTAGCCCAAATATTTCCCGCGAAATGATCTCTCAATCTCACAAAGGAATTATACATGAATTCTTACCACAAGAATTTAATCAGCTACAAACACTTGAGTCTTCTTGGCGTAATTGCACAAACGAAATCAATGGAAAAAACTCCTCCCAAGCACTCGATGACGAATCGGCGCTTCAAGACCTCTTACATCAATAACGGCCCAATTCTTCTCCACACATGGCCGTATATATATAATGGACTTGAGGACTTTCCAATTCTTAAAAATCACTCCTACGTGGAGTAGAAAAAAAATACATAAAGATATAAAATCAAGAAATCCACACCTACTAGGATTAGGAAACAAATCAAACTTTTGCTTTGGGCTCAAACTCGAGACGTATTTTCAACAATCTCCTCCTTGGCTGGACGTTTGAGTCAAGTGACAGTCGCTTCAAAATTCAAACTCTACTGCTTCTCTCCCATAGCTCCCGATGGACCCAACTACCATAGATATCTTTCAAGTCCCGCTTGAATTTCACCATAATCGAGGACCTCATAATAACACCAATTCCACATACACCTTTAACTGCTATGCAATGATTTCTTGACATAATCTCCTTAACCACAGATAAAACAAAATAATTGTTGCATTAAATATCTGTCAAGAGATCAAATACGTACCTTGTCAATATCAGCAATTACAACAACTGATGGCTTTGCAAACTCCACCTCGTTACAAGCATTATTTGTGTTGACTACCACATTAGTACCCGCTACCTCAAGAGTTTCTAGTTGCAACTCCACCTCAAGTTGAACACCATTCAAATATGCATAAGTACTGTTATTACCACTCATAACCAGAAATACTGGAAACTTGTCAAACGTAATTTCTTTGTTGAAAACAAATGAATTTAACTCCGGGCACCACAACCAATAACCTTGCTTACCTTGTGCATAGCCTAGGAATATGCACTTTCTTGCCATTCCATCGAGCTTACCATCACTCGCTCAAATATAACACAGGCAACCAAATATTCTAATAATAGAATAATCAGCAACGTTACCTGACCACACTTCTTCGGAAGTCCGATGTTTAATTGCAGTCCATGGGGATCTATTCATCAGGTAGCTTGCCATACTAAGCGCATACGCTAGGAATCTCCTAACGATACCAGCATTAGAGATCATTTTGTGGGCCATCTCTAGTAATGTTCTGCTCAACAATTCTGCAACATGTCGTGGTTCATCGGTAGTAGTGCGGTATTTCACTATGCATTACTTCATGCAAAATTCATTTAACAGTTTCGAGCAAAACTCCATACTACTATCAGTCTGCACCCGCATGATCATCTTACCAATCTCCTTTTCGATCAAAGCTCTCAATTACATAATCCTGACAACAGCATCAAACTCATACCTAAGCACAAACGTCCACATCTTCATCGAGTAGTTATCAACAACTGTTGACATATATCTGGCATTCTTCCTAGAAGGAAACAATGACAACCTGCGAACATTCAAGTGAAGTAACTCTACAATTTTCGTGGTTTCTTTGACTATCGTACTGAATTGCACTTTCCGTCGTTGATCTAAATCACAACACCTGCATATATTCGGTTCATTAACAACATAACCACATAGCAGATTTCTTTCACTTAAAACCTCCAGGCTTCTCTCGTCAATGTGCCCCAAATGCATATGCCACAATTTGACTCTTGAATAGATGCATCTGACGTCTCCATAGT
Organism: Angophora floribunda; assembly: GCA_014182895.1. NCBI lineage: Eukaryota > Viridiplantae > Streptophyta > Magnoliopsida > Myrtales > Myrtaceae > Angophora > Angophora floribunda. Next base: position 34,046,708 of record CM024710.1, on the reverse strand, counting down.
GAAATCTGTCATCGTCTCACCTTGAAGCTCATACATACCATTGTGCTTGATTCCTTTCATTATCACTAAAGCACCTCGAACAACTTTTAAAACTCTATATTTTGAAAAATACTAACACCCAGCTGAATTTAAGGCACACAAGGAAATTAAGTTCTTCTTCGATTTTGGAATGTGCCTCACTCCAGTCAATGTCCTCACGATACCATTATGCATTTTGATTCTAAAATCACCAACACCTACGACATCGCATTCAGCATTGTTCCATAACTGCACTTTACTACCATCCGTGCACTAATAAGTAATAAACCAATTTCTATTTGGTATAGCATGAAAAGAACAACCATAATCCATCCATCAAACGATGAATAATCAGTGATAGACAAGACATGATCGACATTATCCGAATTACCAACATTTATAGCTGCAACATCATCTGTGAAATCAACTAAAATTTCCTTAATTCTCATTCTTTGGCTTAAGACAATTTCTTCGAAGATGCCCCCTCTTGCCACAATTCCAACATACTGCACCACTAGTCCTTGATTGGTTGCATCTGTTTATGTTCCTGTTACCATGTGTATTAGTTCATCCATTTTCACCTACTAAAGCAGTAGATACGTGTTCACTAGATTCTCTTCTATGAATATCATCACTTAAAATTAAATCTCGAACCCATCAAACGTTAAGCTTGTTAACCCAGAGGAATTACTAACAACAGTAATAGTAGTATTCCAACTATCAGGTAATGAGGATAACAGAATCAAAACACATATCTTATCTTCAAAGTCAATATCAACTGAACTCAATTGACTAACAATCACATTGAATTCATTGATATAATCTGCAACTGATGTACCTTCGCTCATCTTCAAGTTAAACAGATGCCGCATCAAATAGACCTTATTGATTGTAAGTGGCTTCTCGTACATATCTGATAGGGCTTTCATCAAACCTGCAGTGGTAGTCTCCTTTACAATGTTAAACGCAACATTACGAACTAACGTTAGTCGAATAAGACCTATAGCTCGTCTATCCAGCAAGTCTCAATCAGCTTTCTTCATCGTCTCTGGCTTCTTGCTCGATAGGAGTGCGTGCAGTTTCATCTGATAGAGATAATCTTCAATCTGCATCTTCTAGAAACCGAAATCCTTCCCATCAAATTTGTCGATTCTCACTTTTACTTCTTCTATCGCCATCAATTCGCTTCAGTTCAACCAAAGCCTAGCTTTTATACCAATTGTTGCGGAAAGGACGAGCGATCGAATAATAAAATAGATAGAATAAAGAAAATAAATCAGACACCAGATTTACGTGGTTCAATCATAGAGACATATGTCCATGGGGAGAGCAGCGACGAATTCCACTATAGAACAAGCGATATAACAAATATTACACACTCGAGTCACTCAAACACTCTCAGTGTTTCCCAAACCCCAATTAATCCAATAACTCACGCAATGTTTAGCCCCACAATTCCCTGCGAAATAATCTATCAATCTCACAAAAGAATTATACACGAATTCTTTCCACAAGAATTTAATCGGCTACAAACACTTGAGTCTTCTTGACATAATTGCACAAACGAAATCAATGGAGAAAACTACTCCCAAGCACTCGATGAGGAATTGGCGCTTTAAGACCTCTAGCATCAACAATGGTCAAATTCTTCTCACGCATAGCTGTATATATATAGTGGACTTGAGAACTTTCCAATTCTTGAAAGTCACTCTTATGTGGAGTAGGAAAGAATACATAAAGATATAAAATTAAGAAATCCACATCTACTAGGATTAGGAAACAAATCAAATTTTTACTTAGTGTTCGATACATATTTTCAACATACATAGTGTTCAACAGTTAGGATGACTCTGTGAGGTCAAATAAATTACACATTAAATTACAAGACAGATATTTAAATTGGATTTGCAAAGTAACGTAAGTAAAATAAGTTACTGCGAATTTGTCTTTTTTTCCTTACGTAGCATTAACGTTAAGAACCAACAATCGGAAGTCTCTTTTCTGGCCACGACGGTACAATATAATTGCACTCCCACCAAAGACAGTACATTATCGCTATTTAGCACAAAATACGAGTGCCCCTTCTGTTCTCTTTCCTCTCTTCCTCATCCATCGTATCGCAAAGATTCTCACCCCTCGTCTCCGGCAAGCACAAGACAAACAGCCCGCAACACCCAATGACCAGCCCAAAAACCCCATAAAACAACACCCCATCCCCTCTCTGGCCAGCGGTGGCCACCAGCAATGGGCTGAACACGCCGCCAAACACCGACGCCTGCCGCACCATCGACACCGCCGAGTTGCGCACGCAAGTTGGGAACAGCTCTAGCGTGTATATCAATAACACATCAAGCGCGGTGCATCCACTAAAGAAAGAGACTAGCTCCAAGCCAATTTGCAACTTTTGCCACACCTGGCCCACCAAAATGCACATCACACTACAAAACCCACTGAGTGTCGTGAAGAAGAGTAGAGAACTCTTCCTATTGAGCTTCCCTATGAGGAGGAAAGTGACCAGGGTCGATGGCAGTTCCGCGAGGGCGTTGAGCGTGACGCTCGAGTAGAGGTTGAAGTCCAAGTTCCCGACCCCGAGCGGCATCCCGTAGTACACCATCCCTGTTCCGAACCCAACCAATATGACTGTACATAGCCGGCGAAAGGCCCATCTCTTTTCCAAAAAGGCCTTGATTGCCGAGAAGATGTCCATGTTGTTCAAAGGGTCCTCGTTGAGCAAGATCGAGGAGAAGCCCTCGGTGAGGGGGCTCGCACCCGCCGGTGCTATGCTCTTCAGGGTTTCCACGGCCTCTTCCCTGCGTCCCATCATGAAAAGCCATCTCGGCGACTCGCAAACCGAGAAATGGACCAGGACACAGTAGCCAATGGCCGGGACTGCTGTCCAAATGTATAGAACTCTCCATGACGAACCTCGGTTCAAGTAGGCGATCACGGGCAATGATAAAAACCCTAACGTGAAAGTAAAGAATCCCATCATCCCGACACTTCCTCGCCACTTCTTGCCCACTAGTTCCGATGCTAGCACAAGAGCACACGTGCCGATTGTTGTGCGTCCAAATCCGGTGACGAATCTCAAGCAGGAGTAGATCCAAACGTTGGTGGAGAAGACCGTGAGTAGGGCTGAGCAAGACACGACTGAACACGAGAGGAAGAGCATGTTTTTGCGGCCGAGGGACGAGTCGGCGAGTGTCGCCAAAAGCAAACCGCCAATCAAGCATCCCACGAAGAAGGATGAAGCCGGTAAGCCCCTTATTGCCGAGTTTGCGCATTGAAGGCCCCACTCTGAGACTATAGAGGCGTGCTTGGGATAATCCCATTGCCATGAGGAACTGTTCGGAAGTTGACAAACGTCAGACATGGAGTTGCAATACTCGTCATCGAGATTGGTACAGTGCCACGGCGGTTGAACATCGGCGAAAATGCTTAGGAACGTTTGCTGCGCATCGAAGAACCCAGCAAGCGACACGAGCGAGGCCTGTATGAGCTGAGCCCACCCGAAATCTTTCATCGACTGCTCGATCATCGAGTCCAACGACGGGTGGTGGTTCTCGAGCTCCGGAAATTCGTGATGGTCGCTGCCGGTGGTGGATTGGGAGAGCAACAGAGTTGGATCGGCCATTCTTTTATGCGCTTTGCTTCCAGTTGGATTCGGAATTTCTTTCGTATAGCGGACAAAGAAAGTGAAGTAGATGATTTAGAGATACGTAAATTGTTTAGAAAAAAATGTAAATTTTATTTATTTTTAATTAGTTTTTGGCCAATAGTAAGCATGATGCATGACTGTCTTCAAACAGCCAAAGAAAGTCTGCAAGAAGCCACACGTTAAAGAAGCTGGCAAAAACACAGGAGAGGATAGCATGCATGAAGACAAATGGAAGTCTACAAGCATGTTTGAAGTTGGACGTGCTCTTCGGATAAAATTTTGGCAACTCACGGCAAACAAGAGGAAAAGTTTAACTTTGTTTCTTGTATTTTGAAATCAATTTTCCTCAAGCGATGGAGTCCAGGCGATGGGTTTCTTTTTTTATTTTTTTATTTTTTGTTCAGACAGGCGATGGGTTTCAAGCGGTGGAAATACTTAAATATTTAGGTACGTGAGCTATTTTGTAGAGTTTTTCAAGCATATAGAGAGACATAGAGAGAGATCTTTTCTCATATGCAGAGAAAAGCTTTCTTTTGCTTTGTTATGCACCCGACTACATACTAGACACTTTTTTGTCTAGTGTCGTTGGTCTCTTTCATCCATCTCCTTCGTTGTTGTGTTATACCATCGAGCTTCCGCGAACCTAAATTTGGTTCCAACAAGTAGAATGCGTAGGATTTATGTTGGTCTTGCTTGTGTCGAGTATAGTGAATCGGGTAGACCCTAAGTTCACTTGGTTGAAGTTTGGCCAGATGTTTCACTTGGTTAAATTCTTGCTGAAACGATTTTCTAATATGATTTGACTTCTGAGTAGGAAAGACGACGGAATTGAAACGATTAAGTTATTCCTTACTTGAATATTATTATTACGTTGCTTTAGATTAGGTTAGAAAAAAGTGTCAAAAAAGTCCTAAACCTATTACATTTATGCCAATTTAATCCTAAGTCTTTTAATGGTGCCAATTTAGTCCTAAATTTTTTGACTTGGTACCAATTTAATCATAAACTTTTAAACTAATGCCAATTTAGTTTTAAATATTTTGACTTAATGCCAATTTAGTACTTAGCTAAAATTAGCCAAAATGATTGAATTGGCACCAAGTCAAAAAATTTAGTACTACATTGGCGCTAATTTAAAAGGTTTAGGACTCAATTGGCACCATTAAAAAGTTTAGAACTCAACTGGCACTAATGCAATAGGTTTTGGATTTTCTGACACTTCTCCCAAATTAGGCTTATGACATACATTTAAGGACTCTCTTCCTGGTTATATAAATTAAGACTCATGCGAATCAATGACCATAAATTGCGACATAATTACATGTGATCCTCACTAAACTACAAGAAAATGTGCATTAATAGTGCAATTCGAAGTCTTCACATGAATAGATTTAATAGATATGATTACTTAATTGTCTCGAACTTGAAAGGTGAGGGGGGTGGGTTGGACCAGCAAGCGTGGATGGGTTGGGACCAGCCCACAAGGTGCACCAAACGGCCGCTTCATTAGGCCGCAATAAAAGCAAAGTTATTAAAGGAAAAGGATGAAAACAGAATGAAAACGAGACCAATTCTTTGTTTTTTTTTATTTGAAATATAAATATCATTTATAAGATGATGTACAAAAGTTTTGGGGAATTCCCCATCATTACATAGATAATTAAGAGCACAAAAAAATTAGAGTGGGAGAGTCTCCATGTAGTAGCCAAAATTACATTTATCTTGGAGAATTTAAAATTTTTGTAAAATGATGCTTACTTTCTGACAAAGTTACGAATTTTAGCCACGATGATGGGGACATCATTTGACTTATTTTGGAAACATCTGCAGTTACGTTTCATCCAAATGTAGTATATGGTTACTAAAAAAATTACTTTGAGAAGCTTTGCTGCCAAGTCCTTGCCTTTGGTAGCCCTAATCACCCATTGAATTTCATCATTCCACCCTCCTAAGTTATGATGGATTCCGTATGTGCAAAGATAATATGACATATGCTTCCCATCCACATGCACTGAAAGAATAGATGATCTCAATTTTTCAGACCAATCAAACAGAAATTACAATGGATTGCTACTGTAGGTATCTGACGTGATATGATCTTTGCTATTGGCAGTTTTTTCTACAAACTAGCCACCTGATAAAATTGTATTTGCTAACCTCGCTTGTCCATATCAATTGGTACCATCCCACAATTGGTCCCTCATTCCTGAATTCATTATATAATTCTTTGCAACAATACTTTTGTCTAAATATGGATGGAGTTAAAGTTAGCTTCAGTTTAAGAATACCACGCCGACTCCATGTCATACTACCTTCGATTTCAAGCTGCATAATTGAGATGCCTCTACATTTGGTACTATGAATCCACTTACTCCATAAGGAAGACGATGGGCAATTTAAGAGGCTTCAAAGCATGTGGCCTAGTAAAACTTTGTTCCATAGATTTAGATCGAACAACCCTAGTCCTCCCTCCCTCTTTGGCAAGCAAACAATTTCCCAAGCAACTTTATGCGATCGATGACCTTCCATATTTTCACTCCATAAGAATTGTATAATCTTCTTCTCCACTTCTTATATGGTTTGCTTTGGAAGTAAAAATATTTGCATCCAATAAGTACATGTGGAAATAAGTACAAATTTGGCCAACTGAAGACAATCGGCATTACTGATATGCTGCATGCCCCAACCTTCTATTCTTTTGAAGATTTTATCGATCAAATTTTGCAATCTATGTATGTGAATCATCTAGTGACAAGAGGAACACCAAGGTATCTAATTGGAAGGGTACCTATGGAGAAAGGCGTGTGATTCAATATAATACCCTTTTCTACCTCGGCCAATCCAGAGAAATTTTTTTTGGCATTTATCTAGGTTAAAATGTAGTCTAGTGAGATTTGCAAAATCATTAAGTGCTTCAACAAGGCAGATAACAGAATCGGCATCTCCATGAGCAAAAAGAAACAAATCATCAATAAAGCATAAGTGAGTGATTTTCTCAGTTTTACAATGCCAATGATACTTGAAAGAAGATAGAGCTCATTTCTCAATGATAATTCTGTTACGAATCTCCTTAACCAAGACAAATAGATAAGGAGAGAGTGGGTCACCTTGTCGTAGTCCATTGGTGCCAGCAAAGTAGCCAACATGTTTGCCGTTAAGGTTTATCAAAAACCTCAGTGTAATTATGCATTGAGCTATCATATCAATCAACCGTTGTGGCAAGTTGATTGCTCTTAAAACCCCAAGTACTGCCTCCATCTTTAGGGAATAAGGAGACAATTGCCACAAAAATAAGGAGGCATACCGCTCATAAGGGATACAATTGTGTCTGGAGTTGCCAAGTATGTGTTGGTAATAGGAGACAATTGTATCCCTAAGAGCACTTTCATCTATGATAATAGTTCCATCATCAAGTGAGAGCTGAGTAATTTTGTTCCGAGCACTTCTACGCATCATGGAAACAAAGAAAATCCTATTGTTGTTGGCCCCCTCTTTAAGCCATAAATTTCTAGATTTTTGCTTTAGGAGAACTTCTTCATGTTTACTAAGGGTGAGTAGTTGCTTCAGTTGTGCTTTCTCTTCCTCTTGCCTACTCATACTGTAAGGGTTCAAAGCAAGAACTCGTTTTAATCATTGTAGGTTCTCCGTGGCTATCTTGACCTTTAGACGCAAGTCACCAAATTAAGATTTATTCAAGATATTGAGTCATTGTTTCAATGCTTTGAGCTTCTTTACCAGAATAAACATTTTTGATCCTCTAATATCCTGTTGACAACAAGCATGGACTATTGGTAGAAAATTGCAACTTTCAGTCCAAAAATTGAAGAATTTGAAAGATGGCTTCCTTCTCCGAGTAGTAGTGTCAAGACATACCAAGAAAGGGGAATGATTTGAAACACCTAGTAATAAAAATTCTATTGAATAATGAGAGTACCTAATTTGCCAATTTGCATTAATGAAGACCCTATCAATCTTGTTCGCTCTAAGATAATCATTGGACCTTTTATTTAGCCATAAAGATCTCCATTCAACTTTAGTATTACATCCATAAATTGCGGAAAGGAGAAATGGGTCATCTCTCGGATTCTCAACAAGGTAGTGTATGACTTGGTCGGAAACTTCCATCATAGTTAGGCTTATAATGGACGGTTTCCACAATACCCATACTCTACCGAGATTGTTGCTCTGATAGTTATGAATGCATTTCCAACCTTGAAACTTGTTTTTGATGACAAAGTCAGCAATTACCTCTTTTATTTTATGTTCAATCAAAATAAGGATATGAGGATCTTGAGACAAAGCAAAATCTACAAGCTCTTTTTGTTTAGGGCTACTATTACGACCATGTACATTCCAAGAAAAGAGATTCATTGGTCAAGAGGTTCAACCCTACTCCTTGCATCTTCAAGTAAAGCAAGGGGGCAGTCAAAGATATCAGGATGATTGCCCTCTCCCAATAATGCAAATCTATTTTCTAAGAAAGTCAAAGAATTGGGAGTAGCTGCACTTTTGTTATGGGAGCCTTTCTTCTTACTTCCAACTTGCTTGACATCTATAGAGGATAAACTCGACTAGGAAATGGCCACGGCTATATAATGGGTGTCGTAACCTCTCGTTTCCCATCTAGAGGAAAAATGAAGAGGTTTAGGGGGTATTGCCAAAAGAGGCGGGCCAACGGTCCTCAACTAGGCTCAGGCTCTCCAAAGCCCATACCTCGTGTGACATTGGATTTTATTTTTTTAGTTCTTAAGAACTGAAGTATTTTTAGGAGTCGCCACTAGCCTATTAGGGTCGGCTAGAAACCAATCGAGATGTGGGAGGGTCGTCTCAATTCCTACGTAACCGGAGATTTCCAAGAACGGGGACTTATTTAAACTAATATCTTTACAACACCCTTTCGATACCTTTAACTTAGAAGGTTGTTTATCTAAATAGCCACACAATCTTGATTACCATTTATAATCCTTATCAAAGCCATTAAGTGTCCATGCAAATGTTTTTGTGGGTAGTTTTCATTAAGGTCTAAACCAATCCTAACCTAATTTAGGAAAGAAATTAACGCTCAAATTATTGAAGAACAGTACAATAAGTAAACATCCAAGAAATTGAAATGACTCGAAAGTAAATGCGGAAAAGGAAAACCCCATGCGAGTCGGACAAATAATATTACATGGCCTTGTTATCAAGCCCCAGGACAAAACCTCGTGAGCAAAAATGGGAATTTAAATGTGCATGAAATTACCCTAAATGCATGAAGTTACTCTAAAAAAATTTAATCCACGCAAAATAAATTATTTACAAAAATGGTTATAAAACACTAAAATAGCATTAAATTAGGAAAATGACTTTATCGAATTAGGAAAATTTCATAGATGTCACTTATGTCCTAATTTGATACTATTCAACATTTTTTATATATATTTTTTGAAATTTTAAGATTTTTCTTCTTTTTTTTGCTTTTTTTAAAATAATTCACTAAACCGATCTATGCTTGATTTACATGAACATGGACCAACTCAAAACATGAATGTTACAATAACTAAGCTCGAATTGATTGTTTCAAGATCGCAACTCGGTTTGGGCATTTCGTCGTACACTTTGTGCGCATCAAACCACCCCCAAACAGCTTCCTCAAGCCATATTTGTGGCCTTCAATCTCGACCCGTAAGCAAAATTAAGTAGACGTAAAGTATCAAAATTATAATAATACACACAAAGAACAGGATTAGCTAGAAATAACTGTCTAAAACGCACAGGAACAAAGTTGAAATCAGCCTCAAATATGTGAGTTGAGCTGTTTTTGCAAATCTGGGTGGTCAAGAGAACCTGCGGCATGCCCAGATTCAAGCCCCGACACTCATCACATGCGAGATCTTTGGGAAAAATTCACTTCATCCGAATGAAAATAGGTAACATGCAATTTCAATGCAACAAACATCACAGATAACGATTAACTGAACACATCGAAATGATCCCTCCAAGAAGCATACACGCATGGTCCACGGCGACCAGCCATGGATCAATGTGGGTCTGCTTGGTTTTTGGCTCAAGTTTTAGGCGATCTCATGGTTCATAAGGGGGCTTAAAGACCAAACCAAGTGGACTTCAGTATCATTTGTACACCCATATAGCATTCACCAAGCTCATGAAGACAGAAAACGCATGCAAAGGGGAGTATCACGCCAAACGTGTAGGGCTCATGAAGAGGCTTCAACACGAAAAATTCAAATTAGTTTTCCAGGCTGGTTTTCCTCCTGATTGTTCATGATCAAAAAATGTTCAAATTTGAACAAAAATACATCTAGAATTCTTATCTTGCTTCCTAGTTTCTTTTTGGGGCAGCTCTTAGCCGAGGAAGCCAAGAAATTGTCTTCTAAACGCGCCTGGAATTTGGCTCCTTCAAACTGGACAATGAGACCTGCAAAGAAAGAACTGACAATGAAGGTTTTCTGGTCCCCAAAACTAGTCTCCAAGACCTCTTTTGTCGTTCAACTTCAATCCAAACCCAACTATATTTATTCTAGTTTATTTTAGAAGACATTTGTTTTCCTCAGACATCCCTCATTTTTCTCAAAAGCGTTCGCTTTTCCTCACTCGTGACCAAACTGGGATCAACAACCGGGAAAAAATTTCAGGCTCTCTGCCCGCCAAGAGGGTATTTTTCAGGGTACTTTAGGAGGCCTTCCCGATCTCCATTTTGGACGTACGACCTTTGGTTGGAAAGATATTTGAGCGAAATTTCACTCTCTAGTTGAAGTTTTTCTCTATTTTTGACTGGAAGTTCGTAAAAATTTCACTTCTCTCCAAGGGTCAGTCTGGAATTTCTAGGCTGAGGTTTCTGAGTTGCTCGTGAGGGCGTCATTAGAGAACGATCGTGAGCTCCCTTTAATGCCTCTTGACTCCGACTTTTCATCCCCCAAAATAGCCTGCTTCGGAGATCTTACCTACTAATTGACCAATCTTTTGTTCTGTTTTTGCCCCCGATGCCAAGCCTGCCAACTGAGCTACTTCACCCACTCCGACTAGGCCGAGTTTCAGCTTTCGCAGCTGTTGAGCGTGCGGATTTTGCTGCGGTCTTCATTCGCCTTCAGCAGCTTATCCCTGACCAATTTTTGTCCACCTTCACTCATTATTAGAGAACGATCGTGAGCCCCCTTTAATGCCTCTTGACTCCGACTTTTCATCCCCAAAAATAGCCTCCTTCGGAGATCTTACCTACTAATTGACCAACCTTTTGGTCTGTTTTTGCCCCCGATGCCAAGCCTGCCAACTGAGCTACTTCACCCACTCCGACTAGGCCGAGTTTCGGCTTTTGCAGCTGTTGAGTGTGGGGATTTTGCTGCGGTCTTCATTCGCCTTCAGCAGCTTATCCCTGACCAATTTTTGTCCACCTTCACTCCTTATTAGAGAACGATTGTGAGCTCCCTTTAATGCCTCTTGACTACCGACTTTTCATCCCCAAAAAAGCCTGCTTCGGAGATCTTATCTACTAATTGACCAATCTTTTGGTCTGTTTTTGCCCCCAATGCCAAGCCTGCCAACTGAGCTACTTCACCCACTCCGACTAGGCCGAGTTTCAGCTTTTGCAGCTGTTGAGTGTGGGGATTTTGCTGCGGTCTTCATTCGCCTTCAGCAGCTTATCCCTGACCAATTTTTGTCCACCTTCGCTCCTTATTATGGTCTTCCATCTTGGGCAGATATCAGGCTGATTGGGCAGTGGGGTAGAATATGGTGGGGCCACAAATTTGCTTACTCAGCAGCTTCGAATTGAGACCAAATCGTGGACTGGGTTTTGGCAGCTGGTTTAGGTGCTTTAATCCATCAATTTGGCTTCTGTGTAGTTCTTTCAGTCCTTGACCGTACTTTACCATTCGCTTTTTCCAATTTTGTGAAAACGTCCCTCAAAGTTGGCCATTTTCTTGCTCGAGAATGCCCAATCTAATGCAATTTGGTCCTTTAGGCTCGATTTGATTAATTCAATCTGGCCCAAGTTCGATTTCAAGCTTAATTAGGGCCAAGATGATGAAAGTGATGCTTTAAGGGCTCGGGCAAAACTTTGTAAAATTTGCAAATTGGCCCCTCAACTTGTGGAAATTGCATTCTGGCCCCAACTTGCTGTTTTAATTCCAGCCCAATCCCAGGGCTTGGATAGTCACATTCAGATCCTCAGCTCCATTCTCTTCTTCTTCTTCTTTTTTCTTTCCTTTTTTTTTTGGGTTGATGTCAAGAAGAATAAATCCGTTTACAAGTTATACTAAGGGCCTGCATGGTAAAAATTGATTCTGTTCTCGGGAACAACTGATTCTATTCTTTTGTTCCCAAGAGTGAATTTAGAACAGAAATGCGTTAAGTAAATTTTTTGTTCTCGGGAACAAATTTATTCTGGAGAATAGATTTGGAGTAGAATCAAGAAGCAAAAAAAAGTTGCTTCTCGCTCTTGGGAACAACTTCAAGAATCAGTTTTTTTTCCCTTTCTTTTTTTTTTCTCTTCTCTTTCTCTTTCATTTTCTTCTTCCTCCCTCAGCCTACTACTACCCCATCACTGCCCACCACCGCCGGCGAGTTGCTGGGTGAGGTCCAATGAGCTCATCGGAGGCTCACCTAGCCATCGGTGAGCTCACTAGCAACTTGCCTAGCCTAGTCACCGGCGAGGGTCAACCTCGCCTAGGCGACATGCAAGGTCAACCTCACCATGGCGGCGAGGCCAACCCTCACATCGCCTAGCGAGGCCGAGGCTCCCAATGGCCCGACGAGGCAAGCCTCACCCAGATCGAGTGAGGAGAGCCTCACCCAACCACCAGGAGCCTTGGCCTCGCCAAGTGGCACAAGGGTCGGCCTCGCTGGGCCATCGGGAGCCTCGGCCTCACCAAGCGACGCGAGGGTCAGCCTTGCCTAGCCATGGCGAGGCCGACCTCATGCCGCTTGGGCGAGGTCGACCCTCACCAGGCCACTGGCGAGTTCACCGAACCTCACCCAACCGGTCGCCGGCCACAATGAAGGAAGGGAAAAGAAAAAAAAAAAAAAAGAGAAGAAATATGTATTTAAATCATTAAAGAATTAAAAGAAAATATTTTGGATTAGAAATTATAAGGTTTTACCAAATGCATTTTTGTTCCTGAAGTAAAAATTTTGGACAGTTACCAAACTCCTTCAAATGCTCAAAAATTGTTCCTGGGAACAGAATAAAAAATAATCATTTCTGAGAAAAAATTGTTCCTAGGAACTTAAGCATTACCATGCAAGCCCTAAATGACTAGGTAATCTATATGCAAGAACTTAACATGAAATATTTTTGTGGAAAAAAAAGTTCCAATTTTTTTGGAAATATGTAAACATAATCTTGGGATAAAAATTTAGGTGTCAACAATGGGGTTTAATATTAATGCGAGTAAATGCTAGATCAATCCATTTACTTGACTAGAGTTCCATTCTTTCATATAATCAATGCAATTTTGAGTTATTGTGAGCCAAAAATAACAATGCCTATGCAATAACCATTTTATTTTTATCCTAGCTTGATGTGCATTACAAATCCTTTCGTGTGCTTTTGTCATAGCCAACATCAATTCTTGTCTATTCAGACATTTCAAAATAGCCACTTGACAATCCAATTGTACAATTCATCTCCAAGAAGAACTTATCTTAAAGCTTGTCCTTTTGATTTCTTATCTTTCGAACCAGGATTTTCAATACTTAAGAATGATGTGAAAAAGAGGGAAATCTAAATGAAATTTCTCTATATTTCGATGTATTGATAAATAGTACACGAGCTTTTGTATAAGCTTTATTAGAAAACTAATTAAGGTAACAAGACCTTGTGTTTGAAAAATAATCTGAACAATGTCACAAAGTCTTTGATTAAAATCAGCTCAATGGATCTAAGGCAAGGCAATGCATGGCGGCGCGTGTGATGGTTTTAGACTTCTGTTGACCATTAGATTTCAATACGTCGAATATGTTCATTTTTCTAGCTCAAGAGCTTTTTATTTTTTTGTTGAAAAGCACAAGAGCTGTTTTGAACCACAAGACTTGTACATTCTCTTGCAAATCACATCCACTAATGCAAAGCCAAAATCCACTTATCTCTGTAGCACAGAGGACTAATTGAACGCTCGAACAGTCTCAATCCCTTGTTAATATTGAGAAAGGAGTTGCAGATATTGACTTAGATGTCATCCGTTCCCATTGGATTGTTCGCCTTTAGATTTATATGTTCATGGGCATACATAACCGACCACAAGCCCACTCAAGTTAAATGCGCCTACATACTTTTCTGCAGACATTGCTTTTGAAAAAAGTGCCACATGAATGCGAGTCTTGTTAAAGCATGCGCACGAGGCATTGGTTAATTATGCTAATGAAGAAACGAATAACTACTTTCAAAATTATAATTATGTATAACACTAGGCAGTCGGTTTATTATAAAGTATAATACTTTCCTTGATCGGTCGCTTAACCAGTGTCCTAAGGCATTCGCCAACAAAGTATAATCAAGCCTGAGAAGTTGCTTGTCATTTTTGCTACAAATACAAGGAAGGTTGTCCAGATTGGATATGCAATCAAACAACCCTTTTCGGCCACACCAACGCGACAGAACTGGCACTCCCCCCATCGACTGCACATTATCGCTATTTAGCACAAAATACGAGGATCCCTTTTGTCCTCTTTTCGCTCTGCCTCATCCATCGTATCACAGAGATTCCCATCGCTTGTCTCCGGCAAGCACACGACAAACAGCCCACAACACCCAATGACCAGCCCAAAAACCCCATAAGACACCACCCCGTCACCTGTCCGGCCGGCCACCGCCACCAGCAACGGGCTGAACACGCCGGCAAACACCACCGCCTGCCGCACCATCGACATCGCCGAGTTCCGCACGCACGTAGGGAACAACTCTAATGTGAATATCAACAACACGTCGAGTGCGGTGCACCCACTGAAGAAAGAGACTAGCTCCAGGGTAATTTGCAACTTTTGCCACACCCGGCCCACCAAAATGCACATCACACTACAAAACCCACTGAGTGTCATGAAGAAGAGTAGAGAACTCTTCCTATTAAGCTTCCCTATGAGGAGGAAAGTGACCAGGGTCGATGGCAGTTCCGCGAGGGCGTTGAGCGTGACGCTCGAATAGAGGTTGAAGTCCAAGTTCCCGACCGCGAGCGGCATCCCGTAGTACACCATCCCCGTCCCGAACCCAGCCAACATGACTGCACATAGCCGGCGAAAGGCCCATCTCTTCTCCAATAAGGCCTTGATTGCCGAGAAGATGTCCATGTTGTTCAGAGGTTCCTTGTTGAGTGAGATCGAGGAGAAGGCCTCGGTGAGGCCGCTCACGCCCGGCGGCGCTATGCTCTTTAGGGCTTCCATGGCCTCTTCCCTGCGTCCCATCACGAAGAGCCATCTCGGTGACTCGCAAACAAAGAAATGGACTAAGACACAGAAACCAATGGCCGGGACTGCTGTCCAGATGTATAGAATTCTCCATGATGAACCTCGGTTCACGTAGGCGATTGCCGGCAATGATAAAAATCCTAACGTGAAACAGAAGAATCCAATCATCCCGACACTCCCTCGCCACTTCTTGCCCACTAATTCCGATGATAGCACGAGTGAACACGTGCCAATTGTTGCACGCCCAAATCCGGCGACGAATCTCAAGCCGGAGTAGATCCACACGTTGGTGGAGAAGACCGTGAGTAGGGATGAGCAAGACATGACCAAACACGAGAGGAAGAGCATGTTTTTGCGGCCGAGCGATGAATCGGCAAGCGTCGTCAAAAGCAAACCACCAATCAAGCATCCCATGAAGAAGGATGAAGCCGGTAAGCCCCTTGCTGCTGAGTTTGCGCATTGAAGGCCCCACTCAGATACTATGGAGGCGTGCTTTGGGATAAACCCATTGCCATGAGGAACTATTCACAAGTTGACAAACGTCGGCAATGGAGTTGCAATACTCATCCTCAAGATTCACGCAACGCCACGGCGGTAGAGCATCGGTGAAAATGCTTATGAACGTTTGCTGCGCGTCGAAGAACCAAGCAAGCGACACAAGCAAGGCTTGCATGAGCTGAGCCCAGCCGAAATCTTGCATCGACTGCTCAATCATCGAGTCCAACGAGGGGTGGTGCTTCTCGAGCTTCGGAGGTTCTTGCTCACCACTGCCAGTGGTGGATTGTGAGAGCAACGGAGTCGGATCGGCCATTCTTTTATGTGCTTTGCTTCTTGTTGGATTTGGAATTTCTTCTGTAGAGTGGAAAAGGAGAGTGAAGGAGCTGATTTTAGAGATAAGCGTGTAGGATTTTATATTGGTCATGCTAGGGTAAAGTATAGTGAATGATGAGTGGTTCAACCGATGGATATTATTAAATAGTTCCTAGGCTCCTAGCAAGGTTGCTGGAGTGCGTTGAGCTGGATACTAATTATGCACAAAATGCCAGATGAAATGTTGTGAGTTTGATAAAAGGCTGTCAAGATCCAGTATGTATTTAAATCAGTCCAGCACGGCCGCCACCTTTCTTTTCACTAAAACACATCCTATTTACGTTAACTGGCCAAATTACCCTTCGATCACAAGATTTTAATTTAATACTTACAGCTCACATAACTCCTCAAGTTCAATAAAACTAACCTCAACATCTTCTTCCTTTACATACCATATTGGTGTTAAGTTTCCAACGAAGCCAATTGGCTAACTTATTTCCACTGTCATCTTGAATCGGTAAAAAAATAAGACATCTTGCCTCTAGGTGCAAGAAAAAAACGATTTTTTTTAATCAAATTAAGCCGACATGTGAAAGTAGCATTTCATAGATCATTCCTTTGCCTAAGAAAATTGTGTTATTAACCTTAAATTTTTCTTGTTTGCGATTTTAGCCTACGCGTTGAGCATTATTTGTCTCGATCGTTCGAGGGTGGTGTTTAACTGATTTTCACCCTTATCTTTGGCCCCACCATTGGAATAATAATTGCTCCATGAAGTCCAAATGTCCTAACCATCTACGCCTCTACTTTTCCATAAACACCAAGTAATCAAGATAGAGATCATAAGATTCGACCCAAAGAAAGTAGGCTCACCAATCAAGCACGTCACGATCTCTCTATCAGTGATTGCATATTGAAGAGAATGCTTAGACACGGCCAATACCATACGAGCACAAAAAGAAGTTGAATTGCTCGATGATACTTGTTCTAGCTCAATACCATTTACTGAGTTTGGAGTTTTGAGTAGACATCTTCTCATTATTTCAAGTTGTTGGAGAGTGTTGAGGTGGATACTAATCAAGCACAAAATGACAAACTAACTGTTGTGAATTTGGAAAAAGGCTGTAGCATCCGAAATTTATTTCATGGGATAAGTGTATTAAAAATGCTAAAATTAGTAATGAAATTGTAATTAAGTTTTAAAATTTATAAAAAATGTAACAAATTCCTAAAACTTGTTAAATTGGTGCAATTGAGTCATCTCTCCTACATGATATTGACTTTACTAAAAACATAAAATATAAGACTAAAATGACTTTGTTTTGTCCTAAATTCTAATTTTTAACCAAAATCTTAAATAAATTAGATAAAAAAAAAGCAGTTAAAACACAAAAAAATGGGGAAAAAAAGGAAAGGAAAAGGACGGCAGGCCCTTGTCGCCGTCGCTGCCCCCCACCATTGCCGGAAAGCATTGGCAAGAGCCTAGGAGGGCCCACACGGTGAGGAATGACGAGCGTTGCCTGGATCTGAGATGTCATTTGGACCACCTAATGGATTATTAGATTTATTATAGAGACGCAAGTAGGTTTAAGCAGTTCTTGTGGGGGCCAATGGTTGCCTTGTGAATGGAAAATATATTAAGTGCAGTCAAGATCAAGTGTCCTTCTCTCTCAGTTTTCCAGCAAGCTTTAGTGATTAATGACAGGATCTCTTAACTTTTTTATTTGAGTTGCAAGACATTTTCTAATTAACAAGATCCAAGGGCAAATCCCCAGTAAATCTTGAAAGTCTGTGGTGAATAATAAACTTATCCCGATGCTAATATTATCTCACTTGTTGAAGCTGATTCCATTGTAACGGTTCCTCATCTCCTCTCCACCCCATGATCTCCCATTTACTTTGGCTAAGCAATTATTAATGCAACATCGAGAAAACAAGTGCAAGCGTCGATCTTATATTATTAGATGAAAGGACATTACGCTAATTTAAGAAAGTCATTGCAGGTGTGCTTATTTTACAAGTACGAATACACTGGAGGAGAGATTATTACATAATTGAAATACGTGTACAAACCTGAATAAAATCATTAAAAATAAGTTGGTCGCACACGTCTATCACGTGGATTTGACCAGATCCCAAGGTGGTTCACTAGAACAATTTCACCACTCGAGACAACTATATCCTCACGTGGACACTTCCCCATATAATTTGTCTTTTTTCCACCTATATGAGTTTTATTTTTTATGGCACATTCATGACTGGTTTCGTAAAGATTCCGGCGAGATCTCTCCCACGGAGCATACTGCTTCGTTGGCTTACTGGCTTTTTGCCATATTTGTTGTCGCCCTTTAAAGGAAGTCACACCCCAAATCTTAGCTAAAATGAGGGGTGACACGGCCATCATTCTACTCGAAGAACGCAGTCTCTAAGCTCTCAAAAGTCCCATAATGACTATCGCTCTCATACTACTCATCGCTAACTGAAAAATCTGAAAATATTAAAAGAATAGAGGAGTGAGCAAACCACAGCTTAATGAGTAGTGCATATCTTCGAAAGCGGATCGATTATTCACTATGCATATTTACAAATAAACCATAACTCTTTTAACCCAAATTCCATAATAAAACAAATATGTAATAAGAAGAATAAGTCACATATGTTTCAACATAGTTATATTTATGGTAGAAATATTTATTTCACAATAATATCAAAACAAACATCAATGGTTTAATCCATTGATTAATTTCATTAATTCACGCCAATGGTCCATTCCATTGGTTAATCTCATGCCATGCATCAATGGTCTATTCTATTGATCTATCTTATATAAAACCACATGTCGATGGTCAATTCTATTGATTAAACTCAAATTATATGTCAATGGCATATTCCATTGACCAAACTCATATCACAAGTCAATGGTCCACCCCATTGACCAAACTCAACTCAAATATCAAACTATAGTCAGGAGAACGCCATGTGACAAAGCAACCAAAATTCCTCTTTAGTTAGGTCTTCACCTATTATAAGCCTAGTAGCTCGACCCATAAGGATATCCTAAATTAGTATGCGCATACCCATAAACCCCTCATTAGGCTCACGGTGATATTGAGCATCAATATCAATCCATGACAATGGTCTCCATAAGCCATAAAGCCCAATTTAAAAACTATTTCACAACTCAGGTTTAATAATCAAACCACAAGTTTTCACCATCACAATACCAATATTAATGGTTGAGTCCATTAATTAATCTCTATAAAATCACACTTTACAAATCATAATACTTTTTCCAAACTATTTCAACTTTCACTTCATAAACCAGTTCGCAAATCAATAAACCATATTTAAAATTAATGATTTTTTTTTACTTGGTCAAAAACCCATATAATACAATCTACCCTCCTTAAAATAAATTTTGTCCTCGAAATTTGCACTTACCTTGGATTTCAGACAAATGAGGATATTTGCATTCTACCTCATCCTCAAGTTTCCAAGTGGCCTCCATCTTAGTGTGGCAAAGTTACTTAAATACCACACATTCAATTATAAAAA
The DNA here is from genome assembly GCA_014182895.1 of Angophora floribunda. Taxonomy (NCBI): domain Eukaryota; kingdom Viridiplantae; phylum Streptophyta; class Magnoliopsida; order Myrtales; family Myrtaceae; genus Angophora; species Angophora floribunda. The sequence continues at coordinate 34,027,270 of CM024710.1, read as the reverse complement.
CCCTATAGAAGTGAAAGGGAGAATATAGATTCATGTCCAAGCAAGTACTTCATTTTTTTAAACATCCCTAATTCCAAGCATCTCAAGAGAAGGGAATAGTGGGGCTAGGGAGTTACAAGTAATAAGTCTTCTTCTTCATTTACTTCAACTCGCCTATAGGGCGCTACTCAATTGTCTCATTTTTCCTTTTTCTTTTTTTTAAGCATCGGAGTAGGCCCGCAATGAACAATTTTTTTGCCATCTTACGGCAATTTTTTGCAAAAGTCGCATTGCATCCCAACCCAACTACTACAACCAGGCTCCTTATTTAGCATAGTGTCGAAGAAAGCATTGCTCACTTAATTGATAAGACTTAAATCTCATTTTTAAGATCAAACAATGCACAAAATTTGCAAGTTTCAATTTTATCATGGAAGCAAGAGACTTAAAATAAATGTGTAAGTAAAGTCATCAATCTTCATAGCCTCTATCGTTAACTTAGCACTAGGGGTAAGCGCTTCCAAGTTCCTTACAGGCTCCGCTTCCAAGTTCCTTACAGGCTCCGCCTGGAACCTGGAACCTACCCTCGGGTACAAGTTCTTCATTTTTTGGAACCTAGAACCTACCTGTCAAAATCCGGAACCTGGAACCTACCCTGTCATAGGTTTCGGTTCCAATTCCAGGGTCCAACAGGTTCTTTTTCTTTTCTTTTTAGTTAAACAAAAAAAAAATAAACGCAACAACAATGAACAAGCTTAGAAACATTTGGCTTCTTAAAAATGATGGAAGAGCAGCAAAAGAACTTCTTAAAAGAAACATTAACTGTCAACTTCAAAATTTTCCAGCATTTGAACATTCATCTATGAGTTTTTAGTGGAACCGGTTCCAGTTCCGAAAAAAAAGGGCACTGTACAAGATCCTCTATATCATTAAGTGAACACACACAATTACTCCCATAATGAAAACATATAATGAACACAGAAGCACACAAAGGAATTATTGTTTTCAGGGAAGGCCAAAAAGAAAAATTTGTAGACGAAAATACAAACCAAAAGTTCTAAAGAGAAGATAGTTGATAGTATATGCAGCGCTTCAAATTTTAATGCATTGTGGAGGACAGCAAATTGCCTCGCTATAGCAGTAACCTGCTTTCAAAAGAGATCACTCTATTATTGATCTCCAAGAGTAGAACCATATAGATTGACAACTCAATAAAAAAGGACTCCACACAAATGAAAACTCACAATTATTGAAAGCTCCTCAAGACAAGCATTGCTAATAAAGCCTAGAGATAGCTTTCCCAGCAACAACTGCACAAGTTTCATGGCTAGCTCCATTGGATGAGAACCTACCAAAAATGTTGGTTTAATTAAGCTCTGACAAAAAGATCCATTCGCAATCCATCAGTAAACATATAACATATGTTGAACAAAAATATCAAACAAAAATATTGTAGAAATATACTCAAATGGCATCAATCAGAGCAAAATCCACAACAGGCAAGAAAGTTTCACTAGTGAATACAAAAGTGCCCATTGGAAACACAATATAACCACAAATGTTGACAGTCACAACTATTCTTAAGTACTTGTCAGCAAAATCCAATAAAGGTGGGAATATTTATCATCCGCAAATGTAGACATATGAGGGGCTACAAGCACCTTCAAGCCATTGAAATCGAGAGAAAGAAACAACTCCATCTTCATTTACTGAGAGAGCACTATATATAAAAATTCATAACATTCCTCCAAGTATAGAGGAACCAGATCTGTATTTGATATATTAAAAATCAATAAAGCACTAAAAGCACAACTGAAAGAAAAATGTCAGGCTCAAACACTACAAGTTTTACCCAGAAAAATACTTTTGGTATGCCTTAGTTAATGAAATCAACCTCTTAGTACTCAGCATATGAAAGTGAGTTTTAAGTCTGCACAAAACATACAATCCAGGATTGCTAATACATATTACATTTGGTCAGAATTGAGACATCGACATGCCAAGTAAACATAGTATCATCATAAATTGCCACATAAAGTTCTACACATGTCAAATATATCATATGTACACAGGATGTTTTATTTCAAAAGTGCCCCCACATCATAGAACACGAATAACAGAGGACGAGAGCAACATCCAAGGGACCGATTAAATTCAAAAATTCCTCATTCATGGGAAAATGAGGTTTATTGACCAAAAGATGAACACCAGTTGCTCGCAACTACTGAAAGTAAGCTTTATTGACCAAAATGAAGACATACATCACAGTTAATGGGAAAATGACTTCAATTTCTTCATTATAAAGTCCATCTCAATAGAGAGAGAGCAACTTGCAGAACAAAATCAACCACCTCCAAAAGGAAATGCGCATGTTGGTCGTCTAAAGAAGATCCTAATTTCCCAAAAAGCAAATTTAACCTTCTTTGCAAAGTATGGTTCAAAACTGGTTTTGACTTGCTATGAGGAAATGAGAATCCGAAAATGGGAATATCAACCACGACAGTTTCACAGGAAGCTGACAAAATGGAGAAGGTACAACACAAGGGAGAAAAAATTCGCGACCTCGAGCTAAAACCAAAATCCAAACAAAATCACGCCACCACTGCCAACAGCAATTTCGCAAACAAAAATTCGCGACCTCGAGCTACCACTATAGCCATCGCCTCCAAGTTGAGCAATTTCGCAAGCTACGAAGAACAACCCAAAGGGCTTTGTCACTTGCTAAAGAGAGAGGGTTTGAAGGTACCTCCAAGGGCTGAAGAAAGCGAAGCAGAGTCAGTGAGGCGAGAGGGGATTCAGGTGAGTTCTACTTGAGCTTGGGAGTGTCGAATGGGGACGAATTGATGCAAATCGGACGCAGCGGCAAGACAAGCAGAAGCAACGGCGAGACAAGTCAAAGGACCTTCCACAACGGCGAGGGTGTCGCTCGCTGAGATGAGAGAGAAGGACGAAAAGTATCAAAGAGAGAAGGAGCGTCGAATGTCATAGATATAGAATAGGGAGAGAAATTAGGGCTTTTTAGGGGATTTTCTTTAGGTACCCGATTCCCAGTTCCAGTTCCTATGAGAACCGGGAACCAAACTGGGAACCGCTAGTTCCAAAAAAAATAGAACCGGTCTCTCTAGAATCGGGAACCGAACCGGACCCCCCAATTCGGTTCTCCGGTTCCCAGGTAGAACCGGGAACCGTGCTCACCCCTACTTAGCACTACTCAAGTCTCCACATTTTGCATACATGTCAACCAGTGAAATCTAAATAAATGCACCAACTCTATATCCATTCCTAATGATGCAACAATGCACCTTTTGTCTTAAAAACATTAGTTGGAACTATTGCATAAATTGTCAATATACTAAGTAAACAATACTCATTGAATTCATTTACTTACTTCCTCATTTCCTCAAAACACTCCATTGCTCTATATGCATCACCATTATAAGAAAACATGGTAATCATGGCACTCAAAGTACATAATTACTCCTTATGAAACCATCACAAAGAGATGTTCTACCTCAAAGATGCTTCTCTTTGGAGAGAACCCCATATAGCAAATGCTCTAGGCATGCCACTCAAGCTAAATTGGGAGAGCTCTTGACCATCCAACTGAATTTGCCATAAGAACTTAAAAGCATCTCTAATAATTATGATATGACACCATCTACAGAAGTTGCTCCAATATTGAATGGGCACTTGGTGCACAAAGGCACTATAATCCCCACCTCCCCCATCAACAAGGGACATTGAGAACCCATCAACAAAATAGATTGCTTAAGAAGCATAACCAACTTAAATACAATTATTAGTAAACTATAACTACTTGATGTAAGATAAGATATTCACTTCTACATACATAAAGCAAACACATGAAGAATGTTAAGCACCAATAAATGATCAAATCCATTTGCATGACAAATCTTGTAGGAGTCTTCACATGGAAAACCAATCTTTGTCTACCACAAATATTGATGTAAAATATATTGCTAGCCACAAATAAATCACTTGATGAAGTTCTTGATGATAGGAGACTATCAACATCGTTCAAATTTATTTCCATTGTCCTTTCAATTGAGATTGAAGATTTAAAAGATACACCATTACACAAAATAATTTTCTGTAAACAAGGAAATCCTCAATGAGACAAATATGTCCATCACTTTGACATAACACCATAAATAGTCATCTTGTTTCTGCGTTTGACATCATAGAACATATACTCTCAATAAATAAATTTAGCAAATTGAAAATGTCTCTATCAAATGAGTATTCAAATATTCTTGATGCTAAAACAGAGTAGTTGACAAGTAAGAATGAAAACAACACACCGATATTTTCCTTTTGCAGTAGATTTTCTTCCTTCCTCAGTTCAATCAAAAACATTTAACTTGGGTGAGATAACAAAGAACTCCAAACCACACATTTGTTGATTGCAAGAATTATTTAATATATACATCCAGTTTCCTAAACATCCAAAGAGATAACACAGTATTTAGGAAAAGTATTGTGCGTAAATCCATGTTCACTCTCAAATGAATATTTATTTCCATCTCTTGAAATAATATATCTCAACCCATTTGAATCAACTCTCCCTTTTTAGCAAACCAAAACAGCAGGAAGTTGTATTCTCTTTCTCACGCACTACTCCATGGATCAAGTCTTCCTCTCCCTTATCAGAAGATTCAATGATCTCAAAGTCCATCTTGAGAAGAGCTAGAGAAAAAGCTTGCCAATCGTTCTCCTTTAGCGCTACTCATTAGTCGAATCATCCAACTCTAGCAATTTCATTTAATTGCTATCCACGATACAAAAGATTTCAACTCTATCATTGTTACAGTCAAAAGAACCATAGCATAAGTGGTAACCATAGTGTTCCAAGTATACTTATCTTTGTTGAACATTCAATCAAATAACTTTCAGGCCTTATCAAATCGGCTTTCTTTAGACAAATTTTTATTTCAACACCAAGTTGGATTTGAAAATGCTACTAGGCGAATTCCACAAAATTTGTAACTATTTTGCTTTTTTTGCTTTATTTTTTTGACTGATTATTTTGGTAACATGCCTCTCAAGTGAAGTGGCTAAAGTCCCACAAACGTACTCTTTGCTTCAACATCGCCACATTGTCACTTTCTAAATTGAACAAATGCAAATCAATCACCATTTGACAATCTCCAACTAATTTAATTTTAGTGATAGGCTGGGCTCATCCTTTACTCCTTACGAGTTGCAACTTGGACCATAATGCCCATATCATCTCCTTGTCAACATAGCACCTTGAGATCCACAAGATTCATCTACGATATCAAATGCAACAACTCAATTGCTCTGTTGGCCCTTACAAAGCAAAGCATGCTTTTGAATTAGAATCAAAAGTCACATACACCCCAAAAGAGATGCATCCTAGTATCTAACAATAGACTAAATTATAAACTAAAACACAACCTCACAACGTCTCATTAAACCTACATCTAAATAGATCACAACCTAGGCTCTGATACCACAAGATGTCACACCCCAAATCCTAATCAAAATGGGGGGTGACACAACTATCCTTCTACTCGAAGGACGTAGTCTCTAAGCTCCTAAAAGCCTGCTCCCAAAAGTCCTCTCATGGCTATCGCTCTTGTACCATTCATCGCTAGCTAAAAAACCTAAAAATATTGGAAGAATATAGGGGTGAGCAAACCACAACTCAATGAATAGTGCATCTCTTCTAAGAGAATTGAACACCCATTATGCATATTTACAAACAAACCACAACTCTTTTAACCTAAATCCAAAATAAAACAAATATGTAATAGGAGAATAAGTCACTTATGTTTTAACAAAGCTATATTTATGGCAAAAATATTTACTTCACAATAATATCAAACAAGCATCAATGGTCTAATCTATTGATTAATCTCATTAACTCATGTCAATGATCCATTCCATTGGTTGATCTCATGCCTTACATTAATGGTCCATTCCATTGATCTATCTCATATAAAATCACATATCGATGGTCCATTTCATTAACTAAACTCAAATCACATGTCAATGGTTTATTCAATTGACCAAACTCATATCACAAGTCAATGGTCCACTCCATTGACCAAACTCAGCTAATATCCAGCCATGGTCACGGATAACACCACATTTCAAAGCGACCAAGATTCCCCCTTGGTTAGGTCTTCACCTACTATAAGCCGGTAGCTCGGCTCACAATGATATCCTAGACTAGTATGCGCATACACACAAGCCTCTCATTAGGCTCATAACGATATTGAGCATCAATACCAATCCGTGACAATAGTCTTCACAAGCCATAAAGCCCAATTTAAAAATAATTTCACAATTCAGGTTTAATAACCAAATCACAGTTTTTACCATCACAATTTCAATATCAATGGTCGAGTCCATTGATTAATCTCTATAAAATCACACTTTACAAATCACAATATGTTTCCCAAACTATTTCAAATTTCATTTCGTAAACTAGTTCACAAATCAATATATAACTTTTCATAAACCATATTTAAAATCAAGATTTTTTTTTTTTTTGACTAGGTCAAAAACCCATATATTACAGGAAGTGTCAAAACACTATTGATCGGGGTCACTATCTTGCTAATCGCACCCCATGGCCCTAGGGCAAATTGTCCTTGCTGCTTTACACAAGAGGTATGACACCTGCAAGTCTATGGATGCATAGGAAAAATTTGAAGGTCTTCTTTGGCCCCTTTTGTTGGTGGGTGAAGCTAAAAAATTTTAAAGGTTTTTTTTGTCTTTTCCATTTATTTTGCTTTTACTTTAGAAGTTACACATTATATCAATTATAGTTAGATACTAGCCCTCAATGGACTAAAAAAAGAAAATTGGGAGAAAAGAAAATGAGTTTTTCTTTGGCAAGATTCTCAATCTCTTTATTCCCTAACCGTGAGAGAAGATCATCATTGTGTTCCTACTTTCTTTGAAATCTAGTGGATTTGTAGAGTTTGGATGATCAATTGATTTGCTCACTAAGAGTCATTCACCGATTGTAAATCCTTTGGGAATAATACAATTGCCACAGTAGTGCATGCATATTGGTATTGTGATCTACTTGCTTTGGGTAGAAGTAGTGCAAGTCGCATTTGTTGACTCAAAGAGCTACTAGTGAATTTGAGCCTTATTGGTAGTTATTAATTTGGAAGAGTGAATGTAAATTTGATTTAAGCCAAACCACTATAAATCTGCATACATAGATCTTTATATCTTTACTACTTGTTTTAATTGTTTGATAGAAACACCCCCACACATTTGGTGGTATATTCTTGCATCTATGAATTTGTTTTGGCATATACCAACTTCTTTTCCAAAAGATATCGTAACGTTGGAGGGAATAATCTCATCATCTCTTTAGCCTAACCTTCTAAAACACTTATAGGGATGAGGGTTATTAAGACCAAGTCATTGATGTGAAGGTAATGTTTGAGTTCCAATTCGGGGATCAAGGAACAATGGAATTTGAGAAACTACAATTTTATATGCCCGGGCATCTCATGTCAATGGGCAAGATCATCGATGAAACTCTGAACTTCGAAGGCAATTTTGCATGGACCAAGTTCGAACTTGTTGAAGACATCGACTTTGAAGCACGCCTGAACTTCGTTTTCTCCACAAGTGGTTCTTTTAGATTTTTCTCCTCTTTCTCTTGCACAAATGGTTTTTTCCGCAAGTGATTCTTTTAGCTTTTTCAGCCATTACCTTTACATTGATGACTTGGTCTTCTTCCTGTTTAGTAACCCTCATCGATAAAACTCTGAACTTCGAAGGCAATTTTGCATGGACCATGTTCAAACTTGTTGAAGACATCGACTTTGAAAGCACGCCTGAACTTCGTTTTTTCCACGAGTGGTTCTTTTAGCTTTTTCTACCATTATCTTCACATCAATGACTTAGTCTTCTTTCTGTTTAGTAACCCTCATCGATGAAACTCTGAACTTCGAAGGCAATTTTGCATGGACCAAGTTCGAACTTGTTGAAGACATCGACTTTGAAGCACGCCTGAACTTTGTTTTTTTCTCAAGTGGTTCTTTTAGCTTTTTCTCCTCTTTTTCTTGCACCGCTTGATCTTCAGGTAGTCTCCTCCAAACCAAATTCTTCGATTTGAATTTCATGGGCTTAAAGGTTTGTGCTTGATATTGATGTTGGAAATTTCCTATAATGGGCTTACATTAATTAATCAATTTTCTATTTTATATAATCGAGTTAATGGATATTTCAATATATTTTGAACCCTCAAGTGATATTATTGAATTGGGTTTTGGCATCTATTAATAACGGGCCTAGTTGAGCAGCAAAGTGGAGGCAATTGTGTTTAACTGAAGCCCGTAATGGGAGGGGCCTAGTTGACACGTTGTTGATTAGGGTTTGCTAGGTCCTCTCTCTAGCCTATAAAAGGGTAGGTTATACCTATCAGTCGCTGAATCCCATTAAAGCTGCTAAACCGAAATAGGTCATAGAAAAAAAAAAGTCATAGAAAAAAAAAACCGGCATACCGACAGATCACTGATTATATCAGGTTGATCCGTTTTCAGTCAAGTTTCAGTCAAGTGAGGTCATGGCTCAAACAGGTATGTGTTTAATTCCGCTGTATATATTTGGATTCTTGGAGTTTTACAATCATGTATGAATCGAATTCGTTCTTAATTTAATGATTGTGCATATTAAGAAATTTTTACATGTGGTATCAGAGCAGGTCATATATTATTGTAGAACCCAATTTTTTTTTTTTAACAAATTCGATATGTTGTTTATTGTGTTTGTTTCTTTTGGTTTGAGCTTATATCAACTTGTGATTCACAATTTCTTATGCGACTTTAATCAATCAGATTTTTTTTTTGGAGTCAAATCAAATCAAAGTACTTATTAAATAGGTAAATATAATGTATTAGAATGGAAGAGATAAGCTTTGGTGATGATGATATGTTTGATTTCTTGAATGATTATTATTCTGTAATTTCGAATCTATGATAGACCTCTCTATGCATATGTCTGGAAACAAGCTAGTAAACAAGATTTTTAGTGTTTGATGTCTTCATAACATTTGAAGTCAACTTAAAGAGCTTTCCAACGAACCATAGAACGCCCCGATCCAATGTCGGTTGCTATCCGAAATTGTCATCCAAAATTAGTTCAATAATCTGTAATGCTGTTCTATTTAGTTCTAATATGCATGTTGTCCACCTATTTATTTTGTCAATTTTTTTTCCAATTTCTGTGTTGAAATCTGGAGGTCGATTCCTTCATAAAAAATGTTCATATAGGTCTTAAGTTCGACATATAATCTTTTTGGATTTTTTGGAGCATAATTAGTGGATGAAAACCTTCTGCATAGATCAATCGATTTTGAAATTTTAGGGCTTTTGTTCTACACGTCGAGATTGTTCCCACCATATATAATTTGTATAATTTCATTGAGTATATATTGAGAAATTTGAAATTCTTGAATTTCTAATTTTGAAAAGGTTCTAAAAATTTTGAATTTTTTTTAATTGAGTGATGTATGTAAGCAATTGTTATATGGGTATTGTAATACATGAGTGATTTATGCGATGTTGACTGACATATAGCATGGTTGGAGTTTCTGCACAATGAGATCGAGGGTTTCGTGCGTGTGTATTGGGTATCACGTCGGTGAAGATCCTTGGATTAAGTTAGTGTGAAGAGAAAGTTCATATTTTTCCTGCTCCACTAAAACATGTTTGTGCATGGGCGTTTTGCTAGTTCTTGAATTGCTTTGAGGTGGATTGACTAATGTGATTTTGTTTCGTTTTGATGTTGGGTTATTCATGCGTGCTTGTTTATGGGTTCATGTGTTTGCACATGTAGAGCGGTTTGAACTCCCTATGCCCTCTAAATAGTTAGATACATTGTGAAGAACAAAATCATTTGTGATGTCAGTTGTGTTTTGTGTTTGCAAGAAGCTTTGCAGAGTCTTGTCCTTTTTTGGACCCACGTTTGACGGGGTGTCTATTTGGCGATTTGTACGTCGAATTTTTTGCAATTTTTTTTTTCATCTCCATTTCCCGATCTTTGATTTTTTATTATTTCATGATGGTTGTTTTGTCGATTGAAACCCTAGTATGTTCGCAATCGAGGATCTAGAGAGGGTGCAGTTGGTTGGCGAATGGTTTTTTCGCTTAGGGCACCTGTGTTTTTGGAGAAAGTGGGATTGTGACTGTATCGAATTATATGTTGGCGCCACGTTTTCCTTATTTATTTATTTATTTTCATTGGATAGTTTGCTTCCTTTCATAAATCTTTAATCTTCATTTGAAAATTCTTACTTGCACAAGAGCCTTGATCAAGTAGCAATGTTATGGTGGTTGATGGCACATGTATTTGTCAATTTGTAGATTTGGGGAGGGGCTTAGTGTAGGAAATTGTGAGATCTGTTTTGGGAACCTATGCTTTGTAGAGGGAGTATCTCCATGCCTAAAGAGAACACTATTGAGATTAATTTATGGGTGAGAAGTGATTCCATTCGAATATGTGAATTACCTGTGTTGGTGTCCAGTAGTCTTCTAGAACTTGATTTTCTCTTTTTAATGGTTATCATAGATTTACTTCAGTTACCAAGTTCTTGCCACCTGCTAAGATAATGGACATGCTAATGTGCTTGGATTGAAAAATAAAGGGTGGAATTAGGTGTTCCTATATGTTTATCATAATCGGAGTTTCATTTGTGCACCCATCCTTGAAAGCTTAATTTGAAAGTTCAAGGTTATGGAATTTTTCTCTTTGTTGTTAAAGTTGTGATGTCATTATCCCTCGACACCTTGTGTTTTAAGCGAGCAGATGTGCTCGTGGGTAAATCAATTAGTCCTGGCATGTTTGAGGAGTGGGGAAGTCTGCTTCTCTCTCTTTGTGGTTATTGTCTAGTTTTTTTTTTTTGTTTTTCTATTAACATTAATGAATGAATGTTTTTTGGTGTATCAAGCATATATGTCATGAAATCCTCAGATTTTGGATTGAGGTAATTATATTCGGATGAGGATTCCGTGCTTGTTTCTTCTTCTTTTGGTACATGTTTGCATAGATTATACTTAGAATGGTGCATGGGGTGTGTTTAGGGCCCTCAGAGACCCGTTTTGTTTCAATTTTTTTTTAATATGCCTAATTTTTAATTTATTATTTTTTGATATGGTAAATTTTAATTTTGGCATATTTAAATATTTATTTGGAATTATTTATTGTTATCCATATTTAATTCCATAAAAAATATTGTGCCTATTTTTCAATTTTTAATTTATGAAAATTTGTTATAGTATATGAGGGATAGAATATCGGTATTCACTTTCCCTAATTTAGCATAAATTATTTATATTTTCTTCTTGAGTTTAACTAGATAATCTTAGATGCTTAATTGTAGAAATAGGCACATAAAATTGTGGCAAAAATTGTTGTTTAATAAATGCAATATGATCTTGGGAAGCGCATGTCGTAAAGTGCTTCATATTGTTTGATGAATTTTTGGGCATTGATTAAATGGAACATTATTTACAAATTGTTAAAGTTTGTAAATTATTGAAGTTCCTTGTTGATAAAAATTAGTATATACAATCACCTGCCCAAAGGGGTTATTGTCTATATTAATTTAAAAATTGCATGAAGATAAATTCCAAAATTAAAAGATGGGGATGTATGACTCAAAAAATTTATCTACCCAAAGGGGATAAATTTTTTAAAGTTATATGTAATTCCTCTGTATATTGATATATTAGAGATGAATGATGGGGATGTGTGACTCAAAAGGTTTATCTGCCTGGGGATAAATTGTGAGAGTTATATGTAATTCCCCTTTATGTTTGAGATAATGGAGATGTATAATTTAAAGGATTTGTCTGCCCAAAGGGGATGGATCCTTGATAATTATATGTAATTCTCCTTGTTATTGTTTTACAAACTTCATGATGTGGAAAATAATTGTGCATTATACGCTCTACCCAAAGGGGAGTTTGTAATGTACTAATTATTTTGTGAAATTACTTATTGCCCATAATTGATCATATTGCATTATATGTGTCAAACAATTACTTATGTTGTGAACAACAACTATACCACGATTGAGATGTTAACTTGATCAAATATTATACTGATAAAGACTTAGTCAAAAAGGAAGACATTGTGATTGAGAATATCAGAACTGAGTCCATGTTAATTGATCATCTAACAAAAGATTTACGACCCATTTCATTTAAAGATCATGTAAAGAATATTGATGTTTTAGAGTCTTTTGATCTCTTTTGTTAGTGGGAGCTATATAGTTTGTATTTTTGGATATATACAAACCGATAATGCTTTTATGATAATTATTAAAGCATTTACTTCTGATGATCATCACTGTTGATTTTATTGTTATCCATTCTCATGTTGACTGAGAAATTGAAATATGAAACAGTATCTTTAAACAAATTTTAGTTTAAAGACGACTGGATGTCACTAATTATGAGATCTCATGTTGGATTGTGACATAGTTGTGCAATTTCATATTGTTTAGAAATCGCATTAAGGCAATTTTATGTTGTTTAGAAATTGCGCTAATGCAGTTTCATGTCGTTTAGAAATTGCATTGAGGACCGATAAGAAATAATGTATATTTTGATCACATGTTGGGGCTATTTCTTACTATACTACTAAGCCCATGATCCATGAAAATATAATGCTTATTATATGTGATTATGGAAGGTCATGTGTTATGATATTTTCTTAACACGTTGATCGCCATAGTCCTATAATGAGGTTATATAGGATTGGATTGGTTTTGAGATGCCGTTATTGGAATATTATTTTTCAAAATTATGGCCACATAAAACAAATTTTCAGTTATTATCCCGAGAGTGTCGTTTTCAAATAAAATCGTTTTCAAAAAATAAAACAAATTAATTAATGTAGCCCAAGTGGGAGAATGTTGAAAATTTCCTATAATGGGCTTACATTAATTAATCAATTTTCTATTTTATATAATCGAGTTAATGGGTATTCCAATATATTTTGAACCCTCAAGTGATCTTAAATTGGGTTTTGCATCTATTAATGCTGATTGAACATCTATTTTTTCCTATATAATGGGAGGGGCCTAGTTGACACGTTTTGATTTCTTGTAAGTCCTCTCTAGCCATAAAAGGGTAAGTTAGGCATTAAAGCTACTAAACCGAAATAGTCATAGAAAGGAAGATTGGCATTCCAATAGATCACTGACACCGTCAATTTGATCTATTTTTTCAAGTAAGTTATGGCTCAAACGGATACGTTTTAATTCCGTTATGCGTATCGATTTTGATGTTTTGCATTCATATATGAATCTAATTATTCATGATTAATTAGTTGTTAATGTAGAGAATTTCTACAATTGACTTATATAATCCACTTGGAACTGCTGATTGAACATCTATTTTTTCCTCTATAATCTCCTCTTCTGATTTCTTGTAAGGCCACCCACAGGCTGTTCACTCATCAAGAGCCACTGCCCTTCTGGTGGGTTATGAGGCACCTTCAGTGTTCGTCGACATGGGGAATCCGGATTGTCGATTTGCACCAGGTCCTGATCCGATCGTCCCATCCCGTAGGAACAATGTCTTTCATGTTGATAGCGGCTCTAGGTGATTTGGAGTACCATACATAATTATCATATTTGCCACTACGCTGACTCTTAAGTGTCGATTTCAGGACTACTTTCCTCATATCACTGCTTGAAGGACTTCTTCACCGGATCTTTGGTGGTGAAGGTTACTCGGTATGAGCTTCAGTAAGTCCATGCTAAGTCTCTAGGCTTAGTAATCTATTAGCTTTTCTTTTGATGGGTCACCTCTGAGAAAGTCACGGCAGTGAATAAAGTCCATGGAGAGAACATGGTGGAGACACCGTCAAAGAATTCAGATGGAACCTACAAACTTTAAATTACGTTAATATGAATGTTGCTTCAATCTCAAACCCAAGCCCACTTTATATGTATATTTCCAGTCAAATATAAGATTCAGCCCCATTATTATTATTTTTTCAATTGGACCTGTTTTGATATTTATGTCTCTTTTGGCATGATTCTGTTGTCTTTAGGGTCCTTAAGATTTCAACATCTAAGTGTCCATTTGACCTCTTGTCTCATTCCAAGTCATCAAGAGATTGAGATTTTCTCTTGCTTTGTAGCTGTGCAAGTCTATTCTCCCTTGTTTTCACTGCATAATAACCTCATTTCAATTTTCGGTAATCTCATTAAAGTATTCTTCTTCACACATATATGACTCGAGGTAAAGCAATCTAAAAAAAAGAGTAACGCTAGGAGTACGGAGACGATATCAAAATTGAATTCGCAATGTGATGTGAATAAGTAAATTCTGCAAAACCATTTTTCTTTCGTAGCATTAAACACTCGATGATGGAACATCATAATTAAGAAGACCCCAACAAAGATCTCTGTTACGGCCACAACCATACAATAGAGAATAATCGTACGCTCATCGATCACGATATAGATTATCGGTACTTAGCACAAGACACGAGAGTCCCTCTTGTCTTCTTTCCTCTCTTCCTCGTCCATTGTATCACAAAGATTCCCACCTCTTGTCTCCGGCAAGCACATGACGAACAGCCCACAACACCCAATTACCAGCCCAAAAACCCCATAAGACAACACCCCATCCCCTCTCTGGCCGGCTGCCGCCACCAGCAGTGGACTGAAGACGCCGCCGAGCACCAGAGCCTGCCGAACCATCGATATCGCGGAGTTCCGCACGCACGTCGGGAACAACTCCAATGTGTATATCAACAGCACATTGAGCGCGGTGCATCCACTGAAGAAGGACACTAGTTCCAAGCCAATTTGCAACTTCTGCCACACTCGGCCCTCCAAAATGCACATCACGCTACAAATCCCGCTGAGTGTTGTGAAGAATAGTACAGAACTCCTCCTATTGAGCTTCCCTATGAGGACGAAAGTCATGAGGGTCGCGGGCAGTTCGGCCAGGGCGTTGAGCGTGACGCTCGAGTAGAGGTCAAAGTCCAAGTTCCCGACCCCAAGCGGCATCCCGAAGTACACCACCCCTATCCCGAACGCGACCGACATGACTGCACATAGCCGGCAAAAGGCCCATCTCTTCTCCAGCAAGGCCTTGATTGCTGAGAAGATGTCCATGTTATTCAGAGGGTCCTCTTCGAGTGAGATCGCAGAGAAGCCCCTGGTGAGGGCGCTCGCACCCGGTGATGCTATGTTCTTTAGGGTTTCCACAGCCTTTTCCCTATGTCCCATCACGAGGAGCCATCTCGGTGACTCACAAACCAAGAAATGAACTAAGACACAGTAGCCAATAGCCGGGACGGACGTCCATATGTATAGAACTCTCCATGACGAACCTCGGTTGACGTAGGCGATCGTGGGCAATGATAAAAACCCAAATGCAAAACCGAAGAATCCGATCATCCCGACACTCCCTCGCCACTTTTTGCCCACTAGTTCTGATGATAGCACAAGAGCACACGTGCCGATTGTCGCACGTCCAAATCCAGTGACGAATCTCAAGCAGGAGTAGATCCACACGTTGGTGGAGAAGACCGTGAGTAGGGATGAACAAGACATGACTAAACACGAGAGGAAGAGCATGTTTTTGCGGCCGAGCGATGAGTCAGCAAGCGTCGCCAGAAGCAGACCGCCAATGAAGCATCCCATGAAGAAGGAAGAAGCCGGTAAGCCCTTTATTGCTGAGTTTGCACATTGAAGGCCCCACTCGGATACTATAGAGGCGTGCTTGGGATATTCCCATTGCCATGAAGAACTACTCGGAAGTTGACACACATCGGAAATGGAGTTGCAATACTCGTCATCAAAATTCACGCAGCGCCACGGTGGTAGAGCGTCGGTGAAAATGCTTATGAACGTTTGCTGTGCGTCAAAGAACCAAGCAACCGACACAAGCGAGGCTTGCATGAGCTGAGCCCACCCCAAATCTTGCATCGATCGCTCGATCATTGAGTCCAACGAGGGGTGGTGCTTCTCGAGCTTCGGAGGTTCTTGCTCACCGCCGCCACCGGTGGCAGATTGGGAAAGCAACGGAGTTGGATCGGCCATCCTTTTATGTGCTTTGCTTCTTGTTGGATTTGGGATGTCTTCTGTGTAGAGAGTGAAGCAGCTGATTTTAGAGATGAGTGTGACAAAGCAGAATTGTAGGATTTTATATAGGTCTTGCTTGGGGTAGACTATGGTGAATGATGAGAGGTTCAACTGGGGTAGACTTAGCGATAAATATCTCCTGGCAAGGTTGCAAATTACATTGAGATTTTTTTATTACGAGTTGTTTAACAGCGTAGAGCTGGAAGTGGATGCTAATCATGCACAGAATGCCAAATGACGTGTTGTGATTTTGGACAGCCTCCTCCTCCTTTTTTTACTAAAACACATCGACCAAATTTCCCTTCAATGGCAAGATTAAGTTTGATGTTTGCAATTCACATTACTCCTCTCGTTCGAAAAAACGGACCTCAACATCTCTCTCGTTCACATATCATATATGTGCTAGGTTTCCAACAAAATCAATTAGCTAACTTATTTCCACGTCATCTTGAATTCATAATTTGTTGAATTTTGAGTTGTCAGGAATTCGTTCATTTCTTCTTATGTAAAACCTTTAAGTGATATTGATGGAAATTTAAATCTAGTTACAATTTCTTCACGTCCAAACTTTATTCATAAAAAAAGAAGAAGAAAATTTGACAGCTTGAACACGAGTAATGTTAAGACGTTTCTCGATTGTTGAACGATAAAAAATTAGTCTCGACCGTTTTCTTTCCTTTTCTTTTGTATTTTTAAGTATTATTGGTCTTTAATTGAGTTTTTAGCATTGAATATACATTCGAATTTTGTTTTTACTATTCTGGAGGAAAGATTAATTGCTTCTCTTCAAGCTAGGGGCAAGAAAGAATGATTTTTTTTAAAATCAAATTAAACCAAGATACGAAAGGAGCAACTTATAGATCATTCATTTGCCTTAAAAAAAAAAAAGACGTGTTATTAACCCTTAAGTTATTCTTTTGCACTTTTAGCTTACGAGTTGAGCAATATATATCTCGATCCTGTGGGATGGTATTTTATTGATTTTCACCCTTATCGTTGGCCCCATCATCAGAATAATAATTGCTGCTATGATGTCCAAATGTCCTAACCATCTACGACTCTACTTTTCCATAAACACCAAGCAAATCAAGATCGAGATCATAAGATTCCACCCAAACAAAGTAAAACTCACCAAGCAAGCACGTCATGATCTCTATCATTGATTGCATGTTGAAGAGAATATTATTTGGATACAGCCAATACCGTACAACTACAAAAAGAAGTTGGATTGCTCGATGCTACTTGTTCTAGCTCGAGATCACATACTGAGTTTGGAGTTTTTAGTGTACTTCTTCTTGTAACCCTAGCTCGAAATAATATGTAAGACCTGGAATAAGAAAAGGGTTATGTAACCTAATCAAATCATGATACTAGCCTTATCAATTAGCAAATCGACGTAAGTCTACATTTGCCCGTGTTTCTTCAAAATCTTGTAAGGGAGTACTATTAGATTAACATGTTAGAAAAATACATGTAGTTCTTTGATGCGGAAATTCGAAAACCAGTGATCTTTGATCTTCATGATTTTCACAAATGGATGAGAACGTACCTTTATCCATAGCGTTACCCTTTCGTTGCGGAAAACCGAAGAACTCGAACTAAATGAAGAAATCCGATTTCTCTCCCTTAACCCACTATTCTTTTATGCATTCTATCGATGGAGAAGAGAATACTGAATACTTTTCAGTTATTGTTGTTCTTATGGGTGGAGAGAGGACCGGACTCTATTTATACGTTCTTTCAACAGGTGCCTTCCATCAAAGCGCCTTTTAATTTCTATAAGAATCGCACCTCTTCAGAAAAGTAGTAACTTCGCTAGAGGATTATACCATTTCGTTTTATTAGAGTCGCAACTTCTCGTAACCAATATTTATTTTATAGCATTTCAATAATTATTAAACCATATAATAAATCATATCATGTGGGCCACAATAATTTTTTACATTCTCCCACTTGGCCCATATGATCTTCCTTTCATGGTTTAATAAAGACCGTAATGTGCACAATAACATTATGCTATAAAATTTTCATTAAATTGGCAATCACATAATAATCATAATTAAGTAAAGAAAACTAATGCGAGTCATAGCGGTTGTATGTCATTAATCGACATAGTCCCTTCTATATACTACAACTATAGCTCTCTACTTAACATGATCCATAAATGAGAAGTACAGTAATAGTCCAACTATAATGTCTCTTTAGAGACTATCCTGTTTAACATTAATCTATTTCCATAATGTATACAAAATAGAAAACAGGAAATATCAGAAACACATAAATGAGCTCAGAGTGTCAAATACATAAACTTAATACAATCATAATACAAACACTAATGACGTCCAATAATGCCCATCATTTCAACATGCTCATTAAATGTTTTAGGCGGCAGTCCTTTTGTTAAGGGATCTGCAATCATAAGATTGGTGCTAATGTGCTCAATCGACACTCTTTGTTTCTGAACTTCTTCTTTAACAGACAAGTATTTGATCTCCATATGCTTAGCACCCTTAGAATACTTGTCATTCTTAGAGAAGAAAACTGCTGCAGAGTTATCACAATAAATTTTCAGCGGCTTGGCAATACGTCGACAATCACAAGCCCCGAAATAAAATTCCGCAGCCATAATCCATGAATAGTGGCCTCAAAGCATGCCACAAATTCAGCCTCCATAGTGGATGCAGCAATAACCGATCGCTTCGCACTCTTCCATGAAATTGCCCCTCCGCCCCGGAAGAAACAAGTAACCAAATGTTGATTTTCTTGTATCAGCACATCCGGCTAAGTCTGAATCTGAATATCCAATCACCTCAAGATGATTGGATCTTTTATAAGTGAGCATATGATTCTTCGTTCCTTGCAAGTATCTAAGAACTTTCTTTGCAGCTTTCCAATGATCCATTCCAGGATTACTTTGATACCGCCTAGCATTCCGACAAAGAAACCGATGTCCGGTCTAGTGCAAGTTTGTGCATACATCAAGCTCCCCACAATAGATGCATAAGGAATATTTTGCATTTGTTCTCGTTCCAATTCACTTTTCGGACATTGCATAAGGCTAAATTTGTCACCTTTCGAATTGGAACTATTCCCGCTGAACATTTACTCATATTGAATCTCTCTAAAATTTTCTCAATGTAGGCTTTTGAGACAACCCTAACAATCCTTGTGATCTATCACGGAATATTTCTATTCCTATCACATATGTTGCCTCTCCCATATCCTTCATTTCAAAATTCTTAGAGAGAAACTTCTTGGTTTCATGTAACAAACCAAGATCATTAGTAGCAAGCAAAATGTCATCAACATATAGCACCAGAAAAATAAACTTGCTCCCACTGATCTTCATATATATACACCGATCAACGGTGTTTTCCTTAAATCCAAATGAAGTTATGGTATCATTAAACTTAAGATACCATTGTCGGGAAGCTTGTTTAAGTCCATATATTGACTTCTTTAATTTACATACCATGTGTTCCTTTCCTTTAACTGAAAAGCCTTCGGGTTGGTCCATATAAACCTCTTCTTCTAAATTCCCATTAAGAAAGGCGGTTTTTACATCCATTTGGTGTAACTCCAAGTCATAATGAGCCACCAAAGCCATAATGATTCTAAGTGAGTCCTTCTTAGAGACTGGTGAAAATGTCTCTTTATAGTCAATGCCTTCCTTTTGCGTAAAACCCTTTGCAACAAGTCTGGCTTTATGTCGTTCAATATTGCCTTTTGAGTCGCGCTTGGTCTTAAAGACCCATTTACACCCGACTTTCTTACATCCTTTAGGCAATTCAACAAGATTCCAGACTTGATTTTGATGCATGGATTTTAACTCATCTTCCATGGCATTAAACCATTCATTAGAATCCTCACATTTCATGGCTTGGGAAAATGAACCCGGATCATTTCCAATTCCTAAGTCAATTTCGACTCTTGTAGATAAACCATATAGTCATCGAAATAGCCGACCTCTTTTCTCTTTGAGATCTTCTTAATGCTATTTCTTGTGACTCAGCTTATTGGAGGTTCAATATTGACATCTCTATTATGGAGTGTTTGTTCATTAGTTTGTTGTTCTCGATTTTTGTAAGGTTGAACTATAATATCAGGAACAACAACTTTAGAAGCTTTGGGTATAGGAACTTCTACCCTTACTTCTTGAATGCAAGCATCACGCACTCCTTCACTCCCACTGATGTCACCATTCTCAATGAACCTAGCATTTCCAGATTCAACAATTCTTGTACTATGATTAGGACAAGAAATGTATACCCCTTGGATTTCTCTACATAACCAATGAAATAACCACTGGTCGTTCTTGAATCCAATTTCCTTTCATGTGGATTATAAATTCTTACTTCTGCTTGACAACCCCAAACATGTAGGTGTCGTAAACTAGGTTTCCTTCCCGTCCACGTTCAAAGGGAGTCTTTGGAACCGCCTTACTAGGAACCCTGTTTAATAAATACATAGAAGTCTTTAAAGCATACATCCACAAAGATAAGGGTAAAGATGAATGACTCATCATACTCCTAACCATTTCCATTAAAGTACGATTACGCCTTTCGCTACACCATTTTGTTGTGGTGTACCCGGCATTGTGTATTGAGCACAAATGCCATGTCTTTCAAGGAATTTAGCAAATGGACCTGGACATTGTCCCGATTCATCATACTTTCCATAATATTCACCACCTCTATCGACCTTACTATTTTCACCCTTTTATCTAATTGCCTCTCAACCTCTTTAATATACACTTCAAGTGCATTCACTGATTGAGACTTGTCATGCAATAGATAAATGTAACCATAACGTGAAAAATCATCAATAAAGGTGATAAAATAACTTTCTTTACCAAAAGATGGAACATCGAAAGGACCACATATGTCAGTATGTATAATTTCAAGAAGCTCTGTGCTTCTTGTGGCACCTTTCTTAGTGTGTTTTGTTTGTTTACCTTTAATACAATCAATACACACTCCAAGGTCAGTAAAATCCAAATTTGGAAGAATTTCATTCTTCACTAATCTTTGCATTCTTTCCTTGGATATATGACCCAAACGTTTATGCCACAAGTAAGCAGAATTCTCATTCACTAAACTTCGTTTAGTGCCAACATTATGATGCAAGGTCATTAATGTCTCCCGTGTTTCTTCAAAATCTTGTAAGGGAGTACTATTAGATTAACACACTAAGATCCAATCTCCCTCAAGTTAGATGACTCCAATAATGGACTGAATCATGTCGTGTTTTGGTTCACAGATTTTAGTACAATATCGGCGGATCAGCATCTGTATAGTTTAATGTTCCTAACTTAGAAAAGACACACGATAAGGGTGGTGAGCTGGAATTAAAATGGCACAGATCCACGTCAAGCTGACTAATTGTTGATATATGATACCAGGAGGGCAAGAGTTCATGTGAATCGAGACAGTGAAAATACAGTAAGATAACAGATGGATGGACCCTCGCGCAACCTTCCCCTAGTGGCGTTAAAGATCATGCCATGACCTTCTGTAATTTTCTATTCATGTCCCTTTTGGATTCTTGCGATTGATTCACCCAAAGGGCACCATGATTTTGTCCATGGAGACAAACAAAGATTATCGTGACGACAGATGGGGACTTGGTCTAGATTCGAAGTTTGGACAAAACCCTGTGCTGGCTATCGGTTTCACCTTTTGGAGATGAACAAGAGGATCTCGGGTTTACAGCCGCCCTCGTGTCCCCTTTTTTGATTGATGAATAGTGCGCGGGTCAAACCAGGGTTAGAACTGGTTTACCCTGGTTTGACCTGAAATAGAATCAACAACCAAGAACCAAACCGGAAAAATATCAATGGACTGACTGATCCGACTTGGTATGCAATATGCAGCAAGTTTCTGAAGTCTAGGAAAAGATCATCCGTTCATTTACATGCGATGTGGGAGAAACTAAGATATATGTAAGTCGTATCATTTGAGTATCATTTGGCAAATCGAATTCCACATTTTATAGTTAGCCTGGATGTTTATTTGACCGCAATCGATAGAGTAAGATCATCTTTTTGGGATATTCATACATGTCAAGTGAGGATTCAATTATGGAATGACCAAAGATTTTTCTAGATGGGAATAATGCGCAAGTCGCCTGATGCACATAAATGAAACGACTTACTTTGGCTTTAGTATTATTCTTTAGAATAGACCAAGAAATACACATAAAATATAACAATACTCTTCCACTGGCAATAAATACAAAATGAAAAGTCACCTTACAATTTGAACAATTCTCAGATTCATTTTCAAAGTAAAAATGAATTCATACAATCACATGCAACTTGAGGAATTTGTATCCTTAAATTGACAAATGACTGAATCCTTTCACTCGTTATCAGCCTCACGCGATCTAAAAGCAACTTGGTTGCATACGAAAAGTCACATTTCGACAGCGCCTAAAAATTTCCTTCCACGGAATAAGTTGTGGGGCGCTCGCCGTCGACCACTTTAGTCGGAAGCAACTTGTGCCGATGGGCCATGCCAGCGCCCACCCGATAGCTTCTCTAGTCCATATCACTCTAATCACCCAACGTCTTTTTTGTAATATTCAAGCTCTTTTGTTGACTGGTGGACCCCACTTGGGTTTTAAAAAAAAGAAAAAAAAAGAAAAGGAGAGTTGAAAAGTAAAAAAGGAGAAGGAGAGAGAACGTGGGTTCACTCCCACTTACAGAAGCGAAACCAATCGGAAGAAAGAAAGAAAAAGAGAGAAAAGGGAAGAGAGGCAAAGAAGAAGAAAGGGAAAGAAGAAGAGGGGTTTCGCACGTGCGCATCGGGAACCTCGCAAAGCCGACTTGATAACTTCACGCAACGGTCAGTGAGTACATGCATTCCTTGTTTCTCCAATCGAAGCATTTTTAGGACTCAAATTCGGAATATTGGGAATATTGATCGGTGAAGTCGATTTTGAGTTGTTAAGCCGTGAAAATTTATAGAATGATAGTTTAGGATGTCATAAAACCCGTATGATTTTACAGATTTGGATTTAAACTTGTGGTTTGTCTGAAACAGGATTTTGAACTTTCCCGTGCATGATGAACAGTACGTGCGTGGTCACTTTGAGGTTTGATTTTGTCGGTTTCGGCTCAAAATTAGGTTGTCCAACTTATGGGTCTCCTAATGCTTGGAATTATCTTCATTTTGACTACAAGATTGCTCGGATCGGATCGGAGTTTGGATGATTCAAAAAAGTATAATTTTAGATGGCACAACAAGGCGAATGATTAGGTTGTTTTTTCAATCAAATTTCAATTTGAGGTTCAACATTTCAAGAAACTTATTTTCTTCCAATAAATAGAGTCAGAATTAAGTTAAGGAACGACAACTATGAAAATAAGGGCCTCCGTTCGTAAAATTTGTGAAAAATGTCGACTGATCCGTAGAAGGGGACGAATTATAGTAATTTGTTCGAATCCGAGACATAAACAAAGACAAGGATAATCTTTTGAAAAGGGGCTCTCTAAGGCTTTGATTAATCACTTTCGATAGGCGATTTGTTAGCTCATAGGAGTCATTTTATTAATGTTAAGGCGTAATTTAGTTGTCTCATAATTAAGGTAGAATTTTATAAGATTTTAACTTATTCCTCAATTATTTGTTAGAACCGTGAGTTTAACGATATAAGTATCATTTTATTGGATCGTAGGTAACGAGATGAGTGGTATTATATCTTCTTTGAATTTGTAAAATTCATGTTGAGAAAATTATATGGATTATTTATGGTATGGGATTATGAAATGACATTAATATTGCATAAAAGTCGAATCGAGCATGGACTACTTTTTTATTGTTTATAAAGGTTTGGAAAGTATATTATGCAAAATATTGGAAGAAGAAATATATTTGTAATTGCTTTGCAAATGCTTTATGGAAAAGTATGTGGATGACTTGAGAAATGGTAGATGACGATGTTGCAAAAAGATATTTGCTTAGTTTATGATATTGATTTCTGAATTGGATTTATGGTATTGGAGGATAGTTATTTTGCTCATTATTATTATGAGCCCATTGAGGGGCATGTTGGTATGCATATCGAGTTTAGGATATCCTTCTGAGTCGAGCCACCGACATTATAGATGAAGATCTTATCAAGGAGGGAATCTCAATTGCCTTGTCACAAGACGTTGTATCATGACAATGATAAGAGATTAAACAATAGATTGGTCAATGGATGGACTATTGACATGTGATTTTTGAATGGAGATTATCCAATGGACTTGACCATTGATTTTTGTATTATGATGATGGTGTAAATGAGTTTTTCATATAAGTATAAAAGTAACTCCTATATGATTCATTATGTATTTTATATATTGGATTGAGTTATAAAGTTCTGGTTTTGCTCTGAATTCATGCAAAATGCTTGCTCGATCTTCTTAGATAATATGTACTACTCACTGAGCTTGTGGTTGCTCACCCCTCTTTCCCAATCTTTCTAGGTTCTTTGGTTAGCAACTAGTAGAGTGAGAGCGTTTTTGTGGAAACTTTTGGGAGCTGGACCTTTTGTGGTTAGAGGATGTGTCCTTTGAGTGAAAGGGCAGCCATGTCACCTCCATTCCTGCTAGATTCAAGGTGTGACACTTTTCGTTTGCCCGCCGGACGGATCCTGGTCTCAAGACCACAACATGTCCACAACATTGTATATGCATAACGCGATCACCGTTCCTGATCAGTGGTCCTGTTGTGAATATTTTTTCAATTGCTGGGGGTCCCGACTCTAGATGCTTCACTGTAGATTGGAATCTTGGAGTTCGATTGAGATGAGATGCTTCCAAGAGCTCATCAAGAGCATGGGTATGTGCCCATAGGCAAACCGGGCCTGATGGGTCATAGGAGCTCGCCCATTTCAAATTGATAGTACAGTGGCCGAAAAGGCCTAAGGAGGTGAATAAAGCCCATAGTGTTTAAATGGGCCAAAGCCCACTAATGACCCAATTAGAAACAGGAGGACAACCTTCATCCCGAAACGAGGATAATAGTTGCATTTATTGTCATCGAATTGGTCGAGTGGAGACCCTGGTAAGATTCCTACTCGACCCAATTACTTGGGCTCAGGTCTTAAAGAAACAATTCGTTGTAAATCCCTCGTCTCGGATGTAGATGACCTGCTTTTGATCGAATCCATCGGGAGGTGGAGTTGGTTTGATGCGCAAGAGCTAACTCAGGGTGCAACCGGATTGCTAAACTTAAAGAAGAAAAACTCATGCATTATTATCATTTAACTTCGACATCACACATATGTATTTATATTTACGCACCTTACCATCTAAAGATTGAGATGCAACCGGAGAAGTGAGCTTAAGTTTCCACCATATGTAACCAGAGGTGCTCTTTGGATCATCTATAGTTATAGGTGTCTTACAATACCACTGAGGGCCGCCCTACCTATCCAATGGATATATTGTTGGTGGGCTGATTAGACTACTATTCTTCTAGATATTTAACGTGCACCTCAAACCCCCAATTCTCCTTGAATATTTGTCTTCCCCAAAGAGGATATACCCTCTAGATATTTAATGTCCAAGGGATGCCAAGGTCCACAAGTTACATTAGACAAAATAGTTTAAGATCATACTTATGACCACGTCTTACAAGGATGTCCCCAGCCACTATCTTTATCAAGGCATGGAAGCTGCCTCTATCTCCTCAACTTAACACTAGGGGACACCCCAAATAGAGGTTGGCGGCAATCAACTGACTCATCCCCATCGTAGGGATGAGCCTCATCATTTTACAACAAGGGCATTAGGGGTCATCCTCCCCTGGAGGGTTCTCCTCTCTATTTCCTTATAGGCATTTTAGGAACCTGTCTAGGTCCATAGGTTTTACAAGAAACCATAACCCAAAAAACAACACTGGAAAGAAAGAAAGGAACTCTTTTTTTTTTTTTTTTTTAAGGAAGTCTACATCCATTTCAAGAATCAAATGAGATGCGAGCCTAAAGTTGGGTGGTTTGTCCAATTATGAAATTGCTTGCATAAGTAATGTGGAGAATCAAATATATGTCGTGTGCCTAATCAAGACACACAAATTAAATTTATAACTATTGAATCAATCCCGCATGATTAACACCGGGACAGGAAAAAACAAAGTTACCAAAATCTTGTAGTTGGGGAAAACTTTTTGTACATCCTTTACTTCTTTGTGGAGGAACCAATGTCAATATGATCCTAAACATATTCATGCAAGAACATTGTCTTGCAAGAGAAGCAGCACCAGAAAGTAACCAAAAGGAAAAGAATATCTTCCCAACACACTCCAAAGCCATTCTTTTCTTTCCCAAATATTCATGCAGAAGAATGCATCATCGCGTATATAAGCGGGAGCTCTCTCCCTTCTTCTTTTCTTCACCAACTCATTCTCTTTCCCAACACCCAACTTGCAGTCACAAGCCACATCATGTCCTCGAATCCGGCCGGCGATGGCCCGACGACCACGACCCCAAATTACCAGCTCTATTGGTGCTACCAATGCCACCGTATGGTCCGGGTGGCGGCCACCAATCCATCTGAGATCATTTGCCCACGATGCTTCAGCCAATTCCTCGGGGAAATCGACAATCCGAGCCCGAGATACGTGGGGGACTTCACCCAGTTTGATGATTCTCCAGAAGCCCGGCTGCTCGAAGCCCTTTCCCTCATCCTCGATCCTCCGATTCGGCGATTCAACAACCTCGGTTATGACGCCCGGGGATCCGAGCTTCGAGGCCGACCACGACTTAGACAGCGGGGTGATGTCCTTGGCCATGTGGAAAGAGATTTTACGCAGCCCGAGAGTGATTTCATACGGCTGGGGCCGAGGCCGAGGCCGAGGTCGATGCCGAGGCTATGGCGGAGGAACCGAAGTCTTGACGGTAGAGAGAGCCTGGGCCTGGATGGTAACGGCATCAATGACAGAGACTTCACTTGGGTCTTTCTTACCCCGGCGCCTTTTCGTCCGATCCTACCGCCTCCTGGGGGAGAGGGCTCAGGAGCGAGAGGAACCGATCCGAGGGATTTCATTTCAGGGCGGGGGTTTGAACAGCTGTTAGAGGAATTGACGCAGAACGACCGTCCCGGCCCGCCTCCGGCCCCTAACTCAGCCATCAATGCGATACCGACCGTGACGATCGAACCAAGACACTTAAACAACGACTCGCAGTCTTGTCCCGTGTGCAAGGAGGAGTTCGAGGTCGGCGGGGAAGCAAGGGAACTGCCTTGCCATCACTTGTACCATTCGGATTGTATCGTCCCCTGGCTGCGGCTCCACAACTCCTGCCCGGTCTGCAGGCAGGAAGTGCCAATTGTTCCTGATCCTGAGGTTACAGGAGACGACTCGGACATGCAAGAAGAAGAAGGAAGGTGTGCCAGGTGGCTGCGACGGAGGCATCTGTGGCCGTTTCGAGCCAGGCCCGGGCAAAGTCACCTGCCAGGTAACGGCTTCTAGTGCTTCCTCACCCATGTAATCGACATGATAATTCAAACCGTGGATCAGAGCGCCATGCTTTTGGTCGTTCTCAAAACCTGTCAATGTCTGTCCAACTACTAATTCGATGCGAAATTGCTTTTCAGTTTCTCAATGTGTGATACTTTGTACCGATGCAATATTGCCAATAAATGCTTTAGCGGATTCCAAACATTACTTCTCGATGAAATAACTTTCATTTCTTGTCGGTCTTCCAGATGGCCATGCTTCAATACTTCCATAATTTCTGCAACTGCATGTGCATCGTATTCTTTATACCGTAGCTCTTTCCTTTTCATTTCACCGTCCTCTTTTTTCCTTTCGGCAGCTAACTCGTGGTGGAGTTCCTGCAGCATTCAGTAGCTCGTTAGATTTCGCGATTGCTGCCGCTGTCGGGGAGCATTCTTAATCGATTTGTATGATAGAAAACATTGGGTGGGATTAAAAGGACAAAATGTATGTCCGTAACTCTAAGCAGGGTGTGCTACGTTACAGGACGATCATCATCGATCCTGGTATGATATGGTATGGACATATTGACCCGGTACGTGACCTCTTGCTTCAACAACTAAAAATCTCTTCATGTTAACTGAGATCATAACAAAGCCATTGAAAGTGTGATCGCTCGAGCACTTAGATTTACAACCGACCCCGAGAACCATCGTTTGAGGGAGAACAGTCGAGCGTTTGATGGAACTTCAAATTGAATCGTCCACTGTGCTATCTTCAATTCGCTACGTTGTGCATTACTTTTGCTTGTTCTAGGATTGCCCGTACCCGACCTCAGCTGCTGTCGGACTTGGTTTTATGCAAACAAAAAAAAAAAGTTGTGATTCTTTCGTGTATAATACTCTGAAAGCTGCACCGCTCCTCGGGGATTTAACATGCTTGTTCATCGTGAATTGATACCGGCAAAGGCTACAGTTTCCTTCACAAATGAGCTCCATTTATTTCATGAAAATCCATTTGTTTTGCAAAAAAATATTTTTCAGCATTTTCTTTGTTTAAAAAAATGAGTCAACTGAATGTCTTCCTAGTCAATGAAAAATTTATGCGTAAATTCAAAAAAATAATTTCTTCTTTAAACAATTAGAAATCATTTTCTAAATATATAACTAGGTATCGGCGCTTAACCCGAAACTCCACGTTTGGGCACAAAAATCCCAACATTGGTTCTCAAGTCTCCAACACCTAGGACTAGGTCTTCGATGTTTAGGCTTGGTCCATTGAGGCTAGATCACACCCCCAATGCTCAAGCTTGGGTCCTCGGCACCCACGCCTAGGTCCATCAAGGTCAAGCCTAGGACCCCATCGTTTGTGCCTAGCACCTACCCAAGTCCAACAATGCCAAGCACAATGCTCGTGCTTGTGCCCGTGCCCATGCCCAATGCCCCGACACTCAAACCAAGGTCCATAAAGAAGCATGGGATCTCAATACCCGAGCTCCAATCCCCAACACTTGGCCGAGGTCCACAAAAGCCATGCCCGATTCCCCAACACTTGAGCTTTGGTCCCCAGCAGTAGGGCTTGGGGTCCAAAAAGGTTGCGCTCAAGCTTGGGTCCCTAATGCCCAAGCAAAGGTCTATCAAGGCCGAGGCATGGGACCCTAGTCCAAAGCTAGAACCTCAATGCCCACATGGATCCATTAAGGCTAAGCTTGGTACCCCAATGTTCACACCTCGATCCATCGAGGCCTAGCCTAAAACCCAGGTAACCTTGCCCCAATCTCAACACCCAAGTCAAAGGCCATCAAGGCCAAACCCAAGATTCTATGCCCATACCCAATTGTGAATGTCCATGCACAAGTTAGACCAAGTTGGCATGATGACATGAACCTCTTTCTCTCTTCAAAGGAGGAGTCACCAGCGAGATGCACCATCTGTGGTGAGGTTCCCCGCATTCGCACGGGTTGCTAACATGATGATAGCTACAAAGTCGAAACAACCCAATCTACCTTTTCATCCACTTATTTATAGGTTGACCCCGGTCTTGGGACTTCACAAGAGCTTATTCTATCCCCTCGGTGAAAGCAGTGACACCACTTACGATAGTAAGGGATGATTGAACAGTTATAAAATCTTAGAACATGAACAAGGGTAGGAGCGATTCACGAGTGACTGCTAGTGATATACTAGAGGAAGGTGGGGATGATGTCAAGTCCGCATGGTCCTTATAGGACCCTCATTTTCTTTTCTTTCTTAGGAATGCATGACTGGCAACTACTCCTAAATTCGGACTAGGAAGCCACCATTCTTCAGTGATGAGCTCTAACGAACAAATATAGAAAGATTATGTTTTTTTCCAGAGAGAAATGTCTTTCCACTAGAATAGAACAAGTCCACTGCGAGCTAAGCTGGAAAATATTGTCATATTCTTATAAAATAATTTCTTAGAAATCATTTTTTTGAAATGTCACATTTTCCATAAAACAAATGGTTAGTGCCCTGAGATTTTCATTGTTCGGAAACCATCGGTTCATAATGGGAACTAGGTTGGAGCTATTTTGGAAAAATTACTATAAATAAAAAAGAAATAAGACTAATAATTCTTCAATTTTGATCAAATGTGCAATACCATCCTTGGAATTTTAATTTATTCGATGGGATTTTTGAACTATTATTGGATATTCAATGTAGTCTTTTTGTTTGATCAATAGCAAATCAAACGTTGTTTGATCACATGAAATATTGAAAGGTGAGTTAGACTTTTGAAATGATGGTTCAATATGATATAAGAACATGTGACCGTGAATTCCATTTTCCTATCCGTTTATATGCATAGATTTATTGTTTCCTTTATTTGTTACAATCTAATAAATCGAAGGACATGTTGGCAGATTTCGTTAATACAAATTAATGAAATGACAATATTTATTTATTTAATAATAGCTTAAGAACTATATTGAACATTTAGTAATAATATAAACCATGTTGAACAAGTCAAAATTCAAGGGTGAGATTGTACGTTGGCCGAAGTCTAGGGATTTTTAGTAATATTTTCTCAATTTGAAAACAATACAAGCTAATAGAAAGTGTAGCGACTTCATGCTATCTGAATTATTTATAATAAAATAAGGTGCAATTTGAATGAAGCAGAATTTGTACACGGAAATCAACAACTCCAATTACTAAATTACATTTGATTACTGGTTCTTCCTTGGTTAGAAAAGATTAAACAATCTAAGTATTCTCAACTTGGGCTATAATATTCATTCACTCTTAGAGACATGCGGTACGATTCTAACAAATTGACACTATATGCACAACTTGCATTTTCGAATGCCAAGGCTCTCTT
Organism: Angophora floribunda; assembly: GCA_014182895.1. Taxonomy (NCBI): domain Eukaryota; kingdom Viridiplantae; phylum Streptophyta; class Magnoliopsida; order Myrtales; family Myrtaceae; genus Angophora; species Angophora floribunda. The sequence continues at coordinate 33,996,397 of CM024710.1, read as the reverse complement.
TAATCTTAAATTTAGCTTATATGCAAGGAGGCACTTGGGCAAGCAGGAGGCAGCAGCACTGAGAAAATTATTTAAAAAGTTCTAAACCTATTATATTTAGCAAATTCAGTCAAAAGCGTTTCAATTATGCCAATTTTTATCAAATAATTGTGTCAATTTAATCATAAAATTTTTCACATTTTACCAATTGAGTCTATGGAAATCACTGACATGGTCATTGGCGGTCCTACGTGGCATGGCCACTAGCAACGTGAATATTTTTTAATAATTCATTTGAAATTTTTATTTTTTTTCTTTTTTTTGTCTGCACTGAGGGCCACCAAGGGCTCATAGGCCCTCGTCATATATGTGCCAGGTGAGGGCATTTTGGCCTTCACCCAATGCTAGCATGGTGTGTGGCCCTCGCCTAGAGCCAGTGAGGGCATTTCGATTCTTGCCCGCTATTTGTCCAAAAAACAAAGAAAGGAAATGAGAAAACAAAAAAATTATAAATAAAATGTTCGCATCAACACCAATCGTGCCATATCAATCACTTCTGGGTTAAATTAGTTGAATTGACTCAATTGGCAAAACATGAAAAATGTTTAAAGCTAAATTATCGTAATCAAATGGTTTATAATTAAATTACACAAATGTAATAGGTTTAAGATTTTTTCTGATAATTACCGGCAGGCCCCTTCCCCCTCCATGTGCTGAAATATTAGAACCATGCCTATTATTCTTTAATGAGCTACGAGGCCGGGCATTTGACTTAGCCTCTTATTAAAGTTATTCAAGGTACTGGCTGAACCTCGTTTCAGAATTTCTAAATTTAGGAACGTTCAAATTTGTTTGAATAATTCCATCTTGTCTTAAAGCTCGACTAATTCTTTTTTTTTCTAAATTTTTCCTAAGCAGTTTCTTTTCAAAGAATCAAGCGAAATCAAAGGGGCGCTAATTTGATTGTTGTTTCCATTCACATGAAATGCTTTCTCCAGAGAAAACAACATCATCTTGTGGGTTTGCTCATGAGATGACGACTTTCATTGGAAAAGGTGTGTCCCCCAAACTCTGAGCGTGGATATGTAATTGGAGTTGGATAAAAGGAAGCTGAAATGGTCAAAAGGGAAAGTGCATGTATTCATGGAGACTTTTTTCCTTTTTGCTGAATATCGTGGGCACTAATTCAAGTTTAAGAGAATGAATCTTGATCTAACTTTTTCTCTCTTACTGGACCTATTTAAATGTGAGTCAAACACTGAGTAGCAAGATGGCCCGGAACATGAATTGTACATTACAGTTAGGGGTGAGCAATCAGATCAGTTCAACCTAGGAACCGGCCTTACTTGACTAGTTCACAAGGGAATAGCTTCAATTCCAAGGTTCAAAAGTTAGAAAATGGCTTTGACCAATTTGGTTCCAGGTTCTATACTCTCACTCAACCAATTGCACCTAGAACCCACAAGGCCAACTCCATGGTAAAACCTGAAATCTAACTGGTTTACCGTTACCCCTAGTAAGTACTAATTTTGTTTTTGGAAAATGGAAAATATTAAGCAGAGAGAATTGTATTTATATTTGATACATGTATATTGTATATAAAAAAATGTCTGCCTTACTTACTGAGTTGACTCTAAAACCAATCTGGAACAAGCCAGTTTAGTTCCAATGTCAATAGGGTGGTCAGTTCCCAATTCCAAAAATTGGAACAAGGTTAGTTCCCAATTTCAAACTTCCCCACCTTAGAACTTATCAGCCCCACCCAAATGTATATATGGACGACTCAATCGATCAGTATCCGCTATAAACAAGGCGAGATCCCATCAAATTCTACGTTTGAGATGAAAGTCACACAGATCCATCCATTTCCATTATGGGTATGTAGTTTGTCTTTTGTTCTGAACACCTTATCCTGATGATACTTCAATGTCGGAAGAGCGTGACCAAGTTCAACGTAAAGAACAAACAAGAATGGGGGCCCATCCTTAATTAGAAGTCCACATACAGGCATGCCTGGTGTGGTCGTTCCAAACTATGGGACACGCAATTAGAAAGCCCATTGAAAGATAATTCTCTCCTGTCAAACACTTGCAAAGAAAAGCGCAATTTTGCCCAGGAAAAAGCTATGTTCAAGCCTTTTATGAGTACCTCTTGGTGACGAACGATGCCCGGAAAGCATTCCGAGAACAATTCTATAATGTAAGATGGATTGACTGCTTATTTTGTCACTTCGACCCAACATTTTTCTACAACGTCCAATCTGGGGATCCCTAGTAGTGCTAAGCTAGGATTGACCTCAAAGATCCCTTGTTCCATACGGCCTAGGTATTCTAACATTAAAGTCACTACTAAAATTTATATTCCAAAAAAAACCCCAAATTTTTTTTTGTCTCAAGAAAAACCCCAAACTTTAGGTTCAGTCCCAAATCTGCCCCGAATTTTTTTTTGTCTAAAAAAAAACCCCAAACTTTAGATTTAGCCCAAATCTACCCCAAACTTTTCTTTTGTCTCAGAAAAAACCCCAAACTTTTAGTTTATTCCCAAATCTATCCCAATTTTTTTTGTCAAAAAGAAAATCATCAAATTTTACTCTAATCTTAAATTTGCCCTCGTTAGCCTTTGTCCAAAAACCGTATTAGTAATCCCTAATTTTTATGTCCTAAAATGGTTTTATTTTGAAAATAATTGTCTATGACATCTTGTTTATGTATATTTATTATTTATGTGGAAATGACATGTTAAGTTAAGACTAGATCATAGGGTATATTTGAGAACAAATCAAAAATTAGTGATTTTTTTAGTACAAACGGAGGGTAAAACCCCAAATTAGTATACCCATTAATTACGGCGTGTTATATAATTTAGAAATTTGACAGTAAAATTTAATAGAAAATAATATATGGTAATTTGTTTTGGTGGTCAAAAAAATAATTTTGGGTAAATTTGTCATATGTGTACCAATTTGAGATTTTTTTTAGACAAAACAAAATTCGGGGTAGATTTAGGACTAAAATTAAAGTTTAGGGTTTTTTTTAGACAAAAAAAAAAAATCATGGCAGATTTGGGACTAAACATAAAGTTTTGGGTTTTTCTTGAGACAAACAAAAGTTCGGAGTATATTTGGGACTAGAGCTAAAGTTTGGGGTTTTTTTTAATTGACCCAAAATTTATCGTATTGCCACGTGGCACAATAATAATAGAGGGTTCATCTAAAGTTGAGTAGGCCCGACCTCACTTTTGGCCAATGAAAGATGGTGAAGAAGTTAAGAAGAGCTTAAGCGGAAGCGAATCCCCTAGGTATCTAGAGGCAAGAATGTACATTAAGCTATTGCCTTCTTCAAGTGCAACGAGATCGATATTAAGTTCGTATCTTCTATGAGTATACTTGATCCCTTGAAGAAGCATCTACGAACCAACCATAACAAAAGAAAACATATTTATGCAACGATATATTACATTTTCCCACTTATTACAATCTCGGATGATGAATATATATAGATGGCATAGCGTAAGACACACTCTTGGAAGAAAATGATACATTAAAAAATGAATACAATCTAGAGATTACTCACATGAGGGAGTCCAAAAAGATGTCTCTCCCCATGTGGGTTTCTCCACCTAGCTTAGTTAAAGCCTCAATAACCCTTATATAACATAATATTTTGGTCAATATTATCAGGATTTTCCCCTTTGGAATGATGAGTAAATTTACTACGGATGGTAAAAAGAATATATATCAGCAAAAGCTCCATAGCGGGATTTCTTCAGCTTCTTCTAAAAGCTCCTCCACTGTAGGAGCACCAAATGACGCCGCGGCGATGTTATTGTACATTACTTGATCCACGTACTTCGGCGATTGGAAGGCATCGTAATTGCACCAAAAATCCATCACATCCATCGATTCGCTGGGAGTGTATGCCCCGACGCATTGCGCAAGCGATACCTCATCGTCCAGTTGATCGACGGCGAGGAACACATAGATGGGACGAGACAAATGAGGGAGGGGTGGCAGCAGAGGTAGCAGCAGCAGTGACGGTGACATTGTTGTCTGCACCGCCGCTCCCATTTGCGGCGGCGGCGGCGACTCGCTGGATGGACTTGGGGGACATGGAGGCATTGGGAGGGACATGGTGGTGGGATGAGGAGAGAGGGAAGTTGAAAGTGGCTGAGGAGCCCTTGATGCAGAGAAGTGCAGCGTCATAGGCTCTAGCTGCCGCCTCAGCAGTGGAATAAGAGCCCAACCAAATCCTCGTCTTCTGGTTCGGTGCTCTTATCTCTGAGACCCAGGAGCCCCAGCTTCTCATCCTCACTCCCTTGTACTTCTTCCTCAATGCACTGGATGATGGCATGGGTGATGACTCCGGCTCGCTCTTCACCATTGGCGAAAACAACGCCGAGACAGCGAGATCAGCAAGGATGTTTCAAAGGGAGAGAAAATAGGGGTGCGATGAGATGGAAAGGGGTTGGCTCAATATGGTGGTGGATTTTCCGTCAAGAGTGTTTTCTCCTCTTTGCTTTTCGGCTGTTGTTCCTGCGAAAGTGAAAGGAGTGATGGAGGGCTCAGAACACAAATGGAGTACAAAGAGGATGCTGATTTATAGATTCACAGAATTGCAGCCCAAGAAACAAGCAGGCAGCTTCCTCCATACTTATTATAAAGTGTGGGGTTTTGGATATATGGATGACAGGTGTTATTTCCTCTTTCTTTTTTACATATTATGTGAGAAATATATGTTATTGGATTTATGTTCCCCTAGCTCGTTCCACATATCCTTACTAACCGGTACTTGATAGTGAAAGTGAGGGCCAAAATTTTGAACGAGTCAAAGACCTCTTATTGCTTTCTGCAAAATCATCCAAAATGTCAATGACAGCACCGAGTTGGCGCTTAACATGCTGATACGACCGCAAAGGAGAATGACGATGGAAATATATCATGGCCCCATCACTCAAGATTTAGTCGTATAAAATAAGGTGTCGAATTTTTTTTTAACTGCTCTTCTTGCAAATTTACCAACCATTTACGAAAACAAGTTTAGTGTCTCTGAACTTTTACTGCCCGAGAGGCAGTTCGACAAAGCAGTTACATGTATGACCCCATTGACCAGCAACCCATTTTTTTAAGATACCTTAAAGTGCAATGTTTTCGAAGGCCAACACAAAGCCCTGTGGCCTGTGGAGAAAGTGAAGGCCAGACTAGGTTGGACACACATACCAATATATAGAATAATGAATGTTTTTCGTGCCCTTGCTTGTGATTCTTGACTTTCTCAGCAAGTCACACCCCCACATGTAATCTGCATAATGCACACAGTTAAAAGTCAAGAAAGGGAAAAAACAACATGAAGAGAGAACCAAAAACAAATTATTAAACCCCGTTTTATATATGATTACTAAATTATACGAAGAGCAATGCAGCTGAGGAAGAGAGAGAGAGAAAGAGACATAGGATGCTGTAGCAGGCAGCTTCCGAGGAGCTGCGTGTGATGCTGCAGAGCTTCAGATGGGCTGTTTTACACACGAAATTATATTTAAAAAGATGGACTGGGGTTTACGGTCATATGATAGAATTATATAATGATATATTCATTTTCGAGAGCGAAATAAGCAACCGGAGTACTCAACACGCGCATTGCCAAGGAAGGGAAGCGCCCCCGCTTGATGAAAAGCACAGGGGGACACACACCAGCTGTGTCCGCCCTGTCCCGCACGACCAGAAACCGCGTCCTCCCGGGTGGTGTCTCATCTCACGCTGATGTTGATGCTTCGCGCCTTGAGTGTCTGAATCATCATCAGTACGAGAGGATTTGAGGATGGGCTGTGCCAATAATTTAATGGGCAAAAGGAGGGGAGGCAGTACGTCAACGCATCCCTTTCGAACTGTTGCGAGCGAGCGAGCGATGGCATTGCTTACGCACGCACGGCTTGACTTTCCGGGATGTTGCCCCCAGGATCGGACTTTGAAAAGAGTCGAGATGAGATTCTCTCGCCTTGGTACGGCGGAACGCCGAGCCGAATGAACGAACGGACGTACCTCGTAGCCATTGAGGCGCGGTCGAGGGCGCTCTTTTCAAGAAGAGGCGAATCCTTGGGGCGCGCGCGGTCCGGTCTCCGGTCGCGCCCCGTGCCCAGTACCGTTGATCATCGAGAGACTAACTCGCTTGCATGTTCACATTGCAGTTAGTCATAGAAAGTGTAATTTTTATTTTTTCTCTAATTTGCGATATGATCTGTCTGGGGAAGGGAAAAGTAAAAACTTGAAGAGAAACACTCGAGAAGTTTCCAACTACCTCCCTCCACCAGATGTACCTTCGATTTAATTTCTAACTTCTCAAGTACAATTGAAAACTTACAAGAGTAGACCCACAATTAAAATCACTTTTAAAAGTAAAATGACTCGTATTTAAAAGGATCATATTAACGAATGTTTGTGTAACGCTTATTAAGGAATAGTCCGATTTTCATCTTTTGATTATACATAAACATTTGAACAATTGGTATGCTATGAACATCAAGATTCCTTTATTCCATTACTTAATAGGTGCCCTAGTTAGGGGTCACTCATTAACAAAAGGCCAATTCAAAATAACAAGAGGGTCTCCCAATCGAAGCTTTTGTGTTTACCCTCGACATCACATCACGTAGAAAGCATTAACTCTAGAGCAACTCAAATATGCGGCAAAGAAAGTGAGCCGGTTTTAAATACACGGACTGCATGCCACGAAATTACACCCACATAAATATAATCCAAAATCAATCACAAATCGCCGTTCGTGTGGACGAAATACAAACACGAACAACTCCTTTAAATGAGTTTTTTCACACTGAAGAAGAAATGAGAAAGGAAACGTATGTGGTATTTAGAAGGAGGGGGCGCAGAGTCAAAGCAGAAGAACCCTAAGATCATGATAGTACTGAGCTGCACGTGATGATGATGTGGGATTTCCCATCCCATTAACGTTGCCAGTTGTGGCTCCATCAATGTTTGCCCATTTTGTCTAACCACTCTAGACGTGTAACAGAGTGCGGAAGCAGTCAAAGTCGCTGCTTTTCAAAACCAAGAAGCCTCGAAGCCTTTTGCGAAAGTAAAGCTCCTTCTTAATTTTCCTAATCATGACGTATTAGATGACCTATCCATGTTTCAAAGGGCAATGCCTGTTCTAACTTGGAAGGTAAGTATGGAGCAAAGATGGTCTATTCTTTGGACATTGTGAGCCCTTGTACTAGTGATCACCTAAAGCTTTTGAAAAGGCGATTGACTAGTACTTAATAAAGAGGCAAAGTCTCTTTCCTTGCAGACTCTTGTACGCTTGAGATAAACAATACTTCATACTCTTTGTAATACATTATGAGTTACATTTTGACCAACGATTTCAAACTTTAAATTTTTTGTAATCTATAATTTGCATCGCGCGATGCACTACGCAACTCCTTCGAATTATTGCTTCTTTGACTAGTAAACATACAACTATCGAAACCTTACTTGACACATGGAATAAAAACAACTTGGTATATCTCTCTAGTCATACTGAAATGTTAGAATCTTTGCAAAGAGTTCTCCATTATTTTTTTACTGAATTTCAATTAACAAGTATTTGTAAGGTCCTTGAGGAGCAATCCCGTGCCTATAACAAGCTTGGCGTTGTAGGTAGAAAAAGAGAGACACATTTTTTTTTTTTTTTAGATATTCTTATTTTTAGACGACATGATACTGCATCATTAAATTTGCTTTATCTTAATCATAAAGTTTGCATAAAAAGAAGGATTAGTGTCGTGGATCCGTACTAGCCCTCTCTCCCTCCTCTCTCCTTCCTCGTTCACACCCTCTCAAAACATGAGCCCCTCTCTGTCATCATTGTTTCGGGCTCGTTCAATTGAGATCTCAGAAGAAATAAACTTGCACTCTTATTACTTTATGGCTAATATATCAAATACTGCTTAAATTTTTTTGAAAAAAATACTCATAGTCAGCATAATATTTTCTATCGGTGACCAATGGTGAGATTCCATACATATTATTTAAACAAATCACGTGTCTCCTTTTCTTCCTTTTGTTTTTCGCATGTTCAGGCCACACTTGTAACCTAGAATCAGAGAAATGAAACAAGAGTCTTGGCCCCTGGCGCGAAGATAGCACGAAATTTCATGTTTCACTAAGGGTTTCTTTCCCCCTTTCCTTTTCACAACAGCTGTGCTTTCCCTTTTTCTAATTTCTGGAAGAAAGGGGATTGACAAAGTGGGTATGAAATGAATATTGACCCTGTTTTGTTGAGCTTGATTTGACCCTTCGTTTACGCTTCCCCCGAGCGTACAATGCTATCTTGAGCTGGTTTAAGCTACTAGAAGCATCATAGGCTTGGCCCCAAAAATACAAATGTAAAAACGACAGTAACAACTGCTAGAAGCATAGATCGGTCCAAGGTCTAGGGGTTGCTTGCTATTTCCTCTTAGTTCTAGTTGAGATAATGCCCACCTAGACGTACCCACATATAATGCAAAATATTGATTTTCTAAAGTAATTAGTTGAAATATTTAGGTTTTCACGACTCCACGACATAAAGTATGTTGGTATTTGATTGCTCCACGTTATGAACCGGCTTTTAGGCCATTTTGACTTTAAGGATTCATTTCACAGGAAATTACCATTTTGAGAATTTGTTTTCAATTTAAATAAGTGCGCTGGGAGAGTTTCCATGAAAGAGCAATTGGAATACTGTTTAATTTTAGTATTATATCATGGTAATGATTTCTGTTAGGCAAAAATAAGCAGCAGTAAAGGGAAGGAAAGAATTGCTTTTTCAAGAAAACAGCAAACTAATTTTGTAGAATCAATCCCCATAAATGTTCTGCTTCTACATTCAAAATAAATTAGAAATTAAAAATTTTAGGGAAAGAGAAATTGCAAACGAGCTTTATAGAGTTCCAACTTGAAAGTGCCTGCTCTTTTCTTCCAGCTCTAGTAGCCAAAGTTGACTGAATTGCACTAATCATGCCAAGAGTATCAATACCGCCTTAATACAAGTGTAGAACCTCCTATCATGCAGAATCTGACTTCCTTTTGCAACAACCCCGCTATAGGCTATCTAACTATTGGACCCTCCAATAGTCACTCTTGCACCTTATATACACAACGATATAGATCCCTTCCTCAAATAGGCTCACAATGAACTGAAATTGAGGTCGATTTCACCAGCCTATCCTCCTCCAATAGTGTTTCCACTTATGAGGACCGCCAGTGATAATCCCTCCAATAAGAGTGTTTAGCCTGGCTATGATTTTTATTTTAACGTGCTAGTTCCCGCACTCATTATTCAAATTTGTATATTTTTCTTCCCTAACAAAATAAAAATACCTCCATGTTTTACATCCTAAAATTTGGACGAAATAGTTTAAGGACTTATTCAAGTCCTAATAAATCAAACAAGTGCCTAGTGTACTTTATCTTTCACCTAGATAAATACTTCACTCATTACAGCCTCTTCTTTCATGTGTTTATAAATGGGTCTGTCAGCTCTCACTAACTCTTAAGAACAACACTCAAATGGGTATTAGAAGCTTATGAAAAGATGGAATTAATAGTGCTCAAATTCTCTTGTTTTTTTCCCTTCTCAACTGTATGGCTGAGATTTCTCCCAATTATAGGGCTCAAATTCGTACGTTGCACTTGCATCATGTATTCGTTATGGCCATCTAATTCTTTGTGAAGAATCATAGCAAAATTCCTTGAAAAATACGTAGAAAACCTTCTTCCAGCATGGGCCATCAATTTGGTCTTCTATTAATGACATATTTTGATAAAGCCATTTCACTAATTTAATGAGTGAATTAGTCCATGATTTTCGGCATAAATAATCTTGGAATTTTGCACTTCACTACCATGAGATCTGTTTTCAATTGAGGAACTCCAACGGTCATCAAATCCACATTTACATACTAAGTCCTACTTTTTCTTCCCATAACATCACATCGGTATGGTGTGTAACTCATCACAAAATGATTCAGTATCATGATTATCTAACTCATCTCCATGATTGCTTCTAATTCATACAAGAAATGCTAAGCCCGTTTTCACTTGGGTCTTTCTTAGTAAGTCTAGCAAATGCATGCAAAGCATCATTCTTATGAGCTAGAGAAAGAATAAGTAAATCTAGAGTATTCATCAATAAAACAAGTCCGTGCCTTTTTTACTCCAAGGCTTGGTGTCCTAGTGGGTCCATATAAGTCTATGTGCAATAACCATGTGCAATAACCGTGAGAGTGACTAGTAGGGACAATACCCTTATATTTAAAAGAGATCTTCACTTTCTAAAAGAACATGCATCACAAAAGTACTTTTTCCTAAAGTCCCATCTTTGGTAGGCTTTGTCCTAAGTATAACGTTAAATAGCTTCATTTGAAATTTCATACGGATCTCGATATTTCTTGGATGTAAAATACTTAGAAGGTAGAATAGGGTACAAGACTTGAAAAATACATTATACCAACCGGAGGGGGGGGACAGGATGGACAAGCACCAGCACATTAAATTAAAGAATTGTAGTCTCACAACCTGTCACATTAGTGGATAGGTGGAGACGGCCCCCGTCAAATCCAAGAATTACCCTTGGTATTCAAGTTTAGCAATTGCATGCAAAGCATCATTCTTACGAGCTAGTAAGGAATTCAAGTAAATGCAGAGTATTCATCAATAATAACAAGTCCATACCTCTTTTTCTCCAAGACTTAGTGTCCTTGTGGGTCCATATAAGTCTATTTGCAATAAATGTGAGGAATGACTGGTAGGGACAGTATCCTTAGATTTTAATAGGATCTTCACTTCCTAAAAGTCCATGCCTTTTTCCTCAAATCTGATCTTTGGTAGGCCATAGAAAAATTCCTTTTCTGAAAAGACTAGTTCAAGCGTGCCTGTGCTACTTTTTTATGCCAAAGACAATTTTCCGTAGCTACGAAAAGGAAACGATTTTCAAAGGATCAAAACCCTGTGAAGAGTTTATGTAAACATTTTTGTGCCGTTCCACAACAAGTTTCTCAAAATTAGTTGCTAATTACATCGGAAAAGAATTGGTAAGTCAAATGAGAATTAGTAACCCACGAGCTAGTAAATTAATCGAAAAAAAAAATTGGTAATTCCCTCAAATAAAGATTGATAAATTCATATAGGAATCCAGTGGATTTTATGGTAATAGTGAAATAGATAAATAAAAAAATCGTAAATGATAAGAAAGTTTATAACATGTAAATTATTAAAAAGGACTAATAAAAGTCTTATAAATTACCAATAAGTTATTGAAAAATCATGTGATTTAGATTTTTTTCACCATCGGTATTTTGATACTTACTAACTCTTTCAGCAATCTGTCATCACTGATAGTATTCCATTTTTTGAAAATGAAACGATGGTTCATTATTTCAATTGAAAATCGATTGGATACATTTCAATTCAAGACAAAGACAAGGTAAAACCATGACAAGCTAGCCATGTATTGAGTTTTCTCGGATTGTACCGAGTTCTAATAGAAAAAACACCAACTCTTATAAAACTTCCGTTTTATATGCGATTCTGTGCAACATTTCATTCATTTATGAAATGCTTCCCGGTACCATGAGGGGAAGATTCATGCATGCTTCTTCGATTCTGGCGTCGACAGGCAGATAGAAATAATTCCACGGATGAGCTGGCTCCGTACCTGTCAGTTCCGTACCAATCCTATTGACGGAAAGTGGGGACCAACACTTTCCATTTTATATCTCCTCCTGAAATTCAATTTATATCACAATCTGAATAAGTAGGGACGCGCAAGAGAGAGAGAGAGAGATGGCGAGGGAGAGAGATGGGTTCATTTTGAAAATTGGAGGATAGATAGGCATAGGAGATTCGGGTTGAAAGAATGGGCAACATGAGCATGTGCCGGAGATGGATGAGTAGGTGAGATCCACAGGGATGAACATTTAAATCCGCGATGCAGAAACTTCGTAGAAGCTCAGGCGAGGTGCCATCGACAGCCCATATCCTCTAGGATCCGAGAGTGTCCTTTGCTTCTTAGATTAAAACTCGTTTAAGTATGATGATGAGGCGATGACGTCAGTGAGGTTCCGGGAGGTGGTGGTTTGCTGTCGGTGATGGAGGCGGAGGACGGTGGCAGCGGGTCCACTGTAGGTTGACCAGTCAAGAGAAAGGAAGAGAGAGGAGATGTGTGTTTAGTAACATGATTTTATTTGGTTTTGATTTGATTTGATGTGGCTCGAAAAGAAAAGGAAATGCATTGCGATCTTATGTGTGAGACGGTAGATGAGTACATATTCATATTTGGGGACAGCCAATTTGCAGTCGCTTTGACGGTGTCTCGGATTTTCACCCTGGCGGCCAAAAATTAGCCAAGGAATGCATGAAGTTCCATTGAATAACACTAATACGTGAGTCAAGTGCATATTTCAACTATCGGACCATAACTAAAGATGTACACCATTGATGCAAGATAAGATTAACCCAAGCTAAGGTCCATGTGGCAATGATATTTCACTGGTATAGGGATAATAATATGCGTACAATTTCATGATGTTAAAGAAAATGAAAAGTATACAAAATGGGTAAGGTGTCACTTTATTCCAGTACTTGCTATGAGCCATGACCCGGTCTAGGATCTGAACCAAGTGGCGAACCAACTTGAGAAACTTTGAAATTTAGTATCATATTGACACTATTGATCATGACAGATGGTATCAAAGCTTATTACATGATTGAAGTGATACGATGAATTCCATGGACAGCAGACTATGATTAGTATGGGTAAGTCTCGATGTCTAATCTTCGGTCGGTCACTTCCATAGCCCGGGTGGCTGGCTGGTGGTATCCTTTCAGCTTTTATAAAGCCCAACATTATCATATCTGGAAAGCAATTGGATTGGATTCTGGGTTGGAACGATCCTCTTAGCTTAGCTTAGAAGACCTTTCCACCTTTGACTCTTCCTGATCTTATGCGTGGATGGAAGCTTAATCTTTTGAAGATAGAGACATTGCTATTTGCAACAGGAGTTCCTTCTGATGATTAGCACCAAATGGCAGCAATTAGTGAACTTCAATTGGGGTCTTCCTATTGCATGGTTTGATTTGCCACTTATTAGGAGCTTACTCTCTGAGAAGGACTGCAACCCATTGATTGTTCTGATATGGAGTGGGATTAGAAACAGAACTGACTAAGGAGGTTGCACAACATCTGGAGATTATTGTGGCTCTTATCTCTGGCGGGATGATGGTGGTGCTGATATGGTTTTGTTGTAAGAAGTGAATAACTCATGAGGATTACCCGAGTAACCAATCAATTGGTTCGGATACAGTAGATCCGTGTTCAAATCGGCTTCTCCAGCTCAAAGTCATCTTAAAGTCACACCGGCCGCCCTTAACAATCGGGCCCTACCTAATACATAAGAATGGGATGGTTTATCTGCATCCTTAACAATTAATTCTCCAACTGGTTCTTCTTGTGTATCGAGGAAAATTCTTAATGACTGACTTTCAACTCAACCAATGTCTTCTTATCACAAGGTAAATCAACGCTCTTCATTCACTCTTGGAGGATTCACACAGATTACAGGTAACCGCTGACATAAATAGAAATAATCTTGCAAATGAACAAAACTAAGAAAATACCACATTCTTGCAGATGCAATTTCAGAAACAGAGAGACTATGGTAATCTCACTCAAGAGATGTCCCTCTTCAACATCAAAGACACTCAAATACAATTTATACAGAGTCAGTAATCTCACAGATGGAAATAAGGTCCACACCCGAGCTCAGAACCAGAACGGGTATTCATGTCTACGTTACAGCCGAGACCCTTTTATTGCTATGTTATAATACAAGAAAAAGCTCACAACTTGGGCTTCACTTCAGTGTAGGAGAGAACAAGAAGAAGAAGAATCGGCCTTATCTAATTATTTAGATGCATTATATAGATACTGTAATTACAAGCAGCATTATTTTGCTAATCAATCAGTTGTTAGCTAAATCACGTTCCTCTGTGATTCTTCAACAAAGGAACTCAAAGAACTAATTATGGATTCATATACCTTTACACCCCTCAAGAAGACTTTATCCTCCAAAAACTGCAGCAAAAAAAAAAAAAAAAAAAAAAAGTTATGGCAAATAGCAAGAAGTACTAAATGACCAAATATGGTCTACACATATGGTTTTCCTAAAATCTTGCACCTCATTATGATCATGAAGCAGTATTGGAGTATTGATCATCGGAGAGAACCCAAGAGCAGGAATCCCCAGCAGTCGAATGAATCTCGCATCAGTAGTTGAAGATAAGATTTCAGGCTTTGCAAGCTTTCCTCCAGATGCCACAACAGCTTGCTTAAAAGCAGACCACCAAAGGTTGGAATCATCTGTTCTAGTCATCAACGGGCGCCCCTCATAGTCTCTAATAGGTCCTTTCTCAGTTATCTAACATATAAGAGGAGAAATATCTTAAATCGCCCTTCAATTTTAGTTTCATCCTTATGAGTATGAAATCTATGGATGACCCTGTGTTTTATGAGCGTCTTTAAGCCATGTGACAAGTATTGTGCATTAGTTGATGAAAGTATGACACTGCATGCTACAAGAAGAGGAAGGAGGATTGATTGTCCAAAAAGCTAATCCATTCTTAAACCCCCATAGAATCAAAGTAGAGTAAAACAGGAAACATGCTACAAAACTTGATGGTGCTGAGCAGGATGAAATTACCAGAATCAATCATGACTTTCAGTTCTAATACAAAGAGAATCCCTATTAGAAAGCAGCATGATCAGATTCTAAAGGCAATATGGTGTCCTTTACCTTCGTGGATTATGAAGTAGAAGTTACACAGATTGCGAAGAGCAAGTATAAGCCAAAATGACAGTACATTTAGACATTATTCATCCATTAATTGGCAACACAACCCTACTAGGTGAGAACGATAGGTTATACAGGTAGATAACTGTAAATTATAAGCAACTATAGGATCCAAAGCAGGCACCTAGGAAAAGCACAACATCACTTCTTAAGCTGCCCATGTATTGATACCTATATGTACTCTAATTTTTAAGCTGTTGCCCATTGATAATGATTGATAACAAGTGATGCAGAAGATCTGCTGAAATTAACTTGTTTATGGGCAAACATCATAAGCATGTGCGTGCCTCAACTTAAGCAGAAAGCATGAAATATCGCATGATGAAAATTTTGCAAATTTATACACAATATCATAAGTGCACTTCGTTATCCTTTTACTGAAGTTTGATTTCGGCTCCAGATCTGATGGTTCAACCATTTCTACCTCAATCGCTTGACTTCAATTACTCATCAACCGGCTAAAATAACTATCTTGAGTGCAAGGCTGCAACCATCAATCAACACCTTGCATAACTATAGTTGCCTAGGTTTGACTGCAACAACTGTTCCTGCTATTTTTTATCATTGCAGAATTTGATTTTAACCAAATTTCGTGAGTGCATGTCAATGCTTCTCGACTCAACCAACATTGACTTGACAGGCATTGACTTGGCTATCATTCGATGGATAAAAGTTGTTCCTGTCCTTTCAACTTAATTCTGTTGGTTTCTTACAGTTGATGTTGGCATTTGACCATCAATTGTATTCATAGTCAATATCAGGTCAACAAATGCTGGGCAACATACTATTTCTCCTTCCTTGTTCACATCCAACATGTTCTATTATTCAGTCAATACTCATAATCAGCTTTGACTTTTAGTTGATGAATCCACTCTATCATTATGGCCCAACTCAAGAGATTCCTCTTTTTCTCAATGGTTTTAGCACTTTCTCCTTAACATCGAAATAGGTTAGTATCATATTCAAAGCCATAATCAATATTTTAAGGATCAACTTGTCTACTTTCATATACATTGGGAGTAAAATATTTGTGTAGAAAACTGAAAAGGAAAGAAAGGAATCCTGAGCAAAATAGGGCCAAGAAAGCTATTTTCACATATAGAGATATAACTTTTAAAGTTCTACAACTAAAGAAGCTTGTAAATCTAGCAGACCTACTGTGAAAAGCATTGAACAGTCTACCAGATTCAATTGGAGATTTGAACATGCACATTAGACTTCACCATACTGCAGGTGTGGAGACTATACCAATAAGCAAGGCTTCCATCAAGCAGAAGCAGTATAATTGACAGATTCAGGAGAACATATACGACACTGCATTTTATGGAAATTTATGGCATCCTGAGCTATTGTCCAAGCACCTAGTCTTTACTCTCATCTGCTTCCAGTTCTGAAAATTGAACAAACCAACCTTGTGCAGGTGAAAATATAGATGAGTGTTTACCTGGTATGTCATATTCCTGATAGCCGGGGCCCATTCCTCAGCAATTATTTTCTTCACAAGATCAGGGTCAGCAGTCGGAGGAAGACGGACATCAAAGCCTGCCTCGGCCTCTGAAGGCTGCACATTCATGACAAAGCCCTGCACCCACGATCAGCTAGTCCATATCAGAGCATATGCATAAGAAAATGGAACAATAAATTAGGATCGACATAAACAAAAGCATGCACATGAAGCTCACAGTTGGTGAAGGAATTCCAGCTTTCATGTAGACAGGATTGACCGAAATGACTTCAGAGTTAGCTGCGATTCCAGCCTTGACCTTATCAAATTGGCTCTCCCTGAACTTGCTTATGGCTTCCATGCTCTCCATCAAATTCTCCATGGCGCTGTTGTCATACATCCTGATCCATGTCCGGGTGCTCCCTTAGCCTTAATCACTAGCCCCCAAGGTGACCGGTCAGCATAGAAAACCCGAAACTCATCGGTAACGGACGCCTGCCCCTCGTCCAAGACGAACCCCACATTCAGTTCCTTGAACTCTTTGGATCCCACAAACTTTTCTGCCCCATTGATTCCACCGATCTCCTCGTCCGGCACATATGAGACATGAATTGTGCGAAGTGGTACAAAATTCTTCTCCTTAAGGTTCCTAATGGCCTCAATATACTGAACGGCAATGCACTTGTCATCTTGTGCCCCCCGAGCAAAGATCTTTCCATTGGAATCTCTGAAAGCAGAAAAGGGAGGATGAATCCACTTGGATGGCTCGGCAGGGACAGAGTCCATGTGGGAGTTGAAAAGGATGGAAGGAAGAGAAGGGTCCGAGCCTAACCAAGTCAAAAGCAAAACGGGCTTGTTTAGGACAAACTCTAGCACACGGGTTTGGAGGGAAATGGCCTGAGCTTGGTCCTTGAGAAAGGAGACAGCTCCAGCATAGTCAGGGTTAGGGTGGGCCGTGTTGATCCTGAGGTACTGCTGGAACCGTGCAACCGGCACATCGATTTCTACTTCTCGAGGCTCAGTCAGGGTAGAGAAAAGAAGAGGGAATGCAAAGAGTGCCAATAAGAAGATTGAGTTCAGATGGTTAACGGCCATTTGGATTAACGATATGGATTGACTGGAGAATTCAGTCGGAAAAAGATCTTTCAAATCCTAAAACATTCACCGAAGTCTAGGTCCAGAGAGAACTGAATATATTCGCACCTATCGGGACAGGGATTTCACCTACTATGAACCACAAACATTACTTAATTCAGACAGCCGAAGCCTGCACAAATGGCAGCTTTCTAGCATGTAAATAGAAAGAAGTTAATGCCATGCCGTCGAGTAAATGTAAGCACACCAACAAACAAGCACAGACAGCGACAGACTACAAGCGACGACCATTTCCAATCACGGCAACAGAGAAAACCGACGAAAACCCATCAAGCACCATGATCGGGAAGTACCCGGCCGACCCGGATGAGCACTCGCTTGAACCACTTTTCGCGCAGGCAGCGATGCGAAAGACCCAGTCAGATAAAAATCCAGTCTTGACGAATCAAAGAAGGGGGGCAAAACGAACACCAGGACGCACCGACGCAGGCAGAGAGAGAGAGAGAGATAGAGAGATGGGAACCTGCTATGCGACGTGGTCGAATCGGCCGATTCGGACAGAGGAAGAACCTCCGGTCTCGGAGTCGAGTTCGGTGTCGAGTACAGCTCTTAGCGTCAGCAAGCGAACACTTCGCTTCGTCTTCTTTTCTTAAATGCGTCCACCGAAACCATGTCCGCACGCGCCGGAAAACGCCACCGACCAGTTAACGAACGACACGTGGGCATGAGTTTTGGGCGCGTGAGGGCCACGTCTCTCTCTCTCTCGCTTTAATTACCAACGCCACCAAAAACCGAACCTTGGCGAAGCAGAGGAAGCAAACGGGGAACAGTGCCAGAGCTCCATAGATCTGCTTCGTCTGCTCCAGCATCAACCCTCGCTTCCTCTTCTTCTTCTTCTTCTTCTTCTTCTTCTTCTTCTTCTTCTTCTCCTTCGTCTTCTTCGCTGAGTGCGTCTTCCCAGCGATGGCGGAGAGGCGCGCTGGAGCGATTCTTCTCTTAGTAGCTTCCTTGCTGCTGAGCTGGAGCGGGCATCTCGTGCCGGTCGCGGAAGCTGTGTGGTTGACGATCCCGAGCTCGGGGACCAAGTGCGTCTCCGAGGAAATCCAGAGCAACGTCGTCGTCCTGGCCGATTACTACATCGTCGACGACGAACACGCTCATCTCCACACTGCAACTATTTCTTCTCGGGTTTGCTCTCTATCTCTCTCATATTGCATTCAGATGGAAGAGAAGATCTTGAGTGATCTGGAGCTCAAATTATGCAAGTGACTGTTTTGTTTGCGCAATCCTACATTGTAATTTGATACATGGATGGATATATATGTATGCTGAGGTGGATTTATGATGAGAGGACGCATCTAGCTTCTGAGTTCTGATTAACTCAATATCTGCAGCTTCTTGCCATTCTATCGGGTTTTGTGATCGTCGCCTGTGTAAAACTGTGATTCTCAGCTAGCTCAGAATTGAACTAACTGCTTTTTTACGCTGAGACTTGATGGGAATTTATACCTATGCGTGAGCCAATGCAACATTATTTTGGACATCATTAAATGGAGACTTTATACAGTCTTTGACATTTTCCCTGTTGTCTTCTTTGATTGTCTCGCTCTGATGCTTAAGTTCGCTATATTGTTTAATAGCAGATAATTTGTCTAATCTTTGTTTTTTGTCCCCACGTCTCCTGGGATGAATCCTTCTCATTGAGTAGGTCTAGGAGAGATCATTTAAGTTCTGTCGTACTGGAGCATTTGACTTGGACATATCAGTTCTTATGTTGGTGCTCACAAACTTTTCCTTAGCGACCGCTTACCTGAATCAATACTTTCAGGATTTAAGTTTGCCTACTCTGATTTACAAACGTAGGTCCCCCACCGTTTAATTGCGAAAATGCCAATACATATGGGAGGTTTGGTAGTTAGATCTTGTGTCCATTTTAATATGGTCTTTTTTATGGAATAATTGTGGAGACTATTAGAGAAAACAGAAAATTAAAATTCTATGGGGCATGTCATAGCTTCAAGGTATGGTACAAGGGATGGAATTTGATCTGGGAGGGGTCCTAATAGAGTGGAAGTTCAGAGATGGATCTGCTAGGCTTGGGATCCTTTCACAAGAGAGATTCTCTCGATCCATGGTTGGGGGCAATTCAGATAGTGCTTATCAGTCAAACTCTAAAGTTCAATTTTGGAGCTATCTATAATTGCTACTGATAAGTAAGCGACAGTCACGTACTGTTTTTCCGTGGCTGAGCCTGAGGGGTAGATAAGTTAGGTTGTTGATTTTGTTTTAATCTTTAATGATTGGGAATTGCAGTTGGCAGCAGACTTGAACACATCAAACGATAGAAAACTAGTTGTCCTTGTGCATATCTGACAACAGTTTTCTCATGAGAAAATTGATGTAGTGTTTACTTTTGGGTGCCAAATGAATTAATCAAAGTAGCATTTGTCGAGTAAGATTTACCCAAAGGAAGTAAGATTTGTAAGGACTCAGGGTGTGCTGCTGAGCAAAATTATTTCCCTCTTGTTTAGTTATACACTAGAGAATTATTCTCACATTTCCTGTGTGTACAGGATACGACTGTAATTTAAGGTGTTAAAAATTTCGGTTGAGTTTCAATAAGGTATTTGTTTCTGCAGCATTAGAATATTACACATGCCCTGCTAAAGTTGATGCAGCATTACACTGCAGAATCAGAAATACTTGATCCAAGAAACCATGATAAAATGGGCAACTGTTTGTCCTTTCCCTTATATTAGGCAGGCAAGCAAGATCAGCTATGCTGCTTTATGAACTCATCATATCCTTTTTCAGTGCCACTAACGGTCACATTCTACCTCGAGACCAAGGATATTCAAGCTTTGCAACCACTTTTTGGTTACTATAGCGCTTGATAGATATTACAATATAATTTGCTTTTTGAAAAGCTATTTGTTGGTTTGATATAAGTATGTTGATGTATTTTACATGCTAGAAATGGTAAGGTCGTTTGTTTCTTCAAGAGTTCCGTGTCAACATCACTAAAATAAACCTTCTCAATATTTTTGTTTTTGAATAACTAACTTGTTTAACCAAGCCTGCTGATTTTCCAGTTCTCAAATAAGCAAAGCTGGTGCAAAAGCGCCTATTTAAGTCTGTTAGGAATAGGAAACATTGTCATGATAGATGTGTATACTAATACTATAATATGTTGTGATCTGGGGTTTCCTATTTTGTAACGTGTGAATATAGTATAAATACATGAATGGTCTACATGATACACACGGTTTTTCTCTCCAATCCGATCTCTAGTTCTCACAAAGTCCATATATTTGCATTTTCTCCAATAGACATGGTTTTTCTGAAGCTAATGTCAACCAATTCCTCTCGCTCCTCCATCTTCCAGGTGACATCTCCCTATGGAAACAATCTTCACCACAATGAAAATGTGACCCACGGTCAATTTGCATTTACAACTTCTGAGGCCGGGAACTACTTGGCATGTTTCTGGCTTGGTGGAAAACATCAAGAAGGTGCTGGATTGACAATTGGCCTTGACTGGAAAATTGGAATCGCAGCTAAGGATTGGGAGTCAGTTGCAAAAAAGGAAAAGATTCAGGTCAAAATGTGCAATATTATACTTTTCTTTGTGTTTTGGAGATTAGTTTAATTCTCTATTTTCTTTCATAACATGTTCACCCTTTAACCTGTAGGGCGTAGAACTGGAGTTGCTGAAACTTGAAGGGGCTGTGCAAGCCATACGTGACAATCTGATTTATTTGAAAAACAGGTAATTTGCTTTCTCTACAGGATATTAATGAGATAAATGAGTGATTTCTTTCTTGCTTGGATGCATTTCTGTTGCACTACCCTCGAGTCCTTAAAGCTCAACATTATGAAGAACATGGTTATAGGATCAGAAGAGGGTAGAGCATGTATAACAAGGATATGATCATATCCTTAACAATTGAGATTCTCCTTTCTTTGTTGTTTGAGAATAAGCAAGATTTAACTTATTTTAATGTTCTTTTGTAATGGCTATATGTCTAGGGAAGCAGAAATGAGGGAAGTAAGCGAAAAAACCAACGCCAGAGTTGCACGGTTCAGTATAATGTCCCTTGGCGTCTGTATTGTGGTTTCAGTTTTGCAGTTGTGGCACTTGAAGCATTACTTCGAGAGGAAGAAGCTTATCTAGATCCTGCATTTCATCTTGTACGGCTCTCAAATGTTCTAAAGTGAACACAACCTGAAGGATTCTTCTGCCCTTTGCCTAGAGTCTTACGTTGCATATTAGGATTTGTCTTTACAACAAATCTGGTTTTGGGTAGGATGGGCTATGATAGAAGATATCAAATTCCGTGCTAGTTTTAGAATGCACAGCAAATTACGTGGATGGGGTAACAGAATTGTCAACACTCACTGCAGAAAGTTTCAGTGCATCAAATCCTGTAAACTTGTTTGTCATACATGATGAAGCTTTATTTGCTTCCTGATTTTGCAATTGTAAGCTCAACCAAATCCCGAATAGCCGCCATCCTTAGACAGTAATCGCTGGTTGTGGCATTATGAATGTTCTGCTTTCTTTCTTTCAAATGCTAAATGTTTCATTAAATGTAAATTCTTCTACAGACTCGCTTTGCAATCAGCTGTGCAAACATTTTAAGTAAGAATAGTACACAACTGCATAATGAGTGTGGAGTGTCATTAGCTGCGACAATTCACTTCAGGGTTGTCCTTTTCTTCTGGGTTTTCTGTGCCCTCCAGAAGTTGTTTCTGTTCGAAAAAATTGATATGTTCTAATCCTGTGGATAACGTCACGTTTCCCGAACCTACTGAGATGGCTATTATGTTGTACTGTTCCTAATCGCTTTTAATTAAAAGGTTCGCATCTCGTAACTATCTCAAGTTACAGTGAGCTAGATAAACAAAAACGATATATTACTGAACATAACTAGCTGTGCTAGTCAAGTTTTCAGATGATGTGGAGGGACACACATGCCTGACCATTAGTTTCTTGGACAAAGAACATTATTGTCTTCCCAAGTTAGCATCAGTCATTCGGAATCACAGACAAGTATTTACGTGAAATTGTCATCGCGCTTGTTCCCATGAGTTCCCAAGATCACCCAAGGCAGATCAACATGACCTACTGAATTTTTATCTGGTGCACCGAACATGAACATCAGAAGGATGTGTTCCAAGGCCGTGAAATGATAAAGGGTCTTTGAGACTGTAGCTTGATGCCAAATCCGCTTATGGTAAATTGACACATCGGAAGCCTTAAGGCAGCGGGACAAGTTTGGGAGTCCGTGCTTGCTAACTTTACATGCAAATAGGTCAAGGGATAGAGACACTTTTTATTGCCAAAATAAAATTCTCACCTTAACTTTTAAAGAGAAATCGGTTGACTCCCTTAGCACGCGTCGAGGACCTAAGTATTAAGTTAAATGTCAAGTGTCTAAGCTCTATATTAAAGAAACTCTTAGATGATAGGAATAAGTGTACCGAGAATCTTACAATTTAGCACGAAAATATAATTGAGTTTTAAAACTTTCCAAAAATATAATCAAGATCCAAAATTTATTAGGAAGGTGCAATTGAATACTAAGACTTTTAAGAAGTACAATCAAGTCCCACAACTTGTTACAAAAATGCAATAAGGTTTTAAAATTTTCAAAAATCGTAATTAATGGGAGAACTTAATTGCCTTGATTGCACCTTTTTTAAAATTTTAGAACTCAATTGTACTTTTATAACAAATTTTAAGATTTTATTATACTTTTTGAAAGTTTTAGAATTTAACTTCATTTTTGTAACAAGTTTTGAAACTTCAAATGATGATAAAATCAAACAAAAAGAAAATCGGAATGCACTTTTTGCCCCTAGAAATCTAGGCATGCCATAAGTAAGAAATAAGGCCACATGAAAAGTTGTAATAACTATTTTTTAAGTGACCTTAGAATTGTTTTCCTAGTCTATATATGTTTTGCTCATCAATGACATGGGAACTGAATTTTAAACTTCTAGGCTCTACTTATTGTCTTTTGGGTCTTACAAGCTTTAATAAGGTAGATTTTATAGTTTTAAATTTCTTAGTGAAGTGACCCTACAATATAACTTCCTAGTGATTAACCGGGTTTGCTAATCTTCTATTCAAATCATAGTACCATCCACTCATATTAATCTTGGAGGAGACCACATACGCCATCATATAAGTGGAGCCTTACCTAATATATGCAATGGGATGATTCACGTGTATATGCACATGTATGTATTCAATACGCAAATTAAACATTTGAGTGGGTTGAGCAACCTTACCAATTGACATGTCAATTGAAGAGGTAGATTAAACATGTCGATTTATTTGGAGAGATCCTTATCATGATAGAATCCTTTTGACTTGCCCCTATATGCTATCCTTCTTGATTCTATCATTTTTTTTTTATTTTATGGCCCCAAAACATAAACGTGAGGGACGCAAAGAGAGTTCCCTAATAGAATCCCTAACGAAAAAGAAGGATCTTCTTATCTTGGCCCTCTCTTCTAGAAAAAGAAGCTGCTTTTGACAGCTCAATTCTTGATTAATCATCGCAAAAACTCTGTCGTACACGACTCGACATGATGCGTATTCTTTTCCTCTCTCTTTTTTCTCGGACGGCCGAGACAAAGAGCATCATGGACTGGAAATGACACCACCTGCAACTCCAAGAATGGTTGGCACAGTCCTTCGAGATTCTCTGCGCCATCGCCTCGACCTGAAAGGAAACAAAAACAAGATCGCTTTTTTATCTAAAGCAGATGTTACGCGAGCACGCACTTCTCTCCCCTTTTGCGTGGGGCGCGCACTCCATTCCGTCTTCGTTTGGACATTGGAAGACGGACAGATATTTGCAGTTGCAGTGTTTATCTTCATCCCATCGGGAGAGAAGACAAGATTGCGTTCAACCCAAAAAACCCTACTCTCCTCCTATTCGTTGTAGATGGACGTGATTCCACGAACTGGTTTTGCTTTGAAAATGGTATCCGAATGATGGATGGCCGCGTGTAACTCCAGAGTCTGATTTTGCAAGCAAAATCAGTAACTTCAGTTCTTGTCTAACGTACTTGTTCAGACAACCCATGCAAGCTGAAGTTTATTTGGTTCTCCCTTCGTCTGATGGGACTGCGAGGCCTCATTTTCAAGGCGGCTTTTCTTATTACCAAACATATCTCGCGAAAATGGAAAAAAAAGGAGCCACGACCTTATTACTATCATTATAATCACGGGAAAATAATCAATAAGATCTTAAATTCATTACATTTATGTCAATTCAGTTTTAAATCTTTTAATTTGACAAATTTAATCCTAAATATTTTAATAATTTTTTAATGTAATTAATCTAGCCAGTTTTAATTGATAATCACTGAGATAAATGACAATCGTTAAACGTGACACAATCAACGTTAATATGTGCAATTTTTACATTTTTTATAAATAAAATTAAAAAATTTCCCTCTTTTTCCCTTTTCTTTTCACCAATGACTTGTTCACCTCACCTAGATGAGGGCAAGGGTCAACTTCGTTGATCCTCACCCTAACCTAGGTGGGGCCAACAACTAGCCACCGGTAAAAAGAAAAGGGAAAAAATAAGAGAAAAAAATCAGAAAAAATTTTAAAAGTTATTCATGTTAACCCCAATCATATCACATAATACAATCTGTCAAAATTTGTCATATAGACTATATTTATAAATTCTCAAAATATTTATGACCAAATTAGTCAAACTAAAAAATTTAAAACTGAATTGATACTAGTTCAAAAAATCTACGACTTTCTCGATAATTTCCCTTTTTAATCACCATCTCATAGAGGAAGTTACCCTTTCAACCATAAAATAGAAAAACAATAATAAGCCTACATATGTTCTGCTTGACATGAAAGAAGTCATTTAGTCGAGCACGACGCTGGGCCTGTACTTCGCATTGTGGTGACGTGGTGACGTGGCTTTTGATATGACGTCGTGCGCATTCTGCGGTCGCATCTTACGTTAATCACCACGAATCATTTTAGTGAGAGAGGAATGGAGCAATCACTTGTGGATGGATGATTACCGCGACATGATAACGATTTATTAAACAAAGAAAGGCCAACGTGATGCCACCTCCGTCAACGTCGTGCTTGGTGAATGAGAGGCAATCAAACCGTGGAACGCGGACATGGACTCCATCACGAGACGCCACCCGGTTGCTCCAACAAACAACCACTCGAGTGTTCATCGAGCCCCATTCACTTACACCGTCAAGTTAGATCGGTTCCTAAATTAGGTATGTCCCCATAGTAGGCCCGCCTCATCCAAACCGTTCATGTGAAAATTGGTGCGCTCGCCTATTCCGACAGAAGAAAGACCGATTCGACGAGCTATCGTTTATCTTCGTTAAAGCCAGGTGATTTGCTTCGTTCAAATTGGACAGACTAATCCGTGGGTAGAGACACATGATCCGTTCAGGAGGTCGTGGTTTTGTGGAATTCTGCCATTTGAAAACTAGGTTGAATCACTACACGTCCACCTACTTATTGTGTGTCTAAACTCTAAACTTACTTTTTATAGAGAAGATGTGTGGACTTTGGAGACTAGAAAACAGGGGGAGATCGCCACCCGGATCTTCCAATGTGGAAAACTCAAACAAAGAAGTGCAACTTGGCCTGCATCGGCTAAGATTTCATCCTCTTTCTCCAATGGGCACTTGATGCATCAGTGATTACTCAATCAACTAGTGAGTAATCTTTTGCTCCACGATCCCCCCTTGTGTCACTTCCCTGTCGATCTTATCAATGTCTAGTTTTATCTTCGTAACAGCCGATCACAGTCGCCCCCAAATAACCTACTTGGTCAGCACACGGCGCAAGCTAGTTTAGATAATTAGCAATCTTTATTTTCGCCTTGATTAATAAATCATGTTGTGACGAGGATGGTATCATAAAATTCAGAATGACAATATTGAATATTCTTCTTTCTCTTCTTCTTCTTCTTTTTATGAAAAAGAGACAGAGATTCCCCTTTTTCAACCTTGATACCAATGCAATAATAGAGCTCACTCAAAGGGATGAGCATTGGCCTCGAGTGCAGGAGGACATGGCAAAGCACTGAGGGTTCTGCCGCTTGTCGTGCACCCCATTTCTATCGATATCTTCATCCTCTTCAGATTGAAAACCTTGTCGAGATTCAAGAAAAACTACTTTAGAAATAGAGTATTTTCTTTCTTTGCCTTGTCTTTTCTACATTATTTTATATTAGTCCTCGCCACTTGCTCGAGCAAATTGTAATATATTATTGCATGATCGCTTCCTTTTGATGTATTTTATTCTTGGTGTAAAGCTGAGTGGACTGATCCACCTGCGAGCACTATTGCTCTGTCGGAGAAACTTCCAACAAGATTATCTTTTTTTTATAAAAAAAAAATTTAGCCCGGAAAGGAATAAAAAAAGAATAAGACCTCATTTCATATCAACTCAGTGGTCTTTCTTCTTCCCGACGATGAAAATTTGCAAACTCTGCTTTTCTCTTTCGCATGAGAAATTCAACATTTTTAGGACGTCGACATGGAGGTGCTTTCCAGAATGATCATGTCCCGTCACAAATTCTTGATAAGGAGGACTATGAATGGAGTATGTTTGTGCTTCCCATTTCAAGAAAGTTGTAACCTTGATTTGAAATTTCAGTTAGTACTTTCATGTCATGTCAATGGATGATAAACCTTAGGTCAAGGCTCAAGTGAATTAAATGTGGAGGGGAGACCTAGTCCAAATTTTGGACCCATTTTCCATTATTATTTTAATAGTTGTAAATTTATTATGATAATTGAAATCTCCTATCAAAATGGCGAAATTATTCACAAATTAGATCCACTCTCATAAAGAACTTTAAGTTGGTAGAGGGGCAAAAATAAACGAAACTAAACATCGAAAAGGGCGATTGTTGTATACGGTTGCGTAACGGAAATCGGATACCTTCATCTAAGGAGAAAATCAAGAAGAAGCCCAAGTTTGAGTCTGTTAATATATATTATTGTGCTCATTTTTACTTAAAAACTTTAGCCAATAAGTCATAAGCCAACTAATTAATATTTGCTAGTCCACACAACACCTAATCTCCGATGTGGAAATTTTCTAACACAATTCATATATGCATCTCAACAATTTCCTCATCATGTGTGAACTCAATACGAGGTCTACCCCTTAATGCATATTTCCTTTTATATTAATACATCTCAACTTGAATCTCTACTTTTGTTACCTTGTGAAGACCACAACAACAAAAATGCCTACCTTCATCTTGGATCCTTTTTCTGGATTGAACTATGAAGGATGTCATCAAGAGCAAGTTGATACACCACAATGCTCACCTTCACCCCTAAGGTCTCTTTTACGATGAAGGCTGCCCAAAAACCTTGTTATTCACGAAATTCCTTCTTTGAGATATTGACCAAATACCAATACACATTAAGAGTGGATCGATAATTGACCATCAGCTCTAATATCATTTATTGGGTCGCATAATAGAAGTCGGATACATTTACTTGAGGAGATCATAAAGAGAGAGCTCAAGTCAGAACTTGTAAACATATCCAATTGGATTCGTCTTCCATAAAAAGTTTAAGTTAATAAATTATGGATCAACTAAAATATATTAATTACTTCACATTACACCAAATCTATGATATAAAATTTTTCTAACACTACTCACATGTGTATCTCAACGTATCACTAGATAGTACAACCAATGCCAATGAGGACATTAGTGATTTATGAGAGAGTTATTGACATATCAAGTCCCACGTCAAAAAGCAAGATCTTGTAAGATTATTCATAAGAAAGATTCATTCCCAATGACCACCACTATGCGTATCTACTAAGTAAACTTTTTTTTTCAGGCTTGGCTTATGCGGAACAGCACAAACCATCACATTCACGTCAGATCGGATCATCTCTCCTTTTCCTTTCACCCAGAACTCCTCCTCAAACTATTATCATCACTCGTCATCGCCACTTTAGCAAGACTTAGTACCAGTTTTTAGCCCACACCAGATCGGATTATCTCTACTTTTCCTCTCACCCAGAACTCCTCCCCAAACTATTACCATCACCAATTTTTAGCGCAACTCCTCTCTCCCCCCACCCCCCACCGTTGCCTAGCCTAAGATCGTAGGGCTTGAATTAAGCACAAACAATGGTGCTCTCTCTCTCTCCCCACTGCTGCCTAGCCTAACATCATAGGGCTTGAATTAAGCACGAACAATGGTGCCCAAGATTGTAGGGCTCGAATCAAGCACGAACGACTAAGATCTAAGGTTAGCATTAAGTCTAAGGTCCATTGTCCTTGTAGTCTTGTTTAGAGAAGAGAGACTGAGAGAGGAGACCGGTGTTGCTTAGGTAAGTCATGGTACGTTTGTGAATAATGGGACGAACTATATACAAATGTTGCCCATCCAAAAGAACGTTGGATAGAATAAAGATTGATTGAAGGAAATTTTTCTAATTAAGTATTGGAAGCGTGCAACAAAAACTTAATACCTTCACTTAGGAAGATCCCCAAATAGGAGCTCAAGTCTAAACCCATCAATATATCCAATTAGATACACCTTCATTCAAAGGCTTAAACTAATAAATTATGAGTCAATTATAATATATTGACTATTTTACTATGCCAATTTTACGATGTTGGACTTTTTAACACAACTCATACGTATATATCATCAATAAAAGAGGAAACCACATCATATGAAAGAAATTCCCTCTTTCATGCATGTGTCACGGGCTAATAGTTCCTTGGCCACGAAATGACCCATGTGATGCCTGGCGAATGGAATTAATCAGGCTAGCCTTCGTTTACTAGTTATTCCAAAAATAATTTGACGAATAGCTTCTTTATACGAAATCATACTACACCTAGCTTTGCTCGGAATGTCTAGTCCTTCGAGAAAGATAGCATATTACTTTAGGCTCAACAACTAGTTTCTACTTGCCATGGCTCATCAAGAAAGTGACATCAGCTCCCGACCAATTTGTGCAAGGGAGGCTAACCCCTACCTTCAAAGCTTCTAAATATTATAATCATTCGATCCTAGAACTCCTTGTACCAACCGTCATAATGCTACTCTCACGAACAAGTTGTATTCATCCCCTCTACATCAATCGCTCTTCACCCGATAATCGCAAGCATCACTCACAAGTGTCACGAGTACGAGAGAATTCACGGACTGTGACATTCTCCCCCACTCAATTCCGCAACACCCTTGTTGTGATCTATTCCGTTGCTTCCTTGTAGCTCCTTAACCATTAATACACCACTTTTGGACTCTACATCGAATGATCCTACTCACCTAACAAAATAGAGTTTGCTCCATTGGCAGCCTCTTTTGATTGCAATCATTCGAGCCCTTTGCGGTCACTTGTGCTTTCCTTGGAAAGTGTGGCATCTTTGCCAACTGCATCTTTTGGCAGCACAATTTTTGCTTACTAAGCATTTTGACCCCAACAAACCAATGAAGGTTCTTTTCTTGTTGAAAATATGGCAATAGACCTCTTCTTAAGATTTGTCAATCGATCTAAGAGCATTATCCCCATTCAACGAAGAACCAAATCTTCTTCCATGTGCCCCCATTTGTCATCCTAGAAGCTAATTGAGAGCCATGCTTTGTCAAGCGCACCTTTTGCCCCCACAATTCACTCTCTACCCTCATGGGACCGGATAGACCACAAGGTTGTTCCAACTCAACCCACTTACTAGAGGGATTCCTGCTCTAATACCATAGTTGTCATGGGCTAGCAATTCCTTGGCCACGGAATGACCCGTGTGGCGCCTGGCGAACAGAATTAGCCAGGCCAGCTTTCGTTCATTAGTTGTTCTAGAGAACAATACAACGAATAGCTTCCTTATACGAGATCGTACCACGCCCAACTTTATTTGAGCATCTAGTCCTTTAAGCGAGACAGCATATTATTTTAGACTCAATAATTGGTTTCGGCCTACCATGGCCTCATCAGGAGAGCAACATCAACTCCCAACCAATTTGTGCACAAAAGGCCAACCCTGCCTTCAAAGCTCCTAAGTACTATAATCATTCGATCCTAAAACTCCTAACATCAACCGTCTCGATGCCACTCCCACAAGCTTGTTGTATTCATCCCATTTGCATCAATTACTCTTCACCAGATAATCCCAAGCATCACTCACAAGTGTTACGGTTCGTGAATCCTCCCGTACTCATGGAGGATTCACGGACCGTGACACATGCATCTAGGTATTGCTTGTGAAATCCACGTGGACAGGTTGTTATATAGAAAAACATGACCTCTCCAACCCGTCGCGGACTTATTGGCCCAATCAAATAGAACTATTGGTAATCAATGGAAAATCTAAAGTGAACGTGTTTTGTGCCTTAACGATGCTGATCCATGTGTTTTTTGTGTGTGAATGTTGAGGGTAAAATAAGACCTTGGCCGTCGCTCTTGAGGACTTATTCCTCCAACTTCTCATTCAATTCTTGGAGCTCATAAAAACCACTTTTAAATATTCTGATGCGCCAACAAAATGTATATTCTGATGCGCCAGAAAGAAGGGTGGGGAGGTAATGCATTGCTGACCAAAGCAAGCATTAGGAGATGCATTCCGCAATGGACATCTAAGAAAATAGACAACTATGCATGAATTGTTTGCATTGCCCTTTTTCCCGTCTATAAGGAGCCACTCCCATCGACCTCTCCGTTTGCACACAAAATCGATCGATAGAGAGAGAGAGAGAGAGAGAGAGAGAGAGGAGCCACTCCCATCAACCTTTCCGTTCGCACACAAAATCGATCGAACAAGAGAGAGAGAGAGAGAGAGATGGGCGGCGAGAGTTTGAGCGCGTGTTGTGGAGTGTTCAATAAGGTGAAGCCGTACTTGCTAATGGTGGGTCTGCAGTTCGGCTCGGCCGGGATGTACGTGATATGCGCGCAAACCCTAAAGAACGGCATGAGCCGATACGTCCTCATCGTATACCGCAACGCCATTGCCGCTTTGGTCCTCGCTCCCTTTGCTCTCGTCCTTGAAAGGTGCCTTTTCTCTCCGAAGTTGTACCTACCATATATAATATCTATCCACTAGCGCATCCAAAGATTCTCCTCTCCATTTTGATTTTACATAATAGTCCTAAACAAGCATGCTGTGTGCACGGGGAGGTGGAGAGTTCAAAAGCAACGCTAGGTGCATCATAAATTCAATCCCGAAACCGGCAAGTCATCAACATATCAACAAGTGGGCATTTAAGCACGGGAGTGCTCTCAAAATATATAATTTGCGAGTATCGTTCTTCTATCTGTCGTGTTCTTCATGAGTAGAGGGCACTCTCAAATTTAACGGTTTGGATGTGATTCAACAGTAATTCGCTCATCAGTCGATCGAATGTCGAGAAATTATGAAGTTCCGTTTTCATCTATTGAACCTGAGCTCGTGGAAGGGTTATGAAACCTTGCCATGCTTTTACTTTTGAAAGATTCTTGCCCTTCAAAATGGACTGAGCCGATGGTGCGATGCAGTAGGATGTTGACAATCTTGTTTATCTGTGACAGGAAGATCAGACCGAAGATGACATTCTCGATTTTCTTCCAGATCATGGTGTTGGGATTTCTCGAGTAAGTTTCGTAAAAATCTTGTACTTTGCTGAAACTAAATCGACCAACTTCATCCATCGCCGAAGGACTTTAATATGGGATAAGTAAAATTCATCCCAAAGTTTGGTCACTTGTACAAGCCAAAGGCCTAGACTTAGAATACGAATGGTAACCATTATGTTTCCGTGCACAATCTCTACTCAGAAATGATTATTTTTTATTCTTTTCCCAAAAACAATTTTGAAAATTTGAAGATGTTTGATAACTACCCAAAATTTTTATTTTTGACATAGAGATGCATTTGGTAAAACAATTAAAATTTCTAATCCAAACCATTTTATTTTAACTTTTTAATGATTATATTATATTTTTCCTTTTTCTTTTTTTTTTTTTTTTTTTTCCTTTTTTCCCTTCCTTTTTTTTCCTTTTCAGCTTGTTCTCCTGGTCGGCGACCTTGAGTGCCAGAGCATTGCTGGCCCTCAACAATGCCAAGCCTTGCCATGAGCTGGGTGAGGCTTAGCCTCGCCTAGGCTAGGCAAGGCCAACCTTGCCCAGATCTGGTGAGGCTAAGCCTCGCCCAACTAGGTCGACGTCACCTAGCCAAGGTGAGGCCAACTTGGCAATAGCTCGTTGGCCTAAGCCTTGCCGTGGCTCAGCGTCGCCGGCCAAAAGAAAGAAGAAAAAGGAAAAAAGGAAAGAGAACGAAAGAGAAAAAAACTTAGAATTGATTCTTGGAATTATTCCCAAAAATTTTATTCTTAATTCTATTCCAAATTTAATTTGGTCCCTAGGAATAAAAAATTTACCAAACAGATTTATGTTCCAAATCTATTCCAAAGAATAAAAGAATAGAATCGGTTATTTCTGCACAAGTTGCCATACAGGCTCTTGACTATTCCATATGACTTGCAAAGTATTCCATATGCCTCCTAGCTAGCGTACCAATGCGAAATAAAGTTAGCTGATTATACAGTTGTGCAAATTACAGGCCCATCCTTGATCAGAACTTTGCGTACCTGGGGATAACATACACGTCGGCGTCATTCGCATCGGCCATCATGAACGCAGTTCCATCGGTCACATTTGTCATGGCCGTGATGCTCCGGTGAGATAATCTTTCGTGTTCAACCTCATATCACCTAATCAAGATCTTTTCCTGAGCAAGTATGAAGCCGGATCACTGGACTCACATAATCTTGAGAAATACTAAGAATTGGCAATATCTTGTTCTTGATTGATTAGATTAGAGCGAGTCAAAATCAAGGAGGCCCGTGGGATTGCGAAGATCGTCGGGACGATCGTGACGTTCCTCGGTGCATTGGTGATGACACTGTACAAAGGCCCTTCGTTCCACCTGATTCAGTCCACCGTCGCGGCCCATAGCGGGACCGGAACCGGCTCATCCGACAAGCATTGGGTCGCCGGCACGCTTTTCATCTTGATCGGCTGTTGTGCCTGGTCCGCCTTCTTCAACCTCCAAGTAAGTCTTCATACTGTTCCCAGAATTTGAGCCGAATCGTCCGGAAATGACATC
This sequence comes from Angophora floribunda, assembly GCA_014182895.1. NCBI lineage: Eukaryota > Viridiplantae > Streptophyta > Magnoliopsida > Myrtales > Myrtaceae > Angophora > Angophora floribunda. The sequence continues at coordinate 33,962,854 of CM024710.1, read as the reverse complement.
ATTCGAGACTCAAGATCCTTCTTTCTCCGTCTTCTGCTTCCTCTAATCGATCTCTCAGTCCATCACGGTGAAGAAGTACCCGGCAGAGCTGTCGCTGTCGGCGTTGATATGCTTGGTGGGGGCGGTGCAGAGCACGGCGGTGGCGCTCGTGGCGGAGCGTCACCCGGCCGCCTGGAGAGTCGGGTGGGACTCTCGGCTTCTTGCTCCCGTTTACACCGTAAGTCGCCAGCGCCTCTGAACATGAAAAAAAAGAAAAAAAAAATCCTTCGTTCCAAATCGAGTTAAAACTTAGATCTTCGGGACGTGCCAGGGCGTGGTTAGCTCCGGGATCACGTACTACGTGCAAGGGATCGTGATGAAGACGAGGGGTCCCGTGTTCGTCACGGCCTTCAATCCTCTGTGCATGATCATCGTCGCCGCCCTCGGTTCCCTCATCTTGTCCGAACAGCTCTATCTCGGAAGGTAAATGCCTTCTCTCCCCTCCATCCTTCTTGATCTCACAACGTCTAAATCTAAATCTATACCCGGGATTTCTTTTCTCCCGGTACGTCGGACGAGCAGCATCATCGGAGGAATCGTCATCGCAGTCGGTCTCTATTCGGTGGTGTGGGGCAAGGCCAAAGACTACTCGACCCCATCGCAAGACTGCGTCGACCTGAAAGCCGAAACCCAGAAGCTGCCGGTTTCAGTGGCAGATGGGGTTGCTGTTGAACTTGATGATATCAGAAAATGATGTAAATGTCCACTTGGATGTGTAGATAGTTCTAATTTGCTCTACTAATGTTTCAACCTAAGGCACCATGGGAATTGCTAATTTATTATCAAAGTTTGCAGCCAAAACATGAAATTAGTGGTTGGACCGCGACATTTTTCTTAATTTTTCAGGGCTTCAAGCTGTCCTAAAGATAGCAAACTCAAAGAATATTGAACAGGCTCATCAATCATCGGTTCGATATACCTTTGTTCATGCGGTTCAAGTTACGGATACACAAGGTGGAGCCAGATCTTTTGGGCCTGCGCTGGTGAAGGGTTACATGGAATGTGGACTCCTTCACTTGACACCTTACTACCAAAAAAGAAAAAAGAAAAAGAAAATTGTTTGTTATGTCGTTATAATCACCCAGACTCCGTTTGTTTTCATCAAAATAACTTTCGAGAAAGCTTTTTGAATTTTTCAATATTTGGTGCACAAAAAGTAGACCAGTCGAAGCAAATATTTAGATCGATAGACGAGACTCTTTCAAAATAAAGGAATATGTTCGTTGGAAATTCTAATACTTATCATAAAAATGCAATGAATCATAAAACTTGCAAAAAGTGTAATTAAATCATAAAATTAACACCATCGAATTAATTAACGAGAAATGCTAACATAGCTCTTTTAAATTTATTTTATTTTTCACATGGCATTTTTTATTAATTCTTATTTAAATTAGATAAAAAAAACTAAAAAGAAACCTAAATTTTTTTATTAAAGTCATACTCTACTCCTATATCAACACTCAAAAGCAATGAAAACCGCTTGGTTTATGTTAAATTAGATTTATACCACTAAGACAAACCGCATTGGTTTATGTTAAATTAGATTTATACCACGAAAAACCTCTAACTGACAAATAAAATGTAAAACTCAAAATTGATATATCCGTCAATTATCACGTGTCATTTAACTCAGCAAAAACGGAGAGTAAATTTATCATGTTAATTTGAGATTTTTGGTGATATTAACTCAAATAAAAAAAAAGATGAGGTAGTTGTGTTTTTTTTAAGCTAAAATGTGAGAACTCAATGATAGCAAACTTCACATGATAAAGTCAAGGATAAGTAGTAGAGACTTATGGTAAAATTAGGGAGTGAGAAAGATCTGCACAAATCGAAATGATTAATGAACTCCAGCGAAATGGAAATGATGGACTCGGATTCCTTGGGCATATTTAGTCCTATTTGGTAACTATTTATTCCTCTAATTTTTTGTTTTTTTGTTTTTCGGAATATAACAATAATAGAAATCAGTTTTATAACGTTAATTAATTTCTGTGTTCCTAAAACAGATTAGTGTTCAAGGAATAAATTTGAAATAGAAATAAAAAGTAGAAAAAACATATTTCTTTATTCCCGAAAAAATTTTCAAAATAAGGACATATTCTTTTTTCCTTTCTTCTTCTTTCTTCTCTTGTAAGTCACCGGCCTTCGCCAAGGCCTAACAACCACCAAGAGGAAAAGGAAGAATGAGAAAAAAATTAAAAGAATTCTATGTTGCAAAAAGATTTGAAGATCGTACTAAATGATTCTTTTTTTATTTCAAAAGTTGAAATTCTATACAGAAAAAAAGGTTCTTCTACTAAAAAATTCACACAGAATACAAATAAAAAAATTATTTTTAAACAGAAATGTTTCTCGAAAATAAAAAAGATTGACATGCCATGGAACATGGGATTGTTCTACGCAAAGCTTTTCACCAAGGCTAACACTTGGCCACATCACCCGCTGCCCTTACCAATAGAAATACCCCTCTGCACATCCTGCGACTGCAACTCAGAGAGAGATAGAGAGAGAGAGAGAGAGAGAGAGATGGTGATGTGGGTGTTCGGGTACGGCTCTCTCATATGGAAAGCTGGGTTTCCCTACGACGATCGCCTCGTGGGTTTCATCAAAGGCTATCGTCGGGTATTCTATCAAGGTCTCTCTCTCTCTCTCTATAACACCCTTCGTTGCTCTGTATTCATCTACGTATCAATGCGAAAAGCTCTGCACTTGACGTCGAAATGATGTGGCGAATGCTTTTGGTGGGGTTCTTGTTTTCTCTTCAGGGAGTACTGATCATAGAGGTACGCCGGAGTTTCCAGGAAGGACCGTCACTTTGGAGCCTGCAGAAGGAGAAAAATGCGTATGTCGCTCCCGTGTCTTTAGCAAAATAAAAGTGCAAAATTTAAATTCAAGTTGTTTACTTTATGATATATCTGTGCATGATATGAGGTTCCGTTCAGACCCCATTTTGTATTATCATTACGTGGATCGCCTCGCGATCGGATTTGTAGTTGGATCTGAATTGGCATTATCGATCGCTTTTAGTAGAAGATGGATATTCGTCCGGTAATATGTAGGCAAATCCTCTGTTACTGAGAGTTAACTACACGGTGTGGATACTCCATTTGATATAAAAGTGAATGCTTTCGCGGAAGTGAATTAGATATGTGAATTTCAGATGTGAACGAGGGTTGTGGTGTTTACGAATTTTGAAAGTCAGGGTAGTGTGAAGATGTATCTTTATGCCAATAGGTGATATGTAATGTTCCATTTGAGTCATATTGATATGGCTTGGTGAACTTGGACTAATGTTCTCCAATCCTTGGGCTGAAAGCCATCTCTAAGTTTGATGGACCTGGTTATTATGCTTGGGAAAGTAAAACAGTGAAGTGATCTTCACAGAAAACTTGCAGCAGATTTCCAAATATGGCTATGTCCCAAATTTCAAGCATAAATTTGGGATAAATCTGAGTTTTTGGCTTGTAATTGTAGTTAAACCACCTGCTTTAGTTGTATAACTGGATTCTTGAATTCCTCGAGTATCTAGGAAAAACAAAAGGAACACTTAACATGTGGGCATGGGACTTTCTTGCTGGGTTTAGTGAACAAGTAGTGATTTGCCTGGACTCCAAGTTTGTCGGCTTACTCTCCTAAGTTTGGGTATGCCATACTGCGTTTGGAGAGTACGTGCCCACTGCAATAGGTGCTTCATTATTAAGCATCATGGAACTCCTAGTTACTGTTCAAGACCAACTTTTATTCGCTTCCAAAATTTGTTCCGAGTGCAAAGGTTGATCTGGACAAAATAGTTTGTGCACATTCTCACTTTTGTTTATTTTCCATCTTGGTGGTAGTCCACTTGTAGATTCAACCAAACACGAGCAGTATCTCCCAGTAAAAGTTTTCTAGAAGTTTAGATTATGTTATCTTGAATGACCTGGTTGTGAATTTAAATATGCGGTGCTTTTGGCCTTTATGATTATCACATCAAATTATGTATGTTGTTCTTATTTAGTACTTGAGCATTACTAATTTATGTATGCTTCATTCAAGGTTATAGTGGGGAGTTGCATACAGAATTTCTGATGAGGAAGATAAAAGAACTGCCATAACGGTATGTTTATTTTGTTCTAAGTTCTATTAGATCTTGTAAAAGCAGAGTGTTGGAAACTTGCTTAATGTCACTACATGGCTGTTATTTTACTTTCTTATGAAGATATTTCAAAGGAACCAACTGAGATGATGTTTCACAGTTATCTCACTTCTTAGCTTATGGGTAACTGCTGTCCTGTCCTATGATTAGAGTATTTATAGTTGTAGTTACCATGTAACTTTCTCTGTCAAAAACTTTGGAGTTGTACTTAATTTATGCTTGCGCTATTTGCCAAATTTTGCATGGTAACCTGCTCTAGAAGAATGCCTGGCTGTAGCAATCTCTTTCATTAAAGGCAATAAGTATACATTTTTCCGTGAATTCTAACGTCGATAGTAGAAAGAAAATGGATTGGAGATCATTTTTATCAGATCATATTTTCTCTAAGTTACCTGAGTCGGACCATGATCGAGTCTGTAAGTCCTTGAGAAGAAATTTTCTAGTATAACCGCCGAAGCCCAAAGCATGGACTCTGTGGATATGAACACTGGTAGAAAGGTAGTAAGTTCAGGCTGGCAAGCTTGTTAGGACTATTCAAATACTTAAATCAAATTCTAAAAGGAACCTATTAGCGTTCTTGTTGGTTACATGGTGCAGTGAGTTTCTACCTGTGTCGGTAATTTGAAAATGAGTGACTTCTTACTCAATTGTTTTAGCATTCTTTTGAACTTTTGCCACCAAAATGCCATTGAATCTGTATATTTTGAATTGCAACCATCATTTTTTCTGATTTTTTTCTTCTCTCTGGATCTGTGACATAAGGGCAGCATCAATTTAATGGCATAAAACCCAGAACCGTCTCATAACTTTATTGGATTTCATAGTACCTGAGCTGAAGAGTTGTCCAAGCATACTATACGACTGCTAGGCTGCAGATTGATGCACCCTTCACTTTGGCTGCTAATAGTCAGCTCGAATCACTCATTCGGGATCTTTCCATTTGTTATTGTTTTTCTTTTCCTTTGTGCAAATGAGGCTACCCATTGGTAGCAATGTTTTGCTTGGTCATTTGGTATTTGATTATCTTATTCCGCTTTACTAATCTCTGTCCTTATCAGTTGAATCTTTGCTTTGAATGGTCTGGAACTCTCTTGGTAATAGAGAACGAACTGGTGACTAACCTTTCGAATCCTCTGTTGGTTCACCTCACTAGATCATTTTCTCTTGTGCTGCAGTATCTCGAAGTAAGGGAGAAGCAATATGATCAGAAAGCTTATCTCGACTTTTTTACCGTATGTTTTGCATCTTTGTTTCTTTTTTCTCTTTATTTTGCTTCTAATGAACTGAAATCGAAGACACCAATAGTAATTTCATTAGTCCTGCTGATTTGTATTTTCAGGACCCAGCTGCTATAACTCCGGCTCTATCTGGAGTAATGGTGTGAGTAGAAAATTTGAAGAGACTCCCTTGCTTATACTACTTATTTTCATGTAAAATATTTAATATCAACCCACGGAAAAGTTATATTATGTCTAAATTTGTTATCTTGCAGATACATTGGTTCTCCAGATAAGAAGATCAACCAGAATTATTTGGGCCCCGCGCCTCTTGAAGACATTGCTAGGTTTGTATCTCTCTTATTCTCAGTCAGAGCAAGGGCACAGTGATGAAATTCAATGTCCGTCCGTCACTAATTATTCATTGTTTGTCTCCTTCCTTCAAATGTCTTCCATTAGAGAATTTATTTGGTTTTATCTGCTGAATCCTGATCTTAGTGATGTTCTCGCTGGAACACTGTTTATTTGGAAGTCTTAACTCGCGTTTGATCCTAGGCTTAGACACAAATCTCTGATAAATCATGTTGGATTGCAGACAGATAGTGCTCGCCGAAGGACCCTCTGGACCAAACAGGGATTATCTTTTCCAATTAGAGAAGGCTCTTCTTCAAATAGGTGAAGCTTCTAAGAGAAAACTTGGATTATTGATGGCTGGGCCCGTATTGACTGAATTTGTGTCTTTTGTGTCTTTTATAGGGTGTGAAGATAAGCATATAAAGGATCTTGCAGATGAAGTGAGACGTCTCCTATCAGAGAGGAAACTGAAAGGTGAAGAAGTATGAAGCATCTTGGCTATTCTTCCAAGCCACTAGAGAAGCCTTCAACACACATTGACAATGCCGAAGTTATAGACTTGGTCACACAGTCAAGTACTTTCATTCAGCCATTGTTCAGACTTTGATGGTATTGATTTCATCTATTCTTTTACTCGACCGACATTATAAAACTTTAATTAGCTGTCTTCCGAGTTCTTGCCTGGTTTGAGCATCGTTGCGAGTTTCACAACGAAAAGCAACAGAGAAGAGTTTATGGGCGACTAATCGAATTTGGGCGTGTTATTTGTCACTATAGTTGGGAGAGTCGTAGAAAGAAACATGGACAGCTTTCTAACATGTAAACTGCTTGAATCAGATGCAATCGTAATGCAAGCCCAAAAAGTGTCATGGCTTGGCGTTCGCACGGTGAGAGAGAGAGGGGGGGCAGGGTGTCATTTTTTTTTTCACTTCTATTCCATAGTTCCAATCTGAACTGATAATGCAACTTAGTGTATTTCGGTCATACCAGTGGAGACCTCGGTTGGACCATCTGATGCTGAGGAAGAACAAACTGATTTTCCTTTGTCAATGAAAGACACACTGATGATTAGCATGGACTCGCAATGCAATGCAATGCACAGAAAAGACCTCGACTGCTCAAATTCACAAAGATCTCATGACCCATTCTACCACCATTGGGCTCTTTTCCATAAGTTGTGATTCGATTGCTCACTTGATTTCGAACATCCTCAAATGCTAAACAATCAACACCTTACAAATAAATATCCTGACTGAGAAAATTGCTAATGAGGACTTTGCAAATAGACCAACCTTGCGGCAATATCCCAGCAAGCAGCCACTAAATTTGCAACTTCAAAGGGGTTTGAGCATAATGTCCTGCTCGCAGACAAATAAAAACTATCAATGATAGGTTTGAGACATGATACCGGAATTTGCATATGGAACTTTCCCTGGAAAAACAATGGACACTCCTAAAAGTACATCATTAACCACACTATCATTCTAGTACACAGAACTCTACTTGCTGACTGGTTAATACCCATCTTCTCCGAACAACATATCTTATGAAGTCCTACATGAAATTCCTCAGCAGCAACAATAACGTTACATCCCCTAATCAGGGGCACGTCCGCAGACTTGACAGTTCCATACTAAACTGAAACTCGATCACAGTATTCATCTGTACACATTTATGGTTGATGCTTCGATTATGTTATCCTGCTTGTCAGGTGGTGCAAAATCTAGTCACTGTCCTCCTGATCTGGAAAAGAAAAAATAGAGAAAGCCTATTAATGAGATGGAGAATAGCTCAGATTTAACCGTTAATGACAGGGCCAGAAAAAAGAGATATTATCATTCAATTTTTAAAGACATCTACCAGTCCATTCATCATACATTGAGAGAGATTGTCACTCGATTTGACTTCCTTCTATTAATTTGTATATGGCCCTAATTACAGCTGCCCGCAATAACTACTAGAACTATTCTGGGAATGCAAACCCAATAAACAAGTCCATAACAGTCATCATTCAATGACAGACTTTATATATCTGCATTTAACTCGACAATATTCAACACTCTTAAGATGTAAACCTAGAAGAGTTCGCTAGAGTGCACAAAAGCAAACACAGAGAAATGGTGCCATGGAATGGATGAAGCATAAAATATTCTTGTAACTCTATTGGACTGGCATCTAGCATCTCCAAATAAAGAACATACCAAATAGAATAATCATTGGGAACACTTACCTTCACTGAGTTCCTCACTTTGGCTCTCATCATTGCCATCATCATCCTCATCTTCATCTTCCTCATCATTGTCACGACCATCATCTGCATCAGAATCTCCTGCTTCTTCCCCATTAACTTCCACTGGTATTTCTGGTTTTGGAGGAGCCACATATCTAGAAGTCGTCCTCCTACGCGAACTTGACACTATATTGCTCGTGTCAATGCCTTCAAGTTCTTTTAGTCTTTCCTTTCTCTTCTTCACTTCCTTCGTCTCTGAACATACAGAAAATGACTAGTATTCTTGAACGTGCAGCCAGGCACATGTAAAAGCCGTCACTTCTCAATCATATGTTGATTATGCTATTGAACATGGACTCCACATAGCTGATGTACTCTTTATTAATAATAGCAAAAACGAAAACAATCAAAAAGGTGTGGTACCAAAGAGATCGTAGTCTTAAGGCATCTTGAATTATCTAAAAAAATATATGGATGTCAACTCTTAACCTCTCAAAATTAGCACTCAATAACACTTAACAAAAAGAAAAAAGATAAAAGATAAAAGGAAAGACAAAGTGGTGAAATCTCTCATTTACGTATGTAGATCCCCCAAACTTAAATGCCTATTGATTAGCTTGTTAGGCCATGGCCTTAAACAATGGCATGAGATTCCTGCATCTCCTGCTAAAGCAAACAATGCTGTCTCCCAAATTTTCTATCAAAACAATTGAGGAGGTATTAGAGATAACGATTGCCATTTTCTCCTTCCAGGAAATATCAGATCAGTAGTCATTGGCCCCAAACCTGACTTCCAAGCATCCACCAGAATATGGTAATTGCTCATGCATCCATTTTAGAATTACCTATCAATCAAATTACTTAGCAAATCCAGTTGCATGAATTTTGAGCAAAGGACCATATGTCTCACCTTTATCAGTAGGATTCGTTGACAATCCTTCTTTTGAGAGTATCTCCTCGAGCTCCTTCATTAGAAAAGCCTCGCGTTTATCCTCAGAGACTTGCTTGACTTTTTTATAAATTGAGGGTGGGACACTGCAAAGAATTGTATTCTTACCAAATCTAATTTCATAAATGACAAAGCCCTTTAACTTTCTAACAAGTCGTTACCTCATCCCACAGGACTTGATAATTGATTTAAGACGATCCACGCGTTTTCCATATGTCGGGGTCGAGACTTCTTTCTTCTGCAAACACAACAAGATGAGCCAAGCAAAATATCTAATTCAATCCTTTTAAAACGGGAGGAGAAATATCACCTTTGTGCGTCGCTCTGCAGATGAATGAGATTCACCATCCTCAGAATCGTGTCCACGGTCTCCTGAGTCACCATTGCTATCTGATGCAGCTTCTTCTGGCTTTATTCGCTTAGACACCTTATTCTCCTTTGCTGGGGGTGCTTTACGTTTTTTCAGCCCTTCTGGTTTCTGCATCCTTCCTCTGGGAACTGTTTTCTTTCTAGGCTTCACTTCATCCTCCTCTGCATCTTCTTTTTCCTCACTGTCCGAAGAGGCAGAACTTCCTTCAGGGCTGACTCTTTTAGGGGTTTTCTTCTTTAGACTCTCCTTAGCAACTATCTTCTTAACTGTGTTCGCAGATTTAGAAACTTCAGGAGATTGCAGTACCTAAAGAATAATTAAAAAAAATGGTGGTAAGATAAATCAGGTCCATGCAAAAAAATAAAATTACTCCTAAAGTAACTTCTTAATGAGAACAGCATAATGTTGTAATCATTTGTGCTCACCTCTTCTAGGTGCTTACTTATAAACTTCTTGTGGGGATCCAATGCATGCTTTTCAAGCTCAAGATCTTTCTCTAGAAGACGACGAACTCCAGCCATTGTAACTTTCCTGCAGAAATTATGTAAATGCCCTTTAGACATGACGAGAAAAGCCACCCCGACATCCCACATTGTTAAGCAGACCGCACATAAGCACTTATACAAGAAGCTCAGAACAGGAGATATAAATAGACATACTCTGAATTTGCTCGAAAATAAGCAGCTCTCTTCTTAATGGCTTTATTTATCATGCTCTCAGTTATACTGGCTTTACTTCCATTGCCTTGAGTTTTCTCAGCCTCTGAATGAAGAGCTTTTCTGGCAGTCAAGAGACCCATAACTGGCGAGTCTTCCATTTTCTCTTCACTTCCAGAGTTAGATTTCTTAACATCATTCTTTGACTGAGGACCCTCGGACAATTCCTCCATCTCTCCTTTAATAGAAGACACATTATTTTGCAGAGACTCCCCAGAACTCTTAGAGGCATTATCATCACCTCCTTCCAGGCACTGATATGCATCACGAAAAAAGACATTTGAACAGAGTAGAAACCAATAAACAGAAGTGTACCAACAAATAAGAATCAAAAGAAAAGCAGTCGAAAAATTGCGGAGAAAAGTATTTGCTCTAATATCTGATAACCATCATTAGCAAATCACAGGTTCATTGTTTTAAAGCAGAACTCTTACTCTTCACCAACCCAAACGAGAGAAGGTACAATTCTCAATCATTAAAACCAGGAATTCTTTTCTGAATATAATCCAGTTTGTCGAACTTCCTTGGATGGCAACATGGACAACAGAAAGAGCTTTACTTTTATTTGCCAAAAGAATAAAAACCCAAGCAACTTGACGTCCTCATGCCATCCCAGTGATCCTGATTAAGAAACTTAATCAACTAAGATCTTTTCGGTGGCAGGAACTTAACATCTACGTCACGATCCAGAAGGATACAATCTAATAATCAATGCCATCCCAGCAGTCCTGATTTGAAATCTAACTGCTTTGATATGGTCCTAAGTGAGTATGTATCAGCTCACTTTTCTTGCACTAATAAACAATTAGCGACAGTTTCCACAAAATTCCATTCAATCTTCACTTTCAAAATTTAAGAAAGAAAAACCACTGGTGATGATGGGCTCAACAGTACAAGCTAATACTCTACAAACAAAAGTTTGTGAGGTCAAACTCACTTACAGTAGTAGCACAGGCACGTGTATATTGATTCTAGATCTCTACCACTTCAAGGGGTTGCATTGACTAGCTTGCCTACTTGGGACAAGGGGGTTACCAGTGTAAGTGAGTGACGATTTCACCATATCCCACAGTTAATGATTTCATAGTGTTTTCATTCTATCGAAAATGTGGGACCCTCATGGCAATGCCTAAAGAGAGTAGCAAATCTAGTTGCCTATTTCCGCCCTTATCTTCCAACAAAAAGATAATTCAAAAAAGAAAAGACAAAGACATGTTCCCAACAGAAACACCATGCTTGGGTGAAATAAAATATATTCTATCAGAATAGAAATAAAAGAGCAAAACATCAAGGGAATAGTTATCTACAATTTGGTTCGTAGAATAAAAATAACCACGTTATGTTTGATTCACCAGAATCGCAGATGGAATTATCCCAATAAAAAATCAACATAGCAAATACACACTTGTGCCAGTTTTAATCCATCGGATGATAAAACCTAATCCCCTTGGCATTCTATAATACTGAATCATCTTTATATGAGTCCAATCTATGTGGGCCCCACGAATGTCCAGCAACATGCAATATATAGCTTTATTACAATACTATTTCTTAATAATTCAAGCCACCTCTCTTTACTGCCCTATTGCAACCAAAACCACCACCTAATTAGACATTACTTAGTTTCAATCCTCTAAATGTGCCAAGATCAGTCCTTAGAAAAGTATAGTTACACTCACACACTTGGAGGTAAACTGGCTAAAAACTCAAAATGAAACTTTCATTTGGATGAGCTGAGAAGTATGTGAATCGTGGAAGGAAAAGGGAAAATAAGGACATCAAATTCACCGGTATATACTAGTAAGTCACGTGTGCGGTGTCCACCAATAAGCACGATATTCAGTCATATGTGGTGAATTGTACCGTGTCCATCTTTCAACAGCAGATTCTGGCTAACAGAAAGCAGAGTACTAGTGGCTTCAGCATTCTTGAATTATAAGTCAACAGGATCTCCACCTGTGACAAGCAGGTTCCACAGCAATCTCGGTGGAGATCTCACTGCCACACCACTTGCAACCTTAGGAGGCATTTCACATCAGGAGAATAGCTAAGTTCGGAACTTCCACAAACTTTACTCATATCCATCTATTTTAATAACTTATATCATCTGGAAAGATCTGATTAATCTCTTAGAAGAAATATGTTCATCATTGCGTATAAGCTTTGCTACTTTCTTTAAGTCTCAATTTACAGTTTAAATTACTCACGCAAAGCTGCCTTTGAGCACTATACCAAAGAGCATGAGCAAGGATCATTGCAAACTCATAATTGTGCGGCATAATGGGAGCAAGAAAATGAAATTTCAAAAGTTACCTCCAGTAAACATTGCTTTATAAATCTCTTATGAATATCCAATGCATGCGTCTCCAGGCCTAAGTCCCTCTCTATTAATCTCCGCACGCCCTCAAAGGTCAAAGAGCTGCACTTAGAAAAGTATTTACATTCCAATACAGTCTTAAGATTATCAAAGACATACAAGCCAAGCTCATCAATTTGTTCATAGAACACATCAAACTAACAAATTCAGAATTCAAAGCGCTATTACAAGTAGAAAACATAGACCAACGACGAAGGAGAGATGCATTTCAAATACAAATAATTTTCCACATAAAATTCAAAAAAGAGCAGATAACAGCATAAATCAGAAAAACTAAGAAAGAAAGGTTCCGATTTGAGAAGAATAACAAAAGCCCGTCACATGTAATTAGAGGTTATCTAATTTCTTTCCACGACACAAGCCCACAATTTCCAGCTACAATCACCAGATTACTCGCTAAAACCAATTAATGCTGAATTGCGAGTATCAACAGCAATTTTCCGCAATGTTTCCAGAAACCAAATTTCCATTCCCTTTTAGATAATCCTTACTACTTCAAGAGCAAAACAACACACAACGACCCAAAAACGCCCCCAGCACAAGGGGAAAAATTCGAAATTTCACGGGATCATCCGCACACACCCCCCACCCCCCACCCCCCGGGAAGAAGCCCCGAACGAAATTGCCCACATAAATAGGTAACAACAATCAACGCCAACGCTAAGCATAACCTCCCGCACACAGCCCTATCTTTGCCCTACATGCCGTTCCAATACATACGCACGGACAATCAAGAGTCGGAAAGGGAAAGAAGCCACATACTCAGCCTCTTCCTTGAAATGAGAAACGCGAGACTGCATAGCGGCTTTGATCTGCGACTCCATGTCCTCTGGCGAGTCCCGGCTCGCCGCCGCCACCGCCGCGCCGCCGCGGGCCTCGTCCTCCTCCATGTCCCGCTCCGGCTGGCCCCCGGGAGGCGGACGTGTGGGGAATTCGACTGGAATTGAATAGCGATTGGCTCGGAGTGAGAACAGTGAGCGTCCGCTGTCGGGGGCGCCGCTCCGAGTTCGACAGCAGCTTTGGAGAGTGGAAGAAGAAGAAGAAGAAGAACGGCGGGAGCGTGCACAAATAGACGGGAAGGTCGGTGTGAGCGAGATTCGTAGCCGTCCAATCGAAACTCGGAGGAATCAGTCGGCCGTCCGATGCACTCGTGGACTCGAAAATTTCAAAATCGCCTGCTCGCTCGTCGATAGGGTTTATCCCCCTTTTCCACTGCCTTTTCCCTTGTTTTTCTCTGCAAATATGTTTTGAGAACAAAATTAATATCAGAAAAAACTCTAAATTAATATATTTTTAAAAAATTTATCCTCCATTAATTTTTATTAAATTTTACCATCAAATTATTGTGTTAGATAACGGGTGTACCTATTTTTGATTTTATTTTTAATTTGTCACAAATGCACAAATTTATGAATTTTTATGGTTTTAATTCAATTTAATGGAAATTAATGAAGAAAAATTTTGTTACAAATGTATTAATTCAAGAGTTTTTTTTTTTGTCGTAAATGTATCGATTTGAAGTTTTTCGTGAATTAATCCTTAAAAATAAAGTTTTATGTTTATGCACCACGAGAAGAAATGTCAATACCACAAAAAAAAACTCAAAATTATGTCTATTGTCTTACAAATAATCCCAATTTTTTTATATAACTAATAACCTTAAACTTACTCAACATAAATATCTCAATTTCTTGTATTATGAAAAAAAAACCCTAAACTAATACTAATTTTACATATATACCTTAGATGAAAATGTAATAAAGGGTATACAAGTCATGTATATATAGTTCGAGGTTTTTTTATAACACAAAAAAAAATTGAGATATTTTAGCCAAAATAAAATTGTACATCAATCGTGTATAGGTGAACATTAAAACATCAGCATGGTTTAGAGGGGCAAAATGGGCATCCAAGCTCTAACAAGGTACTTTGTCAACGACCTATTCGGCTTCAAAACATTATTATTTTAGATAAGTACATCTAGCTCGACACTTCACATCAAACGAGCGTGAGACATCGATGATTGAAGATTTCTTTGAATAGATTTCAAGACATCAATGATTGAATATTTCCTTGAATAGACTTTGAACGAGATCGAAGAATCCACCAGCGAAAGCGGGAACAATTGAAGGTGCAAGAGGTTTTTTTTTTTTTTTGTTTTTTGGTCTAATAGCTGCAAGAGATTAAAATGCGTTGTTTGCTCACTTTTACTCATGGGATTGCTCGGTCCATATTTCCTACAATGGCTAATCGACGGACTGGAATCTCGTACTCGTGTACTCGCCATCCGACAAAAATAATGTGTTTGGGGCAGCTCGTAAATGGCCCCGAAACAGCTTTACAATAATGTCTCGATCGAGACATGAGCATGAACACATGAATGGATGGGCCGGGCCCGCACGAAACGGACTGGGCCGATCATGGCCTAGCCCATGCATCGCCACTGGCGTGGAGAAGGAACAAAATGGCCTGCTGTGGATCATGGGCCGTCGGCTACAAGGTGTGGCCTCATCACAGGAGAGGGGCCGAAACTCCCGCCGGCCGGGTGTGTCCCTTATTTTAACGTGATCAATGTCCGTTTCAGACAACCATCCACAACCTTCCTTACTCAAATTAATGGAGAAAGTCTAATGTCCGTTTCGGTTAACCCACTAAAAAGCACGTGATTTCTAGTACTAGCATGACAATAATTCGCGTTGAAAATTCCTGCACATAACAGGTAAGTCTAGCGATGATGATCCGTGATGTCATGGGGATCGCAATTAAAGACGATGTACGACGCGAACACCTCTCAGGTGAGCTCGAACCCCATCGACCTCACGCGGCGTTCGCGCCGGGCAGTCCGCATCGCGTCATAAAAGTGCCGTCCCTGGTTTGCCTCCCACCCGCGACTGATGAAACGATGAAGTTAAGGCAAAGGAAAGGTTCGGAAGAAGTGGGTGGGGGGGACCGGGGATCTTAAAAAACTGAACGAAAGCCACCGGCCGAGAGAGAGAGAGAGAGAGAGAGGTATCGACCTGCTGTCGCCGTGCACGACCAACGATTCACGAGAAAATGGGGGAGGGGGAAGTATGCTTGCAGTGGTGCTGCTGAATGCTGAATCGTCCGTATCCGCACACTTCCAAAAACAACTCCGCATGGGGAACTGGGAACTGATTTCCTTTGGCAATATAGAAATTCGGAGAACGAATACGATACCGTGACGCCATGGATCAACCCCCCTCCCCCTTCCCCTCCCACGCATCCGTCCGTCCGTCCGTCCTTTCTCTTCGGTTCCCTTTCTAAAAAATCGTTGTCTTAATCCTAATATATATCGTCATGTCTGTCGCGGCCTGTAGAAACCAGCTGAGCGATAATTGAGGGTAGAGTGGGAACCATCCGGATCCACTAGTCGGCCTGTCTAGTTCTCGGGAGTATTGATTTGGTACATGGTTCCATAAAAATAGAATCGGTGATTTTCGGTCCAATTCTAG
Source organism: Angophora floribunda (assembly GCA_014182895.1). NCBI lineage: Eukaryota > Viridiplantae > Streptophyta > Magnoliopsida > Myrtales > Myrtaceae > Angophora > Angophora floribunda. The sequence goes on along the minus strand of CM024710.1, from coordinate 33,946,988 downwards.
ATTTCAAGGAAAACCGGACTGACTCTTTTAAAAAATATATATATTTTTTAAATTTCTTAAACAGAGCAATAAACCCTGAAATAGTAATTACTTTAATATTTTTTTATATATTTTTGCTAAGTGCCAGTTCCATTGGATCGGTCCGATCCATAGTCCCAAAAAATGAAATCGGTCCTCCTAGGATGGGCATGGTAACGATTCTGTGCCCAAAAACAATTTCTGGTTAGAAATGTTTTTTATTTTATTTTGCTCCCAGGAACAATTTCTAAACATTTGAAAGCATTTGGTAATTGTCTAAAATTTTTATTCTCGAGATAGAAATGCGTTTGGTAAAACTTGAAAATTTCTAGTTCAAAATAATTTATTTTAATTTTTTAATGATTTAAATACAATTTTCTTTTTTTTTCCTTTCCATTTTCATCTTCATTTTCCTTAATAGATCATTGGCGGCCGACGACTAGCCAAACAAGGGACGACGCCAAGTCACGACAAAGCTAGGCTGCAAGCCTCGCCATGGCTTGGCAAGTCAACCTCGGCTAGATCTGGCGAGGCGGTGGAGGCTTGGCCTCACCGACCCACCTCCAAGGAAGGCAGCGTCACCTAGTCAAGCCAATGCCACCTTAGCGATGGGCTGACAAGGCTCGCGCTGCACCATGCTCAACGTCGCGAGGGCCGGTGAGGGCGTTGAGCCTCATTTGGTCGGTTTTCGACTAGTCGCCAACCATGGCCGAGGCTAGCGATCGATTAAAAGGAAAAAGAAGAAAAGGAAAAGAAAGAAGAGATAAATTAAAAAATTTGGTTGATTCTAGAATTGTTCTCAGGAACAAATAAATAACTTTTTTTTATTCTTAATTCCATTCCAAATCTATTATCAGGAACTAAAATTTTAACAAACGGATTTTTATTCTAAATCTACTCCCAGGGACAAAATAATATAAATTTTCACCATTTGGCCAGTTACCAAACAGACCCTTAATCTGATTCCCAATTCATATATAGAATTGAACCAAATCAAAAACTGATCATTCCTAATCAAGAGAGTGAGGATTGGGGACCATGTCATTTCGGGAAGAAGATGAGCCCAATCCCTACCCACCTTCGGCTTGACTTGCCTTGTTTAATAATTGATATAAAGCGAACGCGACGAATTGGATCACGAATCGACCCGTCATTCACGGGGCTCACTCGACCAAAGTAGCGACCCTTGAACGTTACATCTGACGTATACTTACAGACATGGAGCATTGTGGGACCGGCTTCGATATGGATTGGAATTTGCATGTTCTCTTTCTCGGACCAAAGTTGGGATTTCCTCATCCGGGTCGGGAGAGAGTCCGATCTGGACTTTTCCTTAGGACCGCTCGGATCGGTTTGGATTTGCGCGAGATTCGTATCGTGCATGCGGTTTGAACTAGGCACGTTGAAATTGGATGCATGCCTTTGCACTTTTAGACACGTAAAATTTTACAAGACAGTCATGCCGTGCGGAATAAATTTCATGCGGCTACCGCATCGTGTGTCAAATATGATTTAAGAATGTAAAAGTCCATCATTTGAAGTAATTGAGCGATTTTATCAAAACGAGTCATTCTTTTATTTCAAATACATTGGAATAGTGTCATTTCCGTCTCTAATTAACTTAATTGGTGTCCCCGTGAAATTTTGCGACATGACCTTCATGTAAAAAAAAGGTTAATACCACACAAAAAACTTCAAACCATGTTTATTATAATACAAATATTCCAAAAAAGAAATTTGTATCGCTGAAAATTCTAAACTTGCCAATTGCGACACAAAAACTTCAAACTTAAACCAATATGACAAATACATCCTGAATGGAATTGGGATAGAGAATGTATATATTACATATGTATAAGCTGAATTTTTTGAGATGCAAAAGAAAATTGGGGGTATTTGTATTGTAGTTGATAAGTATATGATTTTTGGTGACATTTTGATATGTTTGTATTGTAATGGCATAATTTGGAACTTTTTTTAATGGTATCTGCACTAAATAAAATGCTAAAACGTAGGGGACCACAGAACTTTCAGAACTAAATGCTAAGATAAATGATTTCAGGGCACAATCAAAAGAAGAAAAAAAACTTTTTAAAAATAGTAAAAGGGTGTGGCAGTAATTTCCCATACCAACCCAGCAGATCCGTCCGCATCGAGCGAGTTTTACTCGGGCGCAATTATTTGGGAAGTACGACTTCCCCGACTCGAACCAACCCCCAGAAAGACCCCGATTCCCACGAGCTGGGCCCCACTTCCGACATTTTCCCCACTTTAATTCTCCCCCCCCAATTAATTAATTTATACGTATTTTTATCTCCGTACGTGTATTTTTCCGTAGCCCTTTTTTAAATATTTTCATTTTTATTTACTATTTTTTTTGGGTGAAATCCCACGTAATTTATAGGCTGTCCGGTCAGGATTCTTTACTGAGAGCTTGAGGACCTGTCCTGTCCTGTCCTGATCAGAGATTTGAGTGATTGAGTGGGGGATGAGAATCAGTATTCAGTACATCATCTTGCCAAAAACAACTGTAGAATGAAGTGACCATCGTTTCGACCCTTTTCCTCTTCAATACCAGCCCCCACAAGGAAATACATCATAAATTAAAATTAAGGAACAAATTTTAAAAAATCTTTCGTCTATTAAATTTTTACCGGATCAGTTCTAGATATTTTAATTATGCAAAATATTTTTTATCGAAAAATTATATCAATTGAATACCAATTTTTTTCACATTTTGTGGGTCGAATTTGTTCGGCCAATTTTGGTACAATTTATTAAATGGACGCCAACCGTCTTACATAACATGATTAGCGGACAAACAACGTTGACATGTGTAATGTCGTTAGTTTTTAAATTTTTATTATTATTTATTATCCTTTTTTTCCTTGTCTTTTTTTTTTCTTTTTTATCGTGTTTGGTGAGGCACCGGCCTCGCCCATAGCCATGATGCTTTAGCAAGGCTGAGTGAGGGCTTGAAGACTATTGCCTAGTGGCTAGTTAGGGCTTGATGACCATTGCCTAGTGGCTAGTGATGGCTTGGCCTCGCCCATAGCCATGATGCTTCGGCGAGGCTGAGTGAGGGCTTGATGACCATTGCCTAGTGGCTAGTGAGGGGGGCGCCCAAGCCATGATTCAGGCTGAGTGAGGACTTGATGACCATGCCACAATAAGAAAAGAAAAGCAAAGAAGGAAAAGAGAAGAGAAAATGAAATAATAAAAAATAATAAAAATTTTAAAAAACATAATTTTTTTTAAAAATTCTCTATCTCATTGTTAAATCGTGCCACATAGAACGCTTGTCATCCACATCAATAATTTCCAATGAAAATTGAGTGGATTAACTCAATTTGTAAAATACAAAATATGTTTTGACTTAATTGGCACCACTAAAGTCAATAGGCATGAGACCTTGGTAGAGGGACTCGAGGGGTGAGGCTGGTGAGTATGAGGTTCAGGGTTTAATCCCCATGAATATGGCGCACGCATGTATAAAGAAAAGAAGGGTGAGACCAAAAAAATTAGTATCATTAATAAGTCTACGATCAAATCAATATAATTATGATGAATTTATAACTTTTTTTCAGTCACTTTTTCTTAAAATCTGTGTTATTTATTGGGGTCAGAAGAAAGGGGAAATTAAAAAATTGGCAATCAGGAGAGTTAATTTTTAAATTGATTACACTGAAGATGCAGTTGGATCCCACCAACCTCTGTTCATCAATATTACAGACCTGCCATCCTTTGTTCATCTTTCTTGATGCCATGGAGATAATGCTGTGATCGAGCTGCTTAGCCCTATAATCTTATTTGAAGTTTCTTGGTCTCACCGATTGAAAAAGTCAGTGAACATTTCCTGCCTATTGAAGTAAAAAGCCTAGAGAGGAGAGTCCACTAAAGCATTTGAAATCGTAAGATGATGCGACGATTTTTATGTGAAAGATCGAGAGAAAAGTACACACCATTCCTAATGAAACTATTAAAAAAACCAGCTGTACGATAAAAGAATCTGTTGAGATGGAGCTAGAGATGTCGAATTTTCACCGAGAGAACCGGAAGTTCCATCTAATAGGGATGCTAGCGAGCCTAAAAGGGGTCAAAGGGCTCAGTTTCATCTTTAGCCGAGAGCCATGACCCTTGGGGGGAATGCAAAACACGTTGTAGTCCTCGCTCCGTGGGTCATCCTGAAGAGGTACCGCTCACGTATAATTAGAACGATGGCAGCAGCAGATTGAATGAGCTTTGAGATGAAGAGAAGATGGATGGACCAGCATGATATGAATGGAAAGAGCCTCCTTCATGTGGCCCCCTTGTGGTGGCTATCAGTTCGCTTCCAGAGATGGGCACGAAATGCCAAACATCTTCGATCATCAAACTCGAAAGGAAACAAGAAAAACACATAAAATAACACAGATCAGCAGAATGCTTGAGCACGAACGTGAACTCAGGACGTGTCCGATAATCATTAACTTAGAAAGGTCAAGTTCATGCTCCCTTTCAAAACTTCACATCAAATTAGATGGTTATCCGATGGGTGAATATTTTTCTAAGTCTCTTGCCCCAAGATGGATTTCCCACTAGTTTCCTTGGTCTTTTTAAGGATTTGTTCACGTTCAAATAGATCAGAATGCATGGAAAAACTCGTTTTCTTTGGAGGGCAGTTTGCAGATCATGGGCAAAGAGATTGAAAAATAAGCAGAGGGAGGGAGGGAGGATCTGATCCGAAGCATGTGTGGAGGAGGAGGTACTAAAGAATCCTCCCACTTTCATCATCACAAAACTGACTAAAAACCCCCCAATTTTTAATCTCTAGGTAAAAGGAAGGAAAAGACGCAAGACAAAATGGTTCCCCGTGAACTCTTTTAACCCTGCTGCAGAAGAATCATGGCCTTTTTCCCCATCATTGTTCATCAACTCCACTCCCCCATGGCCATGCCTCCTCCTAATTTTGATTTTTATCGGCAAGGGCCCGTGGCTCAGCGAAATAGCTGGATGGACCCCCCCGCCTTGAATCTCTTTGCAGAGAGGTCCCTCCTGCTACCGTGATCTAAGATGGGGAGAGGTCCAGCTTAGGTGTCAAATGCATTTTAGTCTCGTGATCCTAATTCATTGCGGGAAACTCTCCTTGTATCTTGCGGAAATGTCCACGAAACTTGTAAATGTACACGACCCCATCTCCACATGGCATACATAAGAAGACGACACCGAGACCGATCGAAACGTATCAAAGTTAGAATTGATGACGAATGGATGAGATTATGTGGTACCGGAAAAAAATTCATTATGGTAACATCAATATCTGAAAATTTGTCACACCATCTGTTTTTTTTCATAAAGTAGTAGTACTAGATATATTTTTAAAAAATTAATTTATTAAGGAAGGTCGGAAAATTTAAGTTGCGAATCCACTTATTCAAATATTTATTTATCGTTTATAATTTTTTTTGTCACGTCGTTTATAAAATTGTAAATAATCGATTTTGTGAAGTTCTATAAAAAATCAATTTTGTAAAGCGCATATCAAACAAAACATCATCACTGTCCTGCTCAAAATCACAGTATACCTAGCAAGAAACAGACTCTCTCTCTCTCTCTATTCCTACTACAGCAAAACTCTGACCACCTTGGGTTCACAAACTCTCCTGCACAGGAACTCTCTTTCTCTCTCTATTATTGGCACACCTCATAGGCGAGAAAATGCCAAGCTCGGGTTCACTTCTGAGGCAGCTCAGTGGGAAAGAAGCTTGGAGTTCGACCTCGAAGAGGTGGGCTGTGGGCCTCGGAAGCGGGAGCAAGAGGTACAGCTCCGCCAACGCCGGGAGGAGCTTGGAACCGATGGAAGGGCTCGACCAAATGTACGGCGGCGGCGAGAACGGCGGGCTGGTGATGAGGAAGAGGGTGATGGTGGTGGTGGACGAGAGCTCGCACTCCAAGCATGCAATGATGTGGGCGCTCACTCATGTGGCCAACAAGGGCGACTTGCTCACCCTGCTCCACATCGTCCCTCCTGGAGCCGAGAGATCTTCTTCTCCCCCTTCCTCCGATTCGTCTTCTTCTTCTTCTTCGTCTTCTTCGACTTCTCCGTATCTTGCCAATTCTCTCGGGTCTCTCTGCAAGGCTTCTAGGCCGGAGGTGAGCGTGCCGATTCGCGTTGCTCGGTTTTTTTTGGCTCTGCTTTTCCTGGTTATAGCGAAATGCATTAACCAATGTTCGCGTTCGGGTCATGTTCCATTGGCCCCAACCTGCCACATTGTCTCCGTCGGTGACAAGTGACGGATTAGGCCTCAGATCTATAGATCCTCTGGAAACGAGCTAATGTGCAGACTGGGATTACAGTGTTAACTCGATTTTTAGCCAAATGAAGACGTGTGTTTTTTGGCTAAATTATGCTGTCAGATCCAATGCCTCCTCTGGGCTCTGGCGTACTACGCCTGCTTTCTCTCCTTTGAAGGTTGCATGCGGGGGACACTATTATGCGAGCTCCATACTGTCTGCGGTCGTCTTTTTTTTCTTTTCTTTTCTTTTTCAGAACACGGTCTGTCTTTCTTTTCCGGGTTCTTTTCCTTTTCAGATTCCTTTCTCAGTTTCCATTTTTTTCAAAAAAGAATTTCCCGGTCTCAGCTTAGCTCAGACAGAGATATTGGTCACTAGTATCGTAAAAATGGATTTCCTTTGACGGGTCAATGGCGAATCGCGCAGGTGGACGTGGAGGCGCTAGTGATCCAAGGTCCAAAGATGGCGACCGTGATGAGCCAAGTGAAGAAGCTGGAGGTCTCGGTACTGGTGCTGGGCCAGAAGAAACCGTCGACTCTCGTCCACTGGTGGGTCAAAACGCATCTCTTTTCTCCCACTTCTTTTAGTTCGCAAGTCATCCCGCGCATCAAGATCTTTGACCTCTCTTCTGTTTCGACGTCGTTGGGAATGGGAACTCCCCCATTTTCTTTAAAAATAAAAAATCACATCTTTAACGAGCTTTGTTCTTCGGGGGCAGCCTGTGCGGGTCCAGCAGATCTGAGGAGTTCGTGGAGCAATGCATCAATGGAGCGGATTGCCTGACCATAGGAGTGAGGAAGCAGAGCAGGGGCGTGGGCGGCTATCTCATCAGCACCAGATGGCAGAAGAACTTCTGGCTCCTGGCCTGAATATGGTCCCTTGGTTTTCGCTTGTGTTTTTAAATAATCCTGTGAAGTGGTTACTAATTTTCCTAGTCTAGTGTCATTGGTGTAGTATAGTAGCGAGTAGCGAGTGCAGAATCCCAAGAAGGGCTTTAATATTAGGAGAACATATAATATGACTTTAAGCCGGTTGTGTGTAATAATTTGTAGAATCTAGGACCCAGGAGGAGGACCTTCAATCATGTAAAATCTAAGATGGCTAAGGATCTATCAAGATGATGTAGAGATCTGAGGAGATGGGATGAGAATCTCTCTCTCTCTCTTACTCTTTCCTTGGAAATGACAGGGTTGCAAATTAATACCCTGGTTTCAAATTTTAGTCTCTCTCTCTCTCCTTTTATTTATTTATTATGTTCTTCCTTGGAATGGAATTTACAGGCGAGCACTCAGGAATAATGGATAAAAAGTATTATCAAACCTTTTTATACATAAATTGGTCATGTGGCCACATTGGTGATGGTCGAAATGTGGATCTCAATTGCAAAAGCAATGAAATGAACTATTACCACGAGTGAATTCGGATCTCAAATGGCCTCCACGCCATTGCCAAAGTCGCGAATAGGACAGATAGTTAAGGCATGATGTGCGAGCACATCTTGAGGCGTGCACACATAAAATTGGTCGAGTGATTTATTGTTTTGTTTTGGTACATTTTGCGGTTGAATCTTAAGGGGCGGTGCTTGTCGGTTGAGTCATACCTTTTTTTCCGGAGAGGACCCTACTCAGGATCCAACCTAACGTACTTGTGGTTTGAGTTGACTTGCTTGTCCTCTGGACCTCAAGTGCCGCCATGGCTCATCCCGCTGGCTACTCTCATACTCTCATGCACAGCACTTCATTTCGGACCAAAACCACGATGCATCCAGCTCTGCATTGTCGATCCCGTTTTAAGAAACTTGTTTTACCGTAATGATGAAATATCTCTTTGGGGCCTTCATGTTTCTCTGTGTTTTTCGTTCGTCCTTAGGTTGTCGATCTGGGATGCTTGGCTTGGTCCCATGCTGTACAATCCGTCGTATTGATTCATCAAAGATTCTTGACGCATCGGAAAAGATCAAAACCATGGTCAAACTTTTGGTCGACCTTTGACTTTTCTTGCATTTTCTATGTCGTAATTGAGAGGTCGGCAATAAAATCACATTTGGGATTTAGTCACCGGGATCTAAGGAGATTCTTTTTTTTTTCATTTTTTGGGTGGCTCGATGAATTCACGTTGCCTATTAATGAATTTGTTGGTCAACATACTATATATATAGTTTTAGTGGATGTGGGTTTTCACATGAAGCTTTCGGGGAAAAAAATTGACATTGAAACTATATACGTAGTTTGCTATATGTAAAAGAAAAGGCATAATTCCCTTTTAAAACACTAACTTTACCTTTTTTTTGTCTATAAAATAGCACCAATTTTATATCAATTCCCAATCATGACCCAAACTTTTTTTGTCTTGCCAATTTTAGGTCGGGTTTCAATTTTGGCTCAAACTTTTTGTTTTGTTACTATAAAGGCACCAATTATTTGTCGGTAACCAAATGTGGCTCTTGTCAAGTTTTCGTCTGAAGATGCCATTAAAAATTTGATGTGTGTACTTGATAGAGTAAGTGATTTCATCTAAGTGTCAATCCCAAATGCAATTTTTAATTTTAACTTATACATTAGATTTGTATCTTGCTAAATTTTAAGAGAGAGTATGATAAAACATCTTGAAATTTCACTCGATTTATTAAAATCATATCGCATATCGTCTAAGACTCTTGTAGAAAATTAGATTAACCATCTATGGATTGAAATCCAAGTATAAATTGTTACATTTACATGACCAAGCCTTTTTTTTCGGTGAAAATTTTATATTTTCAAAGTATTGAAAAATGCAAGCATTAATTCTGCATGCAAAGAATTTAGTGTATTCTTAATTATGTAAATGTGCATGAAATATAAAAAGATAAGTTCAAATGAAATTTTTATTTATCTCAGCATTAGTGCATCAAAAATAAATTTTAACAAATATTATCATTTCTCACTCGTCTTCCAAAAATCTGTCAAGCCGTATGTTTCTGCAACTCCACGCGCGATCTGAAGAATTGCGATTTCCATTCCCCTCGCCCGCGGTCGGCACTCGAGAACGCGAGCATCTTCCTCGTCCGGCACCTCCGATCCTCGCGAGTTCCGCGCTCTGGCGGCGACGCAGGATTCTCCGGCTTGCGAGCGAGGTACGTTTCCATGTCGGGCTTGGCTGTCGCGTCCTCTCGAAGCGAATGCTGTCTGATCTGTCGAGATTTCGCAATCTCTCGTACTGGTCGACTGTGAAGCGTTGGGGCGGTCTCCGATGCTTCCAGCCTCGGGGGGCGGGGGTGGCTTGTCGTGTTGGTTTTGCTTTCGGGAGTTGCGTTTTCCGGCAGATGCTTTGATTCCTCATGGGTTGGTAGGACGCGTTTGATTCTTTTGAAGGTCTAGTTCGATTGGAGGCGATTGAGCTCGACTCGCACTCCCGTACCAGTTCGAATTAATGGTTTTTTTTTTTTTTTTTTTTGGGGGGGGGGGGTTTGTTTGGTTTTGGGCCGACACTCGTGTAATTGCGACGTAGAGCGCTGGAGAAACGCTTACAAAGTAATGAATGCCTCTGGCAATTTGTGTATAATGTCCTCCATGATGATGATTTCTTCCAGCCGGACAATTTCTTTTCCTATTTAGTTTCGGAGGATGAGAAGGGGAACCTTGTTGGGATCAATGAGAGTGTGTGAAAGGTGGGAAAAAAAAAAAAAAAAACGTTTGTTTTCTTGATGATGGAGGACTTAAGACGCGGCAGCTTAGTCTGGATCAGCAGCTTCTGGGAAGGAGGCGTTACACTGCCAGCGAGGAGCTTTTCAGAATGCTTGTGCAAGCTAAGCTGAAATGAAGTATAGTGGTTTGTTGAGTAAAAATTATTGCAGGAGTTTTAATCCCGGTGTGTAGTACGTATTATTTCTTTATCTGAAATTAGTGGATAATTGGAATTGCCAAATCAAAACTCTACGACTAGCTTGATACTCACAAGCTCCAGGGGTGCTTCACAATCAATATTTGACAACTTGTAGTTTCTGGCCTAAATGCAGCCTCTCTTGGATGGGTCTGTTCATTGATAGAAGTTTTTGTGAAGCGACAAAACATGAAAGGTGGGGAAGCTTTCCAGTGGAGTAGGGTTTCCATGAAACAGAAGGGTAGAAGAAGATCCATGTTAGGTTAGTGAGGTGCCTGGCAAGTGGATAATGTGCGGATGTGCGGGTATCTCAGAATTTAGCTACATTCCGCTGAACGTAGTAGTTCTTCAAGTTTAATCTCAGTACTGGGGCCACTTAACTCCCTCATGAACTGCGATTTAGGTTCATTGTCTCAGTTTTGGGTACTTATGTGAGATCCTACTGCCTCCACCATATTATTATTAGGTCTCAATAGAAACTTATTTGTGCAAAATTAGTCTGGAACAAAATCTTGTTCAATCTTATGCTTCTTTTAAGTAGGTGGGAAATGGATGGGAAAGGAAAGAAAGAAAATAAAGAAGAAATGAAGTGAATGGAAATTGTGAAGTCGCTTGTAAATGTGGAAGGCAGGTGCTACTATATGTACAACCAAAGAGAATGCATTTGGTGCAATCTTTCCTGGTTTTTGTTGGAGAACGGAAAAGCCCATGAGGATATCTTGTTTTCATTGCAGTTAACAAATGGAGAACAATGTGATTGTTTCTTGTGAAGTGGAAATACAAACCACACACAGACATGCATGTATATATGCAAAATTATGTGTAAATGTGGTTGTTCTTTGAGCTGCTTCTGTGCTTTTCTGGGGATGGCTTGATTTCAGGCTTTGCACCCTTTTCGGTGTGTGATTGCTGGAAAAATTTATTGGTACTAATTTAATGCAATCTCATGTGACTGTGGAGCTGATTGCTTTAGTATGTTGTTATTTGGATTTCCCCTTTGTGCTTTATCTCTAGTATCCATGAAGCTGCTTGGCCTGTCTTAAACTTTGCATCTCCTCCCGCTCTCTACAATGAGTTATTGTAATTTTTCTTTAGCTTTTTCTGCATGCAGGAGCAAGAAGATTGAAGGTTGTGGGATACTAATTGGTCAGGAGCTGTCTGGACACCTCCTATAGACCTTTACTCCATCGACCTTATGCTAGAGCAGGTGAATAAAGGAAATGAACTTGGTTTCACTATAAATGATGAGGCTCAGAGAGATCGGGTTTATCCATTCAACCAGGTTTTCAGATTGCACTTGATAAATGATTTGGTGTATGGTCACTGTGATTGTCTAAAAAGGCGCTATGAATACATACGGAATCTTCTTTGGCAAAGAGGTTGTCCATGGGAAGAACCGAAGAAGTTAGTACCAGCAGATTATGATGCTTATATAAAGGTGCTTCTGATCCCTGTTCTAGTTATATTTATAATTATCAGATCCTGTTCAATGCAGTTAACATGTGGTTCATGTAGGAAAATTCAGATTTGAACTCACACCAGACTGAATCTGACCCAAGTCATTGTGTTTTGAGTTTGATACGTGGAAATTCATCATCTATTATCCAGTGGCATCACCATATCATTTATTGTGATGGTAAGCATCTTCTTATGACGCGATTTCTTAGAAAAATTGCTTCTTCTTCTTTACTGGGGGTTTTGGAAGTTTCAGCTAAGTATATACTATATATCAGGCTCATGTATAGTTTTTAAGTTTGTAATTTTTCACCCTCATGTGTGTTTGTGTTTCCTTCATTTGGTTAGGGAATAGATCTGTTTTGTGGTCGTTGATCAAGGTGCTTGCTCTGCCCTAATATTCTTATTAATCATTATTCTGAAGGGACAAAGCGAAGCTACTATAACTACTGGAGGAGTAATAGGATGTCACCTACAAGCCTCCTTATGGAAGTTGACAACCATGATGAGGGAGGTTCTGGTCTCCATCTCTCATTCTCACCCATCAAGAAATGCACAATCTTTGTTGTTATCCTCTCAACTCTCGCCTTTTTCCTTCTTATTGTCCCACCACCCTCTTCATCTTACATTCCTCCTTTATCTACAGTTCCCCGGCGATCCCTCAGTAGCAATGTCAACCCCATCACAGCCAAACATTGTTCTCTCTTGGCTGACAGTGGGATTGTCGACTACTCTGTGCTCCACTTTTGTCTCTTTGACCAAAATCCATATCTTTCAATCCCTTTTCTATCTTTATTTCTCCTTATTCATTTCTATATCCTTATCAAAACTGCGCAAGACCATTTTTCTATTGTCACCACCAAGCTCTCCTCTCACCTGAATTTGACCCCCAGTATGGGTGCGGTTACCCTTCTTGCACTGGGAAATGGTTCCCCTGATGTGTTCTCTTCGGTTGCTGCTGTCCGATCTGGACAATATAGGACAGGTTTTGGTGCTATACTGTCTGCTGGTGCATTTGTATCAGCATTTGTGGTTGGTTTTGTTGCAATTTATGCTGCACCTTTTTCCTTGGATGCGACACAATTTGTGAGAGATGTGCTCTTTTACATGATTGCAACATTGTTTTTGTTTTGGGTATATCTGAGTGGGGAGATTTTTATATGGCAGGCATTTGGATTTGTTGGATTTTATGTTTTTTTTGTTGTCTTTGTATTTTGGATGGATTTGGGATCAGGGAGAGAGAAAGGTGTGGCTGAGTTGGGTTTGGTTGGACACAGTGAATTATCAAATGAATTTGCAGCATCTGATTGTGAGAGGGGAAGCATTGATGGTAGCATGCGAAGGGTCAAGGCAACTTCAGGATTGCGTCCCACTCTTAATAAGGTAATTTGGAAAGGTCAACGTCATTTGTGACATTTGCTTCTTTCTTCAGAGAACTAATTCCTTTTGTGAGAAACGCTATAAATGCCTTATGGAAGTCACTCATTAATGGTTGGAGACTGGAGTGAAGTTTTAACAGTTTTGTTGATAAAAGTAGAGGAAAGGAAAAGGTTAACTTAAGAATGAGACCCATGCCTTTTTGTGGCAACAAATCTTGCAACTAACTAGTTGGACACGTTTCCTTACTGTTTTGGTTGATAATAACATTTCAATCAGAAAGTAATTTGGTGGTTATGTATTGTTAAAGGGCCAAGACTTTGTTGTCAGAGTTCTTCTCCTTGATATAAAGATTTATTTCTTAAGGACCGTCAAGTAATTCAGATCTGATTATATGACTTAAATCAAGAAGGATCTTGTTGGGTAAGTTTGGAAATAGACATGGAAGTTGGGCTTCAGAGTGAAATTTTCTGGCAATACCATTGTTGATACGACATTGTTGGGGTTCAGGGTGATGATGGTGTATGTTGAGAACTTTCTTCATCGACAAACTGTCGGTGTTATTTTAATTTCAGGGACTATGCTTGAGTAACGTGACAAACTGTGAATATATTAGTTTTACTATAAAATTTATTGTTCTGCAATACTTATTTCATTGACAAAGGAAGCAAATCCCACCATATGGGTATGTACAAAGAGGGTGCTGCTGCTCCAGAATCTTAGGGTCTGAAGGAATATTTAAAGGAAGTGATGGAAATGAGTAAGGATTCTGAGAGAAGAGAGTTGAGAATAAAGCTATTGAACAGAAAACATATATAGGTCAATTAATATTATTGAAGTCTCACTTTCATTGTCATTTGACTGCGTCGAGTGAGGATAAAGCTGATGTGAAGGATGGTTAAGATATAGTTGGAACACAATCAAACACTTGTCTAATAATTTGCGAAGAAAAAGAAGGTATCTGACTGACATCAATGTCTTGACCAAAAAAAGAAAAAGAATGACATCAATGTTGACAAAGATGGGAAGGACATTGAAGAAGAGTAAAAGTTGAGACTAACTTCTGCACATCTAAGAAACCCTTGACTGGGCACTAACTATAGGGTTTTTTCATCTAGACTTGTTTTATTTTGATCTTACTTGTATTTTCTAATGTGAACAGATTTCTAAAGCATGGGAAGTTCCTGTCTCTTTTCTTCTGAAGCTCACTATTCCACAAACTTCACCTTCAGAATGGAACAGATTATACATATCTCTCAACATCATTTTTTGCCCGTTGGCCCTTTTATATGGTTGCAACTCCTTCATGCCAATAGATCATCCCATCATTTTCCTTGTTCCGAACACCCATTTTCCTCTGTGGCTCATTGTTCTCTTCACAAGCTCCTCTCTTGCCATTCTTCACTTCATCATGGAGAAAGAACCACCAAAAAGCGAGCAACTCTTTGTAATTATGGTAGCATTTGTGATGAGTGTGTTCTGGATATCCACCATAGCAGGAGAGCTTTTGAATTGCCTTGCAGCTCTTGGGAAACTTCTTGATTTGCCCCCATCACTTCTTGGGCTAACTGTGCTTGCATGGGGAAATTCTGTGGGGGACCTGGTAGCCGATGTGGCCATAGCTAAGGCTGGCCAACCGGCAATGGCCATGGCTGGGTGTTTTGCTGGGCCAATGTTCAACATGCTTGTTGGGCTTGGAACTGCTTTGGTTATGCAGACTGCCAATGTGTATCCAGAAGCTTATGTACTTCACTTCCATGTGGGTATCGTGATGGCATTTGTGTTTCTACTTCTAAGTCTGATGGGCTCTCTCTTAGTGATAACATGGTGCAGATTTCGGGTGCAAAGGTTTTGGGGATTCTCTCTTGTGGGTATCTATGTTCTTTTTATGATAGTTAGCGTAGCTATTGCCAAGTTTTCCACATGACGGTTACTGAAAGTTCATCCATGAAAAGTTACTGCCCCAGCTTGCACAGTGTCTCTACTTGCTGAAAGTACAAGCATCGCAGGGACACCGGACTACACAAGAAACACCTGATGAAGGCTACTCAGTTTTTTATGTAGATGGGCAGATTTTGAGGATGGGACAGTAATTATCCTGATCGGTATTTTGCTCATCTTGCACAATCCATTTGTATACCAGCTTTGTTAATGATTAGGATCCAATAAGATTTATTCCAATGAAAATGCCATGGGTAAATGTTGAGTTTTATGTTTATATCTTGAGCTTCGATTTCAAATATCTTGCAGTGGAGTAGCATTAAAGTGTTAATGGCTACTTGTTGAGTTTCTACAATGGATTCTGAATGCCACCTGCGATAGTAGGCCACCTGCTTCTCCTGTTCTTTATGCATAATTGGCCGTTGTTTCTACCTCACCATCGTGGGGGAGCACAAATTCACGGTTTGCTTGGTGAGAAAGGAACTACTGCAAACTGGCAGAATAGATTTTCAAGAACCCACACCCGTGAAGATGTGATTGCTGCAACTGAATCTGAGTCGCTTGTGTCATCACAGGGCTGAGGTTTTAATATAATTTGTATTTACCCTGGGGACTGGAACAATCGAAATGTAGCCTATGTATCATCTTTTGATTTGGAGCCTGCGGTTTTGTCCTTTTATTAGCTACCCTGCAAAGAAATGGTGACTCTGGATTTATACATGTAAATTTGGGGCCTGTAACTGCGATTGCTTAACCAGTGTATAGCTCTAACAAGTATGCGAAGCTCCAAATGCAATCTCACAGTCGATGCATGTCTGGAAAGTCCATTTATCATCATAGTTATCCCTAGTCTTTAGCCATCTAGATATGTCCAAATTCCTTCGAAGCACGACAGCATTGGATTTGCAATTCGTGGCTCACCGGTTGTTTGGATCCTGTGGAATGTCAGGTTCCTCGGTCGATATGCTAGAGAGGATGATGAAGGATGAATCCCAAGAGCAAATATGGAGGGCGATAAGCCAGCCTATGACAAGGAGGGAGACGTGATTGGATTAGGACAAACGAATACAAATCCAGATAGAAACGAGATTCGTGCATGTCAAACTGTCGCTGCCACTTCATTTCAACTTCCGTACCCGTGGCTTCCCGGCAGCTACCATTGTCGCTTTCGATGGCCTCCGCTACCACAAGTCTTCTGCAATTTTAAGCTAGCATTGTTGTCGCACCTGTATCTTTCCCAGCATATGAGGAGCAAATCCCTAAATTTAGCTACGCAAATTATCTAACCATGAAAGAAGTGTCTTCATCGCAAACCTTTTCTAATCAGGACAGATGAGCTAGGTGGGATCTGTTTGAACCAAGAACTTCCGTACGTTGTATGCCCAACTTGGAATGCCCAGATGGCCCAGTCTTTGTCTACTTGCATAGACCATGAAGGCTCAAGGTGACTTCACAATCGGTTATTAAGGGCGCGTGGAACAAAAATTCATTTGGTAATGTTATTAGATTTTCTATTTCTTGAATAAATTTTTACTCTAGAAATAGGTTTTGAACAAAAATTAGAAGTTAAAATTTTTTACTTTTCCATTTTTGGAACAAAATAAAAAATTAAAACTCTTCTTATTGCTTGCTCTCGTCACTACTGACCACTGACCATTGGCCTCTTGCCACTGCCAGTTGCCGCCAGTCGTTGGTCCCCCGCCAACGACTGCTATTGCTAGCCACTAGCCACTTGCCGATCATTTGTCGCCCTACCTCCCGCCTATAGTTGGTCATTGGTCGCTGATCGCTGCCCCTCTCGTTGTCCATCGTCGGCTGCCACCTAGGAGGGAAAAATTTTGTGTTGTTATCAAACGAATTTTTATTTCGAAAATAGAAATTTTGTATTGTTATCAAATACTTGTTTAGCCTCAAAAACTCTTTCAGAGAATAAAATTGAAAAATTAATTTATGGAATAGAATGGTTATCATCATGTGCTAAATATCCTTGACTTGAATGGATTCGTGGGATTAGTCGAGTGGAAAATTCGACCACTCCAAAAGAAAAGTTAAAAAGATGAGAATGGATGAACACTTCTCTATCTTCATGGGTACTTGGGTATCTTTCTTTTCGAGGCTGCAATGGAATGTTATTCCAAGGGGCAAAGGATAGAAGAGATCTTAGTCAACTATTGCTACTCGTTCTTATACAATTTTACAATAAGGGAACGTGATGGTGCGGCTAATGGTTGAAATAGAATACGCAGAAACAACAAGATCTAATTACTAGATGAATAAATGAGGAATAATAAGAACACTAGATATTTATGTGATTTGATCCGAGTATTGTTACTTACATTCATGGGAAGAGCTAGCAAATAATTTACTATAAACAGAGAATTAGAATTATGATTACTCACACGTAAACCTGTCAAACGGGTGGGCCAAGTCGGGTTATAAATGGTCTAATTCAAATTAACCAATTTAACTTGTTTATGACCCATTTATTATAATGCAAAATTCTTAACACAAACCCAATCTAACCCAATCCATTCCCAACCCATATCTGATCCATTAAACTAAATATAAGAAAACTTATTTCTTAGGATTTTTTTTAAAAAAAATGGCATTGCTAAAACACTTTCATGCAATAAAAATCTAGTGGACAATTTAATAATTTTTTTAAAATAACCCTTTATTTGTTTCTTGGAAAATATTTTCCAAGAAGTATTTTCTCAAGAAAATTACAATAGTTTTTTTTTATTTTTACCCAAAATATAAAATTAAATTAGAAAATATTTTCAGCGGTTTGGTATTTAAAATATGATTAAATTTTCCTCCAATACTCATTTTAATTTTTAATTAATTAAAAAAATAAATTTACAATTATTCTTTATTTTTTAAAATCCAATTTTTAATTTTTAATTTTTTTTTTTTTTTTTTTGGTGCTTCTTCTCCGCGGTCGCCCGCCATGATGACGACCAGTGATTGGTCATAGGTGAGCTCAAGCTTGGCCAATGCCGGCGAGCTTGAGTTTTGCTAAATCGGTAAGGTTCAAGCCTTGTTGAATTCACCATATCAGTAAGGCTCAAGCCTCGCCAAATTCGACAAATCTGATGAGCTCGAGCCTTGCTTGTTTGGTTGCCGGTTGTGATAGTAAGCGATTGAGGAAGATGGAGGAAGAAAGGAAAAAAAGGAAAGAAAAAAATAAAAAGAAAAGGAAAAGGAAATATAAAAATTAAATATAATTTAGATTTTTATATAATTTTTTTATAAGGCTAAAGAGGGAAAGAGAGAGTGGGTTGTAATTGGATTTAAATTAGACCCATTTAAAATCCACATTTTTTAATTCCATTATTTGTGAAACCTACTATGGATGATTTGGAAAATAAAGCCTGACTCATTAAAAAATCAGTAAAGTGCTCTCATGACTCTAGTAAAGAAGCTAACGATATCATATCCTATTCTTTGTCACCAAGTATCTTACCGACGTTTTTCAAATTCATCATGATTTTATTGGATTCATCCAGGGTTGGATTTGATAGATATACATTCAATATATCAAAATTGAAACATTCTCTTGAATATAGAATGCATAAAGTTTTGCCCATAACGCTACGATATTCTTCTACTTGGCCATCTCTATTAAGATTTCATCCGACAAATTCAATAAGATTGCACTCTTTGCTCACTCCATTAGTTTTGCTCTATCAGAGGCTTTCATTATAATGGGCAATTGATCTTCAATATTCAATGTCTAGGCAAAACCTTAGGTTGTTAATGCACACTTCTTGATACTCCATATCCCAAAGTTGTCCCTCTCAGCTAACTTCTCAATTTGAGTTTTCATTTCAGATATAATTGCAATAACATAATTTTCAAATAATAATAAGATAAGCAAAAGCCCCAAGTCACAATAAAAAAATATAATTCCAAGCTTTGATACCAATTGTAATATAATATGCAAAAACAATAGGGTTTCACAAATTAAGTCAATGAGAAATCATTAGAGAAATAAACAAAGAATATTAAGGGTACCAGAAATTTGTGTTATTCGGTTCGAGTATTGATATCTACATTCACAAAGTGAGCTATCGGAGTTATAATTACTTATATATTCAAGTGTTTTTAACACTTAAGTTTAAAGTCAAATTCAAAATATTTATAAATGGAGATGTAAACTCACGGAACAATCACCACCGCGTGTTCTAGCCCAAGCAAAATGCTTTACGTGGTGCTTTACGGCGGCTTCGCGTTCCTTGTGCGGCTTCTTGGCTCTAGGCTCTCTTCTTCGGCTACATTAAAGAGACATATCTTTATGTGGGTCCCTCATGCGGTCAAACCTTTATTGACCGAACGCTGCTCAAGAAATAAGAAAGGCGACGTCCAATTCTTTATTTTCTCTTAGAGATGCTTCTTTACCCCCATAAAAATATATATAAGTTGTAGAATATATGTACCCATCTTTTGTCTTTTAGTGGCAAACCTTCAACGGAGAAATTTTAATTTATTGGGGGAAATCTTTTACAATAATTTCGGTTTAATAAATCCATATATAAATTCAAAGTTGAGATAAATTTAACAATAACCATGAGAGATTGGCAATGACAATTCACTATTGCACCTCTTTTGATCGATCTCACTTGATATGCTTGAAGAAGACGGGCATTAATATCCGAATGCATTGGTCATTTTCTTGAGATCAAACCATATTATTAAGGCATAATTTTGTATGTGATTGAGTTTTACTAAATGATGCCCTATTGCCCCATAATGTTAATTACATCTAGCGTTCGGATTATGCCACTTGACATATTGAGAGGCTCTAATAGCACAAGCCATTTGATGGTTGTGCGCTATAGGGGTGGTTGAGCGATTCTTGAACCGTGTAGGTACGAGTTTCCTTCTACAGTGGATTTGGCTTGGAAGTATGGCAAATTGACCTTAAGGTTTCAGGTTTTGTTTCAATTCAAATCATCCGTTAGCTTATCTGTCTACCCACATCTCACTTGCAAACAATATTTCTTTTTCGACCAATCCAGTGAGACCAATTATGGAAATGTTATCCATGGAAGAATATAGCACTAAAGTAATTTGGAAAGGAAAAGGTATGGAAACATTTCTATACTAGTTGTAATTCAAGTCAAATCGACCTTAGGAGTATAATAATTGTGAATATAAATCATGATGAGATCGACATATATGCGGAGACCATGATCTTCGGGGGACGATATGATATAATAGGGAACAATTTTTTAATCAAGGAGAGCTTAATGCAAATAAAGTATGGGAGGTGGCAAAACGAAACCGGCTCAAATTGATAGATGCGATCCTGGAATCGATGTCTCGTTAGGCTGGCCTAAACCCGGAAAACGCAAACACAATACATACATATACATATACATATATATTTGTGCTATTTAATTTGCCAAAGAATTTAAAAATAATCATGAAAAGTACCCTGGAGAAAAGTCTGGAGAAAAGTCTCTTTACTTTTTCATGTCGTGATGATTGAGGAAGAGTTGATGATGATCGTGTGATCACGCATAAAATAGTGGCCGCAAGTGCCACATCCAAAACATTTAGTTTCGTGGGGTCAAGCTGTGCAACTGCCTCATCTACCCTCAAACGTATGGCCCCAAGGTTTGCCACCTGTGTTCAGCATGGTCTCTATTCTCTGTCTTTGTCTTTGTCTTGTCCTTTGAAATTGAATGACGCTAGCAAATAGATATTAGAATATTTGATTTCTAATATGATTATCTTTCCGCCTATTAAGTGAAAAATCCAGTGAAAAATGATGGTTCGGCCTCACTTCCTGATTTTTTTTTTCAATTTATCCTCACTTTAATTCCATTTTTGTTCATTTTACTTTTGAAGGTTGAAATTTTAAAGGAGCCGCAAAATAGAGAACTGTCCACGACTTTTAAAAAAAGAAGAAGTACTTGCTGCCTTAAAAAAAAAAAGACAAGAGGGGTAAAATTGCTCATGTTCATTTAGGAAATGCACGTGGCATGCGTAATGTGCATCGCTTTAATGTTATGTAAACCAAATGTGTCTTGACCCTTCGCTAATTATCTCCCACATCGAATAATAGATAGGATGTGATAAATCCCAAGCGTAACAATAATTAAGCACGCCTTTTAAACTACCAACTTTCTCCGCTTGATTTACGGTGATTATGATTTGGGAAGATTAAAAGTAATCGCATGCTTGAGAACATATTTAATATAATCACTAGGCAAATTATTAAACTAGACTTTGATCTTTGATCTTCTTTCGAAAGAAACATGAACAAAGGAGAGAAATATTGGTTGTTCAAATTCTATTGAAAAAGAAATCCAGACCAAACATAAATTATTGAAAATGAAGTGAGATTCATATGTTAAAATACCAATGCATTAATGAATTGATTTATTTTAGGGCACACAGAATTTGATGGACAAAATTAATGATATACAACCGCCCTAATTCCTTTAATTATGATAAAAATAGTAAATATTACATATTTATTAAAATTCTCGGTTAAAAATTACCGAGATTTGTTGCAGTGGCCACCATTTACTCGAGAGTTGATAGGGACATTTAGTTTCAAGTATGTATTTCGAAGAATTAGAGCAAAATAGACATAAAAAAAATGTTCTTGATTAAAATTGATTAAATCTTATAATTTTGAGAAATTATTTTTTGTGCTTTTTATTTTTATTTTGGGCCCTCCACATGAAAATGAGGAGATATACAGAAAAAGACAAGAAGAGTTTTCGTAAGAACGGGGGGGATAGAGGGAGCAGCTTCTGAAACTCCAACCTCCCACGCTCTCGATCTCTCCGTCGTCTCCCCTCCATTAAATACACCGTCCTCCCGCTTCCATCTCGGTGCAACTCCATCGCCTGGCACCACCGCCCAGCTCAGATTCTCGCCGCATTGCTCCAGGCCTCGCGCTTCTCTCTCTCTCTCTCTCTCTCTTGAAGGTATCGTCGTCATCACCGATATCATCGACTGCTTGGTTTGAACGCGAAGATGGATGTGATTGTTCGAGCTTGCGGACGTCGTTCTGTGTAATGGCGTCCTGCATGTGCCGCGCCGCGTCGACCCGGCCGCGCTTGTGCTCCCATTTTTGTGCCGTTGCTCTTTTCGTGCTCTTGTGATTGATTGTGCTGTTCTCTTTTTTGTTTTTTCATTGTCTAGAAATGCTGATTCTCGGGGACCCTGATTAGTGGGTGGTTCGATTGGGAAAAAAGTCGATGTTTTGCAGGAGAAAAAAGGGATTTTTGGAACAGTGTAGAGGAGGTTGGCAGGGTGTGTGCTTCTGTAATTCGTGCTTTATGTGTGCCGTTGCTCTTTTTCGTGCGTTTGTGATTGATTGTGCTGTTTTTATTGTCTGGAAATGCTGATTCTCGTGGACCCTGATTAGCTCTGTGGTTGGATTAGGAAAAAAGTTGAATCCCTTGCAGGAAAAAAGGAATTTTTGGAACAGTGTAGAGGAGGTCCGCAAATTGTGTGCTTATGTAATTCATGGTTTATGTGAGTCCTTGGTGGTGACTTCCTGAGAAGTCAATCCATTGAGGACGTGATCGTGCTCTGGAGGAAGTTAATTTGAGTCTGTCGGTGGAATAAGTTGGCGTGTGTTGGTGGTATTCTTAAAGGGTGTGTAATGGTTCATGCTGGGCTAGGCACTCACGCAGGTTCAGCTGTGCGTACATGGTCATTTGCTGTAGCCGTTGGTGTCCCAATTCCTGACCAGGGTGCCTGCATCTTGTGATGCCTTTTAGAGTAGTTAATCTTGTGGCATGATGTAGGGAATGAGGTGCTTGTGCAAATCTTGATGTTGAAAGTGTAATCCTATGAATAAACAGAAGAATCTTTGGATTGATCCTACCAAATAGAATTGTGTTGCTGATTTCTGTAATCTGTCATTTCTTGACGTTCAAGTTTTCATTGACATTGTGTTTTCTCTTGTTCACTATTTATTTTCTTTATTATCACATTTTGCTCCTCTTTCCAAATCTACCTCAAAATAATAATGCAGTTTTTGCTGTGCTGAACTTATGATGAGACACTCACTGACGTTTCAGAAAATTTCGGCAGTTTTTTATTGGAGACTCTAACTCGTATTTACTTGGACCTTGTGATTGTTCATGCTTCTTGTTGACCCAAGCAGATTTTACATAACTCATTTCAATTATCAGTATTTAGGCATCCAGTGTGAATCATTCCCAGGAGTTTCTTTTATTAGTTGAGGATGACAGTTGACTCCAGCATGCCTCTTTTAAACCCTGGTATAGTCTGAATAATCAAATCCCAAAAGAAAATTTTCAAATATTTAGCATACTAGAATGCCATTTTATGCTGAAAAGGGGTATCAAGACTCACTGACATTCTTTGAATGGAAAATCCTTCCGTCGAGCTTTTAAATTGTATTGACGCTATTTGCTTAAAATTAAATAAACCGACAATAAGATTTGTGATGTCTTAATTTTGGGCATCTAATGTAGTCCACTTGGATTGCTGATACTGGCCAAAAGACTGGCTTGACAGTGTGTGCTTCTCTATGAGAATTGACTTGTCATTGAGTGTTGAATGCCCTAATTATGCTATTCTATTGTATGCCTTATCTAAATTCTAGATTATTTTTTCCCATGGTCTCATTCTTTTTTTTTGGTGCGTTCTTTTTGAAGGATTTAATATTTTGGGGCTGTGTATCCATCAAGTATGAGTCCATATCTTGCCGGCATTCTTGTTCCTCTTGTATTTACCCTTATCTTGCAAAATTCAAAGAAAGGAAGGAGGCGGGGATTGCCTGTTGAAGTTGGTGGAGAACCTGGGTATGCAATTAGAAACCGTCGTTTCACGGACCCGGTAAGTAGTTGGTGGGAAGGAATCTTGACTCTTGCAGAACTTTTTGAACAGTCATGCAAGCAGCATCCAAACAAACTGCTGCTTGGAACTCGGAAATTGATTGCAAGAGAGACTGAAGTTACTCCAGATGGAAGATCATTTGAGAAGCTTCACTTGGGAGACTATGAGTGGCTAACATATGGCAGAACATTTGAATCTGTGTGTAACTTTGCCTCTGGTTTGGCACGGCTGGGACACAAAAGAGGAGAACGTGCAGCAATCTTTGCTGATACTAGGGAAGAATGGTTTATAGCATTGCAGGTGCTTGTCTTTTAAGTCACCAGATAGTCTAACACATCATATTCACTCGCTTTTGGTTCAGTTATGCAATTTTTTCAAATGTACTGCTTTCTTTTCTCCTTAACATTCATAATATATTTGTAGCAAGTCAAATAAATGATAGGTCTCTGAAATGTTGAAATTGCTACAGCCATTTTATCATTTTGTGTATTGTGGATGTGTATGCCTGCAGAATATATGTGACATCATAGAATTCTTATTTTGTCGCTCATTTTTCCCTTTGTTAGGGCTGCTTTAGACGGAATATAACTGTTGTTACTATATATGCTTCCCTGGGAGAGGAGGCTTTGTGTCACTCGTTGAATGAGGTACTCTCTCTCTCTCTCTCTCTCTCGTGTATGCACACATGTTCTCTCATGCAATGGTAGTTTTTTAGCATATTTGATTCCCTCTTCTATCACAGGAGTCTTGAAGCAACTGAAAGAAAATTTTCTTTTGTGCATTGAGACAACTTTTTTTTTTTTACTGAACCAACATGTAGTTGTTTGTAGGTGATACCAGAAGGATAAATGTGGTATTTTTCATATATAAGGTTGGGTAGAGCTATAATTTCTTTATTGTGATTATAATAATGTGATGGCCATGTTGTCATGTATATGAGCTTGTTGATTTTTAATGTCAAAATTAATGCACATGAGTTTTCTTTTCAACATCTTGTTGCTTCACCCATGCGAGCTGCACCTCACTTTTATTTCTAAATAACTATGTTCATGATTCTTCTCCTGTGTGAAATGATTTTCATCTGATTGATATCATTACAAACTCTAATTGCACAGTAAATGGAACTAATCTAAAAAGCTAGGCCCATCAAATGCAATTTAAAATTTGATATTCTAAAACCCTTTAAGACAGAATGGATTTTAGGATCACTTCTTTTTCTCATACTATATTGTTGTATCTGCGTGTGAGATGCAGCTGACTTCTAATTTTTCATTGAAGTACTGATGGCAATATTAATCATGTATTGGGATTCCAACGTCATGAGAGGACTCGACATTTTCTTTTTTCCTCTTTTAGATAATAATCATCAGAAAGTGCTTCACTAGCTTTTTGGATGTTTTTGTAGACGGAGGTAACAACTGTTATTTGTGGCAAAAAAGAGCTAAAGAAGCTCGTAGACATTTCTGGACAGCTTGATACAGTGGAACGTGTTATTTGTATGGATGATGAGGTACCTTCTAATGCTGCATTGGTTGACCGGAGCACTAGCTGGATCATCAGTTCTTTTTCTGATGTAGAAAGAATTGGCCGAGAGAACCCTGTTGATGCTGATTTACCACTCTCTTCTGATGTAGCTGTCATAATGTATACAAGTGGGAGTACTGGTTTACCCAAGGTTTGTAAGGCATTTGCTTCTTCCTTTGGTGCATAAGTCAACCAATTTTGTTATCCAAATATTGTGCTACAGCATTAGTGGTTTTTTTTTTTTGCTGGTGCATTTTAATCTGCCACAGTATTTTACTGTGCATGTAGATGTAACCTATGAACGCAGTCTACTTCTTATAAGATTTTAGCTGCACCTAATTGATGCTTTTCTTTTATCTTTAACAATGATTCGAGCATGACATGCAATAGAAAACGTCTGATTGTACTGTGTATATAATTGCTGCTTCAGATTAAGAGTTTATGAACATGCCTTGTTGGTTATTGCTGGATAATATCTAGTTTATGATATAAAATCATTCTCAATGTCCTTACTATATTGATTCTGTCTGAGCCACTTTTACTGAAGGATAAAGGTGCTGAATGGAATTTGGTCCTGCTAAGCATAGCAAAATCAATGTTTCCGTCCAATGTACAACTGCAGATGCATCTATGGAAACCAATATACATATTAATGTTTTATTTAATTAGTGACCTAAAATACTTTTCTAGGTCAATGTCAAATATATGATAATGGTACAAACGTATTTTGTTTGTTACCATTTATTTTCCTTTTGAGTTTGTGGGCAGATTTTTGGCTGAGAACGTGACTTTTTACTTAGTCATTGCTGCATACGTACTGACAATATGCATGGTGCTATCTCCAATCATTATGCTTCTTAAAATTTGTTACGGGATGCTAGATGCTGCTGATATACAAGTCAGAATAGCTAGTGACTTGGTATCAGGATTCATATCTATGCTTATAGTACGAGAATGATTATCAGACATATTCAATTTGATCTCCCGATTTTTGCCTTCTTACTTTCATACTTCATGCAGGGAGTAATGATGACACATGCCAATGTGCTGGCTACTGTTTCTGCTGTAATGACTATTGTTCCTGACCTGGGAAGCAAAGATGTTTACCTGGCATACCTTCCGCTGGCTCACATCCTTGAATTGGCAGCTGAGGTATCTCATCTGTCAATTAATAAGTCACAGAATAGGGTCCTTTTTTGGGTGTTCTTACTCTTATCATGATAAATTCTTGATCAAATATTTCGGAATTGGTTTCTATGCATACTATAGAATGTCATTGCTGCTGTGGGAAGTGCAATAGGCTATGGAACTGCATTGACTCTTACTGACACATCAAGCAAGATAAAGAAGGGAACAAGAGGCGATGCGACTGCCTTGGCACCAACAATTATGACAGCTGTCCCAGCAATTCTTGATCGAGTGCGAGATGGGGTGCGGAAGAAGGTTTGTCCCTTTTTTTGCACTATCTCTTTTGAAAGTGGATCAACTGAAGAATCTTAAAATTACTTACAAGAAAATCTGAGAGAATGACCAAAATTGCACCTTTACCCATTAAAAAGGAATATTCATTATGTATGGCAGTTACTGGACCTTTCCATTTACTGCAGCTAGATGCAAAGGGTGGACTCTCCAAAAAACTTTTTGATTTAGCATATGCTCGTCGGTTGTCTGCAATAAATGGCAGTTGGTTTGGAGCTTGGGGCCTTGAGAGGCTTTTATGGAACTTTCTGGTGTTCCAGAAGGTTCAAGCAGTTCTTGGAGGTCGTATCCGCTTCATACTTTCTGGAGGCGCTCCTCTTTCTGCTGATACCCAAAGATTTATCAACATATGTCTTGGGTTAGTATTATCTTCATGACTGTGATGCCTAATGAATTTTCTTGTGAGACTTACCTTTTTTTATCTATAGGCTTCGCATATATGCATTTTTGTGGACACTTTACCTCATCTACTTGTCACTATTTGGTTGCTTTACATATGAAAATTCGTGTTTGGGGAAGCTTTTTAACTAGAAAAAGAATTTCATTGTTAACAAGCTACAAAGATGCAACCTTCTATTCTGTGCTCACAAATCTTAAAAAGAAATGAGAGTTGCTTTCATCAAGCAACAGAAAGGTAATTGGTGGTTGTCATGGGTCCCCATTTCTCCAGACAAATATAAGATGAGAATATCCAAACATAGGTGGTGCCTATCTCCACAATGAATGGGGACACTTTTTGGGTGTGATGCTGAGTGTTGATTGGCCTAAGTATTATGCAAGCAGTAGCTTAGCTCTGATAGTAACTCACGTCTGGATGCCCTTAACCTGATCTTCGATTCTTCTGAATGTGAATGAGAACCAACATAGGTAAGTTTTGGATGTACAAGTTGCGTCAAGGCTCTATTTTGCTGTCTAACAGATGAGTTGCATGGGCTTATCAAATCGACTGCCCTTGAGCTACGGGTGACCTAGCTCTGATGGTTATGGCTTTTTAGCCTAAATAAATTCCACACATCCTACTTTTACCGTGGAAGTTACTGAGAAGGTTATCAGTTTTGTCTCTGTGTTATTCATGATGATTACCTCTACAATGCGTGATAAATTACACTTGGCAGGTTTAAGTCCTTTGCATCCAACGCTACTTTTGTTTGTGGAGGAATTTAATTGATACATGGAGAAGAGGTTGAACTTGAATATTCCATAAATAGTCTTGTCTCACAAAGTTCACTTGTCTTTTTCAAGCTGACATATTAGGTCCCTTGATGAGTTAACTATAATTGGCCTGACTTGACTTGAAAGTCTGTTCAGTGAAGCAGATAAAGAAGATGTGTAATTTACCACAATGAAACGACATGAAAGATCATTTTCCAGTTGATAATGTTCTTCAGTGAAGCAGATAAAATTTGTTGCTTTATGCTTCAATCCAGTTGATAATTTTCCTTCTTACATGCAGACTGTTAGCCCATTTGAATGTCATCATGAAACTGATGCATTGTGACTTATAACTAGAGTCACAGAAAACTAGCATGTAGAAAGATCATTGAGAAAACTTTTGCCATCCATATTCACTTGCTTACACCAGACTAAGAATTGTTACTGAAAGAGACCAGATCTTTTCATGAATGCTTTTTCTAGTTTCTGAAAGCCTACTTGCTTATTATTTTTCTTAATGTCACATGCTAAGTATCTGATGGTTTTAGGGCTCCCATTGGTCAAGGGTATGGACTCACGGAGACTTGTGCTGGTGGGACATTCTCTGAATTTGATGATACATCCGTGGGCCGTGTTGGTGCTCCACTTCCTTGTTCATTTGTTAAGGTGAGGCAAATATACTGGAGAATTTCTTTCTTCAACTGTGAAGATGAGGAAAGTAACACAACAGTGGGCAAGCTAAATTTTTTCTCAGATTCACTTTATCTATGTGGAATCTGCCCTTGTTCCCCTCACCCTGAAGGGACTATGGGATTAACTCTTTTGATAAATACCAAATACCAGATTTAGAGTTTGCCATGCTGAAGTTCTTAGTCACTTGTACACACTACTTATTTACTTAAATGTTGTCTACTTCAAACTTTATTTCTGCAGGTTTTGTAATTTACTTGGTCATAGAAGGTATCTGGCTTTCTTAGCTGGTCATCAATTTCCACTATGTTTTGCTTTTCAAGTATAATGAACTGTGCATCATAAAACTGTAGTTTGAAGAGGGTGCATCCCTTTGATATCTCTACCTACAGCCTACGGGTCAAAATGCTTTCTATTGTGAATGGCCATTGTTTCTACATATGACCATTCACTGTCTCTTTCACATCCATCCATACATTATCCACTCTTTTTTCATGCTTGTCTTTGCTCTAAACTCTTTAAAAGTGTGGAGCAAGTAATGCTACTATCTACTATTAGTAGTTTAACATAGGAAGTAATGTGCTATGTAGTCAGGACACTCTGCATGATCTATGTTTAAATTCATTTTCACATATTCAGTGACATTAAGAAAGCATGAAGTGTTGATATTCTCTGTTTCAGTTAGTAGATTGGACTGAAGGTGGATATCTAACAACTGATTCACCAATGCCTCGTGGGGAAATAGTAATTGGTGGTCCTAATGTTACGCTTGGCTATTTCAAGAATGATGGGAAAACAAAGGAAGTTTATAAGGTAGTCTTTCTAGCATAAGTGAAATTTCATGCTCTGAATCTTATTTCCCAATTACATGCCAAAGTAAATTGATTGTTGGGATCCTTAATTGGTGAAATGTT
Source organism: Angophora floribunda (assembly GCA_014182895.1). NCBI lineage: Eukaryota > Viridiplantae > Streptophyta > Magnoliopsida > Myrtales > Myrtaceae > Angophora > Angophora floribunda. The sequence continues at coordinate 33,917,472 of CM024710.1, read as the reverse complement.
TTCTCTGTAAAGGTGGATGAGAGAGGAATGAGGTGGTTCTATACGGGTGACATAGGACAATTCCATGCTGATGGTTGCCTTGAGATTGTTGATCGCAAGAAGGATATAGTTAAACTTCAGCATGGCGAATATGTCTCCTTAGGGAAGGTTTGAATTTTGAACTCACTGATGAACTTATTTTAATTGAATCTTCCTCAGGTACTAATCTTGCTTAATCTATAGGTTGAGGCTGTGCTGGTTGTGAGCCTGTACGTTGACAATCTAATGATCCATGCTGATCCTGTTCATAGTTATTGTGTGGCTCTTGTGGTGGCATCACAGCCTGCAGTGGAAGAGTGGGCCTCAAAGAAAGGAGTTTCTTTTTCTGATTTTGCTGAACTTTGTGAGAGGGAAGAAACAATAAAGGAAGTGCATTCTTCACTTGTCAAGGTATGCTCCTTTCTCAGAAGAACACTTGCATGTGAGATTTTCTTTTCCTAAATATCACTGGGGCAGATGGCCAATAATGGTAGATGTTGTCGAGTTAGTGACTCATTATATTGAACTGTAGATTGTAAGCCTCACTGTTTTTGACCTTCTGATATTCTAGAGCTCATGGATTCTTTCTTCTTAGTTTATCTTACCCTCTTGGTTTTCTATCAATGAAATCTTGTTATGTAACTGAAAAAAAGATGCTAGATACAAATTTTGCATAGTGAGATTGGCCAAATAAGGATGGAGGGATAAAAAACAGAAACTTCATGTAGTAATCTCCTGTTATTAGGCCATACCGATTAGCTTGTGGTGGCTATGCATGGACATACTAAGTGTAAGTCGATGCTTCTCAATTTTAAGGTGGGTTTTATTTGCGCAGTCAGTCTAGTCTAATGAGCAATAATGCATCTTAAGAATATTATTGTAAATGATTTTATCCATTTGACTGATTAGCCTGTTTGATGTATATGATGAGCTTTCAAGAATGACAATGTTGGCCTCTTCCTTGAGTGGATGCACTTTGTCCTATCCTATTCCTAATCTCTTCTATTCCTTCATAATCGACAGGCAGCCAAGGAGGCGCGTTTGGAGAAATTCGAGATCCCGGTGAAGATTAAATTGCTTCCAAATCCATGGACTCCTGAATCTGGCCTAGTTACGGCTGCTCTCAAGCTCAAGAGAGAGAACATCAGAAAAGCATTCTCAGAGGACCTCTCTAAGTTGTATGCATGATTCATGTACTAATGCACGGACCAGTTCTTACAGAATCTTCAACGGCTCAGCATGATGTCGAAATCTTTCTCAATTTTGCTCTTCTACTCAATCTCATACCTTCTGTATTGTCAGCAATCTCTTCTGTGATAATAGGGTGCTGTGCTAATTTTGCAGGCTGAGTAAAGTTTAAGCTATCCCACCAGAGAGTTGAGTTTACATAGCTTCCCCGGATAAATTATTGCTGTCTTCTACATTCGTTGTCTTCTAGAAAGAAAAATACTGCAACTATGGTCCTCCCTTCCTCGACCAATTGCCATATTTATTAAAAATTATTCTACTTTTTGTTCACCCGATTGGACTTCTACAGATTCAACAAGTCCCTTTGCTCCCAGTTTATTTCCTTTTTTCCCGCTCCAGCACATTAGTGTGTTATCGTAGAAAGTGGAAACAGAGAGCTAATTTCTTGCCAGCACAAAAGATTGCCAAGTCTTTCCCATTTTTCCTTTTTTTCCATTTTATGATTTTGTACGATTTTGGATCTTTAGAGATTATTACAAGGCGGTACCGGGTATTCCTGTATAAAAGATAGCTACCCAGCTCTTCCATCGTCTACATGCTGGGACCACCAAGTTTTTCATTGATCTAGGAATCCTGCCATGACTAGGAAAATCAAATGATCCCTATTTGTTTCAGTGGCGATGACAAGTCAAATAAGAATCGGAAGCATAAGAAGACATGATTCGCTCGGATGAGTTCCTTTGGCACAAGGCGTACAGTCTCCGAGAGTTTCAACTTCATCTGTTAATCTCCTCTTTCATGAGATCAAAGCATTTTATTCTACCGACGTTGAGCATGCACCTGACAATACATTTGCCTCGTGACCACGGATGATCTAAGTTTGAACAGTCTCTGCAAATATGTAGGCCATTACCGTGCTGTCCTCATATGTTGAGAAAATGAAATTACGTTGAGGAAGAGATGGGGAGGCCAAGCCATGCATATGAAAGGCGACTTAGAACCGAATTACTATAGGCGGGCTTTTCTCAATGCAAATGCAGCTGTTGTTTGTATGGTAGTGGAAGTAGCCCACTTTCAAGCCGGGTTACTTCTGTGGGCAAAGCCACAGCTCAGCAAAATGTGAAAAGGAAAAAGGAAAATGAGGAAAAGGTGAAAAGTGGGGGAAGTACCCTATTTAAGAAGTTTTGAGGTGTTGGTTGGAAGAAAAGGGAATGGTCTGGTCTAGAGAGAGAGAGAGAGAGAGAGACCCACATTCAACTTTGGTCCATGATGTGAAATTGACTTGAAGCCAACCAGAATGGAAACAGCTCTCCTCCTCACCCGCCCCATGTGACCAGTGGCTTGTTTGTTTCCATCACTTTTGAAACCCTCCCCTTTTCGCGAGCTTGTTTCATCGACACTCCTTTCCCCACCCCCACCCCTCACCTTCACCCCACTCATTGCTTTTTTGACTCTCTCTCTCTCTCTCTCTCTCTCTCTCTCTCTCTCAACATTGTCATGGACATGAAAGCTCCATGGAGAAATTACTCAAAAGTATGGTGGTCCATTTTGCAATGCTTTCCGCGACCAAAGCATTTCTTTTCTTTTCTATGCGAATTCGATGCGAGATGAAGCGATGGAAGTTCACTGTTTCAACTGCACCACATAATGCACCGTGGAGTCTACTTGTTACCTGATCATTTAAACTTAGTCGTGGAACTCATTGTCGAAAAAAACGAGGCCACCCACTTTGGTTGAAAACCATCAGATGGTTTGAGAAAGAGCAAACCCGTCCAGCGTCGGACTAGAGAGAGAGAGAGAGAGAGAGAGAGAGAGAGAGTTTAGGGCGTGATGAAAGATGAAAATCATTTTCACCGTGTCTTGTTTCGGACGGGACCCCTCTGGTCCTCTCCCCTCTTGTGGAGGGTGACTCCAACATAGATTCAAAAACTGTGTGCAACTCTCTTTTCTCGATCGTGTCATTCACGTGTTCCTAACAACAAAGTTACCATTTCCCTCCCCCTTTTCAGCTTTTCAGAGTCAAGCCGAAAATGAAAGTGAATTTTTTTTTTTTAAAGCTGCCATCTCTACCTTGAGCTCTTACCGCCCGACTAAATTTACAATCCGATGGCAGTGGATATTTCGGATTTGGACACGACGAGAAACACGGTCATGGTCAAAGTTGTCGTGGGACATGTGAATTTAACACGACACGTGAACCATTAATTCGAAACCATATAGGCTTATAGCATGACCCCGAGGAAGGGACTCGAATTGTTTCGGGAATGCTTTAGATTCGAAACGACAGCACATGGCACAAATTGTCATCACTTCCATTCAACAAGGGATGGAAGCGCGCATGGTCAGGTTGGTGGAAATGCTTGGTTTCGAGTCTTTTAACCCATTTTTAGAGATCAAGTGTACTTCGTTTTCCTTCCGGTGGAGAACTCCATTCTCACTCCTACCGGCTGACATGGGAAAAAAAGTTATTGGTCATTAATTCAGATGCTGAAGTAATTGCGGCGCGCACCCGTATTACAAAAGCTTATTGATTACTTCAACTTAAAAATTAACGTGTCTTTCATGTGTATAGTTTAGTTTAAGTTTAGAAGTTGGCAACTTGGAAGTAGAACGGTAAGGTTGATGCCATTTTTTCTGTAATCCAGGAGCATGGCGTGGGATTTGGCTACCTGAAGGACTTGTGGTGTAATGATTTGGTCCAACGAGAGTGGGGAGTAGTCGCAGGAACCAAGAGTTTAGACAAAGAGCGGCTATTGACAAACTTATAAGATGGTGAAAGGGATAGGAATGAACTAAATTTCATACCAATTAGAGAGAGAGCGAGTCTAGGATACATTTATGAAAACTGGAATTAACTCATAAAGACATCTTTTGATGTAACAACAAACTTTACTTTGTTCAAATTAGAGCACCACCAAGATGTGTGACCTTTTAGGAAAGTGCTTGCTTAAATTCCAAAAGACAAAATCGTTAGTCTCAAAATAAAATGAGCCCAAGCTGAAAATATCTCAAATGAGTTCACTCGATACGTCACAATATAGTAATATGTGGTGCGAGGATGAACAATGCGATGGGCCTATAGAGACTTGGTTTAATGAGGGTAAGGAGTGGTTGTTGAGGCTTAAATGGCTTGAGCAAGAAGTAGCTCTTAGGATGGCAAAGGGGTAGGGGTGAGCTGATTGCACAACGGGGAGAGAGAGAGAGAGGAATGCTTGGTATTGTGAAATTTGAAATTAACTCGTGAAGATATCTTTTGATGTAACGGTAAATGTTACTTTGGAACTTCAAAATAAAACATGCTCAGGCTAGAGCACTACTGGGAGGAGTGATATTTTAGAAAAGTGCATGCCTATATACCAAAGGACAAAACTATGAGACTTGGTATAGGACAAGCCAAAACAGATATTATCTCAAATGATACAATTGGAGATATTACCCATCCCATGTAGAAGGATTAACATCATGTCGCGAATTTATTTCTCAAGTTGATTTTAGATGATTTCTTTAAAGTGTGTGCACACGCATGGTTTGGTTTTACATGGTTTGCAATGTCTTGAAAAATAAAGAAAGATCCTAAGTGATATTAACTTAGTACATGTTTAGCAAGAGTTATGGGATTCAAAGTGTACTTGGCAAGCAAGAAATGAAAAGAAGTTTAGAGATGTATTTAGTTATTTGTTTTTATAAAAGGGTAGTGTTTCCTTATGATTGATCTTGATTAATGAGTGACGTGTTCAAATGCAACTCATAGCCACCTCTAATCTCATAGATTTGATAATTGATGAAAAAGACAAAAATAATCAGTATGATCCTTCCATTTCTATCTTCTTTTCTGCATTCGCCTGTGTTCCTAGGACCATGTAGCTGTACTATCACATTTATTCGTGACGAAAACTAGCGTCCTCTTTTTTCCACATGGACTCATAATTGATGAAGAGAGAGAGAGAGAGAGGAGGGGGAAGTTTTTAGTATGACTAACTTTTCGAGCAGAAGACATTGCCTTTAAACATACTTGTTCAGTATGCCTGATGTTTTGAGAAGTATTTTATATAATGGATGTGCCATAGTGACAATACATGTGTTCTAACCAACCCAATCAAAATCTCGAGAAAAATAGTGACTAGCAAAATATATTCATACCGCACGAGCAGTGATGATTGCTCGATTACATCATGTTGTCACTATCACGTTTTATATACATCATATAGAATACTTTCTTCTAGTCTTGGATATCCTCTTTATTTCCTTGCCTTCTTTTGCCACAAAATGAACAAGTATGATGATTAAGTTACTATATAGTCTTGTCCTCACTCATAATCATGGCATATAATTTATTTGTGAGCATTGCATCAAAATAACTCGGAACATTTCTTTTGTGACAATCTTTGATGCTTGATTTGAGAAATTAGAGAAAACATGTAGAATGAAGAATTATTCTAAAAAAAAAAAAAAAAGAACTTTTGAAACTTTTATGAGAGGAACGAAGAGGGAGAAATGATGTGGTTGAGGTACTCGTTGAGGCTACATAGAATTTTCATGTATAAATTCTAAGCAAGATGATCTACGTTTCTCCCTTGGTCCCAAGGCTATAGTAGTTGGTATGATATGGAACTCACATGGATTTGGCCTTGAACTAGATCAGATCTATCTCGTTTCTATCCAAGCTTTTTTTTTTTTTTTATGTGAAATTGGCTGTTAAAATCAGAATCATGGATTCATATGGAATGGGGAAAAAGGATGCAGCTTCATGCTTAAATTGCAGAATATTGGCTGAATGATTCTGTAATTCTCTGATATCTTGTTTTTCTATTGTTTTCCTTAGCTTTTCGGATTTTGCTGCTATTCTTTGTCTGGTTTTTCTTGGACATTGAGATGTATTGAGACTCGCAGTGGGTGTAGTCTCCCACTTCGATTTTTTTTTTGATGAAAAATCCAACCTGACTTACGGGAAGAATGTCTTCTCTCACAATTTTCTGTACCTAGATGTCCCAAACTTAGCATAAATAACGGGGTGTAAACTTAGCGTGTAAATCAAAATCGCAAACTTAATCAGCGAAAAACCAATTCGAGGGTTCCCTCATTAAGCTAAGTTCCGACACTTGCAGCCCACAAATTTATATATAATAAGGAAGTTGGGTGTAACGACTTTAATGGTTATCTTACATGTCAAAATTCTATGCGTTCTCATCTTTTCTATAAATGGACATGATTATCAGTCCATGGAACATTTAAAAAGCATGCCAATATATATCAGATAAGTGAAAATATGAAAAGGGATTAGTTATCATTTGAACATATTAATTACAAAATCATAAGTAATTAAATATCTTCCCAATTGGATAAAATCCCAAAAAAAAAGTGTTATCTTCATTCCTTAGTTAAGAGTTTTTTTCCCACATGCAACAGGTATGATCAGGCGACACTGGAAGAGGACATAATTAATAATTAATAAAATGGCCATGTAACATGTATTCGTGTTCCCAGTGTATATGCTACCCTGGAGAATAAAAATAATACAAAGAAGCCCTCATTCATCTAATTAATATTTAGATTATCATTCTCCCACGAGCAACCCTATATTTTATATTATCAAAGATAAATTCGAATTCTTCATAATATCCAACACCGAGCCATAAAATTAAAATTAAAAAATAGTCACGATGTTGCAATACTTTTATTTATGTATTTTAGAACAACAAAAATCTCAAATTAAAAGAATATGTCGAAGGAACACATATGCATTCGAAGCTATGGAGAGATCCTCATTCGAACCTTCTTCTTTGTTTCAAATAGATTTTTCATCAGTGTAGATGTCATAAAATATGAAATTATGTATTCTTTGTATAATTCTCAGCTATCCGACTAAACTGTAACGAATCAAATTTCAAAGCCGTGCAATGCACGAGATTTCAACTAGTGCAAATCCAAGCGAGGAACTTTTATCTAAAATCTGCTTTGAATAAGAAAAAGGAACCAAAAAGAAAAGAAAAGAAATTTGTCAAAGGAGAAAGGGAAACAGGCAAAAGCCTCTCCTCAAAAGAACTTTCGCATTATCAGGAATCATTTCTTCTGGAAAAAAAAAAAAAGATATTGCAATAAATCTGTCTCTCTTTTTTTTTTCCTAAAAAGGCATTAGAGTCAAGCTAAAGTGTGCCTAGCACCTGCTTCTTCTTTTTTCATTTATATTCATATTTTTCTCACCATCCATACTACTTTTTCTGCAAATGCATTTTCTTTTTCTTTTTCTTTTTTTAATTTTCGCATTATTTCTTGCTTTTTATGGTCCACAACAGTCAATAGTAAGCAGTCTCTAGTTGCAAAGTTTGACTCAACCACAGCCTTAGCCCCTTATAATATCCTTCTTTGGCCGGTCTTTATTGACATGGTTTCAACTTCAAGCGAAAAATTGACCTCGGCTTGAGAAGAAGCGCTTCGATCCAACCACATCTTCTCAAAAGACGTGTCTCCGAGATGGGCACAATCTACTTCACCTACTTTCAACTAACCGAAAAACCCTAATCTTGCTTCTGCAAGTCCTGCCCTTTTCATGAATTTATTATGGTTAGAATCACCAATGTAAACTTCTAAAATACAAATACCGTGCCGTTTTAGCTAAATATGATAGTATCATGACACATCACAAGATCATTTTAAAATATGATTGTGAGATATGACTTAGAAGTGTCTAATAAAAGATATACGAGATATCAATATTTTCTCAAAGTGATATCACGATCACAGCATAAATATAAATGGTCTCTCCGAGGACTGGACGGGGTCTAATGATGAATTTTCCCGATGGTGACAATGCAAGTTGTGTCTCGACATCATCCCATGATAAAAGTGCAACCCAAAGCAGAATCAAGAATAAGGTTCCATCTTTGACCAACTCTTCCAAGGGCAGATCGGGGCACGAACCTTGAACCAGATAGGTTGTAGATGCTGCAAAAGATCAGGTCGTTGCCATTAACAATGGAATGTTTTTCCCACGCTAAATATATATAAATATATCATGATCAGGACAAGACAAGCGATTAGGGTTACTGCACTCATGTGACTCCTTTGCAGACATTGCAAATCTTCGTTGCCCCCTCATGAGGGGGTCAAAGATGAAACAGTACCTTACCTAACCTCTCCACCTCGTTGCAACCGAGGCGCACAGTAAAAACCAGTAAATAAGACAAATGGGAATTCTGCTCTGGCTGGTAAAAAAAGGTGAAACTTTGCCTCTGGATTGTGGCCCTAATGCCTTGGCCTTTGCCCCCATCTTCCATCTCCTCCGAAGATAAAATATTCCTTTCCTATTTCCTATTTCCCATTTCATGACTTGGGTATCGATGTTCAATGCCTTATATAATCGGTTTAAGTTTCACGAACCGTCCCGTTCATATGTGCTGATTAGGATTCTAAACAGTAGATTAATAGATGCGGCTTTCGAGATTGTTATGAATCGAGAAAAGTTATAGCTTGAATATGATATTAGAAGAAGGATGAGAGTTACGTCGCATTCAAATTTATGTACGACTAAATAAAATTCAATTTCAAATTTCTTTTAAGTGCTTCTCGAGATGAATTTTTTTGCGGGCCATAGTGCGGTGATGAACTCACCGACTTCTACAGACACCATGTTTCATCCCAATATAAGTGAATAGCAGCTCACACATTCTTGGACTAGTTTCTCTCTCTCTCCTCCCTCCCTCCCTCCCTCTCTCTCTCTCTCTCTCTCTCTCTCTCTCTCTCTCTCTACCCCTTTGCACAGTAAGTTTCAGAAAGCAGAGCATGAATGACTACAGAGAAGGCAACTCGACATGTTGTTATTTCCATCCTCAAGCAGTTTTTGTTGGGGTCTGTCCCTTGTGCTTGAACGAGAGGCTTCTAGTTTTAGCAGCAAGGCAAGCGCACAACAACAGTCACCACCATCACCACCTTCATCCTCATTCAACCAGAAGCAGCCATGGCCACAGAGCTCAGAGCCAGAGCAACAACCCCAGCAAGAAGCCATCTGTTGCTGGTCTTCCCAAGATCTTTGCTTTTGGATCTTTCCTCAATCGCCTCGAGTTCCGGCATTGGAAATCTGATTCCATCTCTTATAAGGACGCTTCCCCTAGCCCAGAAGGTAAATTTTTCTCATTTCTTATGGTTTTTCCACTGCCTTTCAAGATCCCAAAGTTTGAATCTGAAGGAAAGTTTGCAGCTTTGTAAGACGTGAATTTGAGGGAGTTTTTTGCTACGGCTGTCTTGTCTCTGCCATTGCCATGACTTGCTATGTTGTCTGGGGAAAAGAATTATTGCATGCATACGATGGGTACAAGGAAATAAGGCCAAATAGCTCACATTGGAAGGGGTGACTTGGGTTTTGGATTGATCTTCTGTCCTCTTATTTTTGTACAAGAGCAATTATTTTAGATTAAAAATAGGATGTAAATCACTCAGATCTGATGTGAAATTTGATCATCTTACATTCACACTGAGTCTCAAAAAAAAGGGTGGTAGAATTGCTTGGAGATAATAAAAAAGAAATGTTAAACAGAAAAGATGACTCTGTTCCCATTAAAGTGAACAGAGTTAGATGGTATGAGATGGGATCATTCAGGTCGGTGCACTGAGAATTCGAGAGGGACATGTTTGCTGGGGCCATGGCCAACATCCATTTGATGTCATTTCATCACCAATCATGTCTTGAACAGGGCTACTTCTGCTATAAGTTTCATTATAATATTTGTTGATTGGATTGTGTTCTAAGTTTCTAATACTGAAGCAGAAGAACTGTAAGCACACGTATGCCACCCTCTAGACTCTGTTTAATTCATCATAAATTAAGATACTCAATTTTTTCTTCTTAAGAATCACTGACAGAGTTCATGATGCATGCAGATTCTTTCATATCAATCAAATTTGAAGACAATGGTCTTGCCTCGTGGGAAAAGAGCACAGCTTCAAAGGTGTCCTTTGACAATTGCAAGGCTTCATGGCCTCACAGCATGAACAAGAAGACTGTCACCGCTACCACAGCTGCTAAGGAAAGCAGTACCAATAACAAGAGTGTGGTTGAGCATGCCAAGCCGCGCGCATCGCTGAGGTGGCGGAAGCGGATTGGCCACTTGTTCCAGCTCATGAGATGGAAGAGGTCCAGCAAGGGGAGTGTCTGCCACGTGGGCACCAAGGTGGAGGGAGTGAAGGTGAGGAGTGGCTGGATGAGGACTCTAACAAAGAGGAGGACCAAAGAGTGAAAAAGGAAAAGAGAAAGGGTTTCAAAAGAAACGAGGGAGTGCCCTTCTTTTTGGGTATTTTCTTTTGGGGCCTGCAAAGTGTGACTGTAAAGTTTGATACTATTGGAGACCGACAGAGTCAAAGAATAGCTTGAGTAAGTGCTTTCCTTTCTGAATGCTCTCCAGATTCTTGTATATTTATCTAAAACCCCTTTTGCTTCCCATGGTTGTAAGTAGCACAGAAAATCAGACCAAAAGACAAGTTGTTTGGGGCTTAAAAATGGCACATGTAATTTCTTGAAATGTCATGAAAGGAATCATTTTGATTTCCTTTGAAGAAATGGGGCAAAAGTAAACAATGATGGACCATGTGTACACAATGCTAAGTGCGTGCTTGTCCCAAGGTTGTCTTGATGGAGCAATGCCTGTCCCTTTGTTGCAGAGCACTCAAATAATTCTAATTTTGATTTTAAATTACTCATCTATAACGGATAGATGCCAAATTCCAATTTTTTAGTCTTTTGAAAATTTGATTGATGGACACAGAATAATCATTTCACCACAGATTTTCTCCACACGTGCAAGGTCCATTTAGGTCCTCTTTGGTGGGTAGCGCAGGAGCCCTTCACTTCACAAGGGCCATCTGTATTTTGCGGGGTTAGGGATTGTAATATGGGACCAAAAGCTGTTGGCTTTAGGACCACAATTGTGTTTGTTTAGTTTCAAATGGGGTGGACGAAAATGACAAGACATGAATGAATGTGCACCCAACTTCCAACCACTGTCCAAGAGGAAAATGAATGATGCCTAATGTGGATTCGTGTGGTTCATGCAGTTTGACTTCCCTAACGAAACTTTAGGCAATATCTCCCACCTTCATTTGGCTAATTAGAGGGGGAACCCACGTTTGCAAAGGTGCCGTGGCCCATAAAATTTCCAATAGTGTTGTGAATCACGGAGTCCCAGCATGTTCGATGTGATTGAGGGAAGCATCTCATGAGAATTGGAACCTTGTGCCACATTGACGTTGAGGCTAATCTCTTGTCACAACATTATCACCTCGTGGGGGCAACCAAGGGAACTTAAAAAAGAACCCTTAATTGCATAGGTCTTTTGAGAGAGTTATGAAGGAAAGATTAAGGGCTAAAAATGCAAATGGTTTATGGACTCTTGTTCAATTTATAATGTCATTTTTGGACTTTTAATTTGTGCGAGATGATTTCTTAACTTTGACCCAATGTACAATGTTATCTCTAGACTTTTAATTTATTAAATGTAATACTTAAACTTATACATTAGATCAACTTGAGGGATTATATTGAATAAATTAATAATTAGAAACGATATTGCTCATTAAATCAAGTTGGAGGATAATTTATGTGATTTCCCCAAAAATTAAATGATTCTATATATCATATAACATGTTTCACTAAAGAACAAAACAATATATTTTAGGAAAAGTGATGACAGATGCTGTGGCACGAATACAGGTGATACAACATATATATATCTTTAATGAGGCTAGAAATGAACCTAAACCTTGGTAGACCTATTTTAAAAGAAAATACATTACATCTTTAATTTAAGTAAGGAAATGTCCAGCTCCTATAAATTAGGTGGTGGATTGACTATTTTAAAGATAGGTGTACATCAGTGTCACATGGAATTGATTGATGGTACAAAAAAATGTTTACATAAGGAGCTAGTGGCTCCTAGCTTGGTTAGGTTGAGGGCAAATATGACTCTCAATAGAGGTCCACACACTTCATCCGCCCTCGACAGTAAATTACAGTCGGCCTATTTCAAATGCATATCATACCGACATAGTGTCTAAGCATCGAGTTTATTGCCCCATTGATGAAAGGATCATCTTATCTTATCTCTTCTAATAAACTATCACATATTCAATTCATGTTATGAAGGAATTTCTAAACGGCTTGTGCTACATTGCGTAACTATGGAATATCTTATATGAAGAGATTTCTTGACTATTAGTACCTTGATAAGATTGTGATAACGGGTATTTTACCTTGAACATTCAAATTGCTGGTGATGAAAAGTAGATATAATTCAAATCAAAAACTTTATAACTAGTGCAAGATAGGCAACACGTACAAGAGGCCACCAGTGCTAGCCGCTCCTTTCCTCCATTTTTATCATGGAAAAAGCTTTAACTGTATGTCTAAAAAAGTTCGGTTAATGCTTGTAGCTTTTGCTTGCAACTTTCGGTAACTTTTGTTTCATATGCAACACTTTAACATCTTTTAACAAGTACAATTTTAACGCTTGAATTGATAAAAAAATGACATTTTCAAAAGTGACAGCAATTTAGACCTAGAGATATGGAATAGCCAAAGAGAAAAATACATGGCACAAGCCCTTAAATTGGTCCTAATTCGAAGGGCAAATAAACTGTATAGACCACTGCCTTTTGGCACCCAATAAACCAAAAGAAACATATAATCTTCATCACTTTCCATTTCATTTATAACAAGGCCAAGAACTCCCATTTTTTCAGTCTTTGCGCTCTGTTTTGGAAGTACTATTCTGCAAAAGGTTCTCTTTGCCCATGGAGAGAGAGAGAGAGAGAGAGAGAGAGAGAGAGACTGCACTTGGACTCAGGCCAAAGGACATGCATGTGCCTTTGCCATGCAAGTCTCATGTAGGGCAAAGCTGGTCACCACCACCTCTATCTCCTCCGTCCAACCAGAGAGATCTAAAGATAGGATAAAGATAAAGATAAAAAGGTCAGAACCAGAGCATGAAAGCCTAGCAAGAGCTTTAGCTCCTTTTTCTTGTAAGATGGCTGAAAAAAAAAGAGAGAAAAAAAAGCTTCTTTAGGGAGCACCTCAAGTCAAAACAACTTTTGGAAAGGCCATATCGTTTGGTCACACCAATATATCAAAGAGTGATATGACATTCTTATCCACACGGATCCAATTCCCAAAATTTACCCAACTTATATATATAGCCCTTGAAATGAAAGTTTATAGCTACCCCTGCTAGGCATCTAGCTGCGCCTTAGATTCTCATTTTAGAATAACTGGACTAGAACAGTCCACGCCACGAGATATTCTTTCTGCTACTACCAATAGAAAAATGTGGCTCATACTTTCTTATGTAGGCTTCTGATTTGTGCCTAATTTGAAATTCTGGAGTACTTGCATTATCAACCTACATATCATCCTCTTTTTCGGGTCAATTTGTCCGCTAACTGTTATTTGTCGGATCCCATGTTAACCACAACACATTGGCTGCCTTAGTAATGTGCTGCAGAGAGAGAGAGAGAGAGAGAGGGAGGGAGGGAGGAAAATACTGTACATTTGCATGTGGCCACAACAGAGTGAAAGCAAATAACAAATGGGGGACAACGTTGTCTCGTGACTCTTACACTAAAAGGGAATGTTTGATTATTGGATTTGATGAATTGTCGATTTCGACTCAATGATACACGGAGGTTTAAAGGCTAAATTGAGGTTAGGAAGAAAAAGGAGAGTTAAAAATGGGATGTTAGTATCCACTTACATCACTGTTGCTACAGTTAAAATGACCACAATCAATCAAGATCGGCCATGCCACTATATGATCATATTCTTCATCTGGGAACGAGAACAAGAAAGCATAATTACTGCCATACTGTAAAATTGTCGTTTTCTTGGTCCCAACAATTTGATAGTTCAACATTGAGGAATGCCAATCCATACAAGATAAAAATTCTGATTCATCAATGCCCCAAATAGCACTTTACATGTCAACGGGACATGTACTCGTGTTACACACAAATTATGCATAACTACTGCAAGCAGCTATCAAACAAGCGAATCTGATCCTCAATACAAGTTAGAGACCAACAGATAAAAGAGACTCAAAAGTAACTGGAAAGAGTTGCATGCTTATATGATTACTTGTAAGCTACACGACCTTAACTTCATAAGGGTCAATTCAAATTCCATTCAAGTCACTTGCTCCTTCCAGTTCCTATGCAGTAATTGTAGCCTAAAATTGCCAATGGAATCATATGCCACTAATGATCTCCTGATTTCCCAGAACGCCGCTAGCTTGGAGGCCGTTCCACATGAAAAATATTGCCCCGTGCAATTGCATCATATAAAACTGCAGTTTCTAAATATCATTGAACAACGAAAACAAAGTTCTGTGTCTACTTGTATCTTTCTCAGTATGTTTGGTCATTAAATTCACCAAATCCATGTCAACCACAAAACCAATATGCACATGTTGAAACGTGTTGATTAGCAAATAAACAAACAATGACCAGCATCACTTCACAAAGTAGTTTACCCCACAGAAGCATGGCGATATCCATTTCCATATGCAACATCTATAATTTTGATTAGAAAAAGACAGATCAACCCTCAAAGTAACAGCATCACTTCACAAATTCATGGGTAAAAATTCAACACAGCTTAATCATTCAAATACCTCACAGTTCCCAGCATCCAGTATTCTTCATATTCTATACATTTATTCCCTTATTACAAATGGGAAAGTTACAAACATGGCAGTAGCATTCCACCTTTAGACAGTTAAAAACTCTCAAGTGAACTTTTCGGTTGCCTTGACTTAATCCAACCCAATGGCAATTGTATTTATCATACAAAGAGGGACATCGACGATTCCTCAGAGGACGATGGCTGTAAGGCACGAATTCTTACATCGTATTTACGTTGACTAGGAACTTCACTGGACGAAAATGATTCTAGTCCATCTGATACAAGTGGATCAGATGAAGTGATTGGATCATACGCAATTCCAATATGGTTGCCACACTTGCGGCAAAGAAGTTTGGTTCTCCGCCTAAACAAACCCCATGATCGTTTTGAGAAGTAGGGTATGCACTGCAGCTCATCAACCAGTGTAAATCTACTCTCATCAACATTACGGAATGATATGATCCCTTTCTTTATGGACTTACTGTATTTAGATCCAATTGTCGATGTGTTCCGATTTAAGGAGCTGAGGCTTAGCTCGTACCCACAAGAACCACAGCTGCATAGAAAAGAGAATATTACAAATAAATTTTGTGGTTACCTTCCAATTCACACCACATCAGAATGCACAAACACGTTATGTGTATGTTAGATTGCACAAGTGTGCATGCAAGGTTGTGCACACATGTAGCAAGTGTGGTGATAGAATGATAAAAATGAGATTGAGATGATGTTTAAAAGTATGACATGTGATAATTTATCACATGATTCTGATCTCCATTCTTAACAAGAGAGTGAACTTCATTTAGAAAAAGAGGAGCTCTCCCCAATCTCTAGCTCAAAGAAACAAAGCCAACTTTTCAGGAACTTCATAAATAAAAAATCTGAGAGATTAAGAATAGTGCCTTTATTTGTTCAGGATTAAAAACAGTGCTTATCATGTGGAAAAGTCAAGTCAAATTTCTCAGGAAAAGGCTAGCAAACACTTTCCTTACCCACTATAATTACAAAAATTCTAACCCTATTAAGAATCTCAATAAAAGAATTTTACCCCAAGTAATGTAAGAGACATAAACATCTAGGTTATACAAAGACAGATGCTTGTTCCTGACCTTTTAACAATTTTCACAAACAATTTGCTTCCTTTTGTAATATGTTAAGATGACCACTACTCATTGCATCGTCAGTCATTGAAAGTTCAGCAACCCAGAGTTTGCGGATTGAAAAATAAGTGTAACTAAAGAAATCGAATTAAGACAGCACAATCACACAGAAAATTAGGGAGGCCCATATTTGGACCATTGCTAATTAGTCATTCATGGCAAAAAACATTAGAATAAAATATCGTGATGCCCTTGTTTAGAAATACAACTACATGAAGCAAAGTTGACAATGGCCAAGAATAAACAAAACATGCTTAAACATAGAGCTTCAATTCTCAAGGATTACTATTGTAAAGACGGAAATTTCCATTTCACAATACAAGCACGCGGTTGATCATTGCATACACTCGAAACTAGAGGCAGACCAAGGGACTAGTGCACCCGCAACCCCAAAACCCTCTCCCTACCTTGGGGGGGTGGACTTTTAGGCATAACTTAGTCCATTTCAGATGTTCAGGCAAAAATTTAACTTCAGCGCTTCACACTCAAAACAATACCCCGGCCATTCGAAATTATATATTTACATCAAGAGTCGATTTTTGGGCAAATCCAGGAATCACTTCGTGGAATATCCATTAAAAGAGCAGTGAGCACTGGAAAATACTATGAAAGATGATGTCAAGATGCTGCAAAAGTAGCATCGACGCTACAAGGAAATTCAGCTAACGAATAAGTCGAAAAGGTTCTGGTAAAATATCTTATCAGCTAACGAAATGACTGCTTATCACTCAGTTGGGCGATAAGCAGCTCGAGAATTGGCTTGTACTCAATAAATCATTTCTCCAGTCTCTGTGAGATGAAATGTCAAGCTTCCAGAGTCAACCGAATACGATCGATCAAGTTGACCACAAACTACAATCAATCCCAACCTATTGACACCTCACCCTCCCACGAACGAACAGAAACCCCTTCTTCACAACCCAAAAACAAAAACCAAAAAAAGACGAAAACTTTACCGTCTTCCAAGCTCAAACGAGTCCCGGGTACCCCCGAAATCAACCGTTTACATCAGATAGCCTCATGCAACAATTCAATCACCAACTTATTAACTCGAAAGCGAATCCAAGGCAGGCGTGCGAAGTCAGAGGTGGGAAGGAGCTGGAATCGGTACCTGTAGCTGACGTCTTTGACGGAAGCGGAACGCGAAAAGGGAGTCCCGGCCCGAGGTCCGTCTTCGAGAAACATCGAATCCGCCATGTCGCGATCGCTGCTCGACACAGTAAAACCCGATGATCACGCAGGGGAGCGTGTTGCCGACGGCGACGGCGGAAGCTACGGAGGAGGAGGAGGAGGAGGAGGAGGAGAGGGGAAACGGAGAATCGAAATGAGATGACGACGGCGAAATCAGTGTGGGGGCGGCGAATCTGCGCTGTCGAACGTTGCGGGATTTGGGACAGCACCGACCGAGACCGAAAGAGGGAAAAGATGGAGCATCCGAGGTGGCCCCGTTTTTAAGGATAGGCGTTTTCTCTTTGGGATCAAGCGCGTCGACACACCGGATACTTCACGTCGGGAAAATTGACGCGGAACATCTCTAACCTTTAATTCGACGAGCAATATCATCAGCGAATTTTTATTTAATTTAATATGATCGGTGAATTTTTAATTAATGTGTAATGTCGTGTTTAAATTTTTTAAACTTTGATTAAATACTCAATATGACTCATGAATTTTCAAGTGTTTTCATTAAATAAATACACTACATTAAATGTCTATTAATAGTCCAAGAATCACATTAAACGAATTAAAAATTTAAAGACGATAATGTACGATAAGAAAGTTTCAAGTCATTTGTGCATTATACTTATATGTTTTCCTTTTCATCTTTTGGCTTTTTAATATTTATAGTTGAGGTTGAGCAATTAATGTAATTACCCCCTATGAGAGTTATAGTCATGCTACGAGATGCTCGATTTTAGATTTTGTGCCATATTTACTTAGTCCAATTTCATGCTTTGATAAAAAAGAAGAAGAAGAAGAAGTGTAAATGTACACGCCCATCGTCATGGCCCATCAGTATGCTAAGTAGCAAATATCTAAGACACAGTGATCTTATGAAAATAGTGCAACCTATTTACTATTGGACCCGCTAGGCGGTTTTCCATCTTTTGTTTAGTCGTGATTACCATGTTTATCTTTGTTAGGTGAGTTCTGTTTACTATGTACTAGTGCACAACAACTTCTGAAATAATATCGTAAAATTAAATTTAACGAATCTATCCAGCAATATCGTTATAAGGATAAGAAGTATCCAGTCACAAAATTATATAATCGCAATGGTGTTGGTAAGTTGGTAATTATCCATTATGGAAAAGAAATGTCATGATAATTTTTGTACTTGTAAAAAGTGAGACAAAAATGTGGCTATACTCGAAAAAAAAATTGAGCGATCATTTAATAACTGCGGATTATAATTGTAAAGAGTAATTTTGAAATGAAAAAAGAAAGAAAGTGAGAATGATGACATTGCTTTCCATCCCTGACCCACCTCTTTAGTTTTTGTCCCCTTTTCATCCCATGCCCTGCTGCGACGAAATTTCCCATGCTCCCTTGCTCCCTCCCCTGGTCCCTGTAGTGACAAATGACGTCGCAAAACCGCGTCGTTTACTTCGGAAGGACGTTACACCTTTTTTGGGAAAAATAAAAATAAAATGAAAAAAATTTGGCCGTCGATGCATTATTCTTACCTCTTCCTAATAAAAAAAAATAGGGTTATTATTATTTTTCATCGTTTCAAGTATTATAAATGTCGATGAAAATGCAAATATAGGAGGAAATGTGAAAAATATTAATGAAAGCATGTGAACGGAGGAGCGGGAGAGGGCCCATCTCCACCCACCCTTGGGCCCCCCCATGGCTCGACCTAAACAGCGAGCGAGGTCGGCCCAATCGAGTGGAGCGGAGTGTCGCCTCTTGAAATTCGGGGTCGCGCTCCAAAGAAATAGTTGAGTTTCCGAAATGATTTTGACAAGTTGCTAAAATCATAATTTCTTGAAATTTTTCACCTCGCCATATTTTTAAAGAGAGAAAATCCTCTATTTTTCACCATATTTTCACTTAAGTCATGTCGGAAATGATTAACGACTTGTAATTGACAACCTGTTGTGCCCTTTCAAGATTGCGATTTTTTAGTTGTATGATTGGTGTTGCAAGTATCAAGTGGTTTCCTCCATTGTGAAAGACCATCTTGGAAATAGTTTCTCGAAATATTTTTTTTATTTTTAGAGTTCATCTCACTGTATTTTAGAGAGAGAAAAAAGATTTGTCCTTCTTTTCTGTAAGAGAGGAGTAATCCTAAACTTACTAAAGGTTTGTTTACTTGGGTATTTCTAATGTTGATGTTGTCGTGACATGGCCTTCAGAGGACGTTGAATCACCAAATAAAGGGGGAAAATATCAAGACCAGAAAATGAAAGTCATAATAAAGATTTTGAAAATTAAAATTTATATTAAATAAATTAAAAGTTCAAGAACCACATTATATATAAGCCAAAATTGAAAGGAAATTTGTATAATTTTCCCTTCTTCTTTCTCTCTCTATTTTTTCGTTTTGTTTTTATTTTATTTTTCACTACGACCCAGCTTTTCTAAATGACGTGGCGGGACTCAGGTAGGTTGGAAGATGAGAGCTAGTTAGACTTTTCATCAGCGTACCATTACTGTACATGATGGGATTTAGACAAGTTCGTCATCCCGAAATCAGCGAAACTCTGGCAATCAATCATTGTTCGAATTAGCTTCTTTAATTTATTGCTAGAACAAAAACTACATAGAGCCAAAGACCTCAAGCTTAGCTCCGGCACCAAGATAAAATCAACTTGATTAATTGTCTCTCGTTACCTAATTATTCTTATGTTGAAAAAAAAAAAAAAGGCATTCCCATAAGGAAAAACTATATTTTGTTTCAAAAGATATCGAATGGCATTGCTACAGAGATTATAGCGTCTTATGAAGAGATTTAATTGCATCTTGAAATTAGTGTACATCTTGAGCTAGTTTTTGGATAGTGACGTGTGAATTCTTAAAAGTCATAGATATATAAATAAATATTGCTATCTTTGGGGAAAATAAACAACTCCAGGAGAGACCCAAAATCCAATGGAAATTAGATTATTATATAGTTCAGTTAGATTGGCATGTTGACACTGTGGAGAACGAGGAGCTTGGTGACATCAAGCTAACGATTATTATATAGATGGTCGGTTCTTCCTTTTAATCAAGCCAATATTTTTGTTAGTGTTTAGAAATCTTGAAAGCTACCTTAGGTTAAGTAATCTGTTGATGTAGATATGAACGATATGCGTGTTTCTTTGTTGAAGATCCCAACTTGCATGTTGTGTTTTCAAGCTCGAGTGCGAAATTTCCTAAGGAAAGGGGAGAGAATTATATCACATTGTAGGGATAAAAAGTGAAATAAAGAAAGATACTCCGACCCAATTGAAATATTTAGAATTATATAGTGATATGTCCCTTAAGTTATGTTATTTGCAAGAGTGGATCCTTTTGCATTTTCTTCATGTGCCTCCATCAACCCTCAATCAAGGTTTTAGTTGCTAACCCAATGCCTGAGGTATCGACTAGGCATCATTTGTCAATTTTTTACCACATTAGTAATGCAATAATATTAAAGTAAGAGAGTTCTTAACAATTGCCTAGCAAAAGTCGAAAAGGTTGGATTGCACTATTTGAATAATTTAGAGTATTTAATCATATTGAACAAAAGTTTAAGATTCGAATCGTATGATAGCAAAGTGAAGATTATTTAAAACTATCTTCGATCAAAGGAAAAATAAAAATATTGAAGTCTGATGTGCAAAACAGTCATTCTTTTAAATACTCAATTAAAAAAACTTGTAAAGTACCAAATGTACGTAATAACAGCTTAAGCTACGTTTAACTCTCCTTTTCGCGACGCCGTGGCAATAATATCACATGTCAGATATACAAAGAGAGGAGCCAGCCAAAACAAAAAATTCACTTGCATTTTCCCATCAAGAAGGTTTTCTTTTTTTTCAAAAGAATGTGCTTTATTTTTGGGTCAAAAAAGGATACCTAAGAGATAAGTAAAGCTTCTTTTTTAGGCCCGATTTGCCCATTGAGAAGTGCAGGAGATCTTGTAAAATCTACGGGCTCGCAAGGTTAATATTATCGGGTAAGTTTTTAGTGTTATTTTAGAGGTTACAAGAGAGGTAGTAGGTTCTAAAATACTTGAGTAATAAGTAAAGCTTCTCTTGTAGGCCCGCCTCACCCATTGAGATGTGCAAGAGAATCTGTAGAATCTACGGCCTTGCAAAGTTAATATGGTCAGGTAAGTTTTATGGGTAATTTTAAAGGTTGCAAGATAAGTTTTAGATTCCAAAATTTTAAAACCAATGAGCATTAGGTATGTGCCTTGTTACTTACTTGCTCACATTCAGGTGAATATTTGATTTGTCTAACAAAAATCAGGTCTCTTTATTTACACTATTTTAGGATTGATGTCTGAACTTTTATTCATAAACCATCAATGAGATGCTTTTACATTGAATATGTAAGAAGTTATAGGAGTACCTAAAAATATATTAAAAACGATGATGTAGAAAAAGTGACACAAAATGAGGTAACTTGATAACATTGTTTTTTTATAGACACTCCATGAATGATATTAATTTTTGTTAATCTTGAATGAATAAAATTTAACTATCACTATAAAACTTATAGACTCTTTTTTTCATTAGTCATCCCGTTATATTTAAACAAAAAATAATTGATAAGAAAGAGTTTGAATAGTGAATTGTCATAATAAAAATCTATTTTTATAAACATGGACTGTATTAAAAGTTGTTTATGTTCATATTGTACTACCTGTCACAATTAATCCATAAGTTTACTCGATAATATGGAAAATGAATTGGGTTTATAAAAATGTCATTTTGAAGTAAAAACTAATATGTACAGAGGTAGAATTTAAAAATAAAAATAGGATGACATATTGCTATTATTAGAGGAAAGATAAGATATTTTTGATCATGTCAACTACATCTACATATATATAAAAGGAAAGAATTACTTTCAGTTTTAATAGGAGTGCATTTAGTTATATACGTGCATATAAAAAAGTTATTTTATAAAAAATGAATGATTTATAGAATATCTTTATAAAAACAATCGCGTTTGTATTACTTGGAATAGTTAGTTAATTTTCATTATCGTGAATGATGAAGAAAATTTTTTTATCATTTTTTTATAGGTAATAGACATTATTATTTGCAAAATAAACCATGGCCAAAAAAGAAAAGGATCTTTGGATTTAATCCAATCCATAAATTATCTAATTTAGAAACTAAATTGAATTATATTAAATAAAGTAAAAATTTAGAGATGAAATTGCATATTTGGCTAATGTTGATAAATTATCTTAAATAAAATAAAAATTTGGATCATATTGCATTTTATGTTAAAATTTAAAAGTTATTTGTGTCATATTTTTTGGGGAAAATATCAAATAAGGACCCAAAGTGAATGCATTTTTTCAAAAAAAGACTTGAAGTGGCTAATTTGATTTCAAACGAGGACCTAGCTTTCCAGTCGACCAAATGTTCACTAGCTGGTGAGCACATACATCTCACATACTATTTTTGAAGTCATCTTAAGGGGTATTTTTGTCGAAAAGACTCTTTTTATTTTTCTTTTTCTTTTCTTTCACTATTCATCTTTTTCTTCAAAGGTTTGTTTTACACAACAGCGAACAAATGTCCATTCAAGATGAATCCTCTTCATTAACAAAGTTAAATTACTTCCATATTATCCCATTTATTAATTCAGTTCGATCCAACAACTTTAGGAAAATTTAACCAAGCACAATCCAGTCGGCTGACCACCGTCCTTCGCCTTGCCGCCGTCGCATCCCCATGCTTCTACAAACCGTTTCTCTCTCGACACACTCACTCCAGCAGTATATAGAGCTCATGGCACAAAGAGTTTTCTAATGGTTGATGTTTCATAAACAACTAATTCACTAGAATCTATCCTTTAATCACTCGAAACGGACTCGAATTGCACTATTCACATGCCAAAACAAAGCCATCCTAATCTTTGACACCGTAGTTCGGACCACTACCACCATAAATCGAAGCAAACATCATGACTCCACATCGTGGCCATCGCCATCTTAGTCCCAAACAACATATATCAAATCAAAATCTCACAATTCACACACCTAAGTCGCAAATCGCCCAAAATCACTACACACAAGTAATATACTTATCAACGAGTCGCGCTCATTAGATTTTGCCAATATGCTGCGACGAAATCACTGCCAAAATCGAGCCCAAGGACATGATTTGAGTTGCACAAAGCCGAGAATAACCAGCTTTGTCATCATGAAAGCCACTCATGCCATAATTGCCAGTCGCTGATCATCACCATCGTCGTCAGATGGCTTTGTCACCGCCTAGTTTTCAATCACCCTAAAAATCAAGCCTTAGGGTTTATTTTGGGTTTGTGTGCTCATGTTCTTTAGCCGTCGTTATTGATCGTTGCCAAATTTGTGCCATTGATGAAGGGTCATCTGCGTTAAAGAAGAAGAACCGAAGTGGCTCAAATAAAGAACGAAGAAGATGAATGGAGAAGAAGAAAGAAAAATAAGAGAGCTTTTGGACAAAAATGACCCTAAAGACGACTTAAAAAATGGCACGTGAGATGCACATGCTCAGTGAATATTTGGTTGAAGTCAAGTTGGCCACTTCTGTTCTGCCTAATCCTTGCGAACAAAACAGGGGAACGTCAACGTCGCCTTCCATTCTTTCAACTGCGATCCGACTTTGGCGATGCTTTTAGCTCTTTCTTTCCTTCGGGCTTTGGCTTTCTGAAAGCTTCCATAACAAGGCCACGACTCGCCCCTTTTCTCCCTCTCCACGTCTCTCTCTCTCTTTCGCTCCGAGACGAGCGTGACTCACTCTCCCGTGAGTCCCAAGCCAGCAACAGGGGGCTCGAAGGTGGAAAACTTTGTGGTGGAGAAGAAGCCAAGGAAGCTCCGGCCGCCACCACCAAACCCAGCCATGGCCGATGCCAAGGTGGAGACGCTTTCGCGGCTCGCTCAGTGGAGGATCGATGGCTTCGGACCCTCTTCTTTCAAAAAGTCCGAACCTTTCAAAATGGGTATCTGGAACTGGTAGGGGGGTCACTCTCCATCGATCGAAATTCACCGATTCCTGCAGCTCCTTCTTTTATGAGCGGCTCGTACTCATTCGGCAATTTTTTTGCTCTCTCTGGGCAGGCACTTATCGGTGGAGAGGAATCGCTATCTGTACGTGCGCTTGTTCCCCGAGCTCTCGAGGATTTCTAAAGAACAACCGCCTCTCGCGCGATTCGTTGTGCGTGTCTCGGTTGCTGGTACTAGCCGTAAGCTGTTCACTTCTCAAGGTGAAATCTTTTCTTCAATCTGATGATTCTATCGTTCTGGGTCTCGGGGGAAGATTCATGAATCCTCGATCATTTGCTTTTCTTTTTGGCTGTTTTGCGTCCAACTTGTTTCTGGGTAATGTATTGGGTTTCAAGATTTCTTGGACCTGTTACATATACTGTATATATCAGTGAAGTGAAATCTGGTTAATTTAAATGGGAGGAGAAAAAGGGTTGACATTCTTATGACTTTTGGGTAATTCGTTGTTCGTGTTTGGTGTGTTGAAGTGCTATCTGTTTTTAGGGGATCATCGATGCGTCATGCTGCTCATTCCATATCGAGGAGTTGGGTTTTTACTTATTCTTTTCTGGGTGCGGGGGGAGGGGGTGTGTGAAGAAACAGAAAATTTACCTGCAAGTTGAAACAGCATAATGCAAATTTACCTTTCTCTGGCCTTCCGAAGTTGCATGGGATGGTGGAATTAGAAAGCTCGCTCATAGCCATGTGAAGCTTTTCATAGATTTAAACTTTGGCACTTTAAGTTTGATGTTGCTTGCCGTGCTGGTGGCAGTTGAAGCTGATCTGTCAGAGTTTCGGGTCCACATTGAATCATTTCTAGCTAGGCTAGTACGAAATGGTTGTGCCATCCGCATTTGTATGATTTCTTTCTTGCTTTTTTGTGTCCGTACTGTGATTTGCATGATCGAGCATGCATTTCTCGGTCTACATAAACTGGAACCAGAGTTCCAAGGCAATAAAAAGGCTACTCTGACATGCGATATTTCCTGAGCACAGTAGGAAGCAATAATTGCCCGATCTTGAGAGGAAGGCACCATGTCAGACGACATAGATTTGGATGAAACGTACTGATGTTCTTTGCTCTTTTATAGTGATTTTGATCATGATCCAATTGGTCCACAGTCATATACTCAACTGTTGCAGAAATGATACTAAGGTTACATGAAAAAGTCTTTGTTGGCAGTAACAGGCACATGATCTCAAATTTCAATATACTGGCGAGTGTAGATGCTATTTCTTTGAGAACTCTCTAATAATATGTGGGTACCGCTTTATCTTTATTCTAATTTTCTTGCCTATTAAATTTTGTCTGGCAGTATACGACAAATTAATTCGGACATGTGATGACTTTGGTTGGTCTATCGATTGTGCCTTTCATGGACGTTTCGTAATTGATGTCGAGTTTCTGGATCTGAAGATCTACCCTCCGAATGTGAGATTTTATCAATAATCACTTCAATCTTGTAGCATATTGGGTTTGCATTGCTTTATAAGAATTCCTGAATTATGTCAAAAGCATGACAAATTTGGTGTTGGTTTAATCTTTTCTTAGTAATCAGAAGTATTTCTTAAAGGAGATGTATCATAACTATTGTCGAATGTGCAGAGATCTGCCAAGTTTGCTTCATTACCTCTTCTCCTATATGATTATTTGTATTATTTAAGTACCCATAAAAGAATTATATCATTTAAAAGAGCTATATATGAAGAAAAAGAATATCTTGAAATATCATTTATGAAATAAAAAAGAGAGCAATTTGATTTTGTAGCTTGGGTTGTTTGGCATTCTAATGTTGTTCTTTTGCCAACTGAACATCAGGGAGGGGAGGCAACACCTGTATGGCTCGGAGTTGGAAGTGGGTTAATGCAATCTGCAGCGACTCAAAGGACTCTCCATTGCCTCTCACGAATGCTTGAAGAAGCCATCCATTCTGACATCACCATCAATACATCTGACGGCTCTTTGAGGGCCCACAAGGCCATCTTATCGGCTTGCTCTCCAGTTTTCCAAAGCATGTTCCGTCACAACCTAAAGGAAAAAGAGTCTTCCACGATCTTTATCGAAGACATGTCCCTTGAGTCCTGCACAGCCCTTTTGCATTACTTGTACGGATGCATAAGTCAAGAGGATTTCTGGAAGCATCGTCTCGCACTTCTCGGGGCAGCCAATAAATATGGAATTGCAGATCTAAAAGATGCATGCGAGAACAGCCTCCTGGAAGACATTAGTTCGAACAACGTCCTCGAGAGGCTCCAGGAGGCTTGGCTGTATCAGCTGGACAAGCTTAAGAAGGGGTGCTTGATGTTCCTGTTCGAGTTTGGGAAGGTATACGATGTGAGAGAGGAGATGAATAACTTTTTCAGACAGGCAGATAGGGAATTGATGTTGGAGATGTTTCAGGAGGTGCTTACTGCATGGAAACCCATATGAGGTATCGCATAAGTTTGTACTGGTAGTACATTCTTGCCCTAGAAATTGTACATACTGGTGTGGATGGAAGTTGTGGTGGTTTGCGGGTTTCTAATGGTTACCATGAAGAAAGGTCACTGATGTGTCTGAGCCACCTAGGGGTTGATCCGAGACATTGATGTGTTTTCCACTTTTTGAAGTGCTTTTTATGGCAGTCATAATCTCGGTTATCAACCGACAGATCTCGAAAATGTAATGCTTTAGTATTTATTTATACGGGCAGTTCATTAGTATGGGTGTGTTCTTTCATCACTTTGGTTGCCTCCTATGGGAGGTATCAATGTTGAGGACTGTTGTGCTAGAAATATGGTGAACTGGTGGGCAATTACTGAAGTCTCCATCTAGATGAATTTCTTGGATGTTGCAGATCACATTGCTGGCCTAAGCCAAAAGAGATCTATCTGAACCGAGAAACAAATATTATACTTGAGATATTGCAGGATCAGTTGGCGTGACTGGATTGTTCTAGCCACATTAGTTATTAGTAGTGCAATAAGATCAGCTCAAAATGACCGATCGAAATATCCAAGTTTACGGCCATGGCCTCTGGACAGCACGGGGGAGGGTGAAAGACAGGGACGACAAGTTCAAACTTGCTGTTTTGAGCGGATCACATCTCATCATCAATCAGACACTAGCTAAATCTAATTGTGTTTATTGACTCAAAAGATATGGATGAAGGCATTCCATGGATAAATAAACACCTAATTCCTTAAAAAAATTCAAACTTTTGGTCTGATCACTCAAAGTTGAGAGTGTATTTTGGACAAAAAAGAAAAAGTTACCGGGCAAATTTGGCACTAGATTTAAAAATTGTGATTTTTTTAGATAAAAAATAAAGTTTGAGGGGGAATAAAGTTGGAATTTTTATTTTCTAGGAAATGAGAACAAGAAACAAAAATCATTCATAGGGAGGGGAGGGTTTTGAGCTTGGCGGGGGGGGAGACCGAGACGGCATGCGATCCGGCTCCGTCGGAATCCGGGTCGGGTCGGGTGACGGTCTGGTTCGTACATACCATGAATACACGGCCACGGCCAGAGCAGAGGCCACGCGTTGCGGGTGGCTAACGCGATGACGATGATGATGATGGTGACGTCCAACGTCGAAATCCAGACAAGACAACTTCTCGAGAATCGACCACCTCCTCCGTCCCGTTCTGTTGCGAGCGAGCGAGGGAGGAAAGAAAGCACGAAAAAATGGCGAGGACGAGCCGCGACGAGGGCGAGAACAGAGCCGGGATTTTCTTCCTCGCGACGCTGCTCCTGTGGCTGGTCTCGGTCCTGTTCGAGATAGCCTTCAACAGGAGGAGAGAGCTGCTGTTCATCCTCGCTGGATGCTGCTTCTACCAGGCCGCGAATTGGGTCGTCCGTTACCGCGTCTCCCGCGACCCTCTGTTCGTCAACACCTCTGTCTCTCTCCTGCACTCCACCATCACCTCTTCCTCAGGTTCCTCTCTCTCTCTCTCTCTCTCTCTCTCTCTCTCTCTCCCTCTGACTTCCTCCCCTCTGTTTCTGATGTCGTGGGTCGAAGCTGGGTTTGGTTGTTCCGTTTGAATTGGGTGGTTTCAGTAGCAAGAGGGTACCGGCAATTTCATGCTAATACCAGCGATACTGACAACGCTCTGCCTCTCCCTGTCTGTCTGTCTGTCTGTCTGTCTCTCTCCCTCTCTCTGTATGTGTTTTGTGGGATTATCTTACGACAAAATTCAGAATTTGAATGATAGCGGGTCCAAGTTCGCTTTGTGATCATCCCACTAGAAAATCTACACTGCAATCTCCGGTACCCAAGTTTTCGTGGAATGCTTTGTTCGTGAACTCACGAGTCTTGAGACTTAGGCCAGCTGCTGTAGTTTGGAAACGAGGCTGTCGGATTGGCTGCGAAATGTGTACTTGTAAATCCTTCGTTTTAGCTGATACATCCTATTGAAACGACGTCTATAAGAAGCCTCTCTGCAGTATTCTGTTCGCACTGCTTTTGTTCTGTCTTTCCTTGTGTGGTGGAAGCTAAAAGACTAGGTTCTTCTCTGGCATGTTTGGCGAGTTACAAACCGATAGCGTCGAGTGCCTTGTCACTGAACTGTTAGGAGTAGACCAATGCAAAATTACTAATTTCTGAACAATGGAAGGTGCAATCTCCTCTAACTTAGGGTTTCAATTGTCTTCAAATTATACAATTCTTTGGAAAGGGTTGTACTTGTATCTGTTTTCTTGGACAGTTTGCCCTCTACAGAATAGCATAAGGACATCTGAGGGAGCACCCCTGAGGTATCATGGACTAAAGGACAATCCGAGATGTGTGTGTGTATGTAAGAGAGAGCACCATTAAAATACCAGCCTCAATGGAGCATCCTTTTTTGAATATGTTAGGTCTGAGTTGTAATGAATTGAAGCGTCCGTGTTCTTTTGGCTGTATTGCTTAAGTTTGTTGAAACTTTTCCATGCTGAAGATTTCTCTTCTTTTTCAAGGCTAGATATCTGGTCAATTGCTATGGACTATTATATGTTTTGCATGCTTGACATGCGTAGAAGCGTCAGCTGCATTCACTGTATTGATCTTTGGGTTTTAATCATATATATAGATTGGACCATAATTGATATCTGTTTCCTATGCAGTGGTCTTCATTTTACTTAATTTGTGGTTAAAAGATGGTTATAAGGACATCTTTGAGCATTCACAGTTGGTTGGGGCTACCTGGCCTGGGGCATACAAGGCATTATGCTTCTCCTGTGGTTATTTTGCGTATGATCAATGGGATATGCTACAGTACCGACTATATAGCGGTTGGATACCTTCCATCCTAGTGCATCATTTGATACTCCTCATATGCTTTACTCTTGCTCTATACCGAAACGTGACCATCAACTATCTTATCCTGACCCTGATTTGCGAGGTATGGTATGCTCTCTTTGTGAAATTTAGACATACTTAGACATTCTCTACCTTGTATGTGAGCTTCTTTTTTTTTTTTTTCAATTAAGATCACAATGGGCCCATGAGGTAGTAAGAAACTAGGTGAGGATATACAGGATACGCCTTGTAAATAAGCCCAAGAATGTCGGGATAGCTGTTTACAATGTGTGTGTATGCAAACAAATCGATGATGGTCTATGTGATGTCCTTTTTTAATTGACATACTGCATCTTGCAAGAAAGCCCATACTTGTGCATCTCTCGTACAATAATATTTTTTTCCCAAGCAGTCAAGCTTTGCCTTAATGATGCAATGTTACCTTACTGGTGGGTAAACTAGCTGAAATTGGGCATAAAAGGAAAGAGTAGCTGAAATTGGGCCCAAAAGGAAAGAGTAGTTGAAATTGAGAGCAGCTGTGTCAAATGGATCCAAGAATTCTGTGAATGTAATTTCAACCAGCATATGTATGTGGTGCATCATGATGCACATGAAAATTTTGATAGCAGCTGAAATTGGGCCCAAAAAGAAAGAGTAGCTGAAATTGAGAGCAGCTGTGTCAAATGAATCCAAGAATCTTGTGAATTCAATTTCAAGCGGCATACGTATGTGGTGCATGATGATGCACATGTGATAATTTGAGTATCTTTTCCTTCTGTGTGATCCATCTCTGTTGTTTAGACACTTCTGATACTTCTTTTGTTTCTTCCATGCTATAGCTCTCTCTGGTTAGTTCTAATAAGTCCTCTGGAAGCTCTGTTTTAACTTTATAACCATGTGTAATTCTATCTCAAAGTTTCTTTTAAAGGCCCAGAAATTTTTGGGTCAAGTCAAACCCCCAATAGAAATATTTGATCTCCACAATAATTTGCTGTTAGCATGCGAGTTTCAAACATAAAACAAAGGACTTTTTGGCATTCAAATAGAATCTGAGCACTATCAGTGAGAGAAAATTTTGAAGTTAAAATTATCATGTTCTGAATGGGGTTTGCTCTAACTTGGTGATAGTTGCCAAAGCAAAAACCTCGGCATGCTGAGTTTCTTTCATTTATATTGCTAAACATGGTTGTTCTCCCCTTATGGCACAGATACATTCCATATTTCTACACATGAGGAAAGTACGGAGAATGGCCGGTATTCGTGATGCCAAGAGCATGTTTGTTAAGATTGAGTGGGTTCTGAATTGGGTCTCCTTCTTTGTTGCGAGGCTAGCAGCTCATGTTTTCATAACAGCAAAGCTCATAATGGATGCTTCCAAATTCGAGAAGGGCATTGAGTTGCCACTTGCCTTGTTTGGGATGGCTGGAATGAACATGCTCAATATTGGTCTTGGCATCGATCTCTTTGGCGCTTTCAAGAGAGAGATGTGGACTTCGAGGAGTAACCATCGCCGTGACTGAATGCCATTGCCAAGCCTGAGAGTAGCTAGATTTGTTGTGCTCACACCTCTTTCCGTGTTTGGGATGGCCAGAATGAGCTTGCTCGATGTCGATCTCGGCATCTGTCTCTTCAGCGCTTTCAGGAGAGAGCTGTGGACCTCAAAAAATCTTTGCAAATGAATGCCATTGCCAAGCCCAAGAGTCGATAAATTTGTTCTATCTTGAAAAATCTGATTCTTTACATTGTCTTGTTTGTCGAAATATGAAATTGACGCAGTTTTGGAAAACCATAATGAACATTGTAAAATCTTTTTGGATCATAGTTTTTCTTACAATGCATTTGGATAAATGACCTATAGCCTGGTCTGTTCCTATGGCCATTCACTCCGCAGTCGACTTTCTTTAGGAGCAGGAAGACCTTAAGTCTGCACCATCTGTAAGATACTGGAGTTTGATATCTTATGGGTATACTATCTTATTAAGCTACAGGATTTCACCACATACCGTTAGTAAACCAACTACATATTCGGAACTGCTGTCACATGCAAGTAGATGATGACTGTCTCAAGAATCCTTAACAAGAAAGACTCCAGTAGAAGTACCGATGGACTCTGCAACTTTGGTTCAGCTTTATTCTTATGAAATCGGAATATGATATACCAAGACTGATCTAAGAGATTAGCTTACTAGATGATGTGATATTAAACGAGTATGCATACTCGATAGGCGGGCCGCATTCAACACTCGACAATGATCCGCAACATCACTTAATTAATTTATAGCACCAGTCCTTAGCATTTTTCAGAAAAAAAAAAATTGGGTCATGGGAACAACATTCCACTTTCATCCCAAAAGGGCCATTTTACAACAGAACAAAAACTATTATGAACTGTCTAATTCTGATATATACGCCTGAGTCACCAACCAGATACAATCGCCCATCAGAGTGGGGGTATAGGCTAACACGAAAAATTGGCCAACGAAAGTAGCAAAACAGCACTAAAACAGATGACTCCACATCTACATCTCATATGGAAGATACCCTTCATGTATTAATGAAGCAAAGATATAAAACATTTAAATGTGGCTAACGGCAACAGTTGGCCAATCCCCAAAGGATACAAAACTTGTGACTGCTGTCTTGAAACTATCGTACCCGTGTTTTTACCTTTCCTCCATCTTCCTAGATTTCCAGCTGAATTCCGTTTTTAGTTCGGGAGAAGAATTTAGCAAATCCATTTCGATTCTTCTCTGAGCTGACTTGAGCCGACGGCACAGCAGAAGAAACTGATGATGATGAAGATGCTGGTGACTTTCCAGTATCACTTGGATTTAATGAAGGACATGGAGTGTCACCCAGCATTTTGAGAGAATTGGCATCTCGTTTAGGCGAAAATGTTCTGTTCGAATGCAGCTTCCACAACTCCCCATTAACCCTGGGAACGATAGATCCTCCTGCAGTGAATTCTGGTATGTTGGTTGTATCGATAAGGAAGTCTTCAAGTGTTGCCAGAGAGTCCAACTGCTTTCTGAGGGACACTATTGTCTTCTGGCACTCTGCAAGTCTTCCGGCGGCCACATCTAAATCCTCCTAAAACGTCACAGATCCACCATAAAAATGGTATTGTCAATATTTAGTTTGATATGCCCTGTAGAGTTTCAGTAGACCAATTAACAAAGTCCTTTGTCATGATCAATACAGATTATCCTTCCAAGACAATTAGTTGTATTAAAATTGAGATAAGTAGGCCAACATGAAAAATAAAAAAATAAAAAAACATTGAACCCCACTTGATACCTTTCCATTTTCAAAGCACAATTTAGCGGCCTAAACAAGTGCCCTCAAGGCTTAACAATATCTGATTGAAAAGATAAATGAAACCCACCTGCTTTATCTTTGATTGGCCATTCGAGCTTGCGATTTCCTGGGAATCAAGTTCCTCTTTCTTGCTTTCTAATTCTTCCTCCAGTTCTCCACACTTGATCGTAAGTTCGTCAGACAATGCTCTCTCCTTCTTCACTTCTTCCTCCAACGCACTAACCTTAGTGTCCTTCACCTGAGCTTCTGTTTCTAGTTTCCTGAGTTGAGACTCTATGGCTTGCTTCTCCTCATTGGCCATATGTAGCTCCTTTTGTAGCTCTTCTATCTCTGACAGAGCCTCTCTTAGCTTTAGTTCCAATGCCTCAAGAGAGTTGCCACTTGCAGTAAGAGCCAAACGGAGCTCAGTTTTCTCCTTTTCCAGCTGCTCTTTCTTCGCTTCCAATTCGATTGTACGGCTAGTCGCTGCATCAAGTTCTTCCCTCAGCTGGACCTCTGCTGCATTAATGTAGACTTGGCTCTCAGCTAGAGCCATCTGGAGTTCAGTTTTCTCCTTTTCAAGCTGTTCTTTCTTTGCTTCCAATTCGATTGAATGATTAATTGCTGCATCAAGTTCTGCCTTCAGCTGAACCTCCGATGCATTTATAGAGATCTGTCTCTCAGCTAGAGAAATCTGGAGATCAGCTTTTTCCTTTTCCAGCTGCTCTTTCTTTGCTTCCAATTCAATCATACTGTTAGTCATTGCATCAAGTTCTGCTCTCAGCTGAAGCTCTGATGCATTAATAGAGATTTGGCTCTCAGCTAGAGCCATGTGGAGTTCAGTTTTCTCCTTTTCCAGCTTCTCTAGTTTCTTTTCCAGTTCTGCTGTATGATTGAGAGCAATATCAAGTTCCTTTTTAAGAGAGTTTCCAGCAACAATGCTTTCCTTTGGAACTGCTTCTGATCCTTCTCTGCTAACCTCAGGTAAGGCAGCAAGCCGTTCCATCTCAAGGAAATCATCCATAAGGTCTATCTCAACAGATGTTCTGTTAACACCTCTTTCGCTTTCTCTTTTGAACTGATTGAGTTCAGTAATTTGGGCTGATGCCCATATGTCAGAGCGGCCTACTTCTTTTTTTTCTGTCTCCACATTACTCATCTCCACCATATTAAGCCGATCGCCATTGTCTGATTGACTATCTGTTAAAGATTCAACATAAATTGATGAAGCAGCAGCAGATTTATTATCAGCACTCATGGGTGACTTAGTAGCTGTAATTCTTAGCTTCCGGCACTCAGCCTCGAGTTTGGCAACTCTCTTTATGCTCTCGAGATGTTGCTTGCTTGCTGCTTCTGCTGCCTGGGTGCTCAAGTCCCTCTCAATTGTCCTAATCTCTAACTCTTCATTTTGTTGTTGGAGCTCACGCCTGAGAGAAGAATTATCTCGCTCCAAAAGCTCAAGCTTTTGGTAAAGATAAGGATCAGCATCCACAGGAGATTGATTTTCCAAGGCATTCACTTTCTTTCGGAACTCGAGAATTTGATTTTCGAGTTCGGTTTTGGTCGACTCCCACTCCTTTGCAGTCTTCACTACAGCTTCATTAATCTTATGCTCCTGCTCCTCTCTACCTTGTCTTAGCTGCCTAACACATTCCTTTAGGGCCCCATCAAGGTGACTCACCCTATCCTCTAATGCTTTCTTCTGCTGTATTGCAACATCTAGTCTTTCCTTAAGAATTGCCGCTTCATTTTCAGCCTTTTCCCAGCCTGTACATATTTAACAGTTGCTACATATATTTCATATAAAGCATAACTTACAAGTACTAAATCAGATGGACAAAAATTCACGAAGTCCAAATACATGGAAAATGAGAATGATGTAGAAAACTGCAGGAAAAACTGTACAAGTACTTATTAGTACCTGCAACAGCTTCTTCGGCTACTTTAGCATGCTGTTTTACCAAATCCTCTTTGGCACTTACATTCACCAGTGCAGCTGACAGTTTCTCTGTCAAACTCCTAACGACTTCATTGACATCATTTTCAGCCATTCCAGCTCTAGACATGACTTCAGGGGAATGACTGTCGTGACTAGGAGATGCCTTTGATGCTTCCTGCTTTGAAAAAGTAGAGCAACCATCATTAATTCTATAGGGATGGGCAAGTTTGACAGAAGACAGCACTTATGTCTCTAACAAAAATAGAACAGTTCAAGCAAAGGTGCATGGCTCAATGAATCATATAGCAAACTTGCAGCTTGTCCAATCACTTAATCCCAAGAGTCGAGTCGCACCCCGTGAACACTGTCTCCAAAGACTCACTGAAAGATCTAAACCTCCAATTTACTAATCCCAGATCGATCAATAAGCATCGAATCATTCTAATATTATCCATGAAGCAGATTAGTCTCTTAGAAATTGGATCTAATGTCCCTCGCACATTTAGAGCTACATGACACGAGAGGAGCCGCATTTACATGCACTCTGAGGGACAATTTCCTAACTACTTCTCCTAGCCACTAGTTGAAACAAAATCCAACGCATCATGTCTGATATCGTTCAACATAATCATATATTTAGGAAAATGCTCATATGATCAAATACTTTAGATGTCACACTACCAGCAGTTTTGGGCAATGATTGCCAGTTTTACTGAAAGCTATATATAAATAATCATACCGCAGGATTACATATATATACCAACTGAACCCAACCAGTGAGACTGTTTTCCACCTCTAAGCTAAAAGCAACCAGGATTATTCAGAGGAAAGCAGATAACATAATCAGGAAGATGCCATCTCAACTGACAAAGCACATCCAGTTTAGAGAATACATTCTTTAATGTTGTAGTGAAGCTTAGGATGATAGCAGGGCAAAGCTCTCGTCATCTATATACCGCAACAGTCTTACTCAACTATACCAGAGGTATTGGGATTTGCAGCTGACCAAACAATCAAGTGCATGTCTAGAGTCCCAATATCTACTGTGAACACTACTTCAGAAGAAACATTGTTGAAAATTTTGTAACAAGAAGGAAAAGAAAGAAAATGTGCAACTATCTCCAATCTGTGGAAGTAGAGCTTGCATAGAGCAATTTGATATGAAGACTGGAAAGACATAACACAATTATATTGAGAACTCCAATGACCTAAACATTTCATGACGAGCTAATTAAGTAGTACAAAAAACAGGCCCCGCACTTGATTACTGTGGTTCTAATACGTCAATTACTGGGAAATCCAACCTTAACATCAGAAAAATAAAAAGAGCTAGCAACATCTATGAAAAAGTATCGAGCTGAAAAATGTGCAGAAGATGGATGCAATCACAACCTGACCATCAGAGTCTTTCTCAGAGGGGGAAGAAATTGATTCTGAACTCTCACTATCACCGGGGCTTTTATCAGAGGATTTCCTCTTCCACAGCCATTTGCGCTTTTCCATTATGCCTGCCTTCAGTCAATTAGGACGTCACAAGCAGGTCAAATTTGCATCAATTTGCAATTTTACAACATCCATTATTGAATCTACAATCTTTGCAGAACAAGTGCAAAAGGATATCCTTTTCAACAAGCCCACAAGCTGTCATTTTCTCACCTAAGCTCAAATTCATCCTCTTTAGCCCCAGCAAACTAATAATATATAGGTATAAAAGATTCCCCATAATTTACAAAAGACTGATTATATTGAAAGACTAGTCACGTAACAAAGTCCAATGCAAGATAATATATCCAGCTTCGGTTAGCCCATTAAGAAAGAGTTTCATTGGTAAGCCACTGAGGGAGTGCCGTTTGCCGAAAATATTAGGCAAGCCAGTTGCCAGCTCCAGCGCAGGAACTACAACGAAAGACTAATTGAGCAGAATCGAAGATGGGCACTATTCACCTGACAAAAGAAACCATTTTCAAGACCCTCTTGCATGAATAAACAGATCCCAGAGGCCTTCACAAGAACAAGAGAACAACGAGTGTAAAACCCTAAACGCCCATTCCGAGCACTCTCTCGACTTCAATGGCCAGCGAGGCATCAACCTCGAAAGCTCTCGTCTAACTTCCCAGAACCCAGAAACACATCTAGGAAACGAACACTACTGCGCCACATTAAAGATAAAAAAGAAAACAGTTGGAAGAATGCGGGAGCACAAAAGGCTAAAAAAGCGAGTACCTTTGACTGGAATCAACAACGACCCAGAGGAGATCAGTTGGGCGGCAATTAACTAATCAGATAAAGAAACCCCGGAACATGATGGCGCTTGCTCAGACGTGAGTTACAAGATATGCAGAGCTTCCCCAAAATAAAATAAAGAACTCTGCGAGGATGCAAGAACCCCTTTAGAATGTCAGTTGACTCATTTACAGATAGATTCGCCAACGAGGAGGAACCCACAAAAGGCAGCAGATAATTCGGGGGTTCCCCATTTCTTGTTCCTCGAGAATGTAGAAATCAAGAAGGAGACCATGTGCTGGGGAAGGAGGACAACCAGAGCGAGCGACACCCAGAGACAGATGAAAAAACAAAAGGAAGAAAAAAACCCCACCTTTTTCAGCTTTTGGGGCGCTTGCTTGCTCTGTATTCAAATAATAAAAAAGAACTATTTGCTTTTTAATACATGCTGGTTTGAATTTATTGGAGCCGCCCTTAATTCCCGCCCGGGCATCAGAACTTAAGCTCAAATCAATGATTTTTAAGCCGACTCGTTAATGGGTAGGGGGGCGTTCCCCTGTTCTGTTCTGTTCTGTTCCCCGGGCATTGACCCCGGTGGGTTTTTCTGCAGCTTTTGTTTGAATTATTTTACTGTGTGTCTGTTTGCAGAACGGAAGGCAAAGAAGCCAAAAAAGAAAAAGGCAAAATTAGATGGTGGGCCTGCGAGGAGAAGAAGGGGACGCATCTCGCATGGTAGAGAGGAATCTCTCGCGTTCGCGCTCGCGCTGAGCTAGACGCGCTTGGAGGTGGCGTGTGCGGTGTGCTCTGTTCCATAGGCGTCGTGCGTCGGGAGCCTGCGAGGCTTTACTCTTTTTTAACATTTTCTGGAGATGTGCGAGGGAGGGAGGGAGGGAGGGAGGGAGAGGGAGCGTCTCGATCCCCGCGTCATCGGACGGTGCACGATCCGCGCTCTGCACGGAAAGCGGTCTGTCCCGCACGGTGCTCGCCTGTCTAAAGGCGTCTCGTCTTTATCTCAACCGTCGACGCATGTCTCAACTTTTATCCAATTAGCGGTTGAGGATTCGCCGCTGTACCAACGGGAGCACCATGCCAGCATAAAGACATTTTGCCGTAACAAGTAATTTCTTTTGTGTTACTTTCTGGAAGTTTTAATATCCAAATTGTATTTTTATAATAAATTTTAAATTTTAATTATACTTTTTGAAAATTTGAAAATTCAGTTGGACTTTCGCGATAAATTTTAAAATTACCAGTATACTTCTTTTGTTTTTCTTCTTTTCTACGATGAATAATAGGATTAGTGAAACAAGTGACATGACTACTATTCTCGAATTTACCATAAGAATATCATGCCCATTAAAGAATATTTAGTTTGAGATATAATTGTCCGGTTCATCAATAAGTATGCGAACCCATTGACATGGTCTTACAAATGCATCAAAAGCCATGACGTCTATACGTCTTGTGATTCCATGAAAGATGATGCGACCTTGTCATTAGGTTAGCATGCTCGGTGTGGTGGGTCTTTCTTGAAGGGAAAGTTTGAAATTCATTTGATCCTTCAAAATGAACTTTTGAGCAGAAAGATGACTTGATCAAATTTCCGATAAGTCCTTTTTGCTGCAGTAGCTTTCTAATGAAGTCTATTTTCACCTCCCCAAAGTGGTTAGTTTGGCACTAGATTAATAGTTCCAACGCTTAGTGACTCACAAATTTACGTGCCCAATTAGGTGAAATTTTTGAATTAGATCGTGCTACTTTGAAAGCCGATGGTGTTTTTCGTAGCAGTCCAAGGGGTTGGTTTACTTTTGGACATGCTTCGTTTGCTCTGCTCTTCTTCTTGCATGGGCCGGTCGACAATCACAAGGGCCGAAAGGAAAATTTGGGAGAGTCCGAAAAAGAGCTTATAGTTATAAGGCTCCACTCGACCTTATTCAGCCTTCTTCTTAGCCACAAAATTTTTTAATATGTTTTCTCTTGATGGCAGACTTGGACAAGAAGTTAAATCCTATAGACATATAATTTTTATCAAATATTTTGATCAATATCGAACCATGTAATTGAATCTTCACTAAAAATTTGACCGAATGGCATAATTGAGCTTACTAATGATGCTCATTTGTCAAATCAAACGGTCGGATCTCAATATATCACTACAATTATTCATTGCCATTTAATCTCAATGACGTAAGTATGCTTGTGATTTTGCCAAATTGAAATCATTTCCATAAAATTTAAAT
The DNA here is from genome assembly GCA_014182895.1 of Angophora floribunda. Classification (NCBI taxonomy): domain Eukaryota; kingdom Viridiplantae; phylum Streptophyta; class Magnoliopsida; order Myrtales; family Myrtaceae; genus Angophora; species Angophora floribunda. The sequence continues at coordinate 33,878,307 of CM024710.1, read as the reverse complement.
GAGGAGTTCTCTGATGCATCAAGAGTTAGGTCGATCGGATTTAAAAATGAAGGAGTAATCACGAGCCAAAAGTTCTCAACAAATTCCTCAATGAATGACCACGAAAGACAAAGCAAGAATGAAACAAATAAAGGGGTTTGGTTTCAGGACAGACTTTCAAACTCAACCAAACTTCGAAGAAGAGAGGAAACTCGAAACCAATTAAGGACGAGTCGGTCATTATCAAATACTAACTCCCTTGGACCACATTCGAGTTCTTTTACAACCACTCAAGAGAGTCCCCGATCGCCTAAGTCGTCAGACACCAGCATAGGCCCCTTGTTTAACGTTCCGACCATATTATTGAGGTACACAGAGAACTCCTGAATCCGTGGAAGAAAGCACAGGTATTGCGAGTACATAGATATCAGGGAAGTCCTAGTAACGTCACAGAGAAAGGTGACCAAGTGTTAGATTCACAGAGCGCGAGATGTAGCCGATGCTGGGGATATTGTTGAGGTAGGGAACAGCGATGGAGAGCCGGATTCGGGACTTGTTGACTTCGGGATTCGATCGCCATAATAGACAAGGAAGACGGACAGTAGAAAGCCAGCGGACCACCTGATATTTCCCAAGCTCCTGTCCTGGCTAGCAGGCTAGCAGCTACCTTCCTTAAAGAACATCACAGTAAAGGACGCACCACGGAAGTAGGGGGAGAAGTTGTTGAAGGGCTGAAGATGGATTAGAAAGGTCAACAAGCTCCATTTCCTACGAAGATCTATTTGGAGATGGTTGAATGTCCCAAGCTCACTTTATTCCCATGCGATGATAACGGGCTATGGCCGAACAGAACAAGTTCTATGTCAAAATATTCTGCAGTAGTTCTCCTGGGAAGACCCCAATCCTGGCAAGCGTCTGTGCCACCTTGAGTATGCCTTTTGAATAATATGCAGAACAGCCACTCAATTTCTCTGGCTTTTATCGGTTTGATTTCTTAGTTATTGCGGCAAAATGTCACATGCTTTCGTCCATAACTTAGTCGGAAATTTGCGGTGAACAGATTTTTCTGACGGGAGTCCCTGGGCATGAATTATTTTCCGTTGTCGGATTCACTCGTCTGCATATTGCTTTCCTCTATTGTATTGGTACTTATTAAGTTAAAATGTCAAGGTTTCACCGGATCAGAAATTTCAACCTCTCAAATTATTTGGTACCATCAGTCCGCCGCAGTTAAGAAACCCTGTTTTTTGGAAGCAGACGCTGGATTTCTTCAAGCGTACACCTACAACCATGCAGAATTAAACTATTTCAACACAAGGATCGTATCAGGCTTAATGATAATGCAACCTTCCTCCTTTTTGCAATTAATCTCTCCAACATAGGGAGGAAAATTCCTGGCAGAGCGCAAACTAGAGCTGCCGTGAGTAACCCTGGACAAACATCAAAAGGCAAGAGGAGCATTCACGATGTACAAACTTTCCTTATGCATTATAGAAAATACTAACTGCAACTCACAGTTATTTGGCAGACTCTTTCAAATGGAACTGCTGTACAAAAACTATGACAATTGCCTCCAAATCCCCAACAGGGTTAAAAGAAAAATATCATGAATAGACAACAAGTAGACCTTATTTTATATTACAGCAGCCAAAGGTTGATGGACAGAGAGTAGAAAAAACATAAATTCAAGGATAATGTATGAATATGCATAACTTGCTTGCAGGATTATTTACAGAAACAGAAAACAAGCCCCGATGCCTTTAAGAACCGCAGTTTATTGTCAGCCAGGAACGAAGAAATCCATCTTATCGACTGGAAGATTGAGAACTGACTTTTCCACCTGAGTACAGAGTAACTATAGGTCAAGCACATGACTTAAAAGAAAAAAAGAATCGGATATAACTTGCTTAGATCCAAGAAAGGGGGAAAGATATGGCAAGCAGTCAAATAAATCATGACCAAATCATAATAAAAAGGTAAATGTAGGGAAATATTCAGCTGACAGAAGAGGTCCCGGAAAAGTTAATATGATGCACTTCGTAGCAAGGCATGTGAGGATGTATATCTTTTACAACCAATCAAAATCTGCTCTTTCTTTTATTAATATTGCTAGGTCAATCGAAGTTTGATCTCATCCCCTTGAATTACATGATTGGACAATCAATCTTTATTAACCTCTGTCGGGATATCTCAGACAACATCCTGCAGGGAGTGTTTGTTGAGATACTAGGCAAGTTCCCAGATACTTGAGTTATATCTAACTATATATTGTTTGTTTCATTGTCTAATTTTTCGCAAGATAGTCTAGGCCTAAGATGTAGGAGCGTCAGGTAAGCCCATCAATCTAACAATATTTCTGTGTATCAACTGCTTCTGTCTAAATCTCTTAACTCGAGTGCTACCACAATGAATAGAACCTAGGAGCAGCTTCTCGGGAATAGATATCTTTTTAACAGGATCAACTTTCGGATAGGTGAAACATCCAGTATGGAGCACTCACCTCGTCAAATGGAACAAAGACAAAGGGTGTTAGACCCCTCCTGTGTGAGATGGCAGGGACATCTGGATTGTGAGTTTCATCATCCTGCCACTGTTCAACCACCCCAAGGATGTCTCCTTCGTCGCCCTTGACTTCATTATTGTTCACTCCACTTGTAACAAGGGATAGCAAATCCATTCTATTGTTGGCCCCTGCAGTTGTTCCTCTCAACCTATGAGATGAAATATTTCAGCAACCTCATCAAGAAAACAAGAGAGGGTCCATTCTTCCTCCAGAGTCTCAAACTATATACTACCTTAATCAATCTTCCATGCCCTTATTGCTTGGGTCTCAATAAGAAGTGGAAGTGGAAGGGAGGAAACCATGGAGTCAGGAACGAAACAACTTACTAATGAAAGAAAACTGAAAATGTCCTATCGTCCTAAGGATATGATACCAGTTCAGTTAATTTCTGCATCTCCAGTCCACTTCCCAATGTCCATTATTTATCCAGTACTAATGGAGTTTAGGGAAGTGAAAGATAGGCAACTATTCAAAGAAAAAGAAACAAATACCTGAATGAACACAAATTGTTTCTTATGCTAACCAAAAGAACATATAAAGATCTTCAAATGAAGGTGATGCTAGCCTGCAAAGAAAGTACCTGAGTCGGATTCTTAAAACTGTAGGCCGCATCCCTGGATATAAAAGAGCAGCTTCAACCTGCCATTAGCAAATGACCACCAGGTGAGCAGAAGCACCAAAAAAAAACAAAAAATCAAAACAACCCCCTCTCCTCCCCAAGAAAAAGAAATTTTTTTTTCAATAAATGCAAAAGGAAGTAACAAAGCCAAACCTTGTCATCAGACAATGTGTAGTTGCCATTGAAAACACAATCTGTTTTAGATGCACGAAAGTTCATGTATTTTGCTACATCTTTCACCTTTTGAGAGGAATTCTGAGAATTGAAGATGGACACAGTTTATCAGATACAACATTTTGCACTCACAAACACACACACCCACTCAAAGCAAAAGTTCAGTATTTTACAAGCAGAAGTCAATTTGTTAATAACCTTGTAAAGAAACCTCCCCGAAGGAAAGAATCTTATATACCGGAAATAGCAGACCTGAAACGCAAAAAAGAATTTAGAGTATTAGCAAGAAAAATGCCATGCAAAATGGGTTTTTACTGATTACAGCAATGATTTGATCCCTAGGGCAACAAGTATGAAAGCCCTTGATAATGTCAGTATGATATGGAGGTTCAGGTATTATGGTACAAGCCGATCATTGACGAATACAGCATACGCGAGTGCATAAAAGTGCACATTGTGTTGGTAGTTAGCTTAATTAGCATAGCATGAACACCACTGAATGCATGTTGTTAATTTGTTAGCTCAATTAGCATAGAATGAACTACTCTCGAGTGCACTTCCCCCTCCTATTGGGCTTCGTCCCCCGACAATACACTAGAGATTTAACTTTTCCATAAAACCCCAGTTCTGCGGTTCTAAAATCAAGTAGTCTTTTGATGTTGGTGTATTATTAGGCTCTCTAAATCTACATTTAGAGTATTAGCAAGAAGAATGACATGCAAAATGGGTTTTACTGATTAAAGCGATGATTCAGTCCCTAGGGCAACAAGATCCAAAGCCCTTTAAAATGCCTACTACAGTCAGTATGATATGAAATTTCAGGTATCATGGTACAAACCACTCATTGACGAATACAACATATATAAGTACACGCTGTTGGTAATTAGCTTAATTAGCATAGTGTGAACTCCACTGAGTGCATGTTGTTAATTTGTTAGCTCAATTAGCATAGAATGAACTACTTTCTAGTACACTTCCCCCTCCTTTTGGGCTTTGTCCCCCAACAATACCCTATGGTTTAACTTTTCCATAAAATCCCAATTCTGCAGTTCTAAAGTCAATTAGTCTTTTGAGGTTGGTGTTCGAGGCTCTACATCTGCCTTTTAGCGGCCTTTATTGTATAATTGACAAATTTGCATAGTCAAAATTATCTAGATTAGCAAAGTTCATAATCACTAGAACCTGTTCAGCACAAGTTCCGTCTCAAATATCACTTATTCCACTGCTTTTCCCTTTCAATCACGTAAACATAGACTAAATTTGGGTTAGTCAAGTCACATGACAAAGAGCCCATGATCGTATAAAAGAAGCAAGCACAAGACAGTATTTTTCCCACATCACGAGACCATAAAGTAAAGCAAAAATGAATGTCCTATTGCTTGGTTCTAAGGAACACAATGGTCACATAAACTGAGAGCCTAGAAACTTGCTTGACCATATTATCTGGAGTTCCCCAAGTGAACTTGCTTCTGCTCCCAAGTCTCTACTGTGCATAAGATGCTTAAACTCATTGGTGCATAAGATATCAGCAAAAAAATGAATACATACCAAATGCACTGGGTTGGTAACTGTCCACTCAGCAACTCCAGCACGAATGTAGGTATTTCTACTGACGTACAGACCTGAAAAGCAAAGATCAGGATGTAATTTCATTTTCTTAAAAGTAAAAGGAAATACTTAAAATTTATTAGAAAATGCATCCTACCATATTTAAACAAAGAATGTCGATAGCAAAAATACCCATTAAATATGATCCACATGCAAATTTGGCAAAGACAAGGAATATTAAGCAATGTTCTGTAACAAGCACTGGTCACTGTATTGATGAAAATACATTAAGACAATATCTTATACACCAATGGACACTAAAAGGAACTTGTGTTATCAGAGGAACTCAAACAGTAACAGCATAAAGGATCATATCTTAACTTTAGTATAAATTCACATTTGAACTCAAGTTAGTTAATCACAGGCCAAATCTGACCAATGTAATACACGGGAAAAATTGAAAACCTACCACATTACCCAACTTCCGCATCCTTCCCTTTTTTACTTTCTGCTTCACAAACTTGAGAAGAAGGATATTAAGAGTTGAACCTAGACATTGTACTAGGAGAAGAGTGACCCCTGCCAATGGGCAAACTCCTGGATGACTGTGAACATGTCTCTTGAAACTGGACATGAGTAGAATATATGAATTGCTCGAACCCAAGCATCTACCCTATACTATAAATACTTGAAAAATGATCCCTTCATTAGTTTACACTTAGAGAAACTAGCTAGAGCTCTCACTGATTTGCCTTGTCCAGAGTGGCAGCTGACTGGACATTGAGTTTAGGACGGAGACAGCATTTTTTGACATCTGTACCCTCAACAAGTTGAAGAACTTTCAATTAGAGTGGAAAGTCAATGCTTGAGAATCCAAGGTACTATGAGCAACCTCCTAAACAAAAAGACATGCATTTGCAGCTTTCTGTTGAGAAACAGACTTTTGGAAGAGGTTACTGTAGATTACACAGAATGAAGTAGTAACAACTTTTGCAGACAAATTGATAACACAATTTACAATATTCTCGCATCCTGCGCTATTCCAATCCACGTCACTTACACTGTCAATGATTTATCCATTAGTCTGATCGAACATCTTTCTTTTCTCAGTATTGATTTGTGCAAATGCATGACAGAAAAAAGACACAAGCTATGATGACTAAATTCAACCTCTGACCCTTTGTACCATTTCAAAGTTATTTAACAACGTCCCACAACAGCTCCAACTTGATGACTTACCATCGGTACGGACCCTTGGTCTTAAAAGCCACATCTTCCTCCAAGAGCCTTCATATTTTTTCTGCAAAATCTTGTAATTTTCCACAACTCCCGAAACCTTCATTAGTGATGCATCAAATAAACAATTTAAGCATCGGTTGATAGTTTATACAGATGAACAATAATAAAAAGTACAGGAAATTTACCTGCCAAGCCTTCAAGCATGCATTGCGCCAAAAAATGGGGTTCCGCATGGTGTACCTCCATTTTCTACACACACAAGAAGCCCTTCCTAAGTCATATGGAGCCAATCGTGTGAAGACCTGCAAAATGACCTTCATAAATACTCTCTAGGACATTTGCTGCGTTGTTTTATGTAATTATTATGCAATTACAGCAGTAGATATAGTTATTTAGACTTGTCAAAGGAAAAAAAATTTGGTTATTTTGGCTATTATATTGGCGGTAGCAAGTTGATCCAGATTCACCATGATTTACCCCTCCAAGATATCGAATGCCACAAAATTGTCCCACCAAACAAACAAAGTAACTTGAAGCAAAAAATCTACGGTACCTATATGTTTATATGGATAAATTCTGTGAATTCACGTATAAATGACAACAGAACATGATTATCATAATGCCTACACCAACTTCCATGAATGAGCACAGGAGAGATCTTGGGATTTCACCATTGCTCAACTTGTTTTCAAGGTAAACTAATGAAGAGCAGCAATCATATATCATGTGGTGCTTGCTGCAGAGCTCTCAATGTATAACCAGGAAAAACCATGAAGCCTTCTCGCCTGTATTCCCAGGTGTGGGCACTAGGAAAAGGAGAATCTGACCTAAATTTTCTGTATCAACTAGACATTTATTTGGATACAGAATACACCTCATACTTGTTCCACATAAACTATCCAGCTCTTGTAGTTCCATTTGGTAGGGGAAAAAAAAATTAGCTCTCCACAGTTCAATTGGTTAACTAGAGCAAGAATGGTAAAATATTGAGAGAATTTTGACATTTGATATAATAGAAAGATGAAAGAAGTGCATTTCTTGCTACATGGTCAATCTAGTGAATTATCATTGATCAGAAAGTCAGCATTTTTTTTATTCGTCATGGGAACATAAAAGCCTATCTGTTATATTTCTGTCAACTGATTCTGAGGATCTTAGTCTACATGCACTCAAGCCAATCACCCTTTCTCTGCTGATTCACACACACACACAAGTATATAATTCAATTATGGCATAAGATCACACTTCTTTTCCCCACCAAATAAAAAAAAAACCTTAGATTTATAGTATCACATTGCAATACCTCATGGAGAAGCTCATCAGGGGAGGCAACGGTGGATCAGGGCTGGATCCACATAGGGTTTTCTACTCACGCTTCCAAATGGAGCAACTGGTCTGACATTTATTCCATAAAGATCTAGCACAGAAATACCAATAAGACACCATATAATACCCCATGGGGCAATTGAGCCAAAAGTCACCACAACCAATAAGCACATGAAGAAACCGACCTAAAAGATTATGAACAGCAGAAAATTACCTAACCACGGCCTTTGGGTAACAAAATACTGCACACTCTTCAACCGCAGAGCGATTCAAGCTCAGCTGGAACTGACAGTGCGAAATCTGCATCAAGATGAAGATTCATTACCCGCGAACAACAAAAAATCCCAGAAAGCCCCCGCCTTGTTGCTGAGAACTTGCTCGTGGCTAATCAACGAAGCTCCAACAAAGAAGGCCAACCGAGCCTTATCCCACTAAATGCGGGACGGCCATATGGATCATATACCAGGCCTCGCACGGTGGAATTAAGGCTCAATAGCTCTTGCCGTCTTCTAACTAACGAGAAATCGAAAGGAAAAAAAAAACGGGCGAACAAGAGTTTCAAAGACAAAACAACAATCGACCGCAAACAACTCCCCTCGACGGCATCATTCCCGACGAACATTTCGTCAGCACGCAAAAGGAGAGGGGCGAAAATGGCGCCCTCGACTAAAAATTCAGATCAATCGTCAACAACCAAAAACTACGCAATTCACGTAATTCGTCCATCGTACACGTCGAGAGAGACTCGCACCAAACGCGCAATTCGCGGAAACACTCGACGACGTCCGTATCGATATTTCGCGAGCAGCGGGAACGCGTGCTCGACAGGATCGAATCGAGGGAAAAAGCGCCGAGGAAGAATTGAGAGCCGGAAGGAACATCGAATTCGAGCGACGATTTTTACCGAAAGCCATGAGAGAGGTAGGAGAGATCGGTGGCCGCCGCAATCCGAACTCGAGCTCCCTCAGTCGCGCGCGCTCTCCCTCTATCCAACTTCGCCGGAAGAATCCGACGGGAGGGAAGAGATTTGAAGGTCGGCGACGAGAAGAGAATTATAAATCGATTGTCTTACCGCTTTCTTCTCTTTTTATTTTTATTTTTTTATTATCTTTCTGCGTTCGTTTTTTTGGGAATAAAGGGGGAAAAGAATTACCGGCCGTGGTAATTGCTGACCGCCATTTGTGGGACCCGCGGTGGGAATTTGGTGACGCAGGAGCGCCACGTGTCATTTCGCGGTCCAATCGTTTCGCCCCAAAAAAAAACAATATATATTACAAAAAAGACCGTTAATATTTCTTAAAAAATTTAAACAATTTATACCTAAACAATTTTATATAGACAATGAAAATGAAAAAAATATTTATATTCATTCATTTTTATAAATAATACAGATGACATTTTTTAACATGTTATTCAACTCATAAGTTTTTTCTCGCGAAATAAACGCATCTTAAATAATCATCGATTTAATTGGATTTTTTTAATCTACATATAATGAGTAGGTTTTAATGGAAACTGCCGTGTTTGAGAAGAGGTCATTTACCATTCATTCATGATTGATAACTTTTTAATTTCTCGTGCACATCGATACATAGTGCTAACTCGGAAAAAAATTGATGAAAAGAAATAAAAGAAAATGAGAAGAATAAGTAATAAAATTAATAAAATTTTAAAAATTTGTTTACTTCAGCGTCGATAACATTATATAGGATGGTCAACAATAACTAAACTACCACATTAGTAATTTTCAATCAAAATTAGCAGGAATAATTACATTTATAATTTGTTAAAATGTTTAAGATTAAATTGGCAAAATTCAAAGATTTATGATTGAAATTGTCAAAAAGTTACAATTAAATCGGCACAATTTTGAGCAAAGAAAAGTCAGCGCAATTGAAAGTTTATGCCGCATGCATAATAGATTTGGGATTTTTTTAATCTTTAAAAGAAAAAAATTATTGTTGGGTGCACTATCCGCTCGCGGGGTGTCCGCAAACGCCGTGATCACAAAAGGTTTTCTCTCGCTTTACTAATGCGAGATGAGCAAAACCGTCGGTTAAAAGCTTTTGAGCAGGAGCATCTGCTGTAAGGTTCGACGTTCTGGCGCCCGCAACAGAGTCCTAGTACTATTCTCCTAATTCCTGATCATGGAGAGGAATCATGCTGAAGAACCCACAACAAAAAAATGTCCAAAAAGCCGAACAAAAACAGAAGAGCTCGAGGATCCGATCAAATGAACTAAGGTTTGGGGACAAATTGAATAAACGATATTAGTTCAAACACTAGCGGTGCCTTTATCATGACGATACCCGGTGCATGCAAAGATCAAACTTCCCCAGTTTTGCCTGCCTTTCTTCAAGTGTAGAGCCCTCCAACAAGGACCTGCCTACTCGGCTAGAATTGGTACGGCGCATTTCTATGTCGCTTCGGCATTTTGATATCGGAAATTGCAATACATAAGTCAATCGAGAACCTTGTGCAGAGGGGAAAGATATGAACCTCGCTAGGCCAAGAGCTGCCTTGTAGTTTGAGCACAAGTATACTGGGAGGAAACCTGATTATTCTGACAATGGGGTCAATATGAGCAGGGTGGAAGTAATTTTGAACGTAAATCTTCAGGCTGTTCTTGTACCGTACTTTAGTGATACAAGACTATAAGTAAATTCAAACAATAAAGCACGACTAACGAAACATCGATGGTAAAGAATTTTTCTCCAACGAATTGAAATATAAAAAAATCTCTTTATATTCTGAGTAGTGTGTCAGGTGACTGGTAAGTGTTTTTACAGGATATGGGTATGAAATCAAATCCATTCCAGGACTCCAAGGAGACACTAGGACAAAATTCCACATTCGCACAACTGAGGAATCTGGTGGAACTCGCCAAAGTTGCTCCCGCATACACAGGATTACTGGACATGTTCACTGCCAGTAGATGGCCTTCCATCACCAACTGAAGAGATGGCGATAGCCTTCACTGCTGCCACGGCCGAATCTCCCCTTTTAATAATTTTCTCGAGCTCTTCAACCTTTTCTGACAGCAACCTGGCACTCCCATGAGTTGATTGGACCAACTTATTAGCCACTTCCAGAGAACTGCACAGCTGGAAATTTTATGCTGAGTAAGAACATGAAATGCCAAAAGTGACTGAAATAGCTAAAACACCCAAGTTCATATGAATGGATTTTTGGAAAATAGACTGATGGTGAAGAGAAATAACAAGCAATAAGACGTCAGACAAGAGAAAGAAAATTACACCTTTTCCTTAGAGGGATCATTTTATACAATAGAGAGATGTCTCAAATTACATCAAGCCCTCTAAATATTTCATTTTGTTGAAACTGTACTGAATGGAAATCAAGAGTGCTATCCACATATAGAGGAGAAAACAGAGGATGGTGCAGGAAAATAGTAAGGATAATACGCAATGAAGCATGTGTAGTTAGCTAAACCCACCTAATGAGCTCTGAAATAAAATAAAAGGACCGAAAAACAGAGAATTAACTCATGCTCATGACTAACTCAGGTATGGTTATGCACCAATAAACTGAAAGCAGGCTATTTACTAATGCAGATCAATGAATCATTTCTTAGCCAAGGAGCATGGCATCATCACCTTTAATGTTAGGGCAGTCCACGAGTGGTCTCCTCTTGCAAGTGCCTCATTCAAATTGTCATAGTTTTCCTACATGATGACAAGTGGATGAACCAATTCAAATCATTGATAGGGTAAGCATCCAAACTAGCAAATACACCAGGCAGAGTGGCACACTACAATGATGTTTGATTTGGAACAAGGTTTCGTAAGTTCACATCATATCTAGAACGTTGTTGTTATAGGCTGATGCAGGCAAATAAGGGGTAACAATTATCCAGTCGAGCCAGATGATTCAAACTAGAAGTTGCAGTTATCGACTTAAAGCCAAGTGCTCTGTCATTAAGATTCAAGACATGAACAGCATATCAAGCAATTTAGGTAAACTGATGTAAAATGTAAGGACAAAGCAGAGGACAGTAACAGGCAGATAGTTAACTGACACAACCTTTCATGTTCACCAAGTAATTTATGGGTGTCCCCTGCACTGGGAGGTAGTTGATGGATGCACAAGCAATGAAGACAGTACTCAGATATTCTAATGCAGTTAGATTCGGACTAATCAAAAATTGTTCAAATCAGAATACTACAGGACCATACAATCTCTCCATCATCTATCTCCACGTAAGAAGCATCATCCACATACAGCCAGGGAGGCAAAACCCTATCTGTGGTAAGACTTCACAGCTTATCAAGCTGCGGACATCAGCGATTACCATCACAATCCTGGAAAAAAATCAACACTTCCCAAAGGGTTTCACAGCTATAGTCACAAACACGGGAGACAGAGATGTCCCTCAAGATACCACCCTAAATCAACGGATGTCACTTAAATTACTGCCACAGCCACTTTCAAACTGCAACTTACAATCCATCGACGCACCATCTCCAGAGTCCACAAATTCCTAGCCCTATACCAGCAATACTAATCAAAAGACTAGGGTTTTCCTAAATCTACCGCAAAAGAACCGTTCCAAAGATCAGAACAAACGCGATTTCCAACTTTTTCATTCACTTTCTTCAAGGTCATGGAGTTTAATCGCACAAAAATAACCCTCAATCACTCCAATTTCCACTCTGAACCGTAATTCGACCAGACGAAAAGCCCCCGGGGCACATCTTCAACACCTCAAGATCATCAGCAAGTTCAAAGTCTCGATCCATGCTCACTCGCGCATCTTCCTTTTTCAAGTCCGAACTCATTAATCGCCATAACCTAAGGCTAAGCAAATGTCTAGCTCGGGCGAAGAGAAAAATAAGCAATAATAAGAGGGAGAGAGATTGATTCTCCGGCATCGGAGAAACCTGGAAAAGCTTGGGGAGGTCCAACGGCCGTGAGGCGCTCGCGCCGAGCTCAGGGAGCGAAGGAGACGGAGACGGCGGCGAAAGAGGCTCGGGGGGAGCAACGTCTTCTCCGACGTCGCTGAGCAGATCTCCGATGCAGAGGAGCGGACCTCCGGTTGCTCGCATCATCTCCGACGATCTCTCTCCCTCTTCCTCTCCGCTTCGCAAGCTTTGTGATTTAGCTCGGCCCGCAGCTCCTCGGCCCATCGGGTCCTTCAAATGGGCTGGTAGACCCAGCCCGAATCCGGCCCATCCAATTGACTCTATAAAACGCTTCTTCTCTGGGCTTCCCAACGACCGGAGAAGCTACTCGAATCGGTGATTTTGCCCATGGCGTACGTCGAGCGAGGTAAGCGATTCCCCGAATTCGAGCTGTACGAACGGGCGCTTTTCGCCCTCGATCTTCCATTTTTGTTCGTTAATCTGTTTTGATTCGATCGAGAAATTCGATGCTGCGAATCGCGCGATGATGGCGATTGCCCGTGCGGTTGACCTGGTGAGGCTGAGTGTTATAGGTGCTTGAAGGCGTCTGTTGAATGATGAATTCGTTGAATTGGTGAGAAAAGTTGCTTCATTTTTGTGATTTGAGTGCATTTTGGGGAAACGATCCATTCGTTTTGGCAATATCGGAGTCAACTGCCGAATTGACTTGGGTCCTTTTACAAAATTTCTTCATGAAAGATCGAGGCTAGCCACATATATGACATGTAAAATCTGTTTGATGTGCCGATCGCTTGGCTCGCGTTGTTTTGATCTTGCCTCTGCCGTATATTTGAGGTGTGATGGTCAACAATCGGCTCTGCTCGTGTGCATGCGTGTTGTGTTCTTGGAATTGAGTGTTTTTGTTAGGTTTAAACTATTCAATTCTATTGAAAATACCTGTAAGCCAGTTGCATATACCTAGGCAGTGCACAATTTCACTTTGCTACCCGAGTCATTCCTCTTGTCAAAATCTGTCTTTGGAGTTTGATCTGCCATTCTTTTGACTGTATGCTATTGAGAAGCTCGTTATTTTTCCCTTGACTCCTTTGTCCTGAAAAATAATAATCAATACACAGCATGAGAATTGAGATTTTATGATGCCGTGTATCGCCATTAAGCCGCTCATTTATTATCTTGGCCTCTATGGGCTTACCAATGTGAGCTATCATGTATTCATGGATGCCCAGGAAAGGTGCTTCTGATGAGTGATAATTTAGTCTTATGCCACTGCACTGGAAACTGCTGTATATGAGTTGTCTTGTCGGCATATGCTTAACCTGAAGGAGGAGTCCAATGTACTCCAAGAGTAGTATGACTTAGGACAATTATTCTCGTCCCCTGCATTATACATTCTCTTTGAGTTCTGAATTTCCTCTGTTAACCCTTTGGTTTCTATGCTGTTGCGATTTTCACATTTCAAGTTTCTGTATTTCTTGTCCAATCTCAGTGCAGCATGTTCGAATTATCCTCTCGATGCCACCGAGTTCTCTTCTGTTCATCAAAGTTTCATGAATCTTAGTTAATCCTGAAAAATCGTAATGATGATTAAGTTACCATGAGTGATGTGTCAAAGCACCCTCATCTACACAAAAGAATAAACTCCTAGAATTCCAATGATATCTTTTATAGATGCTTGCAGGGATGCGGAATCTTCAGTAATGACATTGAAAGATGTTGAAATAAAACTTCCATTGGCATTTACTTAAGGGTGTTCTAAGTGGTTTGTCATAAATTACTTGGTTTCATTGTAAAATTACCATGTCTTGTTGTTTATGTGAGATTTATTGCATAATCTTTTATTCCGAGCATTTCTTCTACATCGAAAGATGTTTCCTTCAGAGTTTTTGTGTTTGGATCAGTTATCATATCAATATATTTAGTTTGATGTATGATGGCAATGGTGTTTCATGGACTTGCAGGTGTGGTGAAATCCAAGAGATCAATATGGCGACTTAAAACGATCACAGACTTATTCTGGGCAATTGTTAATTTCATTGGCGTGTTTTTCACTACAATGTTTTCGGTAATGTGATCACTGTCTTAGTTGCTCCTTTGGAAGTAGGCACTAGCAACTTGTTATCGTCTTAATAAATTGCCTTGTTTCCATATCATGTGAATAGATGGAAAAGTCTGACACTTATAGGAAAGGCTCTGCCTCTGGCAAGAAATGGGATGGCGGCGGTGGCCCAGGAGGTTCCGGAAGGGGTCCATATGGTGGTGGTCCTCGTGGCCCACCACGTGGGTTGGATAATGTCCGCGGAATTGACCACAGTGAGTCCAATACCATTCATACGCGTGCTTATGATTATTACTGTCAGAAGGTTTTCGTCAGTTTCTATGTACTTATCTAGTAATTTGTCTTTTGTATAGGTTCGTTGCCTGCCTGTGGTTCTTGCTGTGGTTGAGGGTATGATGCCTATATTCTCCTGCTTACGGAAGCATTGAAGTGTCTATGATGCCTATAATCGAAACTATAAAAGCTCAGTTTACTTCTGTGTATTCTCTAGTATGACTCCTTTATCGTGTTAATGTCAGTAAAACTTCTAAGAGGACAGGAATTGGTACTTGGGAGGTCATCTTGCTTATGAGCACATAATGAAATGAAAGTTTGGGAGTGTTGTTTCTATATAGCCCAATGATTATTTAGGATATGCTGCTGTGCCAACTCTTTTGTTCTGTTATTTCTAAAGACTAATCATCTGTCATAGGGTTTCCTGAAATCTTCTTCCTCTTAAATTTGCAGCTTCATTTATAACTGGCGATAACTTGTGAATGAACCGTGCTAGAAGTAGCATCCTGAAGTCCTTCTCGCATTGAGTTTTTAGGGCCAACAGTTGTGCAATTTGATGTTGGTTTGGAAATTACATTTGATAGAATATTTATATAATAAATCATATCTTCATTGAACGGTTTAAGTTTTTAGATCAGTTGTTAATGATTTCACAAAAATCTCATTTGGTATCTGAGACAAATCTATAAATTTCACAAATGTGCGTCCATCACCCTTGCTCATAATCTGGTTTGTATGTGACAGGAGTGGTAAAGTATTGTCACACGTCATTTGGCAACGAGTCTTAAATACTCGTTATATTCTTATGGTTTTCATTCACTTATTAGCTTAAACTTGTCAAGAGATTTGAGACGATAATTCAACAATATTATGTCTTCATATGGATGAGGGTTTGATTCTGTAATTCATTTATAAACAACCATGTAATCTCTACTTCATCCCATACGTGTGCACATTGTATGAGACTCCGGTATGCAACATGAAGAGAATGAATCTCGAGACTAACTTCCTCAATATCGACCGCTAAGTTCAAAGAAAAGAACACCAATTGTTGGGTTTATATAAGAGAAATATCCTTAAGTTATTTCATAAAAAGATGTGTATATATGACATACTGTAAATAAACCAAATTATGACCGATTAAAGCCGAGCCAAGTTTGTCCGTCTAGTAGCTTTTATGCTAAAATCAAATTGGTGAAACCAATCGTAAGACGGCGCGTGCTGCACACCCATAGGACCCATTCTAAAGTGAGAATGTTTCAGCTGTTTTTCTTTGGGAAGATGTAGTGGAGCAGTTGAAAAATCAACTGGTTGTCTATTGACTATTCCGCATCGACTAGGCAAAACGCTAGAGGTCTTATTCAATGCTTGGGAAAGAAGCCACCTTCTTTCGTTCGTTGTTTCCTATGCCGTGATTGTCGGGTCCATCACATTGACTGGCCAATTCTCCTTTTGCTAGCGGCGCAGATTATACAAAGGGTCCTGTCAATGGTTGAAAACACAAAGCAGAGGACCGACCACCCACTTCAGCCCCACATCACATGCATATTATACAGTGAGTCCAACTCACAAACATGACATACAAAAGGTAATTAAAGCTTTTTCACCATTTATGTGCTTTCTTAATCCAATTCTTTTCCCTTCAAGCTAAGGTACAAGCATGACCTTCCCCTAACGAGGGATAAGGTCCTCCTAGGAAGATATCATGTCATACAGCTACGAAAAATATTCAACGACACGCAACAATACGTCATGTGCTAAGGTGGCACGTATGCACCTACCAAAAACTGACGCACCAATTTAAAGTCTGTCGAATCAAATGTAAACAAATTTTATCCTCTATTAGGGTCGGGCTGCAAAAGAAAGCAAATTAATCTTTGATACATGCTTTCAAAATTGAAATGGCCGCCAACTCTCTCATCTTCTCCTCTCTCACTCTATTATGTATAGAAACCTGTTGAGAAAATCCCCAGTGGGGGCAAAATTAACGAAAGTACAAAGTTTCTAATCCTAAAAGAGGGAGTGTGGGAAGACGACTCAATCAGGTGCCCCGCAGAGCTTCCCACTTTCAATGGAGATTTTTCCTCGACGAAGTTACGGAACATCAAACGGTAAAAACGTGGAGAAAACAATTTTCAAATTTTGAAGGCGTTCATCGAAGTTGCCATTGCGATTATTTTGCTTTCTTTTGGAACCTGACTTGACAAACATTAAAATTGTTCTTATCTAGAGTTACTACTGAATTTCAGAACTCGAGACTTGTTTAAATCTCATTTGGAAAACCCACAAGTGGATTTAGGGGGCTCGATTAGCTGGCCTTGATATGGTACAATCGTATTGACCCTCTGGGAAGAAACCTCATTTAAATCAAAGTCATTCCCTCTTTCTGGTTTTAACGTAAAGAGTCTAAATAAGAGATCCGTCCACTAAACATCATTGCACGAAAGATCAGAGATGGGTTTCGGGTAGAAATAGGCAAATGCAGCACATACCAGTGGAAAGGAGATCAACGAGGCACCAGAAGACAGTTGGAACGGCAAACGACTTAAGAAATTTTAAAGATGATGGATTATCTCAAACAGTCGCCGCGGAAATACATGATAGATTTAAATAAAAACTAGACCTATTGTAAAGAGCTAAGTCACTCACTCTACAACCCCAAAAACCCAATTCCCTTTTTATTACGAAATTGCCAAAAAGTTAAAAGGAGAGGGAGGGCAAAGGGGGTCAGACACGACGATTCCTAATGTATTTCAGCATGAAACCTGTATGCAGCTGTGTACACCAGTGAGCAAAACTTCCTGCGCAAAAGGGCAAAAGGGAAAAAGATCAACGAATTTCCAATCGTTTATAGAAATCAAGAGGGATGGTGAAGATCATTGGATATATCTAGAGATTGGATTATCAGCTAACAAAGAATTTATCCTCAGCATGCACGAGCATCATCCACCAAACATTTGGCATACAACGTGCGACAGCTCCCGGCAAACAAACATGAGGGATATGACATACGTTACAAAAAATTGGCCAGCCAAATACCTTCATCTAGAGCTCATCTTTGCCTGCGACTTTCTCTTCTTCGCCTGCAACTTTCTCCTCTGCAACTTTCTCCTCTGCTTTATCACGGTTCTTCTCAATGAAATCTATTATATCTTCCTTTGTCCTATCACCATCATACTGCACCACCTTCCCGCTTGCTGACCTAAAGTAAATGGTTGGGTACCCCTTGACATCGAAGGTGTCACTTGGGATATCATTTGCAGTTGCGTCCTGGAAAGGAAAGCATAATATTGGCACAGACATATGGTTGTGAACCCAAATAATATTATTGCGTAAGGGCAGCCAATAAAGAAGGCGAAAAATACTTCATAAACCGGTACATGTACCTCGCATGAAGCATATTTTACCCAAAGAATTTACCAGCTATGTTACGTTATCTCTTTGCCTTCTCCAAAGAGGGGGAAAAACACGGAAATATTTTAACAGTTCATATTACTAGCATTGCTCTTTGGAAAACAGCTGATTTTCATGTCACTTCAGTTTCTATAAATAGGTCTCTAAGTTCATCGTTTGCACCTTTCTATGATTCAATCAGGCATTTTGGCCCAAACCCAATCAGTATCAACCCCCACACCAAAAGTGATTTTATAGGTATAAATACCAACATTACTCAGGCAGTTTTAAAAAGGTTAGATGACTATTGCTGCAATTCGGGAAAATTATCAACCTACTTTGAGTGGGAATACTTACAAGCTTGGCAATAACGACACTAGCATCACTTTCGTAAGAAAGTGCAACTTCATCCAATATGGGAGCCAATTTTTTGCAATGTCCACACCAAGGAGCATAAAACTCCAGAAGAACTGCAGAAAAGTTTTCCAGCATGTCAGGTGGAAGTCTTCTAGCACTGAGTCGGGAATGCAATTAAACAGGACAGATCATATCATACTGAAAATAAACGCGATTACACAACTTTCTCCTTTATTGTCCCTTTTCCTCAACTACAAAGGTATAATCAGGTGTAAGAAGAAAGCATACCCTTCTGGCACCGACCACAGACAGGAAGGCAATTTTTTAACAGAGAAAAGTACATAGCAAAGAATTCAAGACGAAGATCCCCATCATTTCTACTGTATGGAAGTACTTATTCTAGGATTGATTAAAGCCTTTACAAGCAGAAGACATGCACGAAACAGCCAATAGATATCAAATGGATGAAAAGAATACATCAATGAATTAAAGATCCCAAAAAACAAGTATGCTTGCAGATGACACAAAACAACACAAAGCATAATGCCAAGTACCATTTTTGTCAGAGTTCAGCACCGTCTCCTGCAGGCTGTCAGCAACAACTACTTTCACAGGTTCGCTGTTATCTTGGGGTATGGGTTCAGACTTTTTGTACTGTGGGACCTTGCCTTCCTGCAATTAACATAACAACATTAGATCATAACTTACAACGTGCTTTGGAATATTTCAAAGGTGTTAAACTTCTAATTTACATGTGTGAGACTGTGAGTGTGTGGACGCCTCCCACGTGTTGTGAGTGACAGAAGCAGAAGAGATATATATAACCTTGTACTCCTTCACCCAAACAGCAATATCATCAGGTTGCAGGTTTGGTTTCAAAAATTTTTGCCCATCATTTGTCTGTACTACAATAAGTGGCACTTGGTCCTCCTTGAGTCCAAAATACTGCACGTAAACATTAAACAACAATTTTTTTATCTGCATAAGAATATGCACAGCATTAAATGAAGAACACAAAAAGAACAGAAAAACACCAACCTGGAAAGCACCTTGACTAGCTTCGAGATCTCCCAGCAAAAAGATTATGCCCTGTCCTTTATATTGCTCAGCAACAGCGCGGTATTTTGAGGTAAAAGATTCAGCTAGCTCAGTGCTAACATTCAAAAACAACATTGCCTATGCAATGCAAATGGAGTTGTCAGATATTATCCATGAAACCAAATAATGACAAATCTGAACAATTCAAGGGCGATTTACTGAGTGGAAAAGAAATTGTGCTTGAAATTTATTCACCATGCCCTCAATTAAAAAATTGAGAACCAAATAACAATCCGTGCAGAACAGTCTCACAAATAAAATTAAAGATAAACAGTTAAGAAAGCATATTGAGCTTCAAAAGTGAAAAGAAAAATCATTCAGGAGAAAAGGTTTGTAAATTATTTGACCATTAAAAACATCTTAAAGCCAACCAAGATAGTAAAAATCAATGCTCTCGTACAGGAAATGAACTATCTAAAATTATGTCAACAAAAAGATTTGACACATTGCACAACTGAAATACCCTATAGTACAAGCATATCCAAACAATATGTGCAAACCACATTTAATTCTTAGAGAATATAGCAACACTTACAAGGTCCACTTTACATCATACTATCACCTGAACCATCCGCCCAAGAATAGCACAAACAATTTTCACCAAGGAATCAATCAACGACATAGACATCCGCAAATCAAACAGCAGTACCATGTGTAAAAGTATAAAATAACAGCTTTCTGCTACCTACCTTAGCATTAACACTATTAAAGAACTTGATCACAAAAGGGTGGTTGCTTGGGTCATTATTAAAGAGAGTGACGAGAGGCACACTGGATTCTTCAACAAACTTCTCCAGAGCATCCACATGGAAATCCTGTGATATGTTTGTCCACTTATTAGTGCACCATGCATCCGTGAAGAGGAGGAAACGATACGTATATTCTAAAAAAGAAGTACCTGTAAATCAACAAAGAGTTCGTCAAATGGCTTAAAGAGCCTAACAACAGGTCCAGCAACCGATGACTCTCCCCGTGGAAGCAGTTTGGCATCCAAAGTGTGACCAAACTCATAGTCAGAGCGCAAGTTCTCAGCTAAAGCAGAGAAATTCTCATACTCTTCACCAGAAAACTTAGGAAATATCCCAACCTGTGAGTATAAGCCACAATAACATAAAATCAGGTATGGTAGGGAAGTCATCAAGATAGAAAACCCAAGGCGAGAGCACTTACAATCACTATCTTTTTATCTCCTATCAGAGTGGTGGCATCTTCAACAGATTTAATTTCGACGGAAGCAGGACCACTTTGTTTCTTCAAGTATGTGACAATGCCATCCGCCTCGCGGGGACCTTTGTACTCTTGAATAGTTTTCCCCCCTTTTCTCAAGATTTTAATTGTGGGAAAACCCTTGATGTCAAATTCGCTGGCAAGCTCCTTGTTCGCTTCTTCATTAGCATCAACTTTGGCAAGAGCAATGGGAGGGTCATGACTGCTCAGTACGGACGCAGCTTTCTCATACTGCGAATAGAACAAAAGGTGTCGTCACCAACTGAACATGTACAGCTATCTAAAGAATTATATTGTGTGTTAAACAGGATCCATGAAATCTAATTACCTCAGGTGCAAGCTTCTTACAATGACCACACCTGAAACAGGGATAAAAGCTACTCAGAATCCCAACAGTAGGTGATTATTAATGCGAAATATTCTGCCTGGAAAGATGGAAAAGAGAGACAAAGGGAACAAAACTAGATAGAGCAGAATGAAGGCAGGAAAATGCCATCCCTCTCAGCACTAATTTCAGCAGAAGAGAATCTCCATTTCCCATCCTCCATTCGTTCTCCCCTCCCATCCCAAAAAAATAGAGAATCAGGTCCATTCCTTATCATGCATGAATGGGCAGAGCAAAATGTTCCCATCAAGAACATTCCTTCACACCATCACCATCGTCAACAGTACATGATGCTCCAAAATTTTGAAACAGAGCTCAGGGGTCAACAGAAACCCAAAGTGAATTAATAAATCCAAATAGTAACTGCTATTAAGTGCAATTATGATTCCGCCAAACTTCCTCTCGTTAATTATGGGTTGAACATGAATTACCCCCAAAATAAAAAAATAAAAAAGGTCTGAACAATGCATTTACTCAATGCAAAACGCGTAACCGATTCAATTACGACCAGCCCTGACGTACTTAAAAGTATAAACAAATTTCTCGGCGATCACATACTTGCTGGGCGAATCCAAAACAGAAGTAGAAAGCGAAAAAAGGATTTACTTTGCTATTTTAGCTTCACACAACGAGCGAACCAGCGAATAAAGCGATGTCTATTTCGTGCATGCAAACAAAGGCAGAAAAACTTTTGCCTCCGGAAAGGCCGAAAACTTCACGAACAAGGAGAACTTCGAGCAATCGCTGCGCCGATACTCGCTTCCACCCAGAAAAGAGAGAAAAGAAAAGGAAAAAAAGAAAACTTTATCCGTACAATAGTGCATAAAGAGTAAGCTACCGGAAAAAAGAAGAAGAAGACTAAACCAGCAAAAACCTCTAGATCCGATGCAGATCGATCGCATCGACGCGAAGGGAGGGATAGGGGCGGAGAGAGAATTTTACCAAGGGGCGTAGAACTCGACGACGATGAAGTCGTGCTTGCCGACGGTGTCGGAGAAATTGGAGTGATCCAGGGTCAACACGAACTCCTTGGCCGGCTCGGCCTCCTCCTCGGCGGAGATCGCCGCGGCGGAGAGGAAGAGGAGAGAGAGGATCAGCCAATTCGCAACCCTAGACGCCATTGCCACGCGGCCCTCCGAAATCTCCAAAGCCGAGAAGGAGATGGACTTCGTCTTCGAGTCACAGAGGGGAAGAGAGAGAGAGAGTTAGAGAAGGTAGTGTGCGCAGCTTTTATAGTGGCGTCGGGGGGGTTTTCTGGGTTTACGGAGAGGACGAGACAAAGCAAGGTGCTCGCACGTGACTCGCCCCCGTGTCTCGGCCTGATATTTTTTTTTGAGATCCCTGCGAGTGGGAAATCTCCAGCACTCGCCCTCCCATTGGGCATGTGCCACGTGGAATTCTGTGGTTGGTCTCCTCCTGTCACCGCTCTTAATGTGCATTTACAGGGCTGTAAAAGGAAGGTGAATCCGAGGGTTTGGGTAATGTAATTAAGAGCTGGGGAAATCACGCGGTGAGGCCGTTCCCAGCGTCAGCAAGGCCTTGGGGCCAACCACGTCGCGCCACGTCGGTGAAGACCGCACACGTGGCGAGTTTCGATCCCGTTGCGTTGCGTTCGTCGACGATGAACGTTGCAGGGTTGATTGGTACCGTAGTCTAATTTTTGACTTTTCGAGGGGTCAGGACAATCGTACTGGATTTTTATTTGAGACCACGACCTTAATGATTTATGAAAATGTATCCTCGATATTTTCAGATAATTTATAAATTAAATTAAATATGTGTAAAAAATCATGGATATTAAACAATTTCATATAATTTAATAACTAAATTGAATGCATACCAAAAAGTTCAAAAATTACATTAAATAATTTAAAATTTTTAAAAAGGCATCACATCAAAAAAATTATATGAGTTTAGGGACTATATTACACATCTAATCAAAATTTAAGGTTCATGGATCTTGTGTAATTTTTTCATATTATTTCATAGAGATTAAATTAAGTTAAGAAACTTAAAAGATGACATTTATAGTTAATATGGTGCTGTGAAGATTAAAATGGAGATGCTTGTTTTAAGCATTCTAATTTAGTTAGCTGAAAGTTCATAGGTCTTGCCTACGAAAAGACTGTTCAACAATATGCTGAAAAGAATTTCATATGCCCTTCTAGTGCTTAATCCAATAGACAACTCTTATAAAATCTCTAGCAGCTTTTTTGCTAAGGTGTGTCTCCGAGTGACGTTCTCTTAAACCTCTGCAGATCCCTAGAGGATGTTCAAGATCGACATTCCAGACAATACATTGTATCCGGATGTTGACTCATTTGTAATCATTCTGAAACCTATTATAAGATGGTAATGATAAAATAGTGGTCCCGATTCTTGACATGGCTACTCGAAGGAAACGTCATCCTTAATCAAAATCCGTTCACATTAAGGTTTACTTAATTGACGTCTTAAGACCGAAAAAAATTAATATAAGCATGCATAGGAATGTTTCCTCACACTATCGGTTAGATTTGTCAAAATGAGTTATATATTCGTTTCTTAACTCATATTTGATGTGATAAGTCATTATAGATTAGCTTTGTTCAATAAATGGGTATAGAATAGCAAAATCCAAATATACGTAAGTGTTAAATGAGTTCACAAATTATATAAATCCATGATTCTCTTTTTACTCTCTATAAAAAAAGATAAGACTTCTTAAACTATTTCAAGTTCGAAAAGTTTTGGTAGGCCTATAAGATAAACTCGACTTCACCCTTACTAAAAAGATCAAAGACGAATTCCTTTTTTTTTTCATTATTTTTAATTTTTATTAATCTTGTAAGCTTCGTCTATTGCTTATTGAAGTATATCTTTCGTTGGTTGTATTTGGCATCGTTATCTTTATGTAATATTTTAATCTTAGTTTTCGTTATGGCAATCCATGTCAACATAAAATAATTTTCTTTAAAATCTTACATTCTGTATTTGTTGCTGTAATTTTAAAAGTTCATTGTTAAGTACTAATTTTCTCTCATTTTTCATTGTGAATCAATACAAAAATTGAAAATTCTATGCAATGTTGAAAGCCGATTCTTTAGCATCTTATAATCGAGAATAGTGATTTTCTTCAAATAACATATACATATGAAAAATTTAAAGTGAGTTAACTAGGTGAATACCGGATTTGCATATGTTGGATCAAATTGAAAGTTCTATAATAAATGCGTCGGTCAAATATGAGTTGAATACCAATCCAGTTGAATTTGGATTGCTAAATTTTGTATTGTATATAGACAAGTCAAAACATATTAAATAAGTTATTTGGGTTGGCCTATTTCCAACATAACCTAAACATGATTCAACTCACCCATTTGATGGACCTATCACAATTTTTCATGTCTCTCATATGATCTATAGCCTATCACAACCTTTAACCCCGCGAACAACATTCCATATCACAAGGAACTTGCATCAATTCCTCGTTCCGTAAGGTGACTGGGTCTCGTGAACTTGCCGATTTTTCAAGCCCGATTATCACGGAAGAACGGTCCACATGATCTGTCTGGCGATCACTCGTGGTTGAACATCTGTCACCGCGAGTCCTCGACTATTCAACAGCCCACGACAACGTCCATCGCGGCGGCCTCCGTTACCATTTTGATAATAGAAGTGGTGAGTACCAAGTCTGCATAGTTGCCGAGAAAAGAAGTCGAGCTCAAGACGAAATCTGCCGCTTGTCTAACAATATGTCTCGAGCGTTCGGTCCCATAAAAGAAAACAATTTCGCAAAAATGCGATGCCAGTGTCGGACACAGAAACATTGATTGTGGACAAGACGGGAAAGAAAATCGCAGTAAGCTAACTCGAATGAGATGAAAATCTTGTGGGAGATTTCTCAGATTCTTAGTACGACGCTACGCGAACGCCTGAAGTTGGGCTATTGTCAACCGAAGAATGTTAGTAGTCCAATGAGACTATCCCAGAAGCAAGACATATCCCACTTTCTAGAGAATGACCGGTTTTGTTGCCGGCACTTAAGTCGTACACGATGCTTGTAGTCTATTATTCATGCTGTAGCACGATGCTTGGTGTCCCTAGTGCAGAATGGGGGAAATGGAATCCTAGGAATCGAGTTGCAATGAATAGGACTTGAAACTCAATTGTCTCTGTAAAAAGAATTACAGCAAGGCAAAATGTAAGAATGGGTTCCTTGAGCGACGATAGCATGAGCCGCATGATACGTGACTAGATAAACAGGCCATAGAAAGCAGGATTAAGAAGGATACATGTTGCAACTTGCTGAAGTGACTTAGATTGGTCTTTTTATCCATCAGTTAAAACTTTTTCACTCCAAGAATTAAGCTTGATCGCGAGGAATATATTAAACATTTTCAGAAGAAATTGAGCTAGTTCCAGGCCACTTGATGATTATTGGATAGTCCAGCTCATTCATTACCTTGAGGGGATCCGCCATAAGCAATTTAGTGGTGAATTCCATTTGTTAAGCATTCCAAAGATTAATAACTGTTGGAAAGCTCAGTAACTCGGCTGATGAAAAACTGCCTCGAATAATGGATTGGAAATCAAAATCACTCAAATGCAATTGGATTGCATACAAAAATTTCCGTACTCACAGGCTCAAACACTAGTTCAATTTACCACTAGAGATGACAAGAAAGCCAAAGCAGCGATGACAATGATTATGTTCAGAAAGTAGTTGGATTGCAGGGGCTTATCTGGGCTTCCACCAATCGCTTCATACTCAGCTCGGATCTTCTGCTTCATAGTATCAGACAGCTCTCTCTGCAATTCAAATACGCAACACGCGTTGAATTTTATTCCTCCTTTCGCTAAGACTCCCCAAGTTTTAACAAGTGGTTTCACATGATTGAAAATATCTTCCATCTTTTATTTATAAAAGACACGGCACAGAAAAGTCGACAGTGTTTTCTAATCCTGCAGCAAACCATGAGAAACAAGGAACAT
Organism: Angophora floribunda; assembly: GCA_014182895.1. Classification (NCBI taxonomy): domain Eukaryota; kingdom Viridiplantae; phylum Streptophyta; class Magnoliopsida; order Myrtales; family Myrtaceae; genus Angophora; species Angophora floribunda. Next base: position 33,852,213 of record CM024710.1, on the reverse strand, counting down.
GAACAATTTGCAAAGAAATAATGTCTCCATTAGAGATCGCATAATGAAAAGGAGCTCTCTGAAACAATGGAAGATCAAGACGTAAGTTATTTCTTAGTATAACCTTTCCAGATGAGTAGGTGGCAGCCACAAACTTCTCTGGTGCAGCTTTAGGAATACCATCTATCACAATACCCTGAAAAATTACTTGACATAAGTTCAGTTATCACAATAACTCTAACCCATCTTCTGTATAAGTTATATTGCAAACTTTTAAATCTAGATGAAAGAAAAACTTGTGAATTAGTAGAAACACTTGTTATTTACACACAAATTTTCCAAAACAAGCCAAACAGCAAAGCCAATAAGGTGGACTTGATGCTCATGCGATGCAATATTTAGCAATAAAACTACAATTAATGCATCTCCATATGGGAGGCCCCATCAATCCTGCAAATATCACTTGATCCAGAGGCCAATGCCATCACAACAGATGATCGACTAGCCAAGATGAACACCATGGAAAAATTTCAAATTTTCAGACAGTTCTTGTAGAACTTTGTCCGTTAGCTCCAAGAGAACTTAAAATTAAGAAGAAAAAATCTGGCATTGGAAGTGATATGAACATGGTCCAGCGTCACTATAATGAGCAAAGTAATGACCAAAAGAGAGCACTGACAAACCTCTGGAGGATCAAATTTGGCACCAAGGTTGCTGAGTTTTGCATGAGCTTCTGCATAATCCTTGAAGAATGCTTCCTGATCTTCAGCATATTTCTCAGCATACACCTGCCATTCCCCAACGTTCTTTAGAAAGATAAGTCAAAATTGGAGGCTTCTTATTTTATTTTGGAGCTTTCAGCCCAACTCTGTTTACCTTGAATGAAGGATCTTCAAATAGAACACCATCAGTTGGCAATACCAGCAGGTCTTCGTCCTTCCGTTCTTTTATGTCCTGCATGAAACAATAAAGTTAGCATAACACTTGATTTTGAATCACCATCTTCCCATGGAAAAAGTACGTATGGATTCAACTCACAAACCTTGAAATATGAGTTATCAAACTTCAACCATTGCATGGTCCATGACTGTCCACCTGGTGCTCCTGGTCCTTCTTTCTGTGACACGATGGAGGAAATTACGATTCATTAATGCCTTGTATACTATTCTTAATAATTTCAACAAAACTGTACCATTGAAAATAGATTCACATAAGTTCAATTCAAGCAGCCATTAATTTGTCCACTAAGGACAACCTTTCTCCAAGCTTCAATGTCCACAAAAATTTCAACTGTAGGTAAGAACGGCACATGTAAGAAACTAGTATAGCCAAGAAAGAATGCCTGAGGATATTTGGACACTAACACAAGATCAAGTTAGAACAGATTATAGCTGAGGGTGTGGCTTAAAGTTGGAATAAGATGAAGAACTTTTCTAAAGTAGTTCGGACACAAAGGCAACGGCCTACAGATGATTAAGTAAGAAGATGTGATTACAATGGACACATGTAATAGAGGTAATGAAGACCTAAAAGATGTGGATGGATACTTTCTAGAAAGATGCGGAGTTCTTGAATTTTAGGGAGGATTTGATACTACACAGAGTGCAATGATGTAAACGCACTCTGTAAGCAGACCTACTAACCCATAACATCCTTGGTTGTTGTAGTTCTAGAAGAAGCGCAAATATCGGTTGATATGGACCTCCACTATAGAAATTAATAGTCAACAAAAGAGACTCTGAGGTGAAAATCCCATGGCAACAAATATGGCCTTTGAGATTCATTATAGTGGTTGTGAGCCACACTGTAAATGGCTACTTTTTCTAGGCATCATATTGACCATCAAGCCAAAATATTGTAATTCACATCATGTGTCGACTGTGTGAGACAATGGACAGATTACAAGCACATAAAAGAATTTACAACAATGTCTTTGGCAAAATCAATCTATTTCTGATGGTTGATCACTGATAGAACGCCATCTTACTGCACAGCTCCTTAAGTGCTAGGAGCTCAATGAATTATTGTTTCTAAAATCCAAACATAACATTCCTGTAGTTTTTCACATGTAATGGAGAAGACTATGACCATCAGAGTCCTGTTCTTGTTATTCATTTAAAGATGATCAAGAGTTCATAACTCTAATTGTATACGTAAGAGGATTTTCGATTCACCTATAATAACCATGGAAGATTACATTCTGACCACTATGTCTGCCGTTACAGAATTCTTAATTGCAAGTTTAGTTTGTTTAAAATTAGCACAGAGCATTTCATTAATGAATAGAAAGTAATTAGGTACCGTGTACTTCGTTTCAGGCTTGCCCCATCCACTACGTTCTGGTCTTGACCTTCCAAGAGTGTGTGCCCCAGATAAAGCAACTATTTCCTGTGTAACAGAGGATTCATAGTCTCAAGCATATGAGATACACACAAATAGCACACAACATCCCATTAGGTAACAATTACAAAAACCTTGTCATTTAGTCCCATCCTGTAGAAAACTTCCCGGAGATGATCAGCTGGTGAAGGGGGGCCAGCATCTGGAAGAAAGAACTGTTCAGTAAAAAAAGAACTGGATCGTTCCAAGAGGAACCAACAAAAAATTTTCTAGCAGAAGTAGAAAGTACACTAATAAGTTAGACAATTGATCCCAGAAAGAGAATAAGAAATCAATCGCTGGAGACAGAATAAAAAAGTAGTGAAAACTTCAGACAAGAGATAGAAAATGACTTCTGACCATTGAAGGGACAAGATATTCAAGCTCATTCATGCGTAATAAAGCGCATCTAAATGCATATTTTATTTCCAAACGATGCTTTGTTTCAAAAGCTTACAATGCAGACAAATGTGATCCATTCAGAAACAAAACACAGACCTAGGATGAATACATCTCTTGTTGCTTGAATTTTTTTAGCAATCTAGAACTTCATGTGTTGCCCAAATCAGCGTAATACATTTCTTTAAAATTACCACCCTCAACCTTAAATACAAATCTCACCCAAAGAAAAAGCATTTGCATGATAGGGAACCCACTTAGATTTATCATAGAAAAAGCAGTCGAATAATCAGCAGATAGCAACAGCTTGTGCAAGATGGTTACAGTTCTTCATAGAGCCAAATTAGTGATCCCCTAGGACAACAAAGCTGAGTCAATGTCCACTTTTAACGAACAACAATGTTTCACTCACTAGGAAGCCTCCCTTCTTCAGGGCACTCCTCAGGTTTCGAGACATCAACTCTTCCATACTTCATGGGAATCTTGGGACCACCAGCTTCCTGAAGAATAAAATAAAAGGAAAAATATTTTCACAAAGAACGAGTGAATCTCAGGTTTTTCAAGAAATCTCAGGTTAAGCAACTAAGAGTGTAAAAACTGACCTCAATAGCAGTAGCGCCAGCCAGCTGAAACAAGTCTGCATATGTCACACTGGGATATTTTTCTTTGATTGGCTCAAGAAGTTTTAATGCATCTACAAGACCTGTAAAAGCTAGTTTTAAGGAAAGTTCGAGAAACAAGTAACACCACCCCTAGTATCATTGCTAAATCATTACCAGCATTAGCTGCATGCTTAAGCTCAATCTCAAACCGAAGACTCCCATTGGCTCCACCTCTTTTAGGCCATTCTTCGATGTTCTTATTATAAGTACCGGAATCATGCCATCCCAACCGCACCTGTGAATTATCCATCTGTAATTAACAGCAAATCCTATTTCCTTTTCCTATAAAACACGTATAACACAGAGGCTATCAGACCTAGTAAATTGCATAGACCATATATGTGAGAGCAAGATGACTAACATGGTAATTAGCCACTTCAGCAATTCCAGTTCTCTATTGTCAGCTAGCTAAATGGGTGGGGACAATATTAAATAGTTTCGAAATCTCAGGAGCTTCTATTAGCATCTCAGAGATGGATGAATGCTAACACACGCAGTTCATCAATGCCATTTTGCTCAACTATGGGTTCATTCCTAAAAAATACGTTTTCTTCAAGAGATTGATGAATTTGTGCAGTAGACTGAACGCATTACAATAGCAAGAGCAACTCCGTTCACACAGCATCATCTCGTGACACAATCAAAGCATATATCTTCTGAAAACACGGAAAAAGCAGAATAGGCTAATTCAAGTGAATGACGCGAGCAGCAACCAAAATACAAAACTAATCCCTTCTGCTTCAAAAGATTTGCGCAAAGTAAAAAAAGCAATAAGAAGAAACGTTTACCAGAATAGGATGACAGAACTTAGTCTTGAGAAGCTCCTCAATCTCTTCCCTGGCACCCTTCAGCTGCTCCAGATCAGAGGCGGCACATTTAGGAGACGCCACTCCGCTGTACAGCGCGGCCGACAAGTGCCCGGACGGCCTCCTCTGTATTTCATCAACAGTTTAGTAGAAAGCCACTACGGAACAGCACGAAATACGGAATCGAAACGGCAACAAGGGAACAGGACCAGAAGGTATATAAACCAAAACGCAGCTAATCAGAGCAAAGCTGCGACGCGCGATCGCCACGCGCGAATGCTCCGTTTCATGTCCTCCTAGACTGACAGAGGAACTCCAGGGCCTAAACTCGAGCTGGTCGAGGAAGAGGCGAGACGCGAGATTGGAAGAAGGAAAGGGAAGGAGGGCGAGCGTACCTGGTTGAGGAAGAGGCGAGAAGCGAGCGGGGACGATCCGCGGAGGCATCGGAGAGAGGAGGGAGAAGCAGGGGAGGGGGCGGCGGGGCGGAGGAGAGGGAGAGGCGGGCTCGGGAGGCGGAGGGGAGGAGGCGGGCGGAGGCGGAGGCGGCGCCGGTGAGGGAAGCCATGGTCGCCGTTGCTGTCGATGCGGATGGTGGTGATGAGAAGGACTGCGGCTGGAGCGCGAGGAAATCCATTTTTGTTCGTCTTTTCTTTTTTCGTGGGCCGTTGGAGGATCACGCGCGCCTTTATTCGCTGCCTTTCCTTTTGGAGTGGCTGGCGGCTCGTGCTTCAGCTTCGGCCCAAGTGTTGGACCGCGACTGGGTCACTTGGAGTTGGAGACTCTCGTTATTTATGTGCAAATTTGTTTATTTCTTTCTTTATTTTATTTTTTTACAATTTTGTCCTTATCCTATCTCCAAAAGACACATTCGAGGCATCTAATCTTCAACTCCTAATTACTATTCCACGCCTTCATTGGCACCCATCCAGCGGATCGATTGGATTAAAAAATGGTCCGACCCAATTTTATAAATTATGATAAAATATTCATTTAGTAATATATACCCGACTCAATCTATATACGACTCCGACTCGTATTATTGAACACTTTCATATTTAACGTAATTTAAGAAAATTTATACTCAAATTGAGGTGAAAGCACGGAACGAAGTGAATGAGGATAAGAGAGAGTAAATAGAGAATTATAGAGATGGATTGGATCTAAATATATTGTGAGGCTATTTAAGATCTATATTATTTTTGAGATCTAGCCATTTTAAACCCATTTAGTAAATTTATCTAATCCATATAACAATTCAATCTATCAAATATAGATTAAAAAATTGGCCATTGACCCATTATGATAGGTCGACTTGTAATATGGTGTCATGATGTAAATTGTCATGCAAAATTTGACGTATGACATTAAATGTCACTATCTAAATGTGAAGATATGATGGAAAGTTGCATCTCCTTAATCCAAAGAATGAAAACAAGCTGGCTGGGAGCACCCTATAAAATTTATAAAAACATCCAATTCCATGTTTGTATTACTCGCACCGTGTGAATGACAAGTTTGAGTGCTTATGGCACGAATTTTATTTTACGATCGATACCCATAAGTTGATGCCATAATTTTTTTTGAATATATAAAGTTTTTTTTTGGGGGTCTTTTGAGGCATTTGGGACTTCTCCATGATGTTTAAAAATAAATTTTCAACTAAAAGCCATTTGGCATCTTTCTTTTCTTTTCATGCTAAATAATGTTTACAAATAAATTTTCAAATAAAAGCTCATAAAAATGGCATCTTTCTATTTCAGCTTTTCATGCTAAATATTATTTTAGCTTTGAAGATGGTGACTGAATAAGTTTAAAATCTTTAAAAAAAAAAAACGTAGTATAAAAGTGGGAAATTTGTTCAAGCCAGGCGCCTCCACACTGTTTCTGATAGTCAAAGAAGCCAAATGGAACACCAGACCCCGATGACGTAAGCACGTTCGCATGCCTTCAGTTCGAAACATTTAGAGATTGGTGGACCCCATTTAATTTTTTTTTCATTTAATTAACTTCTAGCAAAATCCTCTTAGATTGGACGTGTCGCATCTCGTAGACAAATTTAGTTATCGTTCCAATAGAAAAACGGGTCACTCATATCAAAATTAGAAAATTTGGAAGATATCATTTTTCGTGACTCGATGTTGAGTAATTAGCTAAAAAATAAATGTTTTTTCATTCGATCAATTTCCTTGGCTTAATGAAATTAGTTTTAGCAAATTTAAGACCGGGGGTAATTAACACGATATCAAGGTAAAATTTCATTTTATACTAAGTAAAACTTCATAAGTAAAGCTTTAAAAAGTTAGGAGAGTGTTGTGGAAGACTCGCACTTGGCACAATAAATGTGGAACTTGACACGAGTCAAAAGATCGGCAATGAGTTGGAAAGTGAAGGCATTTCCTAGTCTCTACAGTGCACGATGAAAGTCAAAAGTTAGCCTTCAAGCGGTAAAGTCAATCACGGACTTGAGGCCCTCATCCCTTTTCATCATTTGATTCCTTAGTGCAACTTTTGTCCAGGTGAATTCCCATTCAACGGAATTTTCATTGGTAGGAACGGTAGTCTTTTTATTTCAAAATCAATTATGATCAGATTTTTCTATTTTTATTTCCCAAACAAACTCTTGAGTGAAAATACGCTTTTAATAACGATAGAAAATTTTTGTTTCAGATATAGAGTTTCATTTGATAATGATACAAAATTTCTTCTCCCGAGTGACAGCGAGAGACAGTTGATGAGTGGGCAACAAGGGGGTGCCCAACTAGTAAATAAGCAATGAGAAGAGTTTTTATTTCTTATTTTTTTTAAAGAAGAAAAGTAAAAAAAATTTAGTTATAATTTATGTTCAAACCTATTTTTTGAGTAAAAATTTGTTTTAGAGATAGAAAAATGAAATGGGTTACCAAATAGATTTATGCTCCAAATTTATTTCTGAAAATAAAAAATAGAAAAATATGATGGTTATCATATACGCCCTTATTTTCTTTTTGCTGACCAAATTTGCATCAAATAATTAATGTATTCTAGAGCAAATATTAATTGGTTCATGATTTATTGGCTTAAATTTTTTATGGTAGATGATTCACATGGTAATGGGCCTAAAGTGACTTTTCTCTTAGTAATCTCCCTTAGCTGAAGTGTCCGGTTTGCGCTTGGCTTTCCAACAAGCGATGCCACTGCACGTGATTGATTGGTGGGGCTTAAAGGATTATGAACCGTAGCTTCCAAGTTGGCGATAATGGTTGTCGCATTTTGGTGTACAACAACAAACTAGAGAATCGAGTTAAGATGAATGGGTACGTAAGGATGCCTGAATTTGGGGGAGCAGCTCTAAAACAAGAGACTTACATAGTAGGAGGAATTTATTAAAACATGCACGCGAGGAATGGTGCTAATTGAATCCCACATTAGAGAATTGTCGTGATTAAGAGTGGTTTATTGTCTTATGATCCATTGTCCGAAAATCTTGAGGGCATGTTATTCCAACTAGGTATGTGAATGAGCTCGACCTATTGGATTCCTTCTTAGCGATCTCCTTTGGAGTGAGGTGTCGGGCTTTCCTTGTGCGTTCCCAACGCCCCAAACTCGGGAATTGCGAATTTTTTTTTAGCTCGAGTTTTTGCATCCAATGGAAATTAACGATAATGATGAAAGTGTGAATGCGAGACATCCAGGCAAATTCCATGGTACATTATTCAACAAGAGGGGAAAGTGTGAATGCAAAACATCCGGACAGATTCCATGGTAACATTATTCAACAGGAAGGGTGGAATGTTTGTCATTTTCCATCTCCGTTGCAAACTTGTCATCCAAGTTAACACCGCATTTGGTAAGTTTATCCACTCGGACAAGTTTTGTGGATGCTTATTTTTCAGAGTGCCTGTCTCAAAGAGAGAATACTTTGGGAATGGTTAATTTTATTTTTTTTTTTAAAAGGCTAAACTTTTATTTAAAAACAAAAGAGAATGGTAATGTCTCGCTAATGGGCCTTGCCATCTATCGTCGAAGGGCCAATGAAGGTAAGTGATAGTGAGAATGAGAGTGACTGGCCTTCGCTCTCGCTAGCCCCGAACGAGACCTTGCTGACCTTAGGTGAGGGTCGATGTCAGCCAAATTCACATCAAGCCTTTCTTGGAGCTAGCAATGTTTCCTCACCGAAGAGGCCCTGCCATTCAATTTTTCCTTTCTCTAGTTTTGATTTTTTTAAAATAAAATTTTAGCTTCTCTTTAGTTTTAAAATCTAATTTAAATTAGATTTGGAGAGGAGAATAATAAAAAATGACTTGTTAGTACTTTAAAAATTCTAATACACTTATCTCTTTATATTATTTATAGTTGTTTCGACACTTATCAATACAAATTGAAATTTACCAACACAGAAAGAAATCTATATTTTCAAGTTCGGAACAAAGAATTTTTCAATCTTAAAATGTGTCGTTGGTGATTAATTTCACACATTTAACAATGTGTGTGCACAAGATACCTTCTTTGATTTATGAAACAATTTAAATCAAGTCTATCTCGACCATTGATTATGTCGGTCTTATGACAAGTTCCACATAATCAATGGTAGAGATGATATCGATATGCCTTATAAATTATGCTATAACTTTTCTCTTCGTGTTAAAAAATAATGAAGAAAAAGGAAAGAGAGAAGATCAGCAAGAGGGAAGGATACACATGCATGAATTTTGACATGAAACAAGATCCAAACAATCACTAAAAATGCCTTCTTTCTCTCTCTAACCAAGCAAGCAACTTAGGCTCTACAAGATCTACTGCAATGCCTGCCGTGACTTCTAATGTAAAGCCTATACACCGCTACTGAATCAAGTCCCCTAACTCCTACAACAAAACAAGCAGCGAGCTCTCCTTCAATCCGACCCTTCCAAGACGCCGACGATCTCGGCTCGCTGGTCGGCAGTCAGGTCCGTCGGGAACTTCACCAGGAAGACGACCTTCAGGTCGCCCCTCCGGCCTTGCTCCTTCGACACGGGCATGCCTTGCCCCGCGATGACCTTCTCGTATCCCGGGTATACGACCTCGTCCACGGCGAGGTCCAGGCTCTCGCCGCCCAGCAGAGGGACCGAGATGTTGCACCCGGTGAGGGCCTTCACCAGCGGGATCTCGACCGCCAGCTCCAGGTCGTCGCCGTCTCTCCTGAACAGGGCGTGCTTCTTCTCGGCGACGATGAAGGTTATGTCGGCCGGCTGGACGCCGGGCCGCTCGTTGCCCATGCCTTGGAATGTTATCTTGGTCCCCTTTTTCCATCCCGACTTCACTTTTATTGTGAGCAGTTCTTCTTCTTGAATTATTTGCCTGCAAATCATAAAACTTACACCTTGCTGTCTTTAAGGTAATACTAAATCTTGCTGAACGAGCCATCCAGAACGTACCCAGTATTCGTCAGGACGTCTCTCGTCACCTTGATCTTCTTCATGCAACCGTAGCACAGCTCCTCGAGGGTGCACTGCAATGTCCTCTCGATCGCCGGAGGTTTCAGCATCCCGGTCGAATTGGAGAACATGATCGGCGTGGAGCTCCTCGAGAGCGAGCTCATCCGGCTGGAGCTCCTCGAGAGCGAGCTCGGGACGAAGGTCATGGAGTCGGTGCTCCTCCGGTTCGCGCTCCCGAAAGGAGAGGAGTGCGTTGGCGTCAGCGGCTGGCTCCTCCGGGTCGCGCTTCTCGAGAGAGGGGACGGCATGGAGGCGAAGAAGTTGTCTCTCCGGTGGTGCCCGAAGCATCCTCCCCTCGGACTCCTCGGCCCGTCATCGTCGTCGATGCCGTTCCGGTGGCTATATCTGTAGCTGCCGATTCCATGCATGTTATCTTCTTCTTCTTGATGGACGGGGTCGAGTTCCTGGGATTGATAATCGCTCCATGTTGTCTTTCCGATCATTACAAAAATCATTCATTCGACAACCATCATGGTTCATATTCAACGACCAAGTCATCAAAATCCCATTTTTCGATTTAGTTTGATGTCGGTGCAATCAACATTGAAGAATCCTTTCTATCCCATGCATCGATCTCTGGCCTAACTACCACATAGCTCGTGCATTGTGCGATAAAAAAAGGAGAACGAACCGCGCACCTTGTCGTGCTGTCTAAGGGATTCAGAGGTCGGATTCGCTTCGACGTCGTGCGGTGATGATGAATCCGGGGCGGCTTCGATGGCCTCGGGCTTGTGTCCAGCTCCGATCCAGCGAGGGGACGAACGCCTAGAGGGACTCCATTTCGCTCGGAGTGATCGGTAGGCTTTGGAGATGTCCGGAATGCAGCCGACTTTCGGTTCGCGGACGGCGTCCGAATGATCAACCATGAGAGAGAGGGAGAGGGAGAGGGAGAGAGGGAGATTATGCAGAAGGATTGCGAGGTCGAGCATGGATGAGCCGATATAGGAGGCCTTTGTTTAGCAAAATCCGTTGGGGAAAGATGAGAGAAGGTTGTTCTCCTTGGTATTTTAATATCGGCTATTTGCCAAAAAAAAAAAAATTTGAAGTATGAAAAATTGAATATTTAAATTTTCTTTTTCCACCCCAAAATCAACCAATTATTTTCATCTAAAACAAGGGTTGACGCTCGGACCAGAGAAATTTAATACAAAGATTCATTTGTCTAGTGATAAATTACATAGACATTAACCACTACGATTGTACATTTGTCTAATGATGAATTACTTAGACATCAACCGCTATGATTTACCCCAATGGCCACTCTTTTCACATGGGAATGGAAAGATGAGGATTCAAATCCCCATCTCTTCAGGGAGTTGGGATAGGACGATTTAGTTTTAAATGTGAGTTTTGATTCTCACGCTTTGCAAGGAGGAGGCACAAAAGTTTGAGAATGAGAGTTAGAATAGAAGTATAGTAAGATCAACAAAAAAATTACATGGCCATCAAATATGATGACTTGAGGTATTATGCATATGATTCTTGACAAAATAGAGCATAAATCTTGTTGGAAGCCATGTGATATAAAGGTTTCCATTGACATGAGATCTGATTGATCTGATTGAGGTCTTGAGAGAATTATTCAATTGATTCTAAATTTATTATACGGATGTTAATTTAGGTCTAAACTTTTTAATTTGTCCAATTTAATTGCTTTTGTGTGAAATTTCAGTATAATTCTTTTGATTAGTGTATTTAGGGAGATAATTTGTATCGTGTAGTATTGACTAGAGAGTCCCTTTACATCTACCATATATGACTGTGAGTTTTTATTTTTTATCATCGAGTAGCGAGAGAGCAAAAGTCAATTTGCAAGGCAGAAGCTGCGATTTGCTATTGTGAGCTTGTTATGCGCTAATTGAATCAGGGCTTATTACCCAAAAAAGAAGAAGCTAACTTTAGGTCCATTATCAATTTTATCTAATTTTTTTTATCTTATAAAAAATCTCAAACTCTATGCTTTGGATGGGTCAAGGGTTTCAAGTTTTGTCTAGATTCCATATACCTAGAACCTACCCACTTGTTGGAACAAGTTCTTTAATTTTCAAAACAAAGAATCTATATTGTCATAGGTTTTAGGGTTAGTTCCAAGTTAAGGTTTTAGGGTTGGTTCAAAGTCATACCTAGATTTCACATACTCTTAGTTGAGCACTTATAGTGAATCACTTCTAATAATTGTCATTTGCTATAATCCCCTCATCACAACTCATATTTATATACACAAATATTATAAAATATTAATAAAGTAAAAGTCTTAATCATGTATATCGCCAAAAATGAAAGTTCAGATTAGTGATTTCAAGTTACATACTCATTATTGGATACGCATGAAATGCAAAGATACAAAAATTTGTTCTAAGTTCTAAGTTTCTAGTTTCACTTAAAAGCTAAAATTTACCTTTTAGAACAAGTTCAATTGGAACCTATTCTGCATATCATAGGACTTAGAACCGAACTATAGATTCAGGTACTACCATGAAATCATGTTTACCCCAACTTGTGGTTCTTTTATTTATTTTTATTTTTTTTAGCTTGAGCTCTTTTTTAACAAATTTTTAGCATTTTTAAATTTTTAACCTAATTTAAGTAAGATTTAGGGAAGAAACTAATAAAAAAAAAACCTACTATGAAGGAAAGGGAAAATAATAGAAAATGCCACATTAGCATTTCTCGATAACCAAATAAATAAAGTTAAAAAAAAGAAGAAGATTTAATTGCATCAATTTGATAAATTTCAGGATTTGATTGCATTTTTTAAAAGTTTGTAGAATTTCTCATGTACTTATCTCTAAAATAGGCTAAGGGAGAAAAGTGACAATTAATGCATTCGCACTCAAGAAGACCAGTAAAAATAATAATTCATGCTAGGTTCTTGACTCAATTGGCGTTTAAAGGTAATTTAATCAATTAATTAAAAATAGAATGTGTTTTTAGGCGCCCCCAAAAAAAATAAAAGAAAAGAAAATGGGGGAGGTATAGAAATAATCCCCGACAAAAAAGAAAAGAAAAAAGGACAGAGAAACCCCAGGGAAATTCCATTGGCGCCATTTCGACTCCAGACAATCGATCCGAGAAATACCTTCCCTCCCTCCTCCTCAGTCCCCCCGTTTCCACTCGACTCACTCGACTCACTCGACTCGGCCGATACGAACCTCAAGGATGACGACGGAGGCGGCCTCCCTCATGGACATCGACGGCGACGAGGACTACGCCAACAACGACGACCACGGCCGCCCTCTGAAGTCGGACAAGGGCAAAGGCGCCGCCGTCTCCGGCGCCTCTCCTGATGGCAAGGCCACGCCGTGGGTCGAGAAGTACCGGCCTCAGTCGCTTGCCGATGTCGCCGCTCATCGCGACATTGTGGATACCAGTGCGTCTCTCTATTTTCTCTCGCATTCCTCCTGCTTTCGACTGGGGTTTATTTCCGGTTTCGCGCTGATTTTCCCCTTTGTTTCTGGAAACAACGCTGGAGAAAGAGAGGGGGAAAAAGTGAGCCTTAGGCCTGCGTAGGTTTCGTCGATTAGGTCCTATTCGAGGGGTTTCGTCGATTCGGTTGTTCGTTGAATTGGTTCAGTCATATCCTGTTCGGTGTTAGGGTTTAGGGAATTTCGATTCGAGCTCTTTGATATGATGCGCCCTATGTGATTTGAAGTCTTTTCATTCTTTAGTTTTGAGCTTTAGCTTGTTCTTATGTGGGCATTGGGTGTTTTGGACAGTTGATAGGCTGACTAACGAGAACAGGTTGCCGCATCTGTTGCTGTATGGCCCTCCTGGCACGGGCAAAACGTCGACCATTCTGGCAGTAGCTCGCAAGCTTTATGGAGCGCAGTATCACAATATGATCTTGGAGTTGAATGCATCTGATGATAGAGGCATCGATGTTGTGCGGCAGCAGATTCAAGACTTTGCTAGCACTCAGAGCTTCTCATTTGGGTAATTATGAATTTGCATTTGCTGCTACAAACCGTGCTCTTTGAGATAACTGGTGTAATTATTGACTTTTTGACCCTTTGGAGCTATGGTCAGCACCTTCTCCCTGCATAGAAATTTACTCGCCTGAGATTTTGAATGTGTTTTCAGTTTTATCTATTCCTGGAGTCACGAAATGATCTTTTGTTTGCAGTACATTTAATATTTCACTGCACTTAGAATTTTTATAGACTTGTGTGTGTTCCTACACTCTGCTTTACCATGCTATCATAACTTCAAGATGGTATCTTTGAAGTACCATTACTGGAAAGAAACAGTGGCACATCAACACAATATTCCCAAACTGCTCAAGAGTGGAACTTTGGATCTTGAGGACTTGTATGGATGGGTTGATGCTATCTGTGTAGCATCTCAGTTCAAGTTGTGAAACTTTGCACAATTATAAACCAGTTGTTTTTGTTAAGGAAGTATTGCTTGTGTAAATTATGGTGTGCCCTGCTTAATTTCTTTCTAGTCATGCTTAGAATAAGTAGGTCTTAAGCAGCTATATTGCGCTGTTCTTTGTTGAATTAGTACTGGCAATCAAATGATTGGTACTGGCAAACAAATGAAGTGCCGAGAGATGCCTATGAGAAAAATGAGTAAAGAATGCGATTCGTGTGTCAAAGCTGGAAGGATGAAGCAGATCTCTAACTTGGGAGTGCTGCATTACTTTACCAGCTTTCTAATATGAACTCAACGAGGCAAAATTCAAACCTAAGACAAGCCCCAAGGTCTGCAGCTACGCAAGTATGCATTGCAAATGAAATGCTATGGTTCCATTGAGTGGACTGGGAAACAGTTAAGGTGGTACAAAGAAAAACTTGCATGAACAGAAGATGGAAAGTACTTGCTCGAAATGTTTTACCTCTTTCCGTAGATAGATGAGTGCCATCGGGAGAAAAGATAACCTGGCGTTGACGTGAGGCCCTGAAAAAACAGTAGTTAGAAATTTCTGCTGGAATGTAGAATTACCAACCTCATTTCTGAGATTTTGGAGACTGTTGGTGTGGATATAGGGTATGTGACAGTTCAGGGTTATTGAGTTCACATCTGACTTTACCAAAGTTGCAGAAAAGCTCTGTTTAAGTGAGATCGGTGAGGCTGGGGGTGAGCTGATCTCAGAAATTAGTTTCTATTACTTGCTGCCGGGATCTTGGAGTGTATGTTATTAACATTAAAGCCCAAGACTGTGACTGTGAATACCTTCTATAAGAGTATTTGTTGTTTGGCTTTTTTTTTTTTAATTTAATTTTTTAAAGAGCACTTCCAAATGTTCTTCATCACCATAGATGGCTTAGCACTCCCATGTATTGCATCAGCACTCTTCATTTTAGTTTGTGGAGCACCCTTTATCTTCTGTACTCTTTGCACTACTGGATGACCCGGTTGCTTTGAAGCTCCTGACTTTCTAGACAGACATCTTAGATGAAATCTACTGATTACAGATGCTCTGCTTGAGCATTTATCCTGACATTGCTTCAGGCATTTTGTTCTAGAGAATTTCTGCCTATATGATGGTCATCTGAAACTTTATGCATATGTTGGTTAATCTTGCAGTGCTAAGTTGTCTGTGAAGTTGGTACTACTAGATGAGGCTGATGCCATGACAAAAGATGCACAATTTGCACTGCGTAGAGGTCTGAACATTATGAGCCCATTTCTGCTTCCAACACAATTGAATGTGCTATTTTTATTGTTAACTCGACTCCTTTTATTCCCATCTGTGTAGTGATCGAGAAATACACGAAGCATACTAGGTTCGCTCTTATCTGCAATCATGTCAACAAGATTATTCCAGCTTTGCAATCTAGATGTACCAGATTCAGATTCGCTCCTCTTGATCGCATCCACGTTGCAGATCGACTTAAACATGTCATAGCAGCTGAAGGGTAACTTTGGCTGTGCTCAATTTACCCTTTTCTCATCTTTTGTGTCTTCTATGAGACTGTGTAGTAAACATAACATTTTCAGCTAAAACTTTTTCGATTGAATTTTGAAAGCAGATTATTAATGCCATGGCTAAGCTTAAAGTTGTTCACCCTTTTCTCTTATCTTATGTGTTCCCTGGAAAGATTTCCTGATACGAGTGTTTTACTGGATGTATTCATTAGAATTTTTTCAAACAACCAAATTATTCTCTTTGTTCACTTATGAAGAAAGTCTGCAGGGGAAAAATGCCAAACTGATCCTTACTTTCACTAAATAAGTCACGATGCATCTAGGGGATTCTATAGGATGGTATATTAATAAGAAAAATCTGATCAATGTGTTTGGGTTTAGGTTGATTACTTCCAAAGCTAGGGTTTTTGATCTATAATAATCTACTTGTGTCAGTCTGGCAATAGTCATGTTCCTGAATGTAACGTATGTTGAGTGGTATCTGATAATTATTCTTTCGATAGGCTTGATGTAACTGAGAGTGGCTTGGAGGCACTTGTGCGGCTCAGCAACGGTGACATGAGAAAGGCTTTGAACATTCTGCAGGTTACTATCTAGACTTGTCCATGACTTGTGGAATTGCATGTTCAGACACATTTTTTTGAAAATTTAGAAGCTTACTGTCCAGAAAATACCCAGTGAAATCACGCATCTGATGCTAGACGCTCACGATTGCTTGTTGTTACATTCGCTTGTTGCATCCGTTTTTCAATGCATGCAATTTTTTCTCAAGGCCCTTGTCTGTTCAGATGCCTACACACAGAAGCACTTTGTTAATTGCTTCTGCTTACGTCTCAGTGTGCATGTTATGTTTTTCATGGTCTGCTGTCTGAAATCTTTAAATTATTCATCAGCTACATTATCGGGAGATGGTTTTATGGGGGACACTCTTTGTTTCGAACTCTGCTTTGGATCCATGTTTATGTGGTGGGACATGTCCTGCTGTTGTACTGCGAGTTCCAAGTATGAGGGAGCATAATATATTACTCATGTTGACATGGGTGAATGCAAGAACACAAGCTGCACTTTTGTTCAATTCCTTCAACCTCTTTTGCTTAACTTAAAAACCATATGTAACTCTGAACAATAAACTGCACCTTGTGTCAAAATGTATGCTTTATGTTATACCAGTTTATGGCTATGCTGTTCCTCTCGTAACCTTCTTTTACAATGCTCTGGCAATATAGAGCTGATTCCTTTGTGGTGATGAGCGGTGATTGCTGTTGTTTCTTTAGCTGACCTTTAATTGTTGCCATCCTTTAAATTTAGCATGTTAACAATGCTAAATGGGGGAAGATGATGTTAACTGCTGAAGTTTTGTTCTGGTCCCATGTTTCTGTGTCATTTGATGTAAAAAGAAATTTTTGGATCCTTATCTTCTCTGCAGTCCACACATATGGCTTCTCAAGAAATAACTGACGAAGCTGTCTACCTCTGTACCGGAAATCCACTTCCCAAAGACATCGAGCAAATATCTCATTGGCTTCTAAATGAAACGTTTGCTACAAGTTTGAAACGTAGGTTATTGCCACCTCTGTTTATCATGTAACTGTTGTAGTGGGAATATTTGTTTGATGTCATGTTTGCTTATTTTGCTTTTGGTATCTTTGTATAGGAATATCTGATATTAAGACAAGGAAAGGTTTGGCCTTGTTGGACATCATTAGGGAAGTGACAATGTAAGTTCCGCGTGGCTTTTAAGGGATATTTTCTCTTCTCTGCCAATGAATCATGACATCCAGAGGCTTCTTTCTTGTAGGTTCGTATTTAAAATCAAGATGCCATCAGATGTTCGTGTCCAGTTGATCAATGATTTAGCAGACATTGAGTATGGTCCCCCTCTTAGTTCATTTTGTGCATTTTATGATTTATCGT
The DNA here is from genome assembly GCA_014182895.1 of Angophora floribunda. Taxonomy (NCBI): domain Eukaryota; kingdom Viridiplantae; phylum Streptophyta; class Magnoliopsida; order Myrtales; family Myrtaceae; genus Angophora; species Angophora floribunda. Next base: position 33,834,750 of record CM024710.1, on the reverse strand, counting down.
TTGGTTGCTACAGGGGTAAAAAAATAGAGTTGGACTTCCAGGATGAGTTACAATGATTAGTGTGTAAAACCATTAAGATTCTTACGGACCATATCTTATACAGTGTATATAAATCTCAAATTTACATAGATAAGCATCTATGCCTGTATGAAGAATCTGGGAAAGAGAAGTTAAGAATGATACCATAAAAGCCAATTCATTTACATGACTTATCATAGATTTCTGCATTTGAAGGACAAAGGGTTCTTAAAAGTTAAATAGGGTACTGCCTGTTCTTTATTCAATCAACTAGTTCAAAATGTTCTCGGCTTGAACTAAATTGATCTACATTTTGGCAAGCACTTCTGTTGCTAATTTAATTGTTATTTCAGAAATTCTGGTACATTCTACCATGCCAAAGCCCAAGAGTGTCATGCTTTAGTTGATAGAATGTTTTTGTTCTTTATCTTTTCCAATCCTGATAAGCATTATAGGTAGCAGCTGTCAGCTATCGCTATCTTTTCCCTGCCGATGGCATCTCATCTATGTCACGGTGCATTTTGGTTGGTTTGATCTGCTATTGGCTGTGGCCTTGAGTTAACGTAGCATCCCTAGACAGGAATCACTGAAGGAATCATGACTGTGTTCAGGGTTTCCAGATTTCCTTCTTTCCATTAGCCAGATGCTTTGCGGTACTGAAAATTATAAATTAAAAGCATGGAAACTCTGGGAAAGAATAACGTTGACTGTCCCTGCGGGGAGATGAAAGCTCATGCTTTGATGTTCTTCAAATTGCTGGTAAATGTGATTTTGGTTTGACGTTGCTGTTTATCTTATATCTTCAAATTTGGCTATTGTTATGCTGCAGGTACAGGTTGAGCTTCGGATGCAACGACAAATTGCAGCTCGGATCGCTCATCGCCTCATTCACTCATGCCCGTGCTGCGCTGGTCGCTGCCGTGAAGTAGATATGCTGTAGCTACAACCTGTTCCTAACCTTGACCCTAAATATTTATGAGTTCTAATTTCTGTAGCATGCAATGAAGTTGGATCTGTATATTGTTGGTGGTGTTTTTGTTCAGCGTAGTAGTAGCTCTCTACCGTAACGCACAAGGGTCGTTGCGAATTGATACTGCAAATGTCACAAGCAAGTGCATGATGCAGGCAGTGTCCATCATCTCCGGCATCAATCTTGGGTCTAGCACACGCTGCTCTGTCACTTTGTTTTTCTTTACAAGAAATTGGAGTTGCTAACGTCGCGCTAGATAAAGAGTAAAATGCATTTGAAATAGATAAATTCATTATCGGGTCATTCGATACAATTCCATCGCCTTAAATCCTCTCTAACGGCCTTGGATGTTGTGCACAGAAGAAGAAACGACACTACACTTATAAGACTAATGATTTTTTGTATACACACACGAAACATGCGTATAGACAGATGATGTACACAAAGCTAAGCGGACTAAATCCTGCTGCTACATGACATCCAAGGCCCAAACATCGCCGTCCGATCGAACTAATCAATCTCCCGGACGCCGCGCCCGCACCAGCGCACTCACGGACTCACATGGTCTCGTGCTACCGTCGCGTGCTCCACCGAATTCGGCTCGGTACGCTCCTGGTCAAGAGATCTCTCAAAATGGCTTCTGCGGGTACATGAACATGGCCTGCAGCGGCGAAATCTGATCGGCGCCGGCGCCGGCGCCGGGGCCGGTGGAGTACCCGTAGCCAGCCCCGGTCCCACCCCCGCCGAAGTCAAGCATGTTCTCCCAGCCGGTCATCCACCGGGGCTCGCTCTGGACCTCGCACGCGAGCTCCGGCGTCACCACGTGCTCGGAGCAGCTCGAGTCCGTGTGCAGCCTCGGCACCGAGTCCGACGTGTCGAAGTGCACCAAGTCGCCCAGCACCCCCGGGGGTGGCGGTGGCGGGGGAGGCAGCACCGGCATCGTCGGGCAATTCGTGAGGACCGGCGGCTTCTGTTCCTCGTACTCCGTGAAGCTGTCGGACGCCGAGGGTCCCAGAGACTGCGGCGCCACCTGCAGGGGCGGCTGCGGCTGCTTCTTCTCGATCGTGCCCTTCTTGTTGTATATGCGGCACAGCACCCAGTCATCGAGCTGCAAAGAAAATCAAACAGAAGACCACTGGGTCAAATTACCCAAAAACCCCCCAAGTCTAACATTATCCGCGCCAACAGTCAAAAGAAAAAACAATTCATCTTTCGCTTTCCGGACATCGCCGTCGTCACCCGTGACGTCGCTAGAGATAGAGAGAGAGAGAGAGATAAGATAGGAACAATTTTTTCCCCCAGCTTCTCTTTGCCTTAATCGAAAAGGAATCCACACGCGGGCACGCGAAAACCTCGTGCCCAAAAAAAAAAAAAATTCACCACCGCGAAAAAAAGATTTACCCGTCGCGCGCTGCCGACGCACGTGCGCTTTTTCAACGCCTGGTTGGCGTCGAACCGTAACGATTCGCGATAGACACGAGGGCGGCGGCGGCTTATCTGTGCGTCGGGCGGTCCAGATGTGACAGGACCCCGATCGCGATGACGTCACGCATGACGCCAACGCAATTTCCCCCAACGTTTATTTTAATTCCTAAGATCGGCGGGCGGGCCGGGGCCCGTGATTCGCGAGAATCCGAACGGGATTTCGCGGTGAATGTACGTTTCTACCCTCGGATACGCGACCGAATAACGATGACCCAACAGGAGAGAAGGAAAAAAGAGAGAGAGGGAAAAGACGTTAATACCCTCAAGCTGTTCTTCTTGCGGGCGGATCTGTCGACGTCGGCGAGGCGGTACTCGTGCATGATCCAGTTGGTCTTGTCCCCCCGGGGGGCCTTCCCGGCGTAGAACACCAACGCCTTCTTGATCCCCACCGGCTTCGGGGTCCCGATCGGCTTGTCCGCCCCCGTCGCCTTCCAGTACCCGCTCCCCGCCGCCCTGTTCGGCCTCGACCCGTTCGGGTACTTCCGGTCCCTCGGCGAGAAGAAGTACCACTCCTTCTCCCCGTACGGCGCCAGCCCTGCACTCCAAAACCCACCGCGACAGAACCCATTAGAAACATCGTTCGCCAAAAGAAGAACGAGAAAATCGTAAATTTAAGCGATTTCCGTCGATCGTACGTACCGGGGAGTTCCCAGGGGTCGTGTTTGTAGAGGTCGAGCTCGGCGATGATGGGGACCGCGATCGGCTGCGAGGTGCAGCGGCGGACCAGGTAGTGCATCACCAGCTCCTCGTCCGTCGGGTGGAACCGGAACCCCGGCGGCAGCTGCATATCCACCGTCATCTCACCGCCTCTCCTCTCTCTCTCTCTCTCTCTCTCACTAGCGTCTGAAGTTTCTGGTTCTTCTGCTCTAATCTCTGTCGGAGCGTTGAAACTTAGGACGGAAGGGAAGGGCGAGGATATATAGGGGGAGAGGGTGGTGGGTCTGGGACACGTGGCGGCAGGAGAGGGAGAGGATTCTAGAAAACACGTGGGCGGTACACGTGGAGGGCTGGAAAGTGGGGTGCGTGCGTGTCCGTCGCCCACATGGTGGACTCGATTTTGTCATTGCTTACGATATTTGTTTTGGACTCTTGTGGGCTTTTTTTTTTTTTAAGTTTAGTTTAGTTTAGTGTGTGCCTACTCAGCGCCTATACTCTGCCTAATTACAAAAAAAGAAAGAAAGAAAAAACAAATTACAATGTATTTTGTGATATTTTATTTAATTTAATTGTCTCCCGACGAAAAAAATATATAAGTTTTATTAATGAGGGAGGGTGCTCTTGGCTTACTATGAATAATTTTCTTTTTTGCTTTATGAAATGGGTAATTGATCCTTCCCCTTATGAATGCGTTTAGGAATTGTGCCTAAGACATCATTCGAATAATCCAACAAATATTGCCTAACTTGTCATCGACTAGATCATGTCCCTTTTTCCTTTATTTTATTTTATTTTATTATTTCATATCAAATAACCAAAGCTGGCATTAATTGGTGATAAATCATGACTAACTCAAGTTAGCATCAACAAACACATGATTAATGCCATGAAAAATCTAAACTATGCATAATGCGACAAAAATTTCTGTAACTTTCCCTAAAAATATTAAAATTACCCATTATGATACAAGGACTCCAATTTTTAAGTTTGAATATTTTCGCGACATAAAAAAAAGTTGTGAATAGTGGGTAAATTTAGGTTTTTGGTGACATAAAAAGTTTAGTATATTTGTATTATAGGTGATATAATTTAAGGATTTTCTACTATATTTGCCCATAAAAAAGGCTATATTTTATTAATTATGTATATTGTTTGCCTGCATCTAAAACTGGGGGAGCTTGCGGACGTAGACAAAATAATGGTGGACCAGGGGGCAAGTCAGCAGGCATGCTTTCCACGTGGTCGTGTTGATTTGTCAGCATCCCACTATAATACCGACAAAAAGGGTGGTCCTGGTCCTGGTCCTCATTAACAACCCCATTTCGTCACGGCGAACCATTTGCTGCCACGTGTGCATGAAAAAAAAAATGAAATTGAATATGGGTTCGGGGATTTTGCGGAAATCGCAAATGGAAAAATCGTTCCGGAAAATGCGAATATTCTCTTTAGGCGAGTATGATTATTGTAAGTATGATTATTGGGGTGTTATTAGTTTTTAAGCAAGTGGTGGCTAATTGGATTTTCATATTCCGAAGAAGTGAGATTGCAAGGGAGGAAAAGGGGAGATCGTGAGATTGAATCTTTGTACGGGTCTTCCTTGTTTTCGGCTAATCAACCTTTTTGTCAAGGACGTGCGGTCAAAGTAGCACGTTTTTTTTTTTTTTTTCACCCTTTTTGTCAAACTTTCGATGTTATGTGGTTGACTTGGAGAAAGGGTGAATCGAGTCTTTTAAGCAACGTTTGTTTAATGGGGATCGGAGGTGATGAAGAGGGAATGCGGTATTTTGCCTATTTTCTAAATAATTGAACGATTTAATCAACGGTATTTGCATGTACACATTCGCTTGAAATCTTAAACATACATGTCGGAACAAGTACTTTAATTTTTGAAATTTGAATTTTATACTCTACATACCTTCGAACCTAGAATTGGACTGATTCTCACTGATTCAATTCTCCACTTATCCTTTATGGATTGATTGAGAATTCATCGATTACTTAAAGTGCATCTTGAATCAAAATTTATGTCTCCTCTAGTCTTTCTCTTCATTTCTATTTTGAATGAGATATCTCCAAGAAAGTTCAACTCCTACTTGGCAATTGGGTATATGCGGAAAAAAATAAAAAAGATGGAGAAATCATCAGTGTAACCAAAATCATTTAGGCCTCCATGGCCGTAATTATTTCCCAAAGTATTGGCTTCCTCTTCATAATAAAGATAAATAACTAATATTTAATAATTAATTTTGATGAACAAGAGAAATGTGTAATGAAAGCCCTAAACTTTGTTATGAAAGAGCAAGGGAGTCCTAAACATTGCAAAACGTGCAATCAAGTTCTTAAATTTGCAAAAAGTACAATTAAATCATAAAATTTATCGAATTTGTGTAATCGAGTCTTTTATTTAACTTCATCTGACTTAGCTAGTAGAAAATACTTAGTGAATTTTTTAAATATTTTTTTTTATCTTATACGTGGCTAAAACACAAAACATAATGCTAAAATAATGTTGTTTTAGCCACTTCATCGCCACGTATGATAAAGAAAATAATAAGAAAAGCCATGTCAATGTTTTCTGTTAGCCAAGTTGGGTTTTGGGATTCTATTATGCTTTTTGCAAATTGCAGGATTCAATTATACTTTCGTGACAAATTTTTTAGAACTATTATTACACATATCCCGATAAACAATAGTTGTTGTGTAAGTTTTTAACACATATAGTGGATATAGATGACACTTTTCCTGAACTAAAATTGGCAATGATATTTTAAATTGAGAAAATATCACAAAAACTTCAAATTATGCTCCCCAATGATATAAATACTCAAATTTTTTTTTTGTATTGTTCAAAATCTTAAACCCGCCTATTGTGACACAAATACCTTTGAATTTTTTTATCCTGAAAAAGCCTGAACTTATGATTTATATATATAATTATTGGATTATTAATTTTAAGCATGTACAAATCAAATTTTGATATCACGAAGAATTGAGATTGACTGGAGAAAAGGGGGATCGTGAAATTCGTTCTTAATGGGTCTTCCTTGTTTTCAGCTAAATGACCTCCTAGTCAACGACAGTAGCAGGTTTTCACCTTTTGTCGTGCTTTCAATGTTATAGTTGACTGGGAGAAAGGGTAATTGAGTCTTTTACAGGCAACGTTTGTTTCATCATATTAAAATGAGGATTTTCGAAATGTAGATTAAAGTTGGTGAAGAGGAAATTCATATTTTGCCTATTTTCTAAATGCTTGAACGATTTAATCGACCGTGTGTGTATGTACCATATGCGTTTGAGCACTAAATGAAAAAAATGCCTATAAGATAGTATTTTTAACAGTAGACTTGATTAGTGAATGCCTGAATATGATATTTTGAATATTATATGCGTTTGAGCACCATATTAAAAAATTGCCTATAAGATTGTATCTTTAACGGCAGATTTGATTAGTGGAGGTTTGAATATGATCTTTTGAAGAGGTCTTTCGGTCACCAAGGAAGATCATGTCGCCCAAGTAATCATATAGTACAAATGTCACGCATTTCATCATATTCGATCTAATCATATGATCAACCCAACATTTTATACTTCGTGATTAGTTGGATGAATGGGTATCGTGATTGGCCTAAAATTTTTGCTCAATATGTTTATTTGTGTTCCGACCGTTTTTCTTTCCCATGTGTTGACTTCTCTGATGATGGTAAAAGTTACTTGAAAAATTATTTAATTCTCTATTAAAAGATTATTATCCCGATAACAAAGGCTGAAAATGGGTTTATTTGCAAAAAAAAAAAAAGAAAAAGAAAATTGTTTCTTAAATAGCTTATATTTAAAAGGCTTAGATCTTTATGGCATCCAAAATTGGCAAACTTCCTTTGAGACCTCTCCATTTCCAAAATCTTATCAGCAGTTTATTAAACTCATTTTGAACTGATAATCCGCATCATATTCATACTATGCTAAGCTAGTAATATTTTTTCATCAAACATCACTACCGAATGGAAATTACCTACCTATCTTTTTATTTACATTTATATGATGAACAAAGCCAAGTTACTCTAATCACATAATTCTCAAGTTTGGTGTACAGATGATCAACTTAAACCTCTTCTCAAAATTAAAGGAAAATAATATATAAGCCAAAGTTTGATATATGTTAGCAAACACGTAACAAATCTCATACTTTCATGCACACATTACCTCACATTTGAAATATATATTTGTTCCCATGCTGGAAAAAAAAACTTATCAATCCAATTAAACTAATTCAGATAAATCGATGTAATCCCTAATTTTCCAATGGGAACTATTTATTTTTATAATTCAATTTGGTTAAACTTATTTTGACTTCAAGGAATTGGCAATATATTTATTCCAAATTAAAATTCTCTCTCTTGTAGATTATATGTCTCCCATATAATTTAGCCTTTTGACTCCGCCGCTTAGCTGATGGATTGATTCATTGAACCTGCCCGATAAAGAGGAATGTTAAGCGCAATTAAAGGAAAGTTTGTCCTGATATAATTCATCAAATTATTATGGACGATGCGATTATGTGAGATTTCTATTGCTCTCATCATGACATTTTACGTTCTAATACAAAAGAAGGGACGATGTAACTATTTACTTGAAAAACGATTTTGCATAGACAAAATAGAAAAGAAAAACGGTCAGGCGATCTTATTTTTCAAGGAAAAATTGTAAATAATGGGTGCCCATCAAAATTCTAATCCTTTCCAGATTATATGAGAAGGTACCCCCAAGAAATTCCAGTACCTACTCGGCAATTGAGCACATGCCAAAAATTTAAAGAAAAAGATAGAGAAAACATCAGTGAAAGCGAAATCAACTGGTCGGTCATCCACAGCTGTAATTATTTCCCAAAATGTTGACGTCTCCTTCTTTTTTATTAAAATAATTATATAATATTGAATAAGTAAAATTTGATGAACGATGACTTTCCGCATAAGTTTGTAACGCATATATACTGGATATAGATCAGGATTTTCCTCTACTAAAATCGGCTATTATATTTTAATATACATAAATATACACACACACATATATATTTGTCAACTGATCCTATCTAATTCGGGGAGTTCAACCATCCCTTTTGAAAAGTCTCCCATAAATAGCGGAATCTCGAATTCTTCGCGAATAAGCTTTCGGACTTTTGTCCTTAGCTCAAGCTAAAGCATCCTATTCTAGAATGATGTGGACTTGTGCCTTATCAACTGTTAAAAAATCTTAATAGCTCCATTCCAAAAAATTCGAACCAGCCGTCATTAATCATAGTCCACATATTTTTCGCATGTAAATGTATTTTTTATGGGCCTTTTCCCCCTCTCCTTTTGCCTTTTTTTGATGAAAAAAATGATGTAAATCATCCCTAAACGTGATTTTGAAATTTTGGTAATGTTTAATTTAGTTTATAAATTATATGAAAACATTTAATATTGCCCTTGAACTTGAATTAATGAAGTACGATATTGAATTTTTTTATATATTTCAGAAATGAAAAATTTAGAGACTGTATTGAATAAATTATAATTTTAGGAATTGTGTTGCACGTTGGATTAAAGTTCATCAATAAATTATATTTTTTTATTTTTTTTAATAGTTCAATGGAATTATTCCTTTTGATCCTAAGTCAAGAAAAGACGGATTTTCCACCAAGGGAGGTGGGCGGGCGCACGTGGTGACAAAGATTAGGGCAAACTTTCGGAAACTTCCAGGGTATTTCCCTCGTTCCTATCCCCAGGACAAAGGCGCGAAAGGTCGTCCCATGTCGACCATTATTGTCGCTGGTAATTGAAATGTGAAACGAGGCACGAAGAAGAAGAAAGAGGAAGAAAGAAGAAGAAGAAGAAAGTAATAATTGCGTCGACCCAAATTATCAATTTCCACCACGAAAGTCTCGAACGTCGTTGGCATGAGAAGTGGTTGAATCGGACCAATCCCCACCAACCCACTTCCCCAGACGGCGACGGCGGTGGTGGCGGCGGTCCTTTCTTGATCCTAGGATGAGAACTCAGACTGAGTATGAAATCGACCCGAAAGCTTGACCTTGGACAAATCCAAACGTGTGAATTTCCGGATTCAATTCTAAACCTTTCACTCGTATCAATTTAAATGGAAAAAAAATCTTTTCGATCAATCTTTTATCTACAGCGGGTTCAACATGTCATGATGTCAACCGCTTTGACCGAGAATGATATTCCCAACAGCAGATAAAGATGAGACTCAGGCTTTTATCGTCCTTTTCTTCTTCATGGGTTCCCATTACTTTTGTTGTGAGATTGGTCTTACGAGCACATGGTTCACGAAATCCACAGATCAAAGCATATGCCACATCAAGATCCGTTCCCAAAACAGTAGGACCAAGCAGGCGGCGCCGGACCATGGAAATCTCCCAATTCTAAACTTACCCCACTTTGAAATTCTCGATTAGCACAGGCAAATAAGCTTCCGAGAAGGATTAGCCGGCGGTTTCCGACGTGCATTTTTCGCGTGCCGGGGTCGAATTTCGGACGTAGATTCGTCGTCGATCTAGGTCGGGGAGAAAAAGAGAAAATTACCAAATATCGTGGACAAGCAGATGATTCTCTGCCACGAAATATTGGACTGCTTTCGAGCAAGTCACTTTTCCGCATGGACCACCGTCGGCACAATTCATTTAAAAAATGAGAAAAACACTAGTAGATTCCACGAGCGTGAAAGTGAAATTAGGAAACATTGAACCGAGACAGACGACAGTGAACGGTGCGAGATGGTCCCGCGTGATGAGAACATGGCGAAAAGAACAACCAAACCTAGAGATCACGGCATTGATTCGGCGCACTCCGGCGCCGCAATTTGGGTCGAAGCCGACCGCGAATTTTGTTTAATGCCGGCGAGAGCGACAGCCATCTTTTTCTGTTCTTGCGGTGGTGATGCTGCTGCCCTCCGATCTTCTTTGATGAGTAATTAGGTCTTAAACCCTCAAAACTTGTTGTGGCTTTATCCAGTGGTGCTTTGCCTTTTATTTATTTATTTAAGTCTTATGCGACTGTTGATTTTATGAGGAAACATTGTCGACAAAAACCACAATCATGTCGTTTTTGCAGGAAAGAAGAAGATCGCAAGGGGCAAGTGCCGGCCCATCCTCCCCCCTCGCCGGCCGGCGACGGTCAATGGACCTCGCCTGACCACCTGCGATCGGCCAGTTCCTCATAAGCAAGCGGAGGCTATCAGCAGCAGCACCCCTTGCAACCCCCACCCTTGATTGATTTTTTTTTTTTTTTTCAATTTTCTTTATTTTTTAATTTTTCTTTGTTGTGTTAAAACTACGTTGTCTGAACAAGAATTGAAAAAGTAATTAAGAGAGCCATGTATGATGATGATGATGATGATGTTGATAAGCCATGCACCTCTATTAGAAAGTGAAGGAATTGACGGGAGGATTTGAGTGCACGATGTTAACAAGTTTTAAAATTTAAATGCAGGGCATGAAAATTTTAAGACTACAAAATGCATGAGGTCGGTAAGTTTTTTTTTTTTCTGGCTGTGCAATTCCGACGGTGGTGGAAGCAAATTGAGTTGGTGAGCAAAGAGTATAGAAGTTGATAGCTCAAGGGACAAATAAACTTGGTAAAAAGTACGAGATTATTTTTAAACTATCAAATCCGGTTAGTAATTTCATTAAAAAGTTGGCAAGGTTTTGTAACCTATCAAACCCAGTTAGTAATTTAATAAAAATTTGGTCAGTTTTGAATAAGTAACCAAGAAAAAAAAACAAGTAACCAAGAAATAAAGTGACTTATGTCATTTATTTTATATATATATTCTTTTAGAAACCTACCGGAAAATTTTTCTTTTATTCAAAGGAATAGTAGAATGTCTTTGATTACAACCAGATCCTTGGGTACATATACAGGCCATGTCACCCTAGGCAATGCTTGTGCTCGTGCAAAACTTTTTACATTTAACCGCTCATTCATAATGAAAAATGCCTGGTCACCGGAGCTTTAATTAATGAACAAGAAGTAAGCTACATGCGTTTGAAGTGATATGCAATTTCCGTCAATAATTTTGACGATCGATTTAGTTGTTAAAAACTTATTCGAAACCTTATCTTCCCTTTCCTAGCTAAAGTTATTCGAGACGTGGAGGAGAATGAAGGGCGATATGGTATACTGCAAATGTAGTTGCCCTTTATCGGTGTCACCCGAATATGCATAATGCACGAGCACTAATGTAAAAGTTTCTTTAGAGTGATCCAGATCGGCAAACCTAATTCGCGTGCTAAAAGCATAGCGTTCCTTGGCTTAAAAGCGAGAAAGAGAGAGAAAAAAAGGAGTTCCATAGTCTCGTGTGAGTGGCAAAGAAAGACAAGGGTGTCTACCTGCATCGCCTGTAAAATGATTTGCCTCAGCATTCAGCACATACTTTCTGCGCGTCCAATCGTGTCACTATGTTCTATGCATCGGCAGATACGTAATCCCAACCAAAAGGAGAAACAACGAAGCCTTAAACTAGGTGTTGTTGTTGTTGAACTAGTTCGCCCAAGCTGCAGTTTTAATTCCCATTCAGGCTCCGTTCGTTTTACGGAAAATGTTACTTTTTTGGAAAATATTTTCCAAGAAGTTATTTTCTAAGAAAACGTAATTATTTTCCGATATTCGGATAAAACTTGATTTTGACGTGGAAAATATTTTCCCATTCGTTTGGGAAAATATTTTCCTTTATAAACTTTTTTCGATAATTTTTTTTTATTTTATTTTTTAAAATCGTTATTTATTATTTTTTAAAATAGATTATTAAATTATTATTTTCTTTATTTTGTGTTCTCTCCTTTCTTGATTTGATCGCCGACCATGCCTCAAGCTTACCTTGCTAGCAAGACTTGAGGCTCGCCTACCTCTAGCAAGCTTGCATGATCAACTCACTAGCAAGGTGAGCTCAAGGCAATGAGGCTCGAGCCTCACAAATCAGCATCACTAGTTATGCAGCTTCAATTCGGAAGATAGTTGAACTATCAGGAGGAAGAAGAAGCACAACGCCATGCAAAAGCTGAGTGAGGGAGATCGACCAATTAGGGCAAGCGATTGACTTTATTCTACTTTAAAAAGGAGGGATTTGATTATTTTTTGCAAAGAAAGAGAGCAAAGACGAGAGTGTTGGGTTCGTGAAGCGAGGAAGAAAGGATTATAGTTTTTATTTTGAAAATGGGTAAATTTGGAAATAAGTTTCCATCTTGTGACACTCGAGCGTCGGCCGATCTCAGTGGCTCGGATCGGCCATGTCGTCGATCATTGGCCGTTGCGTGGGCGACGATCGAAAAAAAAAAAAACGGCAAAAAAAAAGAAGAAAAATAAAGAAAAATAAAAAATAAAAAAAAATTTTATTAAAAAATAACAAAAAAATCGATTTTATTAAAAAATAACAAAAAATTCGAATTTATGAAAAAAAAAAAAATCTAAAAATAAAAGAAAGAAGTGAGGACTAATGGAGAGTGTAAGATAAAGAGAGAATGAATTTGGAAAATGTTTTCCTCAATAAATTTTTTTTCCATGGAAAACGAATTTAATTTCGGAAACGACCGTCGGAAAATTCGGAAAACGTTTTTCTGGAAGTTTTTTTCCGTGAAACGAACGGAGCCTTAACTGATATCCGACGAGGGAATGTGATCTCAGCATCCAGATTTCAATCACATTGCAGACATAATTCGAAATAGTTCAGCATAAATAATGCAAAACAAGAAAATGGAGCAAGCAGTCCCTAATTGATTCACTTGTCTGGAACAAAACGAAAAAAAGATGATAGAGAAGCTATAGGTGGTTGAGTATGAATGATCAGCTTCCAACTCCACAGGAAGATCAGTCCATTCTCCCCTTCAGAATTCGTTCTCTGATTTCAGTCGGTGTTCTGCAAGAGGAAAAATGAAAAAACTCAAGGATGGCATCAGCCATAATTGTCATCACCCTACCACAATGCTGTCACATTCTGAATGCCAGGTTTGTATTCTTTTCATGCATCTTAAGACAGATGAATGAGCAAATTCCACTAAAAAAGAAAATCAAAGAACTAGGGAAGTATCAATCAAGCTTAGTAGTTTTTAGGATGGAAAATGGAGACACCATCATTATAGCCCTTCTTAATCTTCTCTTCCAGGGTCGGGGTTTTGTTTTTTCCATCAATTTTATTTTTTTGGGGGGAGGGGTGGGGGACCACTATCTTTGTCAAATTCACCACATCAAAACTGACTTCACCATGAATTTATTTCATTAAACTCACAAGTTCTTACAAGCCTTGTTTGCCAGATAGTGAAGTAAAATAATGCTAAATGGTGTATTATCATATAGCTTAATTCAACTATCCATTTCCTCCCAAAACCACCCCATGAGTGAGAAAAAGAATGTCTAGAAACTGAAGAGGGCCACAGAGTTTTAGATTTTACCAGATCCATGAAGAACCAGAAACTACAAGTTAACCGCATGCATATGGATACAATGATCATGCAAGAGGCTACGAAATCCAACCATGGTCCACAAAGCCACATTCATCCAGATAGTCACAGAGACATAATCTAGTCATCAAAAAGATGAGAAGAAGGCTTACACAACATAGACATGTCCTCCCCAACCACTTAGACAGTCCCGGTCTACTGATGATAACAAAGCTTGAGAGACAGTTTCAAACAATTCCTCAGATTCCTGATCAAAAGCAAACACAAAATGACAGATGAGTTGTTGCACGTGCAATAAATAGCATTTCCAGACTATTATCAGCACGCAGCTTATGTAAAGAAAACTTTACACAAGCTGTGTTGGATCCATTATGAGGCATCTTGAATAACTTTTTGAACCAAACATGACACAAGTCATGCATCCAACAAAGCTCGCGTAAGCTGTTCTCTACACAAATTGTGCACCAAACATTAATGAAAGTACAAACCAACCATGTCAGGCTTGAACATTGACTCGCAGGCACCATAAAGAGATTCTGAGGCAGTGCCAGCAACAACAAAATCTTTAGCTAGCTCCCTGCAAAACAGAAGCAACCAAAAGAAATCACTGGACTATAGAGACACTATTACATATAGCAACGAGAAGCTTACAGTACCGTAATCATCTTTTAGTAAAGTGAATCTTTTAAATAATACCATGAATACAATCAACCACAAAACAAGATGTGGGTAGTTAAAAGAGCTCCACATGGTATGCTGTAAGGTTTCTCTTGGAGGAAATACTTGGTTATATTTGGATACTAAAAGACAACAGCAGCACATGAACTAAACAAAGTCATGTCCAAGATCAAAGGGAAGCAAAATGGTAAGAAATCATGAAAAGTAACGAAACTATTTTCTTTTTGTGATCTTTGTAAGGAAAATGAAAAAGAAAACACAGGTTAGTCAATTAACAGAAAATACAGTCAAGGATTGAAATTTGGCTAATTAGAATGTCAGCACATTCTCAATTAGATGTACACATACCTATTTCTCATTCAAATGATCATGGAGGTGCCATTTCCCACTCTATTTCACAAAGTTACAATCGGTCTCACACTTGATCTAACCACCTTGAAAAACTTTGTCAAATGTGAAACCAAGCTAAAATATGCCTTGACAAAAAGTTATCAGACTCATTTTACCAGAAATTTCTTTTTTCGCACCTTAGGAGTACAAATGCCTATTTCTCTTTCAATTGATCATGGAGGTAACGTTGCCTTTCTATTTCACAAAGTAACAATTGTTCTGACACTTGATCTAACAACCTAGAAAAACTCTGTCAAATGTGCACCAAGCTAGATATGCCTGGACTAAAAGGACTCATTTAACCAGGCTAATTATTTTCACCTCTTTTGACAGGTACAATCAGTCAAAAAGTTCCCCAAATGAAAATTTCTACTCCATCTTCATAATAGGACGGAGATGTCACTAAACCATGGAAAATGGTAATTAATTTTTACAGCAAGTTTTGCTCAATAACAAAAGTGGCCGGATTCACAACCTATACAAATATGATGACAAACATTGAGAGAACTAAAGAAAAGAAGAACATGGCATAAGGACTTAATACAAACCTCAAAGATCAGACTTTTATCATAAACAACACATTCAATGAATGGAAATACAAGCCATGAAAAATTGGAAAATGTGGGTACAGCTAGTCAAATGGCGCAAAAGTACAAAATGGAATTATGGATGTTAGGATTTCATGCAAAACAACACCATAATCTCCTAATTTTTTTTTATGTTAAATTAAATACAATTTGGACTGCAACATGACAATTGAAAAAGTGCAAGAAGGATAAGTGTTGAACAAGGCACATGACTGCAAATATGAGAGAGGATGCCAAAAATACCGAGATAGAAATTCTAAAAGTAGAGATGAGGAAGGGGAATATCTTAAGCTACATAAATATGCAGCCCAACAAAACAATGAAACAAACTTATGGCAAACGAACATGATTTGAACCAAGAATTCACAAATACATCTTGGATAGGGCTATGATAACATTTATCAGCAAATTTATGCCAAAAAAAAAAAAAAAGAGAGATGTGACTACACTTAAGTCACATAAACAAAATCCAAGAGATGGCAGAATAATCAAGATAAGTACAAGAAACAAATTCTGTGGAAAGCACAGGAAAGCATGGGAGAAGAAAACAACTGGGGAAAAAAGTACAGGTTCTTACATCCAGAAATACCCCTTTTCAACTATTACACTTGTTTTTGCCTTCAAAATTGTAATGCATGCTAATGATCAAGCAGCTTCTTTATCCATAAAGAAAACTTAGATCCAGTCAATTATATTATGTTTGAGAGAGAGGGAGAGAGGGAGAGAGAGGGAGAGAGAGAGAGAGAGAGAGAGAGAGAGAGAGAGAGAGAGAGAGAGAGAGAGAGAGGACTTCATCATCATAAATAAGAATTAGGTGTCGAAGGTCATGTTAACGATTTACTTAGAGTTAACACATCAATCTGGAACTTCATAGGTGATTTCCCCACTCACGTGCAATTTATCTTACCTGATATAATTAACTAGATGCCATAAAATAATTTTTAGTACAGAATGACAGAATTCAACAAACAGAGAAGCAGTTAATTGTGCATGAAATCCATTGAGGATACTCATTTCTATTGAATTTAGGATTTCAAATTCGAAGCCACAATCCAATGGTTTTTAAATTTAAAAAAATTATAATGAGAGAGATACATGGCAGAGTTAAAGCTAGTGCAAAGATTTAAGGGGGAAAATTAGGAAGACATGTAGCATAAAAGATGATGTTATTACTTTAAACTGCAAAGGCATTCCACAATTTGCAGTTACCAATGAGTGAAAAGGAAGAGTAAATCATAACAAACTTACTTAGCTCCAATCGAATCCATTGTGCAAATGAAGGGCTTGTCTTCATCTCCCAATCCAGCAATTACAGGTTGGCAAAAGTACGGGCCAAATCTGAACAGCAGACAGAAGCAAATTATTTTAACTAGGAAAAATCGACCTGCCAGCACAACTTGAGAAATAAATAAAAGATGCCAATACTTAGGGCCTATTTCTAGGTTTGTTCTTATCATACTCATAAAAGAAAAGAGGAACATGCAGTAAAATGAGGATGAAAGTTGAAAACATTCTGAAGAACCTTAGCCTACAGATTTAGGTAAAACCTAGTAAATTAGTAATAAAAAGCTATACAAGCCCATTGACCTCTACACTATGAAGGAAGAATTCTGCAAAAGCATCAATACTCTGCAATGACCTAACATACATAACTTCAAGTTCACAATAGCATTTCCCATCTCCATGTGCATATCAATTTTTTTCTGATGGGAGAAGGCTGGTTCATTTATGCCCAGACCAGTCCAGGGCAAGCTAAAACGAGTCTAAAATTATAGGGACTATCCTCTATTGCTTGTCTGCCCATTACAAGTCGAATATGAACACCAAGCACGCAATTTTAAATATTTTCCTGCACAATTTTCATTAGTTATGACCTATGGAACCCAAAATTAAAGGAACATCCTCGAGAAGCCAATTTCTTATCCCACGTAATGGTTCCTGGTGAATGCACAAGTACGCTAACAAGCAATGCACAAAGCTAAACGACTATCCACGAGTCAAATTTCCCAAACACAGAAGGGGGAAAAGGAAACCCTGCGAAGTAAGAGTTAAAGCTAACCTTTTTTCGTAGAGCAGAGCTGAAACAAGGCTAGCAAACGTCTCGGGCTTCATGTCCCTCTCTTCCCGGAGCTGATACAGCTTGTGCCTAAACACAAGTCTCTGGTACCTTCAAAAATTACACGCCACCAAGATTAAATCAATCACACAAGCTAAACTCCACAAAACCCCCTCCCCCCAAAAATAAAACCGTATTCAGCTAGCGACCGAACACCCAAACTGAGCTCAAGGAAAATCGACAGCTCTTACAGAGTTTGAGCATCGGTGGCGAGCCCAGAGAGGCCGAGGAAAAGCTTGTCGTGGACTTTGTAAATCCTCTGAAAGTCGGTGGCGATCGTCTGGAGCTGGACGCCAAGCCTGCGGTCGCTGGCGATGGCGAAGCAGTTCTTGCCCACCATGGCGATTAGGGCACTCCCGTTATACTCGAAGATCTGCACCAGCGTCACGCACGGTCCCGACGAATCAATCAATCGATCAATCGATCAAACAGCATTCAAAACGTCACGATCCCGGAACAAAGCCGGCGGCGATCGCGTACTTACCGACATCGGCGATTCTGCGGGGCGTATCGATCCGGCGGGCGAGGTCGAGCTTCGCAGGGATGGAGGATTTCAGCAAGAAAATGGAGGTCGAGTGAGACTGTCTGGGCAAAAGGTTAAAGAAAGCACCGAATTGGCTTGGGGTTCACTCCAGAAATAGTTTCTGGGCTGGGCTGGTCGTTATTGGGCCTGGGCCTCACTGTGACATTCCAAATTTTTTTATTTAACTATTTATAGAGCTTTATATTAACCCTTAGACCTTAGGTTGGTTTTTCGTCCTGTAAAGAATTTTAATTAGGATTTCAAAAACGAATTTGATATTGGCCTGAACTGAACATCTTGTCTAAGAAAAACCTTTTTTTGTAATTTTCTATTTATTATGATATGACGAATAATTGTACCGATGAGGAAAATAAGAATCCCCATCGGGCCAGGCCTGGGCCTGGGCCGAGGCCTGGGCCTGGGCCGAGGCCTAGGCCTGGTCGACGTTCAACCGGTCCAACCAAACCGGTACCGGTCGCCGTTCCTGCTAAAACCCTTAAAACCCCTTCTCCATTTAAAACCCCTTCTCCATCTTCTTCTTCCTCGCGCTCTGCAACTCCGGGGCTTGAAAATGGGTTGAAGCGAGGCGCGCCGGTTGGGCATCGTCGATTCCCATCCTCTAGCCTGCGTATCCTTATGCGCTGGTCTCATCACGAGATTGCTCGGTCAGACTCCGAGACTTACTCTTTTCACTAGTTTCGCTTTGTGGAACTGGTATAAATAATAAGGTTGGGATGAGGTAACTGGTATAGTGCTTCTTTCAATATAATCTGTGGAATCTTCTAATGAAAGCTGGAATTGCTGGTATCTCTCTAGATTGTCTAGGAGTCTAGGAGTCTTTTCTCAAAATACAATGAGGGATTGTCTAGGAGTCTAGGAGTATTTTCTCAAAATACAAGGCCTTGCGCACAGTGATCAGAACACCCGCATTTTTTCAGTCCCTCATGTATTTCTGTAAGAGATGGCAAACTCATACCTTGGAAGCTCATGCCCCTTGTTTAAGCTTGTGCTGCTCATTCTCAATGGTTAAAGAACCTCATGGCCAAAAAGGAAAAAGCTATGAAGAACTAGGCCGAAATATCTACATTTTGCTGATGTACTATAGCTGCAACTAAGCTGCGTACAAATGCTTTGGTTTGCTTTGGTCTAAGGCATGCTTTGCAACATTACTCTCATCTGACTCAGAAATATTTATTTGTTTTGCCCTCAGGGTAATTTGATTCTTTGAGATATTGGCCTAGCTGAGAAGCATGGACATCATGCGGTTCTTAATGGGAAAAGTAGCCTGCCTTGTGTTTTGCATCAGAAAGGAGACTGATTGTTTCATGGCTACGCTCCCATTGCTTTCTTGTTCCAGTCGAGTATGATATCTGCTCTGGCTCTTGCAGCCAGAGCAAAGATTATCATTATATCCCATTCAAGAAAATGGAAAACGTTAACCTGATCTTGTAACTTACAGCAAATTTTGCAAATGAAAAGTCGAAATAATGTCCGAAATGCAATTGGAGGTAGTGATGCTAATGCATCTTGTTCATGGGTCTTGTTGGCCTATATTTTGGATTATGCAAAGCCCCTGAATAAAACCTTGTAGGCAGCAATATGCATTTGTAATGCTGAAGCTTCTCTTTCTCTGTCCAGCGGGTTTGATTTGCTAATGCTAGTCTCGATACGCTGTTCGTGTGTTATTACTCGATTCCATTAATAATTCAAACAATCTAGAAATCATTGTGAAGATCCTGTGCAGAAGCGGAATGCATACAGTGGAATCGGTCAAAAATGTAATTTTTTTAAGCCATAGGTTTTTGCCGGTGTAGCTAGCGTGGCATTTTTTTTTTAATTTTGCTGCGGCATCTTTTAATTTGGCTGCAGCTTTGCTTCTATTTTTGCAGCTTGATTAACTGTACTTTGAATGTTCTCTTGTATAGTCATGGGGAAAGGGAACAGCCGTTAAGTCTGCCTGTAGGTTAAGCTTGGGCGTTTTATTCACAATGTGCGCATGTGAAAAGAAAGACATCAAAACTTCACGAGCTAAATTTTTAAGAGAAGCATCAAATGGCTGCTCAGAAGAGTTCTCATGAGATTCGGCAATTTCACTGCTGTGGACACTTGAGAGAAGTGGCACAGCATATTTCTTCTGTTACTTTACTGGGTCTTGATCCTTGAATCCTGCAGCTGCCTAAGCCCTCCGAGTTTACCAGCCAAGAAAGAATCACAACGACTCCATCCTAGCCAGGATCTTATTATGATTGTTAAAAAGTTTGGAGTCTAGTTTGTGTCGCAATTGCAAGACAAGAATGCAGATGTCGATGAGTATATATTGAAGTTCCATGGAGTTGAAGGAAATTCTACGGGTGGTATCCAAAATTAATCCATCCCTCATCTTCACAACTTAAGACAAGTACAATGTTATGCTGTACTCCATGAAAGAATATGAGCGAAAAGAATTATTCATGTTGCAATAGCTAGGCATAAAGAGTATCATTCACTGTATTTCTTGCATCAATATGTCTAAAAAAAAATAACAGCATTAGTGAGAGGATTGAAGCCAGTTCTCAGATGATGCAAACTGTCCATATTGAAAACAACCAAAGCCGACTTCTAGGGTAAGGAAACCATTGAAAGATCCAAACCTCTTCCTTGTCTAAGACTGCTTAAAAAGCAATTACTTCCAATGGGAGAATGAGTGCAGAATTACTTCATTCAAGAGTCAAGACAATTAAAACTCTTAAGGCAAATAGAGCAAGCGCAGCACAAGATGGCCACCCAGAATCCTTTCTCATTCCATTGGCACAGAGCATGTTAGCACATGCTTTACAAGAGCTTGGTAGAGAAAACCTAAGGAACAAGCACACTGCTTATTCATAGAATCACTAACTGTATACAGATCACTCTCTCTAAGTTCGCGTGATTGCCTTCTGCATAGAATTAGGGATTTCATAAACGTGTCCTACAATTTGGCAACAAGCTTTTTTCTAGCCAAAGCACCATAATGTGAAAAGCCACAGTGCTTGAGCTTGTACACAAAACCAGATACTGAATATCAGTTTTGGTCCTGACATTCTCTCACCTTTCCTTTGAGGAGACATTGTCAGACATTTTGAGTTCCCAAGGCGGTAAACAGCCTCTCAAGGGAGAACGGAACAATAATGAGGATGGGGAAACTGATTCTGCCTCGTCAATACCAAAGACCGGCAACTGAAGTTGTTTCTTAACCTCTGCTTCTCACTTTCACATGGTTGGCAGCTAGGGTCATGACGTACTGCAATGACATTAAGAACTTTGGGAAGTAAGTTGGAGGCAGAACCTATGATGGATAGATACAGATGGAATCCTCAGAAACTTACGAAAGTTACCAACAGCAAGAAAGTATTATTGGAATAAAAGAAGAACTATTTCTTTTCTCTATATTTGGGGATCTGTCATTTATGATATACAAGAACTAACCATTATTTTTTCTTCTTCTGGTCCTTCTTGTGGAAGAAAGAAGACGCTGTCATCCAGAGCACCATTATTAAACCATGTATTCATCTCTGAACTAGACAAATGTTTCATTTAACTTATGTGCGTGCACACAACAAAGGGCTCGCAATCTATTTTTCACTGATTACCGGTAGACCTTCCGCTACATTCCTTTACTGACAAACCAAATTATTATGGAGATTTCATTATAAGAGCCTTTTAGGCACTCATCATGTAATCAAATAAGGAAAATTTGCAGCTATACCCCATTTCTTGTTTTGACAAGTGTAATCAATGTTTTGGAAATAAAATCTTTCCTGTTAAGAATATTCAACAAATGCCCTTAATGCAATCATTAACATGAAGCAAGATAAACAAAGAAAAACGGTGAAAAGAAGTCCAGATGATATAAGCGAATGCTGCAATTTTAAGAAGTGGTACCTTGAAAGTAAACTGAAAAGCTAATAACTTCTCAATCCTTCAGAGCTGGAGAAGAGAAATTAAATAAAAAAGCAGCATTATAAAGAAAGGTATTAATATATTTGACAAAAAAGCAGCAAATTTGGTAGCTCAAAAGTATTACAACCAAAAAAAAAAAGTAGCTCAAAGGTGAGGCAGTAGAAAAGATAGGCTGTGATGACCAATTTCCAGAACAGTTACATTTCATGAGAAAGATTAAAAAGGAAACGAAGGCCACGCAAATTTTTTATCCCTTTTCAAATGTAAACTTGTAGAGTGTAAAAAGGCATAAGCAGCAAAAGAAAAGGAAAAAGACAAAAAAAACCAGCATGAAGTCAATTACCCTGGAAGCATACTTTTGGGTTTATTATATTTCAGAAGACACTCAGCGTAGAGAAGTGAGATACGAATTGGATACCTATTATTGGAAGCCAATCAGCCCATTTTGGAATCAGTTTCCCTGCCAGCTTGTAACAAACATCCTTGCAAAAGTGGTTGTGATTCTTAAAGTCGAGTGATATTACCATTGTAGCGTGTGGAATGGTTTTCCACAAACTCCCTAACCTGAGTATGGTCCAAGGAGGTAGTCCCAATGAATATTGATTTTCTAAACTTGAAGCCAGGGCATTGCCGAGGTACAACCTCAAATACGCCACTGCTTGGATAGTCATGGTCTCCAAATGCACATTCCTCACCATAAACTGCCAAGAAGTTGCAATTGTCAAAATGTTGAATTTAGTTTGGAAATATCAAGTGCAGTTTATCTGAATTTACATTACAATGCACAGTGATTGCTCATCCACAGAAAAAAGACAATTAATTCCATAATGTTTTTCTCCAATCTAAATTAACTTCCTCAAGGACACACAAGCAGCACTGTTAGTGTAGGTATACATCCAACTGTCATTTCACTCTCTGAGGTTTCAGAACATGTTGCCAAACAGCACTTCGTCCTATCCTTGCCAGGTAAATAGTAGTTACGATGGTTTAGAGGAAGTTTATTCAAATATAATTGAAGAAAAAAATCATATAAAAGGAACAACTTCCTGAATGAGTCATCTTTCTCATTGTTTGTCAGAAGGTAAAATAAAGATATATCCAACCATCGTCCTTTCAAGCATTAAGAGGCAGAAGAATTGGGTTAAGATCCACATATACAACAAATTACACAAACAATAGTCTGAACTTTTAGTCTTTTCAAATGCATTTTAGATGGAAGCCACCCAGCATCAAACGCAGTTCCATGTTCCATTAGAACTGCACCTCGTTCTATATGTGAAAATAAAACATCCCCAAACATGTAACCTTTTGTTTCTACTATTTAGACTGTAAGCTCCCATATTGAGTCCAAAAGGACAATCAGACATAATATTTTCATCAAATACGAACTGAACAAGGTTGGCTTACTGTCTACATCAGAGTCAAAGATGCCAAGTCCAACCCAGTAAACATATCCATTTGATTTGGTCTGCTCATACACATTGAGATAAACTGGTGCACAGCCTGGACCATAGTCAACTGGCTTTGCCTTGGGAAGGAAGCAAAACCGGATTTTGCTGATTTGCCTCTTAAACAATGGGGAACCACTGATTTCCATGCTTTCTTGGATCCCAGTTTCCATTCTCATCTTGGGTGAAAAACAAAATCTCAGTCAAGGAGTTCTATTCACCTGTACAAAAGGCCAAAAATGGAAATAAAAGTTTAGTCAAGGAGTGCAAACAGCCAGAGTAATAGGCCAAAAGCAGAACCATAAGCAACCTGTATGAAGTTCATGCTGCCTTTTGTTTATTAACTGATTTATTTACTTTATCAGGTGGAGAAGGGGGAAAGTTGAGGATGTGGCAACAAATTGGTTGAGTACTAAAAAGGACAGTTATATTCTTTTCATTCCAAAACTCTTTACACCAGCTAATAAATTGGTTCTCAAGAAGAAAATTACACCATAAAATCATACTGATGCCAGCATTATCATTTGGAGAACAGAATCAAGAATTACCAAAGTGTCAAGATAATTAAAGAAACATCAGAAAATCATCAAATTTCTAAAGAATTACTGAGATCTTCAAGTTCATTGCAAAGAAAATGGGTCACCAACATAGCAATCCCTTCATGACACAAGGCCTAGTGATTATTGGTTACCAGCATAATATAGTTGTGGGGATTCTTAAGAATTGGCATGAACTACAGCTATGTCATTTATTGAAGTATCATGCTCTTGAACAGCCAACAAATAAAAAAACAGAAGAGTGAGGACCATTAGCAATGGAAGGTCTTAGCATATGAGTTACAATCACTAGATTGCCACACCTTGTCTCTTAATATGCCTAGCTAGATAAAAGCTAACATTAAACCAAGGAAGAACGGAAAAGTAATAGAGCCAGGCTCTGTTTTTCTTGAGGATGTAAATATAGGAAAAGGTCAAACTTCAAAAAAAGAGAGCTGCAAGCACAGGGTACCAACGATAACCTTAACAAGGTACAATTCCTAATCCTGAAACATTCTTTTTCTGACAGGTGATCCTCAAACATTATGAACAATGACAAGACTTAACCCAAAGCACAGCAAAACCACAGAAAAAAAAATTCTTCTGAAAAAGAAAAGAACAAAGAAAATCCATCCCTGCATGCACATGCGCGAACATAGAGGGAGAGACAGACAGACAGACAGACGACGACAGAGACAAAGGAACTTACTTGAGCTTCAAGGCCAATGATGCTTATACAAAAATGTCCGTCTTTCTAGAACAATCTTTCACAGTGAACAAGACTGCTACCCATCCTCTCATGGTATCATCAATTAGTCTACTTCAGCATTACCTTAAATCAGCATTTTGATGTGATAGGCTCCAGCATTTTAGGTCTGGTGAAAGGAAAAGTCCGAAGCTTTACCCTGCATTCTGCATAGATTGCTTCACTATCATAAAGTCCAGAAACATGAAGTGCACAGATGCTTCTATATCTTAAATTCCTGATCAAATCTCCCACTATGTATGAGATGATGTTCAACCATATTAAGCCGGGCCAAAAGTTTCTATAACTCATTTTATGGCTGTCCGGATGTCAATTTAGGATTCTCCCATGAATTTCATAAACCAATAGTTTGGATGAGTCCACAATGCGTTTGCTTTCACAGACAATACGACTACACAATTCATGCCTCGGGGCTGGTCGAAACGATCTTAGTTGATATAGGGGATCAGTTATCTCACATTTACTACACACTTCCCTTGCTGGCTGCACATGCTTCCACCAGAAATCAGAAAGAGCAAGCTTCAAAAGATCCCAGTATTCCTTATCACGGTATATTCTGAAAAGACTGCTGCCTCTGGGAGTCCATACATAGAAATCCATCCAATCCTTGTCCAGAATTTCCATCAAGCCTTGCACTTGAGGAATGTAATTTAGATGAATCCGAGACCATGGGGAAGCTCTACTCATATCTCCATTGAAGAATGGGCACTTGATCTCCAGAACTCCATTGCAGGGCAAGCCATAAACAACTTGGTCAACTACTCCATCCGGTGAAGCAGCAAGCCAACTGTCATTGGAATTATTGTTTCCATAAACTTGAAACCCAGGTAACTCGACATCATTTCCAGTGATAAGCTTGTACCTTTCAAGTGCCTCCTTTTCCTTTATATTATTCCAACAGGTAGCCAGGTTACCAGAAAATGGCTCAATCAAGCCAAGTTTTTCTAACCAGAGTTGGACTCTTCGCCGACGCCAAAAACCAATCGCTGCACTAAAAGTGCTTGCTGTGAGCTTATTTTTCCTTAGTTCTTGCCAATCTTTGAACCAGTGCTGCAAACAATCTGCTTCAAGAATGGACTCTGGTCCATCACGCGCAGCTTTCAGAGAACAACCCAGATTGCTCAACTCCCTTCTAGATGGAAGATTTAAGACTTGACTATGGTATGAAAGCCTCCCACTATGTGATTCTGACAAAGCCCGGCTGTTATACTCTCTCCGGTAGCTAATAGCAGTATTGACAGAACCCGTACAGCAGCTACTTTTAAGCACAAGATATAAAGGTCGTGCTATGTAGAGGAAGCAAGAACAGACTTCTTCACTGCCAGAAGTGAAAACAATCAGCGGATACACGGATGCAACAAACACAACTTACATACAAGGAAAATATAGAGCAAAACAAATGGGCAGACTAATCGACACAAATGACAAGTGAGGAATTGGAGGAGAGTCGCAAATCAAAATGCTCGTTTCGACATCAATGTGACAGGAAACCCAGGGCGAACTGAGCCGCCACCACAGACCCAGCCGCAGGTGAGTCGCGCAATGCGGACGCGGGGTTTCAAACCCCTCCCCTCACCCCTTGCGGTGAGGGGAAAGGGCTCTAACCATCGCAGCCACCGGGCGGTGATCTTGACAAAAAGTTATCAGACTCATTTTACCAGAAAATTTCTTTTTTTGCATCTTTAGAGTACAAATGCCTATTTCTCTTTCAATTGATCAAGGAGGTAAAATTGCCACTCTATTTCACAAAGTAACAATTGTTCTGACCTTTGATCTAACAACCTAGAAAAACTCTGTCAAATGTGCGCCAAGCTAGATATGCCTGGACTAAAAGTACTCATTTAACCAGGCTAATTATTTTCACCTCTTTTGACAGGTCTAATCATTCAAAAAGTTCCCCAAATGAAAATTTCTACTCCATCTTCATAATAGGACGGAGATGTCACTAAACCATGGAAAATGGTAATTAATATTTACAGCAAGTTTTGCTCAATAACAAAAGTGGTCGGATTCACAACCTATACAAATATGATGACAAACATTGAGAGAACTAAAGAAAAGAAAAACATGGCATAAGGACTTAATACAAACCTCAAAGATCAGACTTTTATCATAAACAACACATTCAATGAATGGAAATACAAGCCATGAAAAATTGGAAAATGTGGGTACAGCTAGTCAAATGGCGCAAAAGTACAACATGGAATTATGGATGTTAGGATTTCATGCAAAACAACACCATAATCTCCTAATTTTTTTTTTATGTTAAATTAAATACAATCTGGACTGCAACATGTCACAGGACAATTGAAAAAGTGCAAGAAGGATAAGTGTTGAACAAGGCACATGACTGCAAATATGAGAGAGGATGCCAAAAATACCGAGATAGAAATTCTAAAAGTAGAGATGAGGAAGCGGAATATCTTAAGCTACATAAATATGCAGCCCAACAAAACAATGAAACAAACTTATGGCAAATGAACATGATTTGAACCAAGAATTCACAAATACATCTTGGATGGGGCTATGATAACATTTATCAGCAAATTTATGCCAAAAGAAAAAGAAAAAGAGATGTGACTACACTTAAGTCACATAAACAAAATCCAAGAGATGGCAATTTTGAGTTGACAAAGCAAAGAAACACAAATCATATATCTTTTTCCAGTGATTGAGAATGCCAAGCAGAATAATCAAAATAAGTACAAGAAACAAATTCTGTGGAAAGCACAGGAAAGCATGGGAGAAGAAAACAACTGGGGAAAAAAGTACAGGTTCTTACATCCAGAAATACCCCTTTTCAACTATCACACTTGTTTTTGCCTTCAAAATTGTAATGCATGCTAATGATCAAGCAGCTTCTTTATCCATAAAGAAAACTTAGATCCAGTCAATTATATTATGTTTGAGAGAGAGAGAGAGAGAGAGAGAGAGAGAGAGAGAGAGAGAGGAGAGAGAGAGAGAGAGAGAGAGAGAGGACTTCATCATCATAAATAAGAATTAGGTGTCGAAGGTCATGTTAATGATTACAATCTGGAACTTCATAGGTGATTTCCCCACTCATATGCAATTTATCTTACCTGATATAATTAACTAGATGCCATAAAATAATTTTTAGTACAGAATGACAGAATTCAACAAACAGAGAAGCAGTTAATTGTGCATAAAATCCATTGAGGATACTCATTTCTATTGAATTTAGGATTTCAAATTCGAAGCCACAATCCAATGGTTTTTTAATTCAAAAAAATTATAATGAGAGAGATACATGGCAGAGTTAAAGCTAGTGCAAAGATTTAAGGGGGAAAATTAGGAAGACATGTAGCATAAAAGACGATGTTATTACTTTAAATGCCAAGGCATTTCACAATTTGCAGTTACCAATGCGTGAAAAGGAAGAGTAAATCATAACAAACTTACTAGCTCCAATTGAATCCATCGTGCAAATGAAGGGCTTGTCTTCATCTCCCAATCCAGCAATTACAGGTTGGCAAAAGTACGGGCCAAATCTGAACAGCAGACAGAAGCAAATTTATTTTAACTAGGAAAAATCAACCTGCCAGCACAACTTGAGAAATAAATAAAAGATGCCAATACTTAGGGCCTATTTCCAGGTTTGTTCTTATCATACTCATAAAAGAAAAGAGGAACATGCAGTAAAATGAGGATGAAAGTTGAAAACATTCTGAAGAACCTTATGCTACAGATTCAGGTAAAACCTAGTGAATTAGTAATAAAAAGCTATACAAGCCCATTGACCTCTACACTATGAAGGAAGAATTCTGCAAAAGCATCAATACTCTGCAATGACCTAACATACATAACTTCAAGGTCACAATAGCATTTCCCATCTCCATGTGCATATCAATTTTTTTCTGATGGGAGAAGGCCGGTTCATTTATGCCCAGACCAGTCCAAGGCAAGCTAAAACGAGTCTAAAATTATAGGGACTATCCTCTATTGCTTGTCTGCCCATTACAAGTCGAATGTGAACACCATGCACACAATTTTAAATATTTTCCTACACAATTTCCATTAGTTATGGTCTATGGAACCCAAAATTAAAGGAACATCCTCGAGAAGCCAATTTCTTATCCCTCGTACTGGTTCCTGGTGAATGCACTTGTACGCTAACAAGCAATGCACAAAGCTAAACGACTATCCACGAGTCAAATTTCCCAAACACAGAAGGGGGAAAAGAAAACCCTGCGAAGTAAGAGTTAAAGCTAACCTTTTTTCGTAGAGCAGAGCTGAAACAAGGCTAGCAAACGTCTCGGGCTTCATGTCCCTCTCTTCCCGGAGCTGATACAGCTTGTGCCTAAACACAAGTCTCTGGTACCTTCAAAAATTACACGCCACCAAGATTAAATCAATCACACAAGCTAAACTCCACAAAACCCCCTCCCCCAAAAAAAAACCGCATTCAGCTAGCGACCGAACACCCAAACTGAGCTCAAGGAAAATCGACAGCTCTTACAGAGTTTGAGCATCGGTGGCGAGCCCAGAGAGGCCGAGGAAGAGTTTGTCGTGGACTTTGTAAATCCTCTGGAAGTCGGTGGCGATCGTCTGGAGCTGGACGCCAAGCCTGCGGTCGCTGGCGATGGCGAAGCAGTTCTTGCCCACCATGGCGATTAGGGCACTCCCGTTATACTCGAAGATCTGCACCGGCGTCACGCACGGTCCCGGCGAATCAATCAATCGATCAATCAACCAAACAACATTCAAAAGGTCACAATCCCGGAACAAAGCCGGCGGCGATCCAGACTCGCGTACTTACCGACATCGGCGATTCTGCGGGGCGTATCGATCCGGCGAGCGAGGTGGAGCTTCGCAGGGATGGAGGATTTCGGCAAGAAAATGGAGGTCGAGTGAGACTGTCTGGGCAAAAGGTTAAAGAAAGCATGGAATTGGCTTGGGGTTCACTCCAGAAATCGTTTCTGGGCTGGGCTGGTCGTTGGGCCCGGTCGACGTTCAACCGGTCCAACCGAACCGGAAGCGCTAACCGGTTCGGAGACCGAACCGGTACCGGTCGCCGTTCCTACTTCCTGCTAAAACCCTTCCCGTCTCCCACAAATTTCGTAAACCTCTTCTATAAAACCCCGTCTCCATCTTCTTCTTCTTCTTCCTCGCGCTCTGCAACTCCGGGGCTGGAAAATGGGTTGAAGCGAGGCGCGCCGGTTGGGCATCGTCGGTTCCCATCCTCTAGCCTGCGTATCCTTATGCGCTGGTCTCGTCACGAGATTGCTCGGTCAGACTCCGAGACTTACTCTTTTCACTAGTTTCGCTTCGTGGAAGCGAGCTAATTCTTTCTTGTCTTTCCTTTCTGAATCGACAGTCATATATAGAACCGGTTTTGGTGCAAAGCTTTGCGTGCTTGGTGTTGGGAACTTGCCCATTTGCTCTGTTCCCAGCTGGTTTTATAGTGTCTTCCGTGATTTAGGCGAATGTTTTACGTTCGTTGTTTGCTTTTTGCCTCTATGCGTGGAAGTTGAAGGGTCTTTGGTTCCAGCTAGAGATTTCGCTCAGGTAGAGGCGGTGGTGATTTTGCTGCTTTAGAAAGCTTCGTATAAGAATGGTTGAGCCAGGACTAGTTTACTTTTTGTGTGCATTGAGAGTTATGATTATGTTTCCTGTCACATTGATTCGAAACGAGCATTTTGATTTGCGACTCTCCTCAAATTTCTCACTTGTCATTTGGGTCGATTAGTCTGCCCATTTGTTTTGCTCTATATTTTCCTTGTATGTAAGTTGTGTGTGTTGCATCTGTATATCCGCTGATTGTTTTCACTTCTGGCAGTGAAGAAGTCTGTTCTTGCTTCCTCTACATAGTACGACCTTTATATCTTGTGCTTAAAAGTAGCCGCTGTACGGGTTCTGTCAATACTGCTATTAGCTACGGGAGAGAGTATAACAGCCGGGCTTTGTCAGAATCACATAGTGGGAGGCTTTCATACCATAGTCAAGTCTTAAATCTTCCATCTAGAAGGGAGTTGAGCAATCTGGGTTGTTCTCTGAAAGCTGCGCGTGATGGACCAGAGTCCATTCTTGAAGCAGATTGTTTGCAGCACTGGTTCAAAGATTGGCAAGAACTAAGGAAAAATAAGCTCACAGCAAGCACTTTTAGTGCAGCGATTGGTTTTTGGCGTCGGCGAAGAGTCCAACTCTGGTTAGAAAAACTTGGCTTGATTGAGCCATTTTCTGGTAACCTGGCTACCTGTTGGAATAATATAAAGGAAAAGGAGGCACTTGAAAGGTACAAGCTTATCACTGGAAATGACGTCGAGTTACCTGGGTTTCAAGTTTATGGAAACAATAATTCCAATGACAATTGGCTTGCTGCTTCACCGGATGGAGTAGTTGACCAATTTGTTTATGGCTTGCCCTGCAATGGAGTTCTGGAGATCAAGTGCCCATTCTTCAATGGAGATATGAGTAGAGCTTCCCCATGGTCTCGGATTCATCTAAATTACATTCCTCAAGTGCAAGGCTTGATGGAAATTCTGGACAAGGATTGGATGGATTTCTACGTATGGACTCCCAGAGGCAGCAGTCTTTTCAGAATATACCGTGATAAGGAATACTGGGATCTTTTGAAGCTTGCTCTTTCTGATTTCTGGTGGAAGCATGTGCAGCCAGCAAGGGAAATGTGTAGTAAATGTGAGATAACTGATCCCCTATATCAACTAAGATCGTTTCGACCAGCCCCGAGGCATGAATTATGTAGTCGTATTGTCTGTGAAAGCAAACGCGTTGTGGACTCATCCAAACTATTGGTTTATGAAATTCATGGGAGAATCCTAAATTGACATCCGGACAGCCATAAAATGAGTTATAGAAACTTTTGGCCTGGCTTAATATGGTTGAATATCATCTCATACATAGTGGGAGATTTGATCAGGAATTTAAGATATAGAAGCATCTGTGCACTTCATGTTTCTGGACTTTATGATAGTGAAGAAATCTATGCAGAATGCAGGGTAAAGCTTCGGACGTTTCCTTTCACCAGACCTAAAATGCTGGAGCCTATCACATCAAAATGCTGATTTAAGGTAATGCTGAAGTAGACTAATTGATGATACCATGAGAGGATGGGTAGCAGTCTTGTTCACTGTGAAAGATTGTTCTAGAAAGACGGACATTTTTGTATAAGCATCATTGGCCTTGAAGCTCAAGTAAGTTCCTTTGTCTCTGTCGCTGTCTGTCTGTTTGTCCCTCCCTCTATGTTCGCGCATGTGCATGCAGGGATGGATTTTCTTGTTCTTTTCTTTTTCAGAAGAATTTTTTTTTCTGTGGTTTTGCTGTGCTTTGGGTTAAGTCTTGTCATTGTTCATAATGTTTGAGGATCACCTGTCAGAAAAAGAATGTTCAAGGATTAGGAATTGTACCTTGTTAAGGTTATCGTTGGTACCCTGTGCTTGCAGCTATCTTTTTTTGAAGTTTGACCTTTTTCTATATTTACATCCTCAAGAAAAACAGAGCCTGGCTCTATTACTTTTCCATTCTTCCTTTGTTTAATGTTAGCTTTTATCTAGCTAGGCATATTAAGAGACAAGGTGTGGCAATCTAGTGATTGTAACTCATATGCTAAGACCTTCCATTGCTAATGGTCCTCACTCTTCTGGTTTTTTATTTGTTGGCTGTTCAAGAGCATGATACTTCAATAAATGACATAGCTGTAGTTCATGCCAATTCTTAAGAATCCCCACAACTATATTATGCTGGTACCCAATAATCACTAGGCCTTGTGTCATAAAGGGATTGCTATGTTGGTGACCCATTTTCTTTGCAATGAACTTGAAGATCTCAGTAATTCTTTGGAAATTTGATGATTTTCCAATGTTTCTTTAATTATTTTGACACTTTGGTAATTCTTGATTGTGTTCTCCAAATGATAATGCTGGCATCAGTATGATTTTATGGTGTAATTTTCTTCTTGAGAACCAATTTATTAACTGGTGTAAAGAGTTTTGGAATGAAAAGAATATAACTGTCCTTTTTAGTACTCAACCAATTCGTTGCCACATCCTCAACTTACCCCCTTCTCCACCTGATAAAGTAAATAAATCAGTTAATAAACAAAAGGCAGCATGAACTTCATACAGTTTGCTTATGGTTCTGCTTTTGGCCTATTACTCTGGTTGTTTGCACTCCTTGACTAAATTTTTATTTCTATTTTTGGCCTTTTGTACAGGTGAATAGAACTCCTTGACTGAGATTTTGTTTCTTCACCCAAGATGAGAATGGAAACTGGGATCCAAGAAAGCATGGAAATGAGTTGTTCCCCATCGTTTAAGAGGCAAATCAGCAAAATCCGGTTTTGCTTCCTTCCCATGGCAAAGCCAGTTGACTATGGTCCAGGCTGTGCACTGGTTTATCTCAATGTGTATGAGCAGACCAAATCAAATGGATATGTTTACTGGGTTGGACTTGGCATCTTTGACTCTGATGTAGAGGGTAAGCCAACCTTGTTCAGTTTGTATTTGATAAAAATATTATGTCTGATTGTCCTTTTGGGCTCAATATGGGAGCTTACAGTCTAAATAGTAGAAACGAAAGGTTACATGTTTGGGGATGTTTTATTTTCACAGATAGAACGAGGTGCAGTTCTAATGGAACATGGAACCGCATTTGATGCTGGGTGGCTTCCATCTAAAATGCATTTGAAAAGACTAAAAGTTCAGACTATTGTTGGTGTAATTTGTTGTATATGTGGATCTTAACACAATTCTTCTGCCTCTTAATGCTTGAAAGGACGATGGTTGGATATATCTTTATTTTACCTTCTGACAAACAATGAGAAAGATGACTCATTCAGGAAGTTGTTCTTTTATATGATTTTTTTCTTCAATTATATATGAATAAACTTCCTCTAAACCATTGTAACTACTATTTACCTGGCAAGGATAGGACGAAGTGCTGTTTGGCAACATGTTCAGAAACCTCGGAGAGTGAAATGACAGTTGGATGTATACCTACACTAACAGTGCTGCCTGTGTGTCCTTGAGGAAGTTAATTTAGATTGGAGAAAGACATTATGGAATTAATTGTCTTTTTTCTGTGGATGAGCAATCACTGTGCATTGTAATGTAAATTCAGATAAACTGCACTTGATATTTCCAAACTAAATTCAACATTTTGACAATTGCAACTTCTTGGCAGTTTATGGTGAGGAGTATGCATTTTGAGACCATGACTATCCAAGCAGTGGCGTTTTTGAGGTTGAACCTCGGCAATGCCCTGGCTTCAAGTTTAGAAAATCAATATTCATTGGGACTACCTCCTTGGACCATACTCAGGTTAGGGAGTTTGTGGAAAACCATTCCACAAGCTACAATGGTAATATCACTCGACTTTAAGAATCACAACCACTTTTGCAAGGATGTTTGTTACAAGCTGGCAGGGAAACTGATTCCAAAATGGGCTGATTGGCTTCCAATAATAGGTATCCAATTTGTATCTCACTTTTCTATGCTGAGTGTCTTCTGAAATATAATAAACCCAAAAGTATGCTTCCAGGGTGATTGACTTCATGCTGGTTTTTTTTTTTTCTTTTTCCTTTTCTGTTGCTGCTTATGCCTTTTTACACTCTACAAGTTTACATTTGAAAAGGGATAAAAAATATGCATGGCCTTCGTTTCCTTTTTAATCTTTCTCATGAAATGTAACTGTTCTGGAAATTGGTCATCACAGCCTATCTTTTCTACTGCCTCACCTTTGAGCTACTTTTTTTTTTTTTTGTTGTAATACTTTTGAGCTACCAAATTTGCTGCTTTTTTGTCAAATATATTAATGCCTTTCTTTATAATGCTGCTTTTTTATTTAATTTCTCTGCTCCAACTCTGAAGGATTGAGAAGTTATTAGCTTTTCAGTTTCCTTTCAAGGTACCACTTCTTAAAATTGCAGCATTCACTTGTATCATCTGGACTTCTTTTCACCGTTTTTCTTTGTTTATCTTGCTTCATGTTAATGATTGCATAAAGGGTATTTGTTGAGTATTCTTAACAGGAAAGATTTGATTTCCAAAACATTGATTACACTTATCAAAACGAGAAATGGGGTATAGCTGCAAATTTTCCTTATTTGATTACAAGGCTCTTATAATGAAATCTCCATAATAATTTGGTTTGTCAGTAAAGGAATGTAGCGGAAGGTTTATCGGTATTCAGTGAAAAATAGATTGAGCGCCCTTTGTTGTGTGCACGCACATAAGTTAAATGAAACATTTGTCTAGTTCAGAGATGAATACATGGTTTATTAATGGTGTTCTGGATGACAGCGTCTTCTTTCTTCCACAAGGACCAGAAGAAGAAAGAATAATGGTTAGTTCTTGTATATCATAAATGACAGATCCCCAAATAATACTTCGTTGCTGTTGGTAACTTTCGTAAGTTTCTGAGGATTCCATCTGTATCTATCCATCATAGGTTCTGCCTCCAACTTACTTCCCAAAGTCCTTAATGTCACTGCAGTACGTCATGACCCTAACTGCCAACCATGCGAAAATGAGAAGCAGCGGTTAAGAAACAACTTCAGTTGCTGGTCTTTGGTATTGATGAAGCAGAATCAGTTTCCCCATCCTCATTATTGCTCCGTTCTCCCTTGAGAGGCTGTTTACCGCCTTGGGAACTCAAAAGGTCTGACAATGTCTCCTTGAAGGAAAGGTGAGAGAATGTCAGGACTGAAACTGATGTTCAGTATCTGGTTTTGTGTACAAGCTCAAGCACTGTGGCTTTTCACATTATGCTGCTTTGGCTAGAAAAAAGCTTGTTGCCAAATTGTAGGACACGTTTATGAAATCCCTAATTCTCTGCAGAAGGCAATCACGTGAACTTAGAGAGAGTGATCTGTATACAATTAGTGATTCTATGAATAAGTGGTGTGCTTGTTCCCTAGGTTTTCTCTATCAAGCTCTTGTAAAGCATGTGCTAACATGCTCTGTGCCAATGGAATGAGAAAGGATTCTGGGTGGCCATCTTGGACTGTGCTTACTCTATTTGCCTTAAGAGGTTTAATTGTCTTGACTCTTGAATGAAGTAATTCTGCACTCATTCTCCCATTGGAAGTAATTACTTTTTAAGCAGTCTTAGACAAGGAAGAGGTTTGGATCTTTCAATGGTTTCCTTACCCTAGAAGTCTGCTTTGGTTGTCTTCAATATGGTATGGACAGCTTGCATCATCTTAGAACTGGCTTCAATCCTCTCACTAATGCTGTTATTTTTTTTTAGACATATTGATGCAAGAAATACAGTGAATGATACTCTTTATGCCTAGCTATTGCAACATGAATAATTCTTTTGATCATATTCTTTCGTGAAGTACAGCGTAACATTGTACTCAGTCTTAAGTTGCAAAGATGAGGGATAGATTAATTTCAGATACCACCCATAGAATTTCCTTTAACTCCATGGAACTTCATTATATACTCATCGACATCTGCATTCTTGCAATTGCGACACAAACTAGACTCCAAACTTTTTAACAATCATAATAAGATCTGGCTAGGATGGAGTCGTTGGGATTCTTTCTTGGCTGGTAAACTCGGAGGGCCTAGGCAGCTGCATGATTCAAGGATCAAGACCCAGTAAAGTAAAAGAAGAAATATGCTGTGCCACTTCTCAAGTGTCCACAGCAGTGAAATTGCCGAATCTCATGAGAACTCTTCTGAGCAGCCATTTGATGCTTCTCTTAAAAATTTAGCTCGTGAAGTTTTGATGTCTTTCTTTTCACATGCGCACATTGTGACTAAAACGCCCAAGCTTAACCTACAGGCACACTTAACGGCTGTTCCCTTCCCCATGACTATACAAGAGAACATTCAAAGTACAGTTAATCAAACTGCAAAAATAGAAGCAAAGCCGCAGCCAAATTAAAAGATGCCGTGGCAAGATAAAAAAAATGCCGTGCTAGCTACACCGGCAAAAACCTATGGCTTAAAAAAATTGCATTTTTGATCGATTCCAGTGTATGCATTCTGCTTCTGCACGGGATCTTCACAATGATTTCTAGATTGTTTGAATTATTAATGGAATCAAGTAATAACAAACGAACAGCGTATCCAGACTAGCATTGGCAAATCAAACCTGCCGGACAGAGAAAGAGAAGCTTCAGCATTACAAATGCATATTGCTGCATACAAGGTTTTATTCAGGGGCTTTGCATAATCCAAAATATAGGCCAACAAGACCCATGAACAAGATGCATTAGCATCACTACCTCCAATTGCATTTCAGACATTATTTCGACTTTTCATTTGCAAAATTTGCTGTAAGTTACAAGATCAGGTTAACGTTTTCCATTTCCTTGAATATGATATAATGATAATCTTTGCTCTGGCTGCAAGAGCCAGAGCAGATATCATCGTATATTAAACTCAACTGGAACAAGAAAGCAATGGGAGCGTAGCCATGAAACAATCAGTCTTCTTTCTGATGCAAAACACTAGGCAGGCTACTTTTCCCATTAAGAGCCGCATGATGTCCATGCTTCTCAGCTAGGCCAATATCTAAAAGAATCAAATTACCCTGAGGGCAAAACAAATCAATATTTCTGAATCAGATGAGAGTAATGTTGCAAAGCATGCCTTAGACAAAAGCAAACCAAAGCATTTGTACGCAGCTTAGTTGCAGCTATAGTACATCAGCAAAATGTAGATATTTCGGCTTAGTTCTTCATAGCTTTTACCTTTTTGGCTATGAGTTCTTTAACCATTGAGAATGTGCAGCACAAGGTAAAACAAGGGGCATGAGCTTCCAAAGTATGAGTTTGCCATCTCTTACAGAAATACATGAGGGACTGAAAAAATGCGGGTGTTCTGATCACTGAGCGCAAGGCCTTGTATTTTGTTTCATAAATAATAAGGTTGGGATGAGGTAACTGGTATAGTGCTTCTTTAAATATAATCTGTGGAATCTTCTAATGAAAGCTGGAATTGCTGGTATCTCTCTAGATTGTCTACTTCTCATGTGGGTTTTTTTTTTTTGGCTGAACCTTTTAGCGTGAGCTTTCAAGTCTTGTTAATTGGTATTTCTTACAGGGCACCCCATTGTCTATTACGCATAATGATTAGGCTAGTAGAAAAAGGATCTTGAATCACATTTTCCTTTCCGAAAGGATATAACCTGATAGGCCTGTTATCATTATGAAGAGAAGCAAGAGAGTGGAGCAATGATGCTTAATTACACTGCTCCTTTTGCTCCATGTTTTCCCAAATTGCATTTTTCCTAAATAGTTTTAGTTCATATTCCTGACATGTTTGAATAATTTTGACACTACTTATGTTTACTCAGCTCAAGTCTAGCAACTCTTCTATATTCACGGTATAGATTCTGGGTACTAGGGGGATGAGATGTGTGGTGCAGGGGAAAAGGAATCATTGCTTAGTCCACTTGGTAGGGAAGTCACTTCAGCGATTCAACATACTGAATCCCATTGAGGCTGTAGTGCAATGGAAGTGGCATGGGGTTTTGGGGTTTCAACTTTGCCATTATAGTATCAAAATGCACCAGCAAATGGGCTTTCCCTTTCCTTTAGAGCTTAGCATGTTTGTTTTATCAGCAAACAAATTTTGGGAAGTAGCTGCGCCATCATTGGGATGAGATAATCAGACTACTGCTTCATTTTTTCCTTTCTGATGCAGAATCTGTGCTTTGAGAGTGATATAACGGGTGAAAGGTGGAAGCACTAGGAGTCTTTTCTCTCTCGTGTACTACTTTGTATGTTGCCTCTGCCTCATATTAGAGTTCGTGTCCTCTCTCATAGGTTACTCGAACTGTCATGCATTGACGAAGTAGATAAAGCAATGATCTTGACTAGGCTAACATGTACTGAAGAGAAAATTTAAGAGGAGTCAGATTAACAACTTGAAGTTGCGAAGGCATTTTTGCTCGATGTTTTGCCCGGTGGCTTTGCTAAAAATAACAGCAGCAAGAGATTACCTTTGAATGATCTTGGCTCTGGCTATGATTCTATTGATAGTTTTTTCGACCACAATTCTACTAAAAAGGTCAACACTAGCATCTCTTTGTGTATATACATTGGGAGATTGCCTCTTGAGGGTTAAGTGATGTGCTGCAAATTATTTTGGAAAAGGAATGTCTGTTGGGTCCTCTCGATAAGGAAGTCAGTCCCCTGAGTTACCAGAATTGCCATAGCCATGTTCAATGGCAGTGGATCTCGCATGCTTAACAGGGTCATCAGTAAATGTCATGACAGTGTCTTTTCGGAAAGTCAAGTAGATCACTGCAATCATGTAGATGGCCATGAGTGGGAACACTAGGATTCCGATGAAAACGTTGCCAACTTTGGGAAGACTGTTGTGGATTAGCCAGTGAACAAATCCCGTGCTGAGGTAGTAGATGTTGATAGCGATGAGTCCCACTCCTAGTAACCATGAGATCACAATAATCTGCATCGACAGTTGCAAAAGATGTGGAAATAAAGGATTGCCATTTAGCTCATAATTCACATGTTCTGCATTACTTTCAGTTCTTCCATCTTTTTTAACAATTGATATCTCTTTAGGACTTCTCAAATAAAGAACCATTTTCAAAGTTCAATTGTGCAAAGATCAGAAGATAAACTTACATAGATTGAGTTTTTGTGCGGTCCCATTTTTGTTGCACTGCTACTGAACTTAAGGAGTGGGATAAGAGCAAAAGGAAGCTCAAATGATAGAATCATCTGGAAAACGGCATTAATTACATCATATAACAGATGGAATCAGAATAAAATGCACACATATGGTTAACAGATGATGACAGAAAAAGAATTCGAATGTAGAAGTAGCCGGAGACTTTGGAGGAATTTGCATACCGATGCGATGATGATGAGCCTACCGGCTCCTGAAGATCCGCTGATGATAGAGACAATGAGACTCGGTGTAATGGCAATGCATCTAGTCATTAAGTTTCGTTTCCATCGCTTCATTTTGAGCTCCAAAAATCCCTAAGCAATTATGCATTACACACAGAAAAAGAAAAATCAGAGTTGTTCGAGTGTTCCCTTTAAACAGCTAATTGCGTGAAATTTCTTAATTAACAACCTGCATGATATATTGGCCTGCATAGGTTCCCGTGATTGTGGAGCTTTGTCCTGAAGCTAGCAATGCAATGGCATAAACCGTCGAGCTTGATCTTCCCAACACATTCTGTAAAAACATGTATTTAAGACAATAGTAAGAGTCTTATTCTTAGTTATAAAGTTATCTTGTGGTCCAACTGGTTTATAGTCTCTGTTAGGAATTGGAACCTTGAGGAGGAATGCAGCAGAATTAAGAGTTAGATCGCTGCATCGACTTGCATTCTCGCTGGAAAGATTGTCGCTCGAGCAGATAGCGCCAGACACAGAAACAATGGCAACATTGATCAAGAATGCCACGAATAATGCGAACCCACTTTCAATAAGGAAAAACCTGCAGGCGTCCTGCAAAGATTGATGAGACAAAACCAAAAATGCACGTATTCTTTAGATAATTGCAAAAAAAGGCGCATGTTTGAAAGCGTTGACAAGAAATTTTCCTTAGAAACATGAATGTATAACGAAAGAACGGCAAATTTTCATGTTGCTGTATTAATGAAAAGCCTGTCTGCAGAAATTGAGCTTACAAAATTGATAATATGTACGTTTTATGAACATAATTAGCAAAAACACAAGTGACGATAATCAAAGGCACGTCACACCATCTGAAGAGTGGCCTTGCTTTTTTAACAAGGAATAAGATTTTCACCAGACAGTAATAGAAAATTGAAGATGCAGTTAGGAATTTTGTACGTTGATGCCTTGGACCGATCTCGGAACTTTCCTGGACAAGACCAAAGCAGAATGGAGGAACAGGTTGTGCCTGTTGACAAGCAATGGAAGTCTCGAATCTAAAAATGGCACAAGAAATTCATGTATAAATAGAAAGTGTGAGATTTAGTATAAGGTGATATCATACGGCATCACGAGTGCGCCGAGCAAGGCGATGGCGTCGCCAGTGGCACTGTTCCCAGAGAGCTTGGGGATGAACATTCCCTTCAGGACCTCCGTAGCAGGAGGCTTCACGTAGCTCAGTTCGCCGAAGAAACATGCTGCCATTACGAATACCAGCGTAGCTACCAGCAGTTCCAGCTTCCGAATCTACCAACCAAACATTTATAATGACTTCTTAGTGGATCAAAACAATCATGGTACCGAAAATAGAGAGCAACATCGAATTAAATCACGGCGAAACAAATTCGGTCAACGTCAAGTTAGTGTGACTATAATATAATTGGCATAGGTAATTCAAAGAAATTAATAGACATGTTCTTAATTAATTAAATGGAATTCCAAGTAAGTATACCCCATATCTCTGCAGGCCAAGAAGCAGGAGCGTGCTGCAACCAGTGAGCAAAACTCCAGCATACAGTGGGATGTGGAACAGTATGTTAAGTGCGAAGGCTGACCCAATCACTGCAAACATGACTATGGTTGGTTAGTAAATTCAATTAATATGAACTCTCTGAACATATGCGGTGGTACATAACCGTGTACGACTATCATACGACACATTCGATGAACAAAGAGGTTTAGAAGTATGTGAATGCAATGCAATTTTCCTTTGGGTGTTTCATGAAAGCAAAGAGAGTAGAAAAATGTTTGGAGAGCAGGTTCTTGTGTGTGATCTTCATGAATGCGGCCTACTTTAATAAATTTTTTTTTTTTTTGTTGGGGGGTTGTTGTGGTGAAGGGTAACCGGAGAGGATCCTACTCATCTGTTGTGATGTGCCGTGCCTTGCAAACTTCTGTCTAAATGGATTTGGGGAGTGATTGTACTTAATAGATTGGTGTAATGTGACACCTATTGTTTTTCTTTTCTGGTTGAACCACACCCAAGACGAACAGTTAATTGAATGACACCAAGTGCTTTATTTTTTAACTTGTTAAACAGTTTAATAGTTTCAACTATCATTTCATATCTTAGCCGGGGGAAGAACACTAGGAGTGCCATAACTTTCGTATGTCACTCATTTTGGTGAAAAATTTTTTTTGCATTCACTTGAGTGCCAAATCAAAGTGAAATCGTTAAGTTAAGTGCCATTTCCGGCCAAAATGCATACATGTATTTTTTTAATAATTTTTCATTTTTTTTTAATTTTCAATGCCAATGTGGTTTCTGGCGGTGACCCTTGCTGGCCAACGTGGATTTTTCGTGCAAAACAACATTGTTTCTCCTCATCTCGTCTCTCTTCTTTTTGCCCTTTATTTATTTATTTTTCTTTAGGGTCGGCAAGGGTAACCAATGACCCTCACCGCCCCTAAAAAAAAGTGAGCAAAAAGAGCAAAAAAATTGAAAAAATTCCGAAAA
Source organism: Angophora floribunda (assembly GCA_014182895.1). Lineage (NCBI taxonomy): Eukaryota > Viridiplantae > Streptophyta > Magnoliopsida > Myrtales > Myrtaceae > Angophora > Angophora floribunda. The sequence continues at coordinate 33,792,884 of CM024710.1, read as the reverse complement.
ATTAATAAATATATTAAAATATATTAAACTATTGTTTACTGGTAGCTAAGTCAGCTTTTCCGGCAACCACATTAGTTTTTCTGATAGATAAATCGGAAGTGGCACTTAAGTGAACATTTTTTTAAATTTATGGCACTCAAGTGAGAAAAAAAAAGTTTTGGTACCAAAGTGAATGCTATATGAAAGTTATGATACTCCTAGTATTCTTCTGCCTATCATAGCCCCATCCTTAAGATTAGTAGAAAGAGAAGAGCATAAAGAGTGCGAGCTCAACATGTGTAGATGAAATAGTCGATTGCGATCAATGACAACTCAAGAATGGTTGAAGAAGGAACTAAGATATGGAAGGCGAGTTCTATGACATGCAATCAAGAGGAGAGAGAGAGGGAGGGAGGGAGTCGCCTTCAGGTATATCGGCAGCTATAACGGCCCCTTCTGCCAGAAGCCATAAACAATACTTCACCAACGGTGGGTACTCAATCTTGCATAACTCAGACAGGTGTCTCCCTAAAATTTCAAAAAAAAAGAAAAGAAAAAAGACAAGTAAATGATCATATACAAGAAAATGCAAGAAACGAGAAGAAGAGTGTTTATGAGTAGGAAATAATTACCGGTGGTCACTCCGAGATTAGCAGCCAGAGATTGGATGATGAGAGCAAATATCATCCCGATGAGTATAACCCACAAAAGCTGATCACATGACCCGATAAATCGTAGAAATTTAGCACGAAGATATAAAGTTTGTATTAGTAGAAACATACGTATTTTGTGTTACATCGTATCCATGATTACAGATGCTGACGATATGATCCGATAAATGGTAAAAGTTTAGCACAAAGATATGTAGTTTGTATAAGTAGGAACATATGTATTTTGTGTTACCTCGTACACGTGATTAGCGCCAGCCTGCAAATCTGTTTCCACTGCAATATTGATTGTAGAACAATGAATTCAAAATGAACTGATTCAAAGGCTGCACGCACGCACGCACGCACGCAACACACACACACGTAGAGAGAGAGAGTTTTACAGTTTCCGGGGTCAATATATGCGAGGGCAACGAGGAAACCGGGACCAACAAATGATAAAAATGCTCTCCATCCAGGTTTCTGAATAATTACAAGACAAACGCGATTAGACCAAAAACTTATATTGCAATAAGATCAATTGAGATTCTCAGTTAGATCTGTAGAATGTTCAAATTAGGAAACATCCACCTAAAAACAAGCTAGTCCAGTAAGATTGTAATTGGTTTGGCCCTTTAAAGATTGGAGATTAAGGGACTTATTGAGGGTTATTTTCCACGAATGTCTGGAAAAAAAGGGAGAGAGAGAACCTGATCATGTGATTCCTCTTGATCATATTCACCACGCGTGAAGTTAGGGAGATCAGAGGATGATGGGGTCCTGCCCTCCACATTAATGGCCACTATCCTGTTGCTCCCTCCCAATGTTGTTGGGGCTCCTATACTTGCCATCTGGTGCTCCTCCTGCATATTCTCTCTGTCTCTGTCTCTGTCTCTCTCTCTCAACTTGCTTTTCGTGCAGCAAATGATGAACTTAATTTATAGTCGCTTCACTTCGTGTGGCACTCCGAACCCAGCCTAACGACTTACAGCATGCTTCATAAGCACAAATCACCATCTTTTGTCACTTAATAAATGAAAGAAAGAAAAAAGAGATTCGAACAGCCGTCGGGAAGGACACAGCTAAGATCATGCAGACTAAGATTCCTGCTTAAAAATGCCATTTTGCTCTTGATTTTTATATGTGCTCCAAAATTCTGTGAGATGCATCTGATGCTGCTGGCCCTCTTTGTTTTCATTCGAGTAACGTTAGGTATATTAAGATGGGTCCTTTTGCTTTCTATTTTTATATGTGCACCAAAATTCTGTGAGATGCATCTGACGCTGGCCCTCTTTGTTTTCATTCGAGTAACGTAAGATATATTAAGATGGATCTCTAAATTTTATAATCTAATTCTTGTGATAGACTATAACAGATAAGTGAGGAGCTTATCTAACACTCAATTAATGACAGTCAGTCAGTTCTTTAGTGTACCAAGTTTTGTAAATCGATCTTGATATGTATTCGATATTATTACTTTTTTAGAGGACGACTTAATACATGCCTAATCACCAGGCCAGATTTTCCTGAAATGACCAAGAAAGATGGAGCCTCATTCAGGGCTCGCCGCCTCATTGGTTGCGATTATATTCGCCCCTTTCTTGAGTCGAACTTCTACAATCTTGACTTACCTTTAATCTATTCCTGCTTTCCTAAATAAAATATAGACCATAACATGTGTGGTTTGATTAGAATTCAGCTGGCTCTTGCATGATTTCTCGTAGTAAAGACTATGCACTATGAGTCCATATAAGGTTTCCTTCTTCTTTTTTCTTCTTCGCAATCAAACAATCTAAATTGGCTATAATAAGGGAGGCTTTAAACATGATAATCTGTAATTAGCTCTAATTCGAATGTGTTTTGCCGGGAATTGATTCATGCAATGAAATACTTTTCACCAAAGATTAATCTTCAATTTTAATTGAATCAGATCGTGGCGATTTGGACAGGAGGAAGAACGCATAACCAAGAACTGTAACTAATTACTCTAAAGGAAAGTAAATGCAGAAACTGGAAAGATAGAGTAATAATATGAAAGATACATAATTTGTTTTGATAATTGCGGATCCCCTCTATAACAATTCAACACGGCTTTTATAGTCTATCACAAAATGTAACTGCTCCTAAGCAGTTAACATTCCAATTAAAGATTATAGCCGCATTTTTATTATTTCTAGCTCCATGATCACATTCTATGATTGAATGTTAGCTTTATTTATAAGCAATTATAACTTTTCAGTTGCCACTAAACTCAACCGTGTCTTCATAACTTTAGGCTCCATGATTGCTCTTTATGCTTGCAAGTGGATCTTCTATAAGTAGTATGACTTCTCAATTGTCATTGGATCTAACCTCTAATCGACATCTTCATTGTCTTCAGTTTTTGCATCATATAAGTGTCAATTGTCGACTAATTGTCATCATATGTTGGTAACTATACTATGGTCATCCATTATCTTAGTCATTGACAAGCATCTTTGCTATTAATGATTCGTCGATGATATAATCACTTAACATCGATTTTTTGTATCAATGTCATGTCGATTTAAAAGATGGTCATTTTTGGTGTCAACATAACAATTTGCTAACTTTATGTATATTTGGGATAAAACCATTAGACTCTGATGGATAACTTGGCATTATTATTTCTAGTCACTCAATCATAAGACTCTTGTCCGTCTTATCTCCATCTATTTTCCTCTAATCTAATTGCAAGTTGCCAAATTCTAATTGTCTGATTATAGGCCAAACAATTTTAAATTACTAGTTTTTATTCTTGGTTGAAAGAAAATTGTATTTATTGCTCAAAAGGGTACATGAGAAATACACAGACTTTCATGGCAAAGCAAATCAAAGCAGAGCAAATGCTAGAATACTATAAAGAAAAAACAAAATCAAGAAAACAAGGAGGATTAATAGAGTAAGGACATGATTATGCATACAATTGTACCATAAGAATGGAATTGTTAAGTGAAACAACCGACAACCGATCACTGAATATTGTGTAATCATTAGTGATGATCACATGTTGAAATTTTTTTTTCAATAACTACAATGTTGCTAGTGAGCAATGTACACCTAAGTATGGTTTCCTTTATATTATCATTGTATGGAGACAACCAAAATAGGTTGAATAAACACATTAACTTTTGGAAGAGCAAATTTTTGTAGTTTAGAGAGCCGATAGAGCTCTTGCGATCATTAATGGAACTAGAGATGGATGACTAATACATGGATAGAGCATGAAAGTATGAAATCTTCGAAAACATTATCAAACTCCTAGATTTAAATAAGGAGAGAAGAACACCCAAGTCTATAACTAAATTAGGAGAGTTCAAACTTTTAGATCCAAAATTAGATCCAAAGAAGAGATCTCCCAAATCTAGATTGGACAAGAAGGAAAGAACAAGAAAAAGGGTGAGATTAGTTAAAACCCTCCCATGGCTGAAGTTTGAAGCGATGAAGAAAGAAGAGAGAGGGAGTGATAAAGACTTCGTAGATAGACCCCTTTTTTCATTGCCAGTTGACTTCCGTTAAAATGAGCGTGCGGGTGCCGAAAGAAGAATTAATCATACTTCTCGGACATAAACTAATGATAACTATGCCAGCCTTATTATATAATTTCATAGCTTATGTCATACTCACGCACTTAGGTTGCATTTGGCAATTAGAATAAAAGTCAGGATTGAATAAAATTGGGGCAAAAATAGTGCGGATGCCATATCTTTTGTATGACGTTTATTTGAGTGTTATAACTTTTTATTTTCACTTGTTCGAGTGCCATAAATTTGAAAATCGATTACTTTAGTGTCATTGGTGATTGAATTCATCAGGAAATCTGACGTAGATGCTTGTGTCCTACATGGTTTCACTGACGCTAAGATGGACAATTTGTTAATATTTTTTTATAATTTAATTATTTTAATTATTTTAATATTTCATTTTTATTTTCCATTTTTTCCCTTTTTCTTTAGGGACAACGAGGATTACTAACGGCCCTCGCTAGCTGTGGACTCCCCAATCTGTGTGAGGGTTGTCTTGTCCTCAGCCATGAAGGTCTTATGCGAGGTGGTCTCGCTTGTGGCTACCCAGAATTGGTAAGGGCTTTCGCGGCCTCGCCTACGGCTAATGAAGTCATGATGCCCTTGCCCAAGGCCTTTGTGGCCACACTGAGTGAGGGCCGGCTTGCCCAAATTGGGTGAGGGTATTGTTGCTGGCGAGTGTTACCAAAAGAAAGAAGGGAAAAAAAAGGAAAACAAAAACAATTTTTTTTTTTTAAAAAAATCGGTTTGCTGAAAATGTCACTCAAATGATTGATTTTATTTCAATGTAACATTTAAGTGAGCAAAAAAAAGTTATAATACTCAAGTGAGCGTTGTAAGAAAGTTATGATATTTATGTTTTTTTTTCTCTTAATAAAATTTATCCTATCTTACGTTTGGTGTTTGCTCAAGAGATGATAAAATTTGATATAAAGAGATATAGCTCATATAAAATCATCCCATGGAGAGGTGTAATAAAGGTAGATATGATTTCTAATTTCCATAATATGAAAGTTATTTCCTCAAATAACAGACTCTTCGATTAATTGAATTAAAATTATATTTCCATATAAAAATATTTGAATTACAATATAATAAATTCAAATTAAAAATAGTTTAGTTTTTTAAATCTTATTTTTATTTCTATATTCGAATTTATTTCGACCTTATAATATAAATTCAATATATAAATATAATTTTATATTTATTACATATTTTAGGTACATTAGTACAATTTACTATTTAATAACATTTTATTAGAGATGATGGAAGGGGAAAAAAGAAATAAAAAGAAAATAATTAAAAAATAGAGGAAAAAAGAGAGTAGGTAAGAGTGTTGTGAGAAATTTTTTTCATTTTTCATTTATGAACTTTTACATTTATTGTACTGATAAGCTCATTCATGTCAAACCATAAACATGATACGATGTGAATATATCTGAACTTTATTAAATGATTCAACAAATAGTTGATAGAATATAGCAAAATCTCGGATTTCATATCTTATTATATGCAGTTCTATTCTAATTAGAATTCTAGATGATCAAACAATAGGCTTATGTGACTCTAGTAAGAGGTGGGTCTTGCATATTTAGGAAAAACTGTTTAAAAAGTCCTAAATCTATTGCATTTTTGTCAATTCAGTCATAAATATTTTAATTTTGTCAATTCAGTCCTAAATCTTTTGATTTCTTGTCAATTGAGTCAATTTGGCTAATTTTGACCAAAAATTGTTGATGTGGCTAGCTAGCATTGATGTGGCGCTTTTTAATAATTTTTTTTGAATTTTGAATTTTTTTTGGATTTTGGATTTGGCCGGCAAGGGTCGGCGAGGGTTGGCTAGCAAGGGTTGTAGGTTTGATCCAAAATCCAAAAAAAGAAGAAGCAAAAGAAGCAAAAAAAATTAAAAACTATTAAAAATTCAAAATATTATTTAAAAATGCAATGTCAGCATCGATTCGTCTATATTAGCAATTTCCAGTCAAAATTGATCGGATGGACTCAATTGGTAAAAAGTGAAAATATTTAGGACTAAATTGGCAAAAAATGAAAAAAAGTTTATGACTAAATTAACAAAATTAAAAGGTTTATGATTGAATTAGCAAAAGTATAATAGGTGTATGACTTTATGGACAATTTTCATGCATATTTATGTCTTATCTCTATTTTTACCTCTAAAATAACTTTGCATGATATCAATGGAATTAACCTAATCCCAGAACTAATCTCTAGAGATATTTCCGAAGCCATTTTGTTCTCTACTTTTCGTTCGATAACGAAATAGACCATTCAGATAAGTGCTTTTCAGAAGATGTAGCAGTCCATGCTAACAGGCTTAGCTACATGCAAGTGACGATTGCACTCCATTTATCAAATCAATTGCTCCAACATATCAAAGATATGAATCATGCACGCCATAAGATAAAATGATTCTGCTATATTTTGGCGACTGACTGAACTTTGTCCGCCTACTGTAATCTAGTTTTTATCTTCACCAAACCGCTTGGATTGTCGTCAACCAAAGATAGTAAAGTAGATGCACATAATTAGGTCATCATTAGTTGTTCTTTTAGTTTGGAATGATGGATGACCGAGTGGGATTAAATTGCATGATTAGATGGTCTTAGAACTAGGGATAGTATTATGAAAAACTTTATATTGGTACAAATGTGATAAATTTACCCTTAATTTTTTGACAACGAAAAATCCCAAATTAGTATAGTTATGACAAATTTATCCCAAACTAATTTTTTGACCGCAAAAAAACCTCCAATTAATACATTTGTGACAAATATATCATTTGTTAAATTAGATTAATATCATAATAAACCATGAAACTAGTACATATGTGACAAACAAAGGGTTAAACCCCAAATTAATACACTTGTCAATTATCACATGTTATCCAACTCAACAATTAGATAATAAAATTTAATGGAAACTAATATATGATAAATTCATCACAGGGATAGTAGTTTGGGATTTTTGGTAGTCAAAAAATTAAGTTATGGTAAATTTGTCACATGTGTACTAATTTGGGGTTTTTTATGGTAAAAAATAATTGGAGATAAAATTTGTTACAATGTATCAATTTAGGGTTTTTTTTTTGTAGTATTAACCCTAAAAACTATACGCAAGATGATGAAATTTGTGTTCACTTTTTGAGTGAACTTTTTGTCTTTATGTTGGAAGGGAAGTGGAGGAAAAGCACACGAAGGACGAGAGGAAATGGAACAAAGAGAGAAGTAGATTGAAAGATTTTTATTTAAGCTTTCTTCTCACAACACACTTTATTCTTGGTTGCTAGAACAAAGAGACAAGTTCATTGATATTTGGTTAGGGTTGTGGACGTGAAAATTACCAGAATGTCATAAACTTATTGTATAAATACCAATTCAATTTTGAACTTTCAATATGTCTAATTTAGTTTTAAACATTTTGACAATTTGGTGATATAGTCCTTTCGGTTAATTTTAACTGAGTGAGGGTATTTTGGCCATTGCCTAGAGCCGTTGAGGGCTATGATGCCCTCTCCTAGTGCCATTGAGGGTTGCTAACCCACAATAAAAAGAAAAGAATAAAAGGAAAGAAATATTGTCCATATACGGGTCGGTCATGTCAAATAGGATAGCTGATGTCCATAGCAACATGGTGAGAATGACTATATTAGCAAATTAGCAAATTATCAAAATGTTTACAATTAAATTGGTCAAATTAAATAATTTAGGACTAAACTAATATCCATATAATAAGTTTATGACTTATTTTGTCATTTTCCCATTAATGATTGGTCAAATCCCAGTGATTTCCATTGTGGAGTAGACAATTTGAAAAGAGCAATTTTCAAGTAAATTAGAGACATGAGAAGAGAACTACCCGAAAGTTTGCCGTTGAGTATTGCTTTTTAGGGGCTTAAGCATCGTACTTTGGATAGTATCGTTCTTAAATACATACTTTCTAGTTTTCTCAAGGTGCACTAGACATTAGAAATTTTTTTTCTCGCCGAGGCATGTCGCCTGGTGGACTGTAAAGTTGTTTACTATTAAATCCAAAACCTTTATTGAAAAAGTGAATATAAGGTTTATCATGTAGGATTTGATTGCACGTTACAAAAAGAAATAAGATGATTTGATTGCACTTCTGCAAAATTGATTTGGATTTGATTGCACATCACAAAAGGTTGGTGAACAGATCACATTCCGCATATAAGGTTTATGGTTTTTAGGGAACTTCCATTGCCTTGGAATTTTTCCCTGATTAAGTCTATCAGGATAGAGGTTTTGTGACAGTCTTGTGCATTGTTCTCTAGCGTGTAGAGAATTAAGTTCTCTAGGCTTTGCCCTTGTCTAATAGTTTTTCATTCTCCTTTCGCCTTTTGTTTTATTAATCCAATCGATGAGTTAGTTTGTTGCGAAGGCACTACACCACAGTAGTAGAGATAACTTAGGAAGGCTTTTTGTCCACACGACTTCCATCAACAGCTTCCTCGAAGTTAATATTCTACCTGCGGAAAGGTAGCTCCGTAATTATCCCTTACGAGCTGGTTGAATTCAGCCCTTTATTTTGAACATGTGGTCAATCCAGGTTCATTTGTATGAAATTGATGGGATTTAAATGAGTGATCTCTCGTTTCTGAGCTGAAAATCACCTAACATCCAAGTAATTGTGCTAACCTTGAAAGTTGCCTTAGATAGTGTTAAAGAGGTGGACGAGTTTAGGTTATCAAAGTGAAAAGAATTTAAGGAGCATTTCACAGGATTGAGTCTTTAGCAAAATGTACGTAAACATTATAGCTTCTGCGATACATCAATTTTCTTAGCTTGACGTATTGTAATTTATTCTTAATGTTAAAAATGTCCCACATTACTTGGTAATGGATTTTATAAACTTTTTATATACATGTATCACCCTCCATCTAATATCTTAAATTTATGGAATGGACTAATTAACACTTAATTTAATTAATACTATCTTTGACATGACATAAGCCTATTCCCTCTCATCCTTTCAAGAAATTTAAAATTGAGGAAATTATCTAATTAGTTCGATGTCAATTCGGATATAAATTTTCTAATTTTGTCAATTAATTCGGAAACCTTGCGCAAAAAATTTCAATGTGGTCTTTTCGGTCCATTTTCACTAGAATCACTAGAATCCACACAATAGGTTTATAGATAATTATGTAATTTTTTCATATAAAATCATAGTGATAAAAACAGTGCAAGTACCATAACTTTTATATGGCTTGAGTGCCATAACTTTTTATTCGCTTATTTAAGTACTACAAATTTCAAAAATCAATCACTTGAGTGCTATTGAAGATTTGCCTTGTCGAAAAATCTGACGTGTACGTTGGTTGTCTTATGTGGTTTTACTGGCGCTAACATGAACTATTTTTTTAAATGTTTTTTTTGAATTTTGAATTATATTTAATTATATTTTTGAATTATATTTAATTATATTTAATTATATTTTGAATTTTTATTTTATTTTATTTTAGCTTTTTTTTTAGGGTCAACAAGGTAGGGTTAATCGGTTTCCAGTTAGGCCTGGTTTGATAGAACCGGTCACTTAACAAAAAAATTTTAAAAATTAAAAATATTAGAGTTGTTACTATATCGGGCGTATTGCTAATTTTAAAAATTAATATATATATTTTAAAAAAGTGTTGGTTTGGTTCCCCTTGGAATTGGAAACTGGACCAAATCAGCCGGTCTAGTCCGAGTGGTTCCTGATTCAATTGGTCTAATATGCTCACCCCTATAACGAGAGTCATTGGTGAACCTCGTTGGTCCTAAAAAAAAACAATACAAAAACAGGAAAATAAAAATAAAAATTCAAAATTCAAAATTCAAATTTTTTTAAAAAAATTCACATTGGATGGGAAATTAATAAAAAAGTCTTGTGTAGGACGATTTATCGGAAATGAAGTTCAAATGGTTAATTTTACTTAAAAGTGACATTTAAGTAAATGAAAAAAAATTATAATAATTAAATGAGTATCATACAAAAATTATGGCACTCGTCCTTTGATTTTTTCTATAGTCATATGGTTTGAGGAAAACGGCAGAATTGTGATGAGACGATGATGACAAGCGTGCTCATGCAACCCACGATTCTTCGAGGGCACTCATCCTGACCGGCCGGTTTTATTTTTTCTATAGTCATATGGTTCGAGGTTTTTAATATAAATAAAACGAAAATTCTTTAGAGTCTTAAGCAGACAAATTTGCGATGAGACGATGATGACAAGCGTGCTGATGCAACCCACGATTCTTCGAGGCCTTGCCAGAGTGACTCAGCAATTCACATCTTTTTTTTAATACAAGTATACCATTCCTGCTCGCATCACCATGTCGACAGCCCTCGAGGTCAACTCATAATTGATTGTTTCAGAATGCCATTATATCATCGTACACGTCGGCATACCTCGAGTTGAAACTCATAATCTATTATGCCTGGCTGGCATTAGACCATCACATGACATATGGAAGCAAACGTACTTTCTGGAGTATAATTTGATTGGATATGGCAACAATTATCGACTCACCTAATAAATTTTAATTAACATAGTCCCATCGTGATTTTCGGTATTTTTTATTTTTAATTTAAATGTCAGTGTCCCACCACCATGAATCATCGGCAACTGATAAGGACGATTATAATTGGGGCTAGGTTTTGTTTGCAGATATAGTTGACCATTAAGCAAATTAAATAGAAGTTAAGCATGCATCAGCTAAATCATTCATAAACTAAACAGTGAACTGCCGGACGATCGTGCAATGATATTTAACCAGTTTATTTGTTTAATTTGTATTGGTTAGGGAGTTGAGTTTAGGTGGGGCTCTTGGTAGTTTATATCGAATTTAAATTTCCAAAAAAGATAAAAAGAATCATCCGTTGCTTGCAATTCTTATTGCAAATATTTTATGATGAGGAGTATTTCTCTTGCTAGATCCCATGTTTTGAGGGTTTCAATGGAGATAACCATTGGCGCAAACTAGTCCGTAATAGAGACAACAAGGCATTGGAGAGGAGCAAAAGCCAAGCATCTGAACATCCTCAGAAGCTCAGCAAAGATCATCCTGGCATCTTTAATTTGATGAGAAGCATCAAAGAGAAGCTCTGCATTCTGCATTGTCTCTATAGCAAGTTGTCTTCCTTTCCCTGTCATCCTTTCATTTGGGTGGGGTGACTGTAATTGGGGAAGTCAACGGAACTGCAGGATCCATTTCTTTTATGTACAATGCTTTTGAATTCTACCCCAAAAAAATAAAATCTACAATGCTTTTGAAAAGGAGCAAATTGTCCACACCACATGTCAATGTCATCTTATCATGTAGCTGCATGACTTATTTTTCTCTCCCGCATTTTCCACAAAAAAACTCTGTCCTGGAACCGGAAAAAAGGGAGAAATTACCTAAATAATCCTAAACCTATTACAATTATGCCAATTCAATTCATAAACTTTAATGTTTTGGCCAATTTAGTTCTATTTTTTTTTGCAATTGTATCAATTTAGTTAATCCAGTCAAATTTGATTGGTTGATGCTTATGGACATGGATTGGTGCCGATGACAATTTTTTCATAATATTTTACTTTTTCGAAATTTTTTATTAATTTTTTTTCCTTTTATTTTTTCCCTTCTTCCTCTTTGCTCCCCCCACCCCAACAAAACAAGCAGTGGCCAGTGAGCTTTGGCGATGTTTGCCGGCCATTGGACTGGGTGAAAAGAAAAATAAAAAGTTAAAAAAATTATTAAAAAATTGTTGCTAGTGCCACTTGGTGTCCACATTAGTGTTGACCAGCCAAATTTGGCCGGATAAACTAAATTAGAACAATTACAAAATTTTTAGGACTGAATTGGTTAAAAAAGTTTTGGACTGAATTAGCACAATTGTAATAGGTTTAAGATTTTTTTGGTAATTCTCCCGTTAAAAAATATTGATGAAATATCTTCAAAACATGGATTAATAAATGAGAGAATAGATAAAGATTGAGAAGAGTCCTTTGTCGATTTTGGATAAAAAGGTAAATGACAAAAAAATTTAAAGGTATGGAATTAGAGACAATCATAGCTAGTCATTTAAATTGCGAAAAAGTAAAATATAGATAAATTTGCAAAAAATATTGAGTTCTGTGATTGATTGGGGTCTTATAATGAGCACAACGTGGCTATTTAAAGCCCACAAGAGGTAGTTACAAGTGGTTGTTAAATTTGAAAAGATAACCTCCTAGTCTTGTATTCAAAATAAGTAACTTTCTAATCTATTTACAGTTACAAGAAGTTATAATGACACTTATCCAAAAAATTCCTAAAATCCTAAAATAGTGGTAATAAATATAACTTCCCATTCAGCAGTTACTTATTATTTGTTACCACTTATCCAAAAGAAGTTAAATAATAAAAAATATTGCAATTCAACACTTACATGTCGCCGTTGATGACTTCATCTCTGGTGAGAGTTCTCATCATTCATAACTTCCTTGACGAGTTGTCCGCCCTTCTCCACTTTTGTTTTCATCGATGGCTTCTGTTATTCACCAAACAATACTATTATCGACTAAATCTATCATTTGTCAATTATAACCAAAAGTTATGATTTTTTTTTGTGTCAACAACTTCATATAACTTCATGGCATAGTTATAGGAAGAACTACAATCACATGCATACACTTGTTTACACTCTTGCTCAAGCGAGTTCACAATCCAGCTACTAAAGCATATAACAAATTATATTCACCTTTATATCACATTCCTTATGGGATATTTTTATCCAAATCGCGTCCTTTTATATCCAATCTTAACTTGTCATGAATTATCCTATCCCCATTTTATCCTAGCTAACAAACATAACCTAAGATGAGTCAGAGGCAACATACAAAGAAAGATGCGCAGTGACAACCCTCCAGCCAATTCTTGGCCGAAGATCCAGGGGTACTCAAGGACACTATTTCTCCTTGAACTTCTGTTCTGTTCGATGGAGCAAAGACTCGGCTTTGATTGCGTATGCTAATGAGTGAAAGGTGGAAGCGCTGAGAGTCTTCCGTTTACTACTACTTACTTGATGTAGGGGTGCGCCAAAAAAAAAACCGACTAGATTGGATCGAACTGGCCGGTTTGGGAAAGTTTCTAGGGTCATTGTCTAGCTCCCGATTAAAGAGAGTTCGTGGAAGGAAGAAGGGTTTTCACAGGCGACAAAAGAGAGAAAACTAAGAGAGACGGGGTGGTCCGCAGGCGAGAGAGAGAGAAAAGAGAAAAAGGTCTTCTCTTTGCAGACTCCGTACGTCCTGCAGCTTTGACGCCTCGCTCTTGTTCTTGCACACCGCCAAAACAGCAAAACATCCAGCGAATTGCAGCCTCTCATCGCAGCCACCAACCTCCGGACAACACCTGCGGCCCCGGTGACGCTGTTGCTCTCTGCCCGGTGACGCCCAATTCCGGTGAAGGTCCCTGTTGGCCGCATGGTCGAGCTACTTGGCGTTCCCGCGTTCCAATCCAATACGCCAGTTCAGCCACCAGATATCGGACCGTAGCTTGTTCTTGCGTTTCCTGCCACCATGCGAACGATCTCCCAGGAGCTGCATCGAAAACCCAGCTCCATCTGCCCCTTCAATGCTGGCAAACTCCAACATCAACAGCAAGCAAAATCAACGGAACGCTTCTCGCCTCTGCTAGTCCACCTGCGCCAGTTCTGACTGTGGGATAATTGATTCAATCATAGAATATCTTCAGAATATTCAGAAGATATAATAGGAATTGTAATCTCATTTCTTTTTTCCTATTTTTCTTTCTATACCATAAATATGGACATGTATATGTACAAGATACATAGAGTAATACAATTACATTTCCTCCCATACTATTTATTTCTTGTCATTGTATCAGAATCGGACCTAGCTTCCGTGAACGTTTTGAATTGTGCTCGATAGGTTTTCGATTCGTTTTGCAGGATGAAAACCTGCAAAACAAATTGACACGCTGGGTAGGAATTCGTACATTTAGACACCATGCCCAAAAATCAGAACAACAAACCAAGCAGGAGCGACGACCAAGAGACGATCCTACCTACAACGCAGGAATCATTTAACAACAATTCCCCTCAAAATCAGACGTCAGACCAGATTGGCCCAACGTAAGACTCCGAGCAGCATCGTTCGGCTCCACTGTCCACATCAGTTCAACCTTCTGGCTCAACCCAATAGCCACCAGTGCAATGGATCCCAGTCCAAAGTCCATGGGCCGTTGGACCCAATCAACAACAGTGGTTTCCACATGGCCCATCTAGAGAAGATGCAAGTTTTGGACCTCAATTCCATGGTCAGGCTGGCCACCTTTGGGTCACAGACCTGACTTGGATCTAGCGGGTCAAGGGATGAATCCTTTCCCAGGATTCCAACCCGGCTTCTACCCGTACCCCGTTCTAGCCGCCAGCCACTGTCCAAAACTGGTAATGCCCTTTACACCTTGGCCAACGGACCGGAGTTCCAGATCATCAACTTACAGCTTACTAGTTGAGACAACTACAACACATGGGCTCGGGATTTTTGGTGAGCCTTCGTAACCAAGGACAATGATGGTTTCCTTGATGGGAACTGTGCCCTTTCCGGTCGACAATTGAATGTGACATATTGGTGCAAGTGCAACCAACTAGTGTGCACTTGGATCGGGAACTACATTGCCTCCAACATCACCGCTGGCTTCTCACCAATAGAAGATTCAAAGCAAATGTGAGACAACATTAGAGAAATGTATGGGAAATAAGACAGAGCGAAACTCTTCTCATTCACTCTAGCCCCATTGGATTTGAAGTAAGGGAACCTCTCGGTTATCGCTTGTTTTAACCGACTCTTGGTTTCATGGAACGAGCTCTAGGCAGCTGAGGAGGAGCTCAAAGGACTCAAGGCAACGTTCGAGCAATGCAAACGCAAACGGATTAGAGAGAGGGAGAAGGTTACTTGTTTCTTGCTGATCTTGAACGAGGGCTTCTCGTTGTTCCGGGCAAGATCCTTGCCATGGATTTCGTCCCTCCTCTCGACCGAATCTATCAATTG